>CP136054.1:464175843-465375843 GCA_032464435.1 Aegilops umbellulata | reverse complement strand
TTTGCCATATTTGCTAGTCGTTGCTTGATTGGTAGTGGAAACTGTGGAAACCTTAGTGTTCTTGATATTATTATTTTGTTCCATGGTTTATTCCGCGATAACACTGTTAGTATGGGCGGAATTATTGCTAAACGGTTAAGTTTGAACCGTACTAAGGGCCCCATCTTTGGAGGTATTTATGCTTCACGCCTAGCTGCACATTTTAACATACCCATTAGGCTCTATGAGAAAGAAGAAAAATTGCTGCCCAATGCTTATTTAGATTATAAGAGTATGCTAGCGCATGACTTTATTGTTAAGGGCTGGGAAGGGGAGCTTAAATATAAATTGTACTTTAATAAACATCATCCTGAGACTATTACCTTGCCTGTTCCTTCCTTGTTTAACTTATCTGAAGGTTCGTACCTCATTCCGTGGGCAGCTGTTCAAGCCTACCGGAACCCTACACCAGCCCCGGAGCTGGAACCACAATATGAGCCTCCACGACAGTCTGTTTATTCTTGGGATTCGGAGATGGGTGCCAGCCAGTGGCAGTCAGAGTCCTCTTCATCGCAGTACGACCCCAGCTACACCTACGGGTATCCACCAGGCTATCCCTGGCAATAAACCAACTTAGGCCAAAAGCCTAAGCTTGGGGGAGTACGTATTTCCCACCGACATTACATTTATGTTTACACACACTCATTGCTAGATGTCGGTGCTCATACTTTTTCACTGTAATATCCATGCTAGTTTATTTTCCTTTTTCTTGCTTTCTTATTGTGTGTTTGTTAAACCTTAAGAAAAAAAACAATTAGTAGTAGTTTATTTTTCTTGTTGTAGTAGTAATAATTAAAAGAAAACCCAAAAATATTTATCGTTCTTCTTTTTCTTTTTGGGAGATTTCCCGTGTAAATAGTTTTTATTTCTTTTCTTTTCTTTGGGGGTCGTTAGGAGAAGACTATGATTAAATTGTTGAAGTGGCTCTTATATGCATTACTGTTGATTTAACCAAGAGCCCATATTGCCTTGTCTTCTCCTGTTTATTGAATGCTCGCAGATTCCAGCTTAGTCCAATGCACGTGCACTCTTATTATTATTCACATCGTTCGGTCGTGCAAGTGAAAGGCAATTATGATGATATATGATGGACTGACTAAGATGAGAAAAACTGGTATGATCTCGACTTATCTTGTTTTTGTAAATATGATGAGTTCATCGTTCCTGATTCAGCTTATTATGGATAAACATGTTTGCAATGACAATTAGAGATCATAGTTGCTCGTGCCATGCTTGATTAGCTATGAGTTATAATGGTTTACCTTGCGTGTCAACATGCTATTGAAATGGTTGTGATGTGGTATGATGGGGTGGTATCCTCCTTTGAATGATTTAAGTGACTTGACTTGGCACATGTTCACGCATGTAGTTGAAACAAAATCAACATAGCCCTCACGATATTTATGTTAATGGTGGATTATATCCTGCTCATGCTTGCATCCAATGTTTATTAATTTTAATGCATGTTCATGACTGTTGTCGCTCTCTAGTTGGTCGCTTCCCAGTCTTTTGCTAGCCTTCACTTGTACTAAGCGGGATTACTGCTTGTGCATCCAATCCCTTAAACCCCAAAGTTATTCCATATGAGTCCACTATACCTTCCTATATGCGTTATCTACCTGCCGTTCCAAGTAAATTTGTATGTGCCAAACTCTAAACCTTCAAATAAATATTCTGTTTTGTATGCTCGAATAGCTCATGTATCAACTAGGGCTGCCCTTATCTTCCATGTTAGGCGGGTTATTCTCAAGAGGAGTGGACTCCGCTCCTCATTCACGAGAAAATGATTGGTCTCCGGGATGCCCAGTCCCATGATTTATGCAAACTAAATCAAAATAATTGCAAACAAAACTCCCCCTGTGACTGTTGCTAGTTGGAAACACTCGTTGTTTCGAGCAAGTCATGGATTGATGCTTGTTGGTGGAGGGGGGGTATAAACTTTACCATTCTGTTTGGGAACTACCTATAATGTGTGTAGCCTGGAAGATATCGCCATCTCTTAGTCGTTATGTTGACAATGAAAGTATGCCGCTCAAAAATATTATTTATCTCTACACTACTAGGAAAAGGCCTACTAATGGCGCACCGATTTTGCCTACTAATGGCGCACCACCGGTGCGCCATTAGTATCACGCCACTAGAATTTTTTACTAATAGCACACCACTGGTGCGCCATTAGTATCTGGTATGCTAATGGCGCACCAGGCAGTGCGCCATTAGTTTTGCCCACGGTGCGCCACTAGTGTCTGCTATACTAATGGCGCACCACATGGTAGTGCGCCATTAGTAACAATTTTTTAAATTTTTTTTTCTTGATCTCAGGTCACTTTTTCACCTATGAGATATCCAACACATATATATACAACAAGCATCCATATAACAATCATAGCCAACACACAAGTTCCATCATATATACATACATAGCCAACACATAGTTCCATCGTTACAATTACAAAACTTTCACATTGTTCATCCAACACCGTTATCCATCAATTCACAAAAGTTTCACATTGATACAAAATAAAAACACAAATGGAAAAGAAGCACTCCATCCATGCAAGCTTCCGTGAATTAAATCAAATCTGCAAAATGATAAACAAGAAGTTAGAAGAAGAAAAAGAAGAAGACTAGAAGAATACTAGAAGAAGAAGAACACTAGAAGAAGAATAAGAAGAATTTTGGAAAAAAATAAGAAGAAGACTATAAGCTTATTATGTAAACTTGATCATTTTGTGCTAACATAAGTTATTTTGGAGCTAACCTATAGGAAACTAAGCATATAAGCTCTAAGTTAGCATATTAGAGACAACTTAGGTAAAATGAAGCTAACCTACAGGAAACTAAGCATATTAGAGATAACATAGGTAACTAAGTATATATATATACATACATACATATATATATATATATATATATATCATTTTGGAGATCTGACATACCTGACAAAGTTCAGTTCTCATGCATTGTTCTTCTCCTTCTCCTTCCTCAGCCTTACAACAGATCATGCATTGTGCTTCCCGCCATCTCTGATAAGCAGCAGAAGAGACCAATTAGTACCCATACAACAGATCATAAATACAGCAGCGGGGATATTTTTATGATACAAGAAGAAAGCAGCCACAACTACAGTAAAAACAAGCAACTACACACATAGGAGTTGTAAAATATCCCTGCTAATCTTTTTTACGTAAACATGTAATTAGTCAAGACAACTTCTCTCATATTTTTAAACTTCCATTTATTTTAATCTACGGTAGAGACATGACATCATCACCCTCCAGAAAAAACCAACAAATATGGCATCAGAAACATATGTGCCACCTGTCAGAAAATATAGAAAAGAAAGCACATAGTTATAAAGATTAGTATTCGAGACTTTGTAGCGAGCTCTGGTTATTGCTAATGATACTAGCCCAAGTGCTTGTGGGTGTGGTATCCTATTTGCAGAAAAATACCATGTGTAAGTGGAGCGCAGTGTTCTGCAGAAGCAGATGTTCAGTTTGGTGCTACCCTGTCTATTTCTTCTATGCTATCCTTATACTCTGCTTAAGAATATATGCTACTTGTCTTGGCCATTTTGATTCCTATTTTAATGATTCCTTCTTTACAATTTTGATTATTAGATTCTTATTTCATGGTTTTGTTAGTTGGACCATCTATTCTTGTGCTGCCAAGAAGTAAATCTTAAAAGGAGAAATCAATGAAGTGCCATGTTGATTTACAGCAAGGACCCAAGAAAATGAATCAGAACCTCTGCATCAATGAGCGTGCAGAAGATACTTTTCCTTCATGAAAACGGAATCTTGACAGGAAATGCACCAGTTTGTGTTCACTTTGATGGTAAATGTAATAATATCCAGAACCTCAAGAGTACAGAACTAGGAGCATCGACCATCATGCAGACCTACACACGAATTTAACACAAACGGGTTGCTACAAGCACTTCAATCGGCTACTATAGAACAAATAATATTTGAAGGCAGCAGGATCAACAAAGCAAATATAGTATTTCAGCTTCAAGAACGATTTCACAGGAGCATTCCAACCACAGAAAATTAGAACCTACAGTAGACAAAGCGACTCAAGTTCCCCAAGAACTAGGTAGATAGGACAATGAATTGTGGTTGTGGAATTGACCAATTCATGTGAAAGAACTCAGGATTGTGCAAGTGCCAACAAAACAAAACATTTGAGAATGGAGACACATGAACTAAAACTCAGTAAAGAACAGTATCAACAACAACAAGGACTAAGATATACAAGGTTTACACATACAGAAAATTCACATGCTCGAGAATAGAAAATGCAATAACTACGACAATCAGAAGCTGTTCAATTCGGCTTCAGAAATTGCAGAATGGTAGCACGGATGCATAGCGACCAATCAGTACCGAAAGATAGTATTATTAGTGTTTTTCATCACTGGACAAACATGAACAAATACAAAAACATCCATGCCTCCAAATTTTCAACATATGGGTAATCTAATCCAAAGAATACAAAACTATTTATTTTTTTGAAGGAAATCTGCAGGGTGGACGTCAATCAAGGTTACAAACTCTTGCACTTGTTTGTTTAGGGATAAGCTCTGAATATTAATCTGCAGGGTGTTGGCTTGAGAAATTAAGCTCTCCAAGCCCACAATAGTGCAACTGCTACTGCTTCATCTATATATATATATATATATATATATATATATATATATATATATATATATATATATATATATATATATATATATATATATATATATATATATATATGCTAGCTCTAGTACAGAGGAGTAGTGTTGCGTCTCTCAAGGCCATACTCATTTCGGTTCCTCAGGCAAAGAATCAACAAGAGGAAGAAGAAGAAGAAGAAGGAAGTGGAGGGGAAGGGCTCACCTGCAGTCGAGGACGGCGGCGTCGCGTGGCCTGGCTGAGCTGGCGGTCGTTGTCTCCTCCTCCTCCTCGTCCTCCTCCTGGTCCTGCTCCTCTGGCTCGAGGCGTGGGGGCGTGGGGGCGGCGGCGCGGGGGAGCTACAGTGGTGGGGGCGTGGGGGCGGCGGCGCGGGGGAGCTGTAGTGGTGGGGGCGCGGGGGCGGCGGCGCGGGGGAGCTGCAGTGGTGGGGGCGTGGGGGCACGGGGGCGGGGGTCGGGGTGGCGGCGGCAGGGGACGGAGCGGAGGGGGCAAATTAGGTCGAGTGGGGAGGAAGGGAGGGAGGGGAATAGGTGGAGTGGGGGAAGCTTACTAATGGCGCACCCAACAGCGGTGCGCCATTAGAATGTTTTTTTAGTACAGTTCGAGCCCTCAGGTTATATACCACCTAACCCAATCTATATCATAACCCGCCCACTAGCCCGACTGGTCAGCACGCAGCACACACACTGGAGGTCCTGAGTTTGATTCCCAGGCTCCCCAATTTTTATTTTTATGCATTTGTACTGGCGCACTCCTTGTCCGGTGCGCTATTACTAGTTAGAACTAGTAATGGCGCACTTCGATCTGATGCGCCATTAGTTTGTATGTAAAAATGAAAAAAAAATTATCACTAGTGGCGCACCTTTTGTCTGGTGCGCCATTAGTGTCTTGCACACTAATGGCGTATCACCAACTGGTGCGCCATTAGTATATAGTAGTGGCGCACTACTTCCCTGGTGCGCCATTAGTGTCAATCCTATCTATAGCCCTTTTCCTAGTAGTGCTATTTCAAAACCTAGCTCTGGCACCTCTACAAATCGCTGCTTCCCTCTGCGAAGGGCCTATCTACTTACTTTTATGTTGAGTCATCACCCTCTTATTAAAAGCACTAGCTGGAGAGTGCAGCTGTCATTTGCATCCATTACTATTAATTTATATTGGGTATGACTATGATTGGATCTCTTTTACCATGAATTATAATGTCTAGTCAGTCCTTGATCTTTAAAGGTGCTCTGCATTTATGTTTTGCGGTCTTAGAAAGGGCTAGCAAGATACCATCTTGTTATATCATATTATGATTGTTTTGAGAAAGTGTTGTCATCCGAGATTTATTATTATTGCTCGCTAGTTGATTATGCTATTGATATGAGTAAATATGAGGCCTGAGAATTATTGCAAATGTGGTTAGTCATGATCTTTTTTGAAAACTTGAATGTTGGCTTTACATATTTACAACAACAAGAGCAAACAGAGTTTGTGAAAGATTTTATTCATCACATTAAGTTTGTCAACTGAATTGCTTGAGGACAAGAAAAGGTTTAAGCTTGGGGGAGTTGATACATCTCCGTCGTATCTACTTTTCCAAACACTTTTGCCCCTGTTTTGGACTCTAACTTGCATGATTTGAATGGAACTAACCCGGACTGACGTTGTTTTCTGCAGACTTTCCATGGTGTTATTTATGTGCAGAAACAAAACTTCTCGGAATGACCAGAAACTTCATGGAACATCTTTCTGGAGATAATAAAAAAATCGTTGCAAAAGATGAAGGCCAAGGGCCCATCACCTGTCCACGAGGGTGGGGGTGCGCCTGCCCCCCTAGGGCGCGCCCCCTACCTCGTGGGCCCCCTGGAGCTCTTCCGATGCCAACTCCAACTCTATATATTTGCTATCGGGGAGAAAAAAATAAAGGAGAAGAAATCATCGCGTTTTACGATACGGAGCCGCCGCCAAGCCCTAAAACCTCTCGGGAGGGCTGATCTGGAGTCCGTTCGGGGCTCCGGAGAGGGGGATTCGTCGTCGTCGTCATCATCAACCATCCTCCATCACCAATTTCATGATGCTCACCGTCGTGCGTAAGTAATTCGATCGTAGGCTTGCTGGAAGGTGATGGGTTGGATGAGATCTATCATGTAATCGAGTTAGTTTTGTTAGGGTTTGATCCCTAGTGTCGGTGTCAAAACCGGCGGATCTCGGGTAGGGGGTCCCGAACTGTGCGTCAAGGTCGGATGGTAACAGGAGACAAGGGACACTTTATTTTACCCAGGTTCGGGCCCTCTCGATGGAGGTAAAACCCTACTCCTGCTAGATTAATATTGATGATATGGGTAGTACAAGAGTAGATCTACCACGAGATCAAGGAGGCTAGACCCTAGAAGCTAGCCTATGGTATGATTGTGTATGAGGATGGTTGTCCTACGGACTACAACCCTCCGGTTTATATAGACACCGGATAGGCTTAGGGTTACACAGAGTCGGTTACAATGGTAGGAGATCTCGAATATCCGCACGCCTAGATTGCCTTCCACGCCAAGGAAAGATCCTTCCAGACACGGGACAAAGTCTTCAATCTTGTATCTTCATGGTCCTGGAGTCCGGCTGAAGGTATAGTCCGGCTATCCGAACACCCCCTAATCCAGGACTCCCTCAGTAGCCCCCGAACCAGGCTTCAATGACGATGGGTCCGGTGCGCAGATTGTCTTCGGCATTGCAAGGCGGGTTCTCCTTCAAACTTTGTGTACCTGCGGGTATAACATCCGATTTTTATAATATAGCGCTCCTTGGCTTTCACGCCCAATAATGGCCGCCTTCCACGTGTCAAACGAATGCGAAAAGTCGGGGCAGTTTTACATCCAAGCCCTTGGTCGTATAAATGAGCCGCCTATCTAACAGGATGTGGATTCAGATCCAAACCACACCTTCCCCTTCTGCGAGAAATCATTAGAGCGTCTCCAGCAAAGATCCATTCCAACATGGCCAGCCGCCGCAGCTCCTCCTCTCGCCCTTCCAGTCCTATCCCTGGAGACTGGGAGAGTTGTTCCATCCCGCATAGCGAATTAGTGTCGCTCCAAGCCAAGGGATTTCTCCCTCAAGCCTATATGGTCTCGATCCGAGCGGGACTCGCCACTTATCAAGGCGGAAAACAAGCGGAGAACTCACCTAGTCCCTCTAGAGGGGAGTGGGTGTGCCTGGTCCCTTATCTAATAAGGGGACTGGGATTTCCAATTCATCCCTTTCTCCGCGGGATTCTAGAGTTCTTTGCGAGCTATTTTTAGGCGTCGAGGCTCACTTCGCGCTGTGGAAGAAGATATTCTGCCTGGTGCCCCGTTCCCAATAGGGGTCCATATATCAAGTGGGCGGAGCCGAAGTATGGCACATCGCCGGGACCGGATACCCGTCCGGAACCCCGAAGAAGGCGTCCGAGGACTGGCCTTCAGAATGGTTTTACATAGACGACGTCCCCCTGCCGGACCCTATCCGGGCCGGTCTCCCTGAGTTCAACAATGCTCCCCTGAAGAAACGCCTGAGCTGGCGCCCTTGGAGCTCTCAGAGAGAGAATGTCAGAGACGTCCTTTACTTAATGGGCCGGATTAAGCTACTGGCTCATTCCAGACTAACCATGATTAAAGTCATGGCCATATGCATCATGCGGGGGGTGCAGCCGCTCCAATAGAGAAGCCACCCCATGTGGGATTTCAACGGGGAAGACGACGCCACCCGTCACGGCCATAAAGGGCCGGACTCGCCTGCCGCTCTAATGAAGATCTTATCCTCTTTGTACAAGGGAGAAGAAGAGGAATTCCTCCGCGTCGACCCGCAGGGCGGATTTTCCATGTATAGTCCTCCGAATTGGGTAAGTGGACAGTCGTGCTTCCCTGTTCATTTTATATTCCCATGATTAAATAGGCAGTCTGACGACTTCGATGCAGGACCTACGTCAGGAGGTAAAAAACATAAACAACCGTCCTCCACAGCCAGAGGACCCAGAACGGTCCCTTGATCCGGACTCCTAAGAGGATCCGGACTTAGCGGTGGAGTTTATCGACGGAGTGTTTTACCAGCTAAGCAAGGACGATACCTTGGTAGCTATTATAGCTGATTACCCAGGGTTAATCCCGGCCTCCCAGGTGACAAATATCGGAGCTTTACCCCCTTAAGAGGGGTTCCGTTTTTACGGGTTTGGTTGTTCTGACAGCAACCGTGCTTTGTAGGGGAGATTCCCGAGGCGGGAAGCCGACCCCGCTGCAGCTAGCCGGCGAGGGGCCGCAGGGCCCCGTGGGGCAAAAAGGAACGTAGTCCGGACTGAGGTGCCAGAGCAAAGGTATGGTGTGCCCTCTCTTTTTCCCTGGTGTTTTACTCCTTCAGGGTATATTAACATTCGTGCCATCTTCAGGACGAAGAGACCTCGCCGGACTATATCCGGAGAGGTTGCCAATCGCGCCTCCACCAGCCAGACTCCAACGCCCGGCCCGGAAGCGGAGGCCCGCACAAGGCACGCACCGGATGCTCCTCCATCAGAGGATGCGGACAGGCTGTCTGTCACCCCTTCCGAGGTGGAGAGTGCCATGAACCACAGGCGTCGCCGGACAGTCCTTCGCGATGCTTGTTTCTCCCAGGAGGCTTTAGATGCCTTCAATTCGGGAGACGCGTACCTCCGTGCCGCTCAAAATGGTTTAGCCAGAGCCACGGAGCAGTATGTAAAAGACATACGGGTAAGAAAATTTTAGTAAATATAGATATGCCAGTAGCCCCCGAGACTTGAAGCAGTGGAAATAACTGATTCGAGAATCATATAACATGCAGTTTCTTACGGAGAAGAACATCGTGCTGTCCCAGGAGCTGGAAAGGTGCAGGGCCCAACTAGAGGCCGCACTAACGGCAGCAGGGGGGTCTCAAGAGACTCTTGCAGGTAAACAATACCCCAGAATATTTAGTATTGTGCGGATTTAAGTGCCAATCTGACAAATGGTATTGGAAATTGACGAGGATGCGTACCTAGGGTAGGGTAACTTATCGTACCTGAGGTACCCAATCAAGGACACGACCCCTACAATGAAAGACGTTTTGAGAAGTATCGACAGTTCAGTCGACCTGGTCAGCCCAGTCGACGGACACAAGCGTACTCGACCAGAAGCGCAAGCAGTCGACCATGAAGACACCACTCGACCGTAAGAAGATCTAAAGGCGCTGCTTACAAATGGTCACCTCATAAATAGCTTTTATGGCCTTCATGGTCCTTTATTACAGGCGTTACCAGTAATCCCCTCTCTTTATGTACATTAAAACCCCTTGTAACGTGGGCTGGCTGGGGTCCTGGCGAACTCTATATAAGCCACCCCCCTCCACTAGGACGGGGGTTCGCATCTTTGTAACACTCACGCATATAATCCAGTCGACCGCCTCCGGGCTCCGAGACGTAGGGCTGTTACTTCCTCCGAGAAGGGCCTGAACTCGTTAACTCCTTGCGTGCACAACTACTCCAGAGCTAGGATCTTGCCTCTCCATTCCTACCCCCCCCCCATTCTACTGTCAGACTTAGAACCACGACAGTTGGCGCCCACCGTGGGGCAGGTGTTCTAGCGATTTGTTGGAGGAGTTGGGATTCTTTCAACCCACATCATGTTTTCGAGCGGAGTCATGGTCGAGAGCTGCGAGATCCGTCTCGGCGCTCTCTCCTTCATCGTCGACGACTCTGCTTGGCTGCAGGAGGCTCCACTCGACGTGGACGCGCTTCCCGCCCGCGGAGCCACGCATTTTCGCGCATGCGTCCGCGGCGTCCTCCTGCGGCAACCGTCGACCCAGTACGGGTCGGCATTCGTTGCGCCGTCATCATCATCATCATCGTCATCAGTTTCCCACCGGCGCAAGCGCACCGGTCGGTCGAGACTCCAGCGGTGGGTGAAGCACGCACTGGTCCGCCAGTCGGCCATCCCCCAAGTCGCGGCAATCGAGCCCGACGAGTCACTCTACGGCCTGTTCGACCTGTCGACTGGCTCCGTAGAGACTGCGTCCGAGTGCGACAGCAGTGACCCAGCGGCAGAAATACTAATGGTTGACGGACCACGTAGCCCCCCCGGATTCCCCCAAACCGAAGAGGTTGCCGCAGGGGGGATTCCGGCGCGGGGCCACGAAGAGTACAGGCCCGAGCCCCTTACCTCAGTGCAGAGGGAGGAACTCCGTCGCCTGATCGTGGACGCCCTTCACACTCCTATCGTTGGAGAAACCCCTGAGGCGCGAGCCCTGGAGGAGGCGCGCTTGGCCAATTTGGCTGAACGTGCTCGATTGGAGAATCTCCAGAGAGCACTCGACGAGCGCGCACGACCGCCCGCTCCCGAGTCCAGCCGTCGTCGCGTCTTCCAGCCGCCGACCCAGGTATACCGTACCCCGATTCAGAATTTGGCAGCTGCGGCTCGCATAGCGGAGTCGATCCAACCTTCACAGTCAGAGGCAGGGAGAGGTCTGTTGCAGATCAGAGATTTGCTTCGTGCAGCGGGTGACCAGAATTCAGCCGTGTCACAGTCGCGCAACAGGATTCACAGTCGATCCGTCACTGCGAATTCCTTTCAGTCGGCTCATAGCCCGAGGTCGCCCTCGAGGCGTGAAGGACACAGAGGCCGGCACGAAAATCCGTACCAAGGGCACGAGCGATATGAGCACCGATTCGATCGCAACGATCAACGTCGAGTGCCTTCTCCTCCCCCAAGAGCCGGGTCGTACATTCCTCGACGGCAAGAAGACAGACGCCAGTTCAGTACTGGGCGAAAGGTCCCAGTCGACCCCAGGGAACCAGGCTTTGATGCGAGATCCATCATCGTCCAAGGCCTGGTCGACCGAAATAGAGCTCACCGAGAAGACCGTGACGGAGGCGCCCCGTCCAGCAGCAGAGTTCGCGTCTCAGGTCCCGAGTGTTTCAGCAGAGCAATCGGAGCTGCAGTGATTCCTCCCAACTTCAGGTTGGCGGCTGGAGTCAGCAAGTTCACCGGAGAGTCCAAGCCGGACACATGGCTCGAGGATTACCGAGTGGCTGTTCAGATCGGAGGCGGCAATGACGAGGTGGCCATGAAGCATTTGCCCCTCATGTTGGAAGGATCAGCCAGAGCGTGGTTGAATCAGTTGGCTCCCAGCAGTATTTATACTTGGGAAGATCTAGCCCAGGTGTTTGTCAGGACGTTCGAATGAACTTGCAAGCAACCGGCGGGGTTGACAGAATTGCAGTCATGTGTTCAGAAGTCGAGTGAAACCCTGAGGGATTATATCCAGAGATGGATCACTCTGAATCACACGGTCGAGAATGTATCCGATCATCAAGCAGTTTGCGCCTTCAAGGAAGGTGTCAGAAACAGGGAGTTAACTTTGAAGTTTGGTCGAACCGGAGATATGACCCTGAGTCGAATGATGGAAATCGCCACCAAGTACGCGAACGGAGAAGAAGAAGATAGACTCCGGAGTGGCAAGTATAAGGCAGCCGCTAATGAGACCGGCGGAGGACACTCCAGTCGGAAGCAGAAGCGCAAAGCCGAGCCAGTCGCCCCCGGGGAGGCCTTAGCTGTGACCCCAGGGAAGTTTAAGGGGAAACCCAAGGGCCCTTGGAACCCCAAGAAAGTGAAAGACCAGGACGGGAACGATGTGATGGATTTACCATGCCACATTCACACGAAGAAAGATGAAGAGGGAAATCTCATTTACCCTAAGCATACCACTCGACAATGTCGACTCCTGATGCAACAGTTCCAAGGGAAGCAAGCCAAGGACAAAGGGAAAGAGTCGGACAAAGTTGAAGACAGAGAAGACAGCGGCGAAGAATACCCTCAAACCAATTCCACTCTGATGATTTTCGCTGATGTCGAAAGTAGGAGTCGACTGAAGGTCATCAATCGCGAAGTAAACATGGTCGCTCCGGTGACACCCCATTACCTGAAGTGGTCCCAAACCGCCATCACCTTCGACCAGTCCGATCATCCGACTCATATTGCCACCCCAGGGAGGCAAGCGTTGGTGGTCGACCCAATTGTTGAAGGCACTCGACTGACCAAGGTTCTGATGGACGGCGGCAGTGAGCTAAACTTGTTGTATGCAGAGACGTTGAAGGGGATGGGCATTCCGATGTCCCGGATCAGCCCCAGCAACATGAGCTTCCACGGAGTCATCCCTGGGAAGAAAGCTGAGTCCCTCGGCCAACTCGCTCTCGACATCGTCTTTGGTGACTCGAAGAATTTCCGGAAAGAAAAATTAACCTTTGAGGTCGTGGATTTTCAGAGTGCGTACCACGCCATTCTTGGGAGGCCAGCCTATGCTCGTTTCATGGCTCGACCATGCTACGTATACCTCAAGCTGAAGATGCCTGGCCCCAAAGGTGTAATCACGATCGTCGGCAATCGGAAGAAGGCAGAGGAGTGCTTCCAGAAAGGCGCCAAAATTGCTGATGCTCAGATGGCCAAGATAGAGATACAAGAGTACCAGAAGATTGCGGATCCGAGTGAGTTGTTACGAGCCAAGAAGCCCGCCACGGAATCAGCATTTCAGTTGACTGGTGAGACCAAGCAAGTCCACATCCACCCGACCGATCCAAATGCGGCTCCAACCAACATCTCCACTACACTCGACCCTAAATAGGAAGAAGCGCTCGTCCAGTTCCTCCGTGAGAACTGGGACATCTTTGCATGGAAGCCTGCTGACATGCCAGGTGTGCCCAGGGGACTGGCCGAGCACCGCCTCCGAGTCGACCCAAAGGCCAAACCAGTCAAGGAACATCTCCGACGGTCCGCCGTTCAGAAGAGAAAGGCCATTGGCGAAGAAGTGGCCCGACTCCTAGCAGCGGAATTCATTCGCGAGATCTTCCACTCTGAGTGGCTCGCTAATGTTGTGATGGTCCCTAAGAAAGACAGGTCGTTGCGTATGTGCATCGATTTTAAGCATATCAATCGGGCCTGCCCGAAAGATCATTTTCCTCTTCCTCGCATCGATCAAATAGTCGACTCGACTGCAGGATGCGAGAGGTTATCCTTTTTAGATGCTTACTCTGGATACCATCAGATCCGTCTGTATGGACCCGATGAAATAAAAACAGCCTTCATCACCCCGTTTGGGTGTTTCTGCTATGTTACCATGCCTTTCGGTCTCAAGAACGCCGGAGCTACATTCATGAGAATGATTCAGAAGTGCCTAATCACTCAAATCAGTCGGAATGTAGAAGCGTACATGGATGACATAGTGGTCAAGTCACGAAAAGGTTCCGACCTGCTGACTGACCTAGCTGAAACTTTTGCCAATCTCAGGAGTTATGATATCAAGCTCAATCCGTCGAAGTGCACATTTGGAGTCCCTGGAGGAAAGTTACTCGGTTTTCTTGTTTCCGAACGAGGAATCGACGCTAACCCTGAAAAAGTTGGCACCATACTCCGGATGAAACGCCCCGTGCGTGTGCACGACGTCCAGAAACTTACTGGATGCTTGGCCGCCCTAAGTCGATTCATCTCCAGGCTCGGTGAAAAGGCGTTGCCTCTTTACCGACTGATGAAGAAGTCAGACACGTTCGAATGGACTCCAGAAGCTGATGCAGCATTCGCAGAGCTAAAAGCTCTGCTCTCCACCCAGCCGGTGCTTGCTGCTCCTGTCAGCAAAGAGCCATTGTTGCTTTACATAGCAGCCACGGGACAAGTCGTTAGTACCGTTCTTACGGTCGAGCGGGAAGAGGAAGGAAAGACCTTCAAAGTTCAATGCCCAGTGTATTATCTCTCTGAAGTTCTGACCCCGTCGAAGCAAAGATATCCCCACTATCAGAAGCTCGTTTACGGGATTTACATGACCACGAAGAAGGTTGCTCATTATTTCTCCGATCACTCTATCACAGTCGTCAGCGACGCTCCATTATCAGAGATTCTTCATAACAGAGATGCGACCGGTCGAGTGGCGAAATGGGCAATTGAACTTCTTCCTCTTGATATCAAGTTCGAAGCAAAGAAAGCTATTAAGTCCCAGGAAATAGCTGATTTCCTCGCTGAGTGGACCGAGCAGGAGCTTCCGACTCAAGTTCACTCGGAGCACTGGACTATGTTTTTCGATGGCTCTAAGATGCTGAACGGATCCGGTGCGGGGGTTGTACTGGTTTCCCCCCGAGGAGACAAGCTCAAGTATGTCCTCCAGATTCACTTTGATTCCTCCAACAATGAGGCAGAGTACGAAGCGCTTCTATATGGATTACGTATGGCCATTTCACTCGGCGTCCGTCGCCTCATGGTCTACGGCGACTCAGATCTGGTTGTTAATCAAGTGATGAAGGAGTGGGACGTCAGAAGCCCATCCATGACGGGATATTGCAGCGCGGTGAGAAAGCTGGAGAAACGATTCGAGGGGTTGGAGCTCCATCATATACCCCGACTGAAAAATCAAGCTGCAGATGATTTGGCGAAGATAGGGTCCAAAAGGGAGGCCATCCCTAAGGATGTGTGTTTGGAGCACATTCACACACCATCAGTGCAAGAAGATCCTTTCACAGAAGAGCCTCCACAACCAAAAAGCGCCTCTGACTCGACCGAGGTAGAGATACCAGCTGTGGTCGATCTGATTATGGAAGTTACGGCCACCACTCTCGATTGGACAGTGCCGTACATTGCGTATATCATAAGAAAAGAGCTCCCAGAAGATGAAGAAGAGGCTTGGCAGATCGTCCGTCGATCCAAAGCCTTTACGGTAATCAAAGGGCAGTTATACAGAGAAAGCGCGACTGGAGTCGGTCAGAAGTGCGTCACGCCTGAAGAAGGACAGATAATTCTCGAAGACATCCACTCGGGGACCTGCGGCCATCACGCGTCCTCTCGGACCATCGTGGCTAAAGCATACCGAGCGGGTTTTTACTGGCCAAAGGCGAATGAAATGGCGAAGGATATAGTCGACAAGTGCGAGGGGTGCCAGTTTTATTCCAACATGTCTCACAAGCCCGCCTCCGCCTTGAAGACCATTCCACTCGTCTGGCCTTTCGCTGTCTGGGGTCTAGATATGGTCGGACCACTGAGAACCGGTAGGAGTGGCTTCACCCACTTGTTGGTCGCAGTCGACAAGTTCACGAAATGGATAGAAGCAAAACCCATAAAAGACCTCGACGCAAGCACTGCCATCAGTTTTATCAGAGGATTGATATTCAGATATGGAGTTCCGCACAGCATCATCACAGATAACGGATCAAACTTTGATAATGACAGATTCAAAGCCTTCTGCGCCTCTCAGGGCACTCGAGTCGACTACGCTTCAGTTGCTCACCCTCAGACGAATGGACAGGCCGAACGCGCGAATGGCCTCATCCTCAAAGGACTAAAACCCCGACTAATGCGTGATCTCAAACACGCAGCAGGCGCCTGGGTCGACGAACTTCCGTCAGTTCTATGGGGGTTGAGGACCACCCCTAACCGGTCGACTGGAAGAACGCCATTCTTTCTGGTCTATGGAGCCGAGGCGGTTTTGCCAAGCGACCTGCTCCACAACGCGCCTCGAGTCGAGTTATATTCCGAAGCAGAAGCAGAACAGGCCCGGCAAGATGCAGTCGACCTCTTAGAGGAGGAAAGAGAGATGGCTCTAATCCGCTCGACCATCTACCAGCAAGAGTTGCGTCGGTTTTACGCCAGAAATGTGAAGGGTCGAGCCTTTCAGGAAGGAGACTTGGTCCTCCGCGTGGATCAGCAAAAACCTCACAAACTTGCCCCGACCTGGGAAGGCCCTTTCATCATCACCAAAGTCTTGCACAACGGAGCGTATCACCTTTACAACATCGATCGACGGATCGACGAGCCCCGAGCATGGAATGCGGACCTGCTCCGTCCTTTTTACACTTAAAAACTCACTCGACTGAGATGTAATAAAAGTACCTCTGTAATTCCTTTGTTTCAAGAAAAAGACTGCTATTTCTTTTTTCTGTCTGTCTAAATTTCCCCCAGTGGGTGACTTAGTTGCGAATCCGCTTCGCCTAAGTTTAAAAAATCCTACCGAGTGAGAGCAAACCTCCCACTCGGGGGCTTAGCTGCGAATCCGTTTCGCCTAAGTTTAAAAAATCCTACCGAGTGAGAGCAAACCTCCCACTCGGGGGCATAGCTGCGAATCCGTTTCGCCTAAGTTTAAAAAATCCTACCGAGTGAGAGCAAACCTCCCACTCGGGGGCTTAGCTGCAGTCCAAGTACTCGCCTAAGTAATTGAAATCCTACCGAGTGGGAGCAAACCTCCCACTCGGGGGCTTAGCTGCAGTCCAAGTACTCGCCTAAGTAATTGAAATCCTACCGAGTGAGAGCAAACCTCCCACTCGGGGGCTTAGCTGCAGTCCAAGTACTCGCCTAAGTAATTGAAATCCTACCGAGTGGGAGCAAACCTCCCACTCGGGGGCTTAGCTGCAGTCCAAGTACTCGCCTAAGTAATTGAAATCCTACCGAGTGAGAGCAAACCTCCCACTCGGGGGCTTAGCTGCAGTCCAAGTACTCGCCTAAGTAATTGAAATCCTACCGAGTGGGAGCAAACCTCCCACTCGGGGGCTTAGCCGCAGTCCAAGTACTCGCCTAAGTAATTGAAATCCTACCGAGTGAGAGCAAACCTCCCACTCGGGGGCTTAGCTGCAGTCCAAGTACTCGCCTAAGTAATTAAAATCCTACCGAGTGGAGAGCCAGCCTCCCACTCGGGGGCTTAGCTGCAGTCCAAGTACTCGCCTAAGTAATTGAAATCCTACCGAGTGGGAGCAAACCTCCCACTCGGGGGCTTAGCTGCAGTCCAAGTACTCGCCTAAGTAATTGAAATCCTACCGAGTGAGAGCAAACCTCCCACTCGGAGGCTTAGCTGCAGTCCAAGTACTCGCCTAAGTAATTAAAATCCTACCGAGTGGAGAGCCAGCCTCCCACTCGGGGGCTTAGCTGCAGTCCAAGTACTCGCCTAAGTAATTGAAATCCTACCGAGTGGGAGCAAACCTCCCACTCGGGGGCTTAGCTGCAGTCCAAGTACTCGCCTAAGTAATTGAAATCCTACCGAGTGAGAGCAAACCTCCCACTCGGAGGCTTAGCTGCAGTCCAAGTACTCGCCTAAGGAATCGAAATTCTACCGAGTGGAGAGCGAACCTCCCACTCGGGGGGCTTAGCTGCAGTCCAAGCACTCGACTAAAGTAATTGGACTCTTACCGAGTGAAGAGCAGACCTCCCACTCGGGGACTTAGCTATAGCCCGATACTCGCCCAAGCCAGGTTGACAAGACACCATCGCGGCGATAAGCATCGTGCAAACCAGGCAGCCTCTGAGGGAACAACGAATAGTAGATCGGCGGATCAAGTCACGAAGGCATTCAACGTCGAGCCAAGTCCGGACAAAACCAAAAAATCCTAGATCGCAAATAAAGTACTCGAGCTATAAGCTCGACGGAGTTTATCGGTTACATAAACCACTCGGCATTCCGAGGCAAATTTAAGGCAAAGAACATCAGTTTTTTACTCCTCCGGCGGAGGACTGGATGGCGCAACAAACTCGTCCAAATCGATCCCATCAGAGATCCGAGTGGCAGCAGCAATGAAGGTCTCCATGAAGTCCTGAAAGTTATGCTTCCTGGTATTGGCAACCTGGAGAGCGGCCAGCTTCTCCTCGCGCGCCTCCTTGCAGTGGACGCGAACCAGGGACAAAGCCACGTCAGCGCCGCACCTAGCAGAAGACTTCTTCCATTCTTGCACTCGACCTGGAACCTCACCTAGTCGACTGATCAGGGATTCAAGGTCGTTCTGAAGCGTCTCCTTGGGCCAGAGTGCGGAGTCGATCCGTGACACTGCAGCTTTCAGTCGAGCCAGGTAGTCCACCGCACTAGCGACACGGGATTCCAACCGGAAGACATTCATGGCCACTTCGTCCTTCACGGGAGAGTTGATAGGGTCCAAGCGGGTCTCCACTCGACTGGTCTCTTCCTCAAAGTTTCGGCAGAATTCTGAAAGAAGTTTCGACAGGTCAAAACTGTAGCCAAATGGAGAGTCGACAACAACGAGATTAATCGCGCAAAGAGGGTTACCTTCAAGCATGAGGTATAGCTTCTTGGCAAGACCCCCAAGATAATCCCCCAAGTCCTTGTGCTTCCCCGCCAGCTGGCCGAGCTTGTCGTTCAGAGTACTCTTGTCAGTCTTCAGTCGACTCGCTTCCTTGTTGGCCGAGTCAAGAGCAGACTTCAGCCTAGCGTTCTCGCTCTCCAGTTGGTCGACCGAAGCAAGTTTCTCTTCAGCAAGCTTCAGCTTCTCCGCAGCCGCCTTTTGTGCCTCCGCAAGGTCAAGATCTTTCTTCTTCAGGGCCTTTTCCAGTTCGTCTGCGAAACAACAATAAGCACAGAGTTGAGAACAGACAGGAGGACAGAGACAGCCGTCGAGTCCTCACCAGCCATACCTTTTGCCTCATCCTTCGCCTTCTGCACGTTTTCCTGAGCAAACTGTAAATCAAGATTGAGCTGGATTTGCTTATTCTTCAGATCGGCGAGCTGAGCAACAAGCTCACAAGACTTCTGCAAAGAGTCAATCGACAAAGGGTATCAAAGATAAGTTACTCCCGAGTGACTGAAAGAAAGAGCACAACACTTCTAAGACTACAGCCAAATCAAAACATTCGGCAGTAGCCTCGGGGACTACACCCAGTGGGTGCACTCAGCGTGCCCCCACTGGTTTTCAAAAAAAAAAAAAAAAAGGGGGCGACTGCCAGCAGTCGACCGGATACAGTGTCATCCGACGAGGTACAACTACAGAAAGACAGTACAAAGACCACAGTCGACTGCCAGCAGTCGACCGTGGCCTCGGGGACTACACCCAGTGGGTGCACTCAGCGTGCCCCCACCAATGAGAAATTTCGGACCAACGGCACCCAGTGGGTGTACAACGCAAGTGAAGATCAACTAACCTGGACGTTCTGCTGCAACGCCGAGCTGATGTCATAGGCCGCTTGACTGGCATCCCGAGCCGCTTTGGTCTGCTCCATCACGAGCCCCGCCTGACGTATAGCCTCCTTGGCAGCACTCACTTGATCCTCTGGGGTCTGGTAGGCGGCGAAGAACGAGGGCGGGTCGACCGGTGGAGGGGCAGTTGACGACGAAGGCCGGGCAGTCGTCAGTGGCTCAGCAAAAGTCACAGTAGTCCGGGCGGTATTGTCACCCCCTTGGACCACCGCCTCGGCAGTCGACGCAGTCTGAGGAACCTTGTCGACCGGAGCCCTCCGGCCTCTTCTCCCAAAAGGCCTGAGCGGCGCTTCCGCCTCCTCCTCATCATCCGGAAGGTCAATGATGTTGGTTGGAGCTACAAAAGTTCAGAAATAAATACCCAATCGACCAAGCAGTTAAACAGTCGGATCATTTCAAGGATCATACCTAAGTTGGAAGTGACGGCGTCCTCCATCGTCTCATCAGCATTCTGGATGGAAGTTTCGGAAGTAGCGGCGCTGCACGATTCCAAGCAAATAATTTGAAAATGAATCGACTAAGAATCCGTTCTAGTCGACTCAAGAAAGGTGAAGACAATCACTTACCCGGAGATGACCGGGATGGCGACCCTGATCTTGGGCAAGGCCTTGGGTGGCTTAGTCGGGATGGCTCTAGGCTGCTTGGGCGCTTTCTCAGATGGGGGCGGCGACGCGGTCCGAGGGCGCTTGGATGACTGGCCTGCCGGAGCACTCGACTGACCGCGCTCCACGGCGGGATCCTGAGCGTTCTTGGAGCGTCTCTCGCGTCGAGGAGGGTCGTCCTCCACCTCTTCATCTTCGTCACTCGAGTCATCGCCGACCTCCCCCTCTACGTCATCGTCAGATTCCCACTCCTCGACTTCGCCCTCGGGTTCAACTTCATTCTCGCTCCCTTCGCCTCCACTCCCTCCTCCTTCAGATACGTGCTCCTGGTTCCCATTCGGCATCGAGTACATCTCGTTGATCTCCTGCGAAACAACAGACAGAACGAGGATCAGTCGACTTTTCGCGAGCCAGTTACTAGACGGAGTGAAAATTTCAGTCGGAAGAAGCAAAATGTACCTTGTCTGTCTGCATCATCCCGTCGAGCGGAGCAATCCTCCTGGAGCCCCTGGGGTTGTCCTTATTTCCGGTTATGCTGGTCAGCCAGCTCTCCAGCACAGAAGCCTCGACCCCCTCCGGGTGGATCCGCGTGGAGTCGTCGGGCCCGGAATACAACCACATCGGGTGATCCCGAGCCTGGAGAGGTTGGATTCGTCGCTGGAGAAAGACTTCGAGCAAGTCCATGCCAGTCACGCCTTCACGAACGACCTCAACCACTCGACTGACTAGTACCTTCACCTGAGCCTTCTCCTCCGGAACCACTTTCAAAGAAGCAGGTTTCCGCACTCGGTCCAAGGTGAAAGGAGGTAGGCCGGTCGAGTGTCCAGGAGTCGGCTGGTCCTTGCAGTAGAACCAATTCGACTGCCACCCGCGCACAGAATCGGGAAGTGTCATGGGAGGAAAACAACTCTTACCCCTCGTCTGGATCCCGAGGCCCCCGCACATCTGGATCACCTGCGTCCTCTCCCCGTCCGGGTTAAGCTTTTTAACCGACTGGGATCGGCAGGTGAAGATATGCTTGAAGAGGCCCCAGTGGGGTCGACAACCTAAGAAACACTCACACAGAGACACAAAAGCCGCGAGATAGACTATGGAATTGGGCGTAAAATGGTGGAGCTGCGCTCCGAAGAAGTTCAGGAAGGCCCTAAAGAAAGGACTCGGGGGCAGAGAGAACCCCCGGTCGACATGGGTGGCTATCAGGACGCGCTCACCATCGCGAGGTCTTGGCTCCGTCTCCTTCCCAGGAAGGCGAGCGGCCTTGTGGGGAATGAGCCCTCCCTCCACCATGTCGTCGATATCTGCCTGAGTAAGGATGGAGGGCATCCAATCCCCTTGCAGCCAGCCGGGCGGCAGAGCGGCCCGCGAGGACGACCCGCCTCGCCCAGACTTCTTCCCCTTGCCCTTCGCCGCGGCCTTCTTCGCCCGTTCCGCCGCCGCCGTCTTATCCGTCCCCATCGCCTCGAACGAAGTCTTGGCCGAGCAGCGGTGTCGAGGTTGCGGCGGAGAGCGAAGCGGAGGCTTACGGAGGAAGGAGGAAGGAGAACGAGGGCGCACAGTAAAAGGTCAGAGTCATTGCTTTATATCAGGCCACACCCGAGTGGCTGATCAGTGGGCCTGCCCCTCCCAGTCAGATCCTGCAACAGGCGCGCGCGCAGTACGTGGCGAAAAAGGTGGCGCGGAGATCGAGGCGCCCTTGCCTTATCCAGCCGATTCGCGCGGTTCCCTCCGTCCGGTGCGCTTCTCAATTTTCAAATCCCGCAAAATCCGCGATCGACAGGACGGGTAGTCAAGCAAAAGATCCATTTCCTTAAGTCTCCCAAGGGACTCGTCACGTAAACGCACTCGACGGTAATCCGTAACCACTCGACGAGCATCTGAATGGATCAAGGCAAACCGAAGAATGAGGCCCCACCGCGACTTCCATTTATCCGAAGACAGATGCAACTGAAGCATGGAGGTTGAGTCGGAAGCGCAGGCTCGACCCCATTCTCACTTAACCCCTGACCCATTCGGGGGCTAATGACGAGGATGCGTACCTAGGGTAGGGTAACTTATCGTACCTGAGGTACCCAATCAAGGACACGACCCCTACAATGAAAGACGTTTTGAGAAGTATCGACAGTTCAGTCGACCTGGTCAGCCCAGTCGACGGACACAAGCGTACTCGACCAGAAGCGCAAGCAGTCGACCATGAAGACACCACTCGACCGTAAGAAGATCTAAAGGCGCTGCTTACAAACGGTCACCTCATAAATAGCTTTTATGGCCTTCATGGTCCTTTATTACAGGCGTTACCAGTAACCCCCTCTCTTTATGTACATTAAAACCCCTTGTAACGTGGGCTGGCTGGGGTCCTGGCGAACTCTATATAAGCCACCCCCCTCCACTAGGACGGGGGTTCGCATCTTTGTAACACTCACGCATATAATCCAGTCGACCGCCTCCGGGCTCCGAGACGTAGGGCTGTTACTTCCTCCGAGAAGGGCCTGAACTCGTTAACTCCTTGCGTGCACAACTACTCCAGAGCTAGGATCTTGCCTCTCCATTCCTACCCCCCCATTCTACTGTCAGACTTAGAACCACGACACAAATGGCGCCGGACTCGATCCGGATAGGCAACAGCTTCTACGCCGGTTAAAGGCTGGTGAAAGCGTGCTAACAAAGGTGAGGCGGGAGAAGAATGATCTCCAGGATGCCAACACCAGGCTGGATGTTGAACTAAAAGATGTTCGTGGCCAGCTATCGGACTCCAATAAGGAGAATCAGCGACTTCGACGCGGCATTTTTAGTAAGTGCTTAAGCGAACTCTTGAAAAAGGAGTTCGGCGAGGAAGACGACTAACAGAGTTATGTCTGTAGGTATGCTGACAGGTCGTCCTGCAGAGGAGATGCCTGGTTCAACGGGCGATCTTCTTCCCGAACTCTCGCAACTGCACGGACGAGTTCGGCAGGTGATGCGAAGTATTGCCCAAGCCTTGTGGCCTACCCACTCCATGCCTGAGGGCCTTGGAGAACTTGCGGAGAAGTTGAAGGGAGCTCGGCGGCGCTTCCAGCAGGGTACTAGGGAGGCCTGGGCCATGGTGAAGACCCGCTATACGAAGTCTGACCCCAATCACATGGCCGAGGTCGGACCGGTGGGGCCTGACGGGAAGGAGATCCCTGTGAGCTTAGTGTATGGCCAGGTAGAATTGGCCGCAAAGTATTCCCAACAGGACTGCAAATTAGACAGCCTGTTAGATGGTATATAGGAGGAATACAATTAGTCAGGATGACTATGTAATTTATAATTGACATGTGTAATGCCTTCTAGCTGGATTGTAGATCGTTTGTCGTTGCCGACCTTTTCGCTTTGACCTCGGGACCTGACGGTCCGGAGTGTGTCCGAATACCATAACGGTTATATAAGAACCGAGGTATGCATGGAGACCAGGCGTAGGGGTCATTAGTGCTTTATCAGACAAGTGCCCAACTAGTTATGTTATATTACATGGTTAGTAAGAAACACCTTCCAGAGAGAATAGTTCCGTTAAGGGTTCCTTTCGCTGGGGTGGCGTGCCCTGAAGTGCATGTCCGGACTGCAAATGCAAGAAAACATCTGGGGGCATGTATAAGTAAAAAAGGTTCATCTTTAGTTCACCGACCGAATATTCCCTTAAGAACGCTAGCTTTCGGCTTCACCAAGTCTGAGGTACACATCCGGCTTATCCGGCAGTAGCAATCGCAGAGGTGCTCCCTTTACCACCTAGCCGAACAATCGGGAACGTAGGGGTAAGCACAGGAGCCAGGCAACCCAGCTTGGCCAAAACTTAAGTCATATCGACGCATATAATGGTGAAGAAAAGGTGCATGCGGAAGTCTAACGCATGCGTTGGGCGTAAAACCCATATAAATAAGCTTCTGTTAAAGTAGCTTGTCGGTGTGAAAACCGGCGGATCTCGGGTAGGGGGTCCCGAACTGTGCGTCAATGTCGGATGGTAACAGGAGACAAGGGACACTTTATTTTACCCAGGTTCGGGCCCTCTCGATGGAGGTAAAACCCTACTCCTGCTAGATTAATATTGATGATATGGGTAGTACAAGAGTGGATCTACCACGAGATCAAGGAGGCTAAACCCTAGAAGCTAGCCTATGGTATGATTGTGTATGATGATGGTTGCTCTATCGACTAGTCTGGCCTCGGTTTATATAATACACCAGAGGCCCAGGATAACAAGAGTCCTAGCCGAATACGCCGGTGGGGGAGGAGTCCTTGTCTTGATCGCCAAGTCTTGTGGAATCTTCCTTGTATGCGACACCTGTCCGGACTGGCCCATGAGTATGCGGCCCTGGGGGTCCTCGGCCCAATCTAACCGATTGGGGGACGACGTGGTGAGTACCCCCTAGTCCAGGACACCGTCGGTAGCCTCCTGAACCGGTCTTCAAGTTAGGGACGCTCCTCAATTCTTCCAAACTGTTCTTCATCTTCGGTCGTCGGTCTTGAAAACTGGTTCAACGAATCTTCCTTATCTTCGATCTTGAGGATCGCCGAAATGCATTCGACGGGTTTACATGTCGGGTATCCGAGGAGCCCCTTTAAGTTTCCGGCCTTTATCAATGCCTTGTTATTTTTATGCCACACCTCGGGTTTGAAGTTGTTCCCGGGAGGCAGTTCCCTCTTGCGTCCGGGCTCTAACGCCGGACTGCATTCGAGGTATTTTTTGCAGCCGAGCACCAATGCCGGACTGCTTGCCAGCTCTAACGCCGGACGATGTATCCGAGCTCCAACACCGGACTATGTATCCGAGCTTCAACGTCGGACTGTATCCGAGGAGTCGTAAATCACCTTGGTTCAAAGAAGTTTGAAGGAGTTTTAGCCGAGCTCAATGCCGGAAATGCCCTCTATGGAGCCAGCCACTAGCGCCCGAGCTTTATGTCAGACTGCTTTCGAGGTGGTGCACCATCCCGAATGTGGGCCGATTTTTGTCAATATTTTTGATCGGTGCAATTTATTCTCTGCCAAAATATATAGCCAGTAGCCCTCAAGGTGGGTATCGGTCTAAAACTCGAGGTGCACATGAAGGATGACATAAGACCGCTGATCCCCGTAGCCGCTGAGACTCAGGTTGATTTGCAAAATCGGTTTGAGGATCAAGTCCTAGCTCGGCAGAATAATTCGGGACACAAAAAGCGGCGTGCTCAGTCCTCGAGACTCAGGTTCGGTGCGGCCGACCAACCTGAGGATCAAAATCTCCTCGGAAACTATATTGCACATAAAATTTTTTGCATTGGACAAGAAATGCAGTAGCCCCCGAGACACTGGCCGGGTGGCAACAATAGATCAGGGGATCGATGTGCCCCTTTAATATGTTTAAATAATAAGCCCAAAGCCCAGTAGCCCCCGAGCCTTAATGCGGGCACGGGTGGCCGAATTAAGGATCAATATCCATAGTAAAATCACAAATTATGTGTAATGACTCTATGTATCCAAGTACTTTATGTCATTAATGCTCGGATCTGCATTGAATAAAACATTGTTGACCGACCATCGGCTTCCACCTCCTCGGCTAGTAGCCGAGGAGTGTTTGTCTTACTTTATAAAGCCTTCATGAGGGCAAAGATTTACGACAAACAAGGCAATCTGGCCATACGATTTTATAAATAAAGGTACGCGGAGAGATATGGTATATTACTGTTTAACAGAAGAAATGTCTTTCAAAGAAAATAGTCCCGCTATCGGTTCCTTTCTTTGGGTTGTCATGCTAAGCATGATCATAAAACCTCAGCTCCAATGTAAGAGCAAAATATCGTGGATTTAGTTTGGGAGGCTAGTTAATAGCCCCCGGTAGTGTTCGGCGACAGTCGAGGTCAAGCCGTAAACACTTCGGCCAATGTTATGAACGGCCTGTTATTTAACATAGTCATCGGATCGCTGACCAGTTTACGCTTATTGTGACAGTCAGTTTTCGGCTTTCTCCACTGAGGTTCTTAATCGTGTGAGCTGGAAGCACAATCGCAGTGGTTCTCCCTTTGCACGCTTAGCCGAACAAAACGGAACGTAGGAAGCAAGTGCGGGAGCCGGGCAACCCAACTATTGACCGAAGACACAATTTGAAACCGATGCATATATAGCAATATCTGAGAATGTTTTTGCCGAATCCCTAAAAGGTGTCCGGCGTTGCACTGCGAGACTAATGCTGGAAAAGCACAAATAGTTTAAAAGTCCCAAAAAGCTTTGAAAACCAAGAAACGTCAGTAAAAACATGACGTCCGAACAATATCAAGTGTTCGGTGCCAACCCGAAAATTGGTCTTAGAAAAAAGAAGTGCTCCTGTCGTGCTTTAACATGATACATCCTATCTCAAGACTTCGAGCGGGTCAGCCTACGGCTTCAACCTCCTATCCTGAGGGCGGAGTACTTCTCATCAGGCCAGTTTAGCAAACTAAACTCTAGCGGTTTTTGAGAGAGAAATTAGGCTCCTCGGCTAGTGACCGCACACTCGTGTCAGAAAAAGGAGGGATAAATAATAATAACTTTGCAACGACTAAGAAGAAAAACACTTAGTATGAAACGGCTCAAATAAACATAAGAGCCCCCCAAGTGACTTGGGTAAAAGTTGACTTTATAATGTAAGGTGACATGTAGAATGCCTTCTAGCCGGATTGTAGATCGTTTCTCATAGCGGACCTTTTCGCTTCAACCTCTGGACCCAATAGTCCGGAGTGTGTCCGAATACCCTCGCGGTTATAAGAACCGGGGCATGCGTGGAGACCAGGCGTAGGGGTCATTAGTGCTTTATCAGACAACTGCCCAACTAGTTATGTTATATTACATGGTTAGTAAGAAACATCTTCCAGGGAGAATAGTTCCGTTAGGGGTTCCTTTCCCTGGGAGGCATGCCCTAAAGTGCATGTCCGGACTGCAAAAAGAGAAGAAAAGCATCTGGGGGCAGGTAAATAAATAGGTAAGAAATCATCTTTTAGTTCACCGACCGAGTATTCCCTTAAGAACGCTAGCTTTCGGCTTCACCCAGTCTGAGGTACACATCCGGCTGACCCGGCAGTAACAATCACAGAGGTGCTCCCTTTACCACCTAGCCGAACAATCGGGAATGTAGGGGTAAGCACAGGAGCCAGGCAACCCAGCTTGGCCAAAACTTAAGTCATATCGATGCATATAATGGTGAATAAAAGGTACATGCGGAAGTGTGACACATGTGTTGGGCATAAAGCCCGTATTAATAAGCTTCTGTTAAAGAAGCCCCCAGGTATAATGAGCGCGGGTAGCGCGTCAAGTATGTGTGAACAAAGTTTGGAAAAGAAAAAAATTTTACAAGCAACTTTTTTTTCCAAAAAAGTATAACGCTTGGTCGAACTGAACACAAGTTAGAAATTAAAGCTTTGAGCATGAAAGCGACTTAGCTGGTTAATGTGTTCGCAGTCCGAGCTTGATGCGGGACAAGGTTCTATCCCCCAAGCTGGTCCCGAGGTGGCGGAGCGGAGAGCTCGACACGCCGAAGTGGTGACATAGCACGGTCGATGCAGACCGGCAGAGTGACGCCGAAGTCCCCGGATCATTTTCCTGTGGACAAAAAATAGTGCAAACGGGAGATAATAGTAATAATGATAAATAAAAAAATCGTTGCATAATGAATAATTTATGCAAAGTGAGTAATAAAAGAAATATGGCCTGGCGCCGAAGTCGATGTCGACGCAGGGCGTCGGCGTGATGCGGTAAAGGCGTGGCAAAGCCTGAATTCATAGGTCGGTCCGCGCTCCGGATGCGGCGTTTCGCCGGACTATGTACGGAGACTGACCGAACCAGCATGCGACCGTCGTTGATGCGGCCACCATTTGATAGACCTGTGAACATATGATGGACAAATCAGAATAATAATTCCTTGGAAAAAATGAACCCAAACATGTAAAAAATATTAGGATTAATAGCACCTGGTTTATTTGTTGTAGTAATGCAAAGGAAGATGATGCTGGCAAAGGTTGGCTCGCCGAGGCAAAGCCCTCGGTACAGCCAATCGTGACGAAGCTGGTCGGCTAGTGACGCCGAAGTGTCCGGAGTAGGTTGATGAAGAGATGATGAATCCTCCGGTCCAGCCGAGATGTCGAAGCCTCGAGGCCAGTCGATGAGTCGAAGTAGTCCGGCGTGATGGACACCGGCTTGAAGGGGCAACAGTGCGGCCCTGCCGATGCAGGTCGTGACGTGGTCGATGCCGGCTTGATGAAGCGACCGTGCCGTGATGCCGGTATGCCCGCTCCGTGTAATCCGTGGGGCGGCGATGTTGGTGATGATTTTCCCTTCGCGATGTCGGACTCTTGTTCGGCTTGCCGATAAGATGATCCGAAGAAGTTGAGCTCGGCTCAACAAAGTGACGACGTGTCTAGTGCAGGTCGGCAGCCGTGGAGCAATATTGCCGGACTGGTTTGACACCAGCATGATGCCGAAGATCATGTTCAAAAGATCTTAAAGTTAGTGGGATGTGTTCGGGAACAATACACAATATCCCATACAAAACTTCCTTCAAAAGGGATGCCCGAAATCCCGTTCATAAAAAAGATGAATTCGGGTCGGATTTGTTCTCGCGCAGAAAACAGATCCGAAAAATGATACACTAATCGGAAGGTTCCCGGAGTTCGGACGGTCGGATCGAGCTGAAATTTGGATGGGTGGTAGATATAGGAATTACGCAGCCGATCAACGGTTGGATCTTCCAAAGGACGTCCGAGTTAGAAGCTGGACACCACGCCCTAAACTCGTCCAGATTCCCGTCCTGATTTGACAGGCCTCCGGTATATCGTGGATTGCCAGAGATTTCTCCATCGGAACTCGACGAAATTTTCCAGGGTTGTTCTAGACTCAATTCCTTACAATTCCACCAAAGCGATCGTCAAAGTGATACTCGAGGAGGTGGTGGCAGCGGATACGAGTTCGCTGTCCAGAAAAACAGCACGATCGCTTGAGGGCAATGTTGACGTTGAGCCCCCGAGCTTCATGGATGACTCCTCCGTGATCTTGATAGAGATCGGAGTTGATGTTTGATGAAGGCCCTCGTCCGAACATGGTGATCCGAACACGGGGCGCAATTCTTGGTCGAACCAAGGTGACCAGTCGAGATGGTGACGAAGATGCCGAAGTCACAGTTGATCTGCAGGCGAGCCATCGATCCTTTTGTCGATCACACAGCGAAACTCTCAATGAAAGCACCAATGTCGGTGTCAAAACCGGCGGATCTCGGGTAGGGGGTCCCGAACTATGCGTCAAGGTCGGATGGTAACAGGAGACAAGGGACACTTTATTTTACCCAGGTTCGGGCCCTCTCGATGGAGGTAAAACCCTACTCCTGCTAGATTAATATTGATGATATGGGTAGTACAAGAGTGGATCTACCATGAGATCAAGGAGGCTAAACCCTAGAATCTAGCCTATGGTATGATTGTGTATGATGATGGTTGCTCTATCGACTAGTCTGGCCTCGGTTTATATAATACACCAGAGGCCCAGGATAACAAGAGTCCTAGCCGAATACGCCGGTGGGGGAGGAGTCTTTGTCTTGATCGCCAAGTCTTGTGGAATCTTCCTTGTATGCGGCACCTGTCCGGACTGGCCCATGAGTATGCGGCCCTGGGGGTCCTCGACCCAATCTAACCGATTGGGGGACGACGTGGTGAGTACCCCCTAGTCCAGGACACCGTCAAAGCCCCGAGGTTTAAGGAGCGCGGGTAGCGCGTCACATGATGAGCCTTTAAGGGCTATAAAAGGAAAGAGTGGGAGGAGACAAATAAAAACAGAAATATATATATATATATATATATATATATATATATATATATATATATATATATATATATATATATATATATATATAATGGACAGAGGAAGGAGACAAACCCAGAGTCTGGCGCTAGGCGTAGAATCTCCGGAGACATGCGGCGTTCCATGGGTTCGGCTCGAGTCGGTTATCCGACGCATCTCACAGGCGGTACGCTCCACCAGTCAGGACTTGGTCAATTATGAAGGGACCTTCCCATTTGGGCTTGAGTTTGTCCTTTTTCTTATCCGGCAGGCGTAGAACTAGTTCGCCAACGTTGTAATTTTTGGCCCGTACTTCTCTGCTTTGATATCTTCGAGCCTGCTGTTGATAAAATGCGGAACGGGATTTAGCCACGTCGCGCTCCTCCTCTAAGGCGTCCAGGTTGTCCTGCCGATCAAGCTCGACTTCTCTTTCTTCGTACATGCGCACTCGAGGTGAGTCATGAATTATGTCGTAGGGCAGAACTGCCTTTGCGCCGTACACCATAAAGAATGGTGTGAATCCGGTGGTACGATTCGGCGTGGTTCGCAGCCCCCAGAGTACGGAGTCGAGCTCCTCCACCCAGTGCGTATTAGATTCCTTGAGGGACCGCACTAGTCTGGGTTTAATGCCGCTCTTGATGAGACCATTTGCATGTTCGACCTGACCGTTAGTTTGTGGGTGTTAGACAGAAGCATAGTCGAGCTTAATGCCCATGTTTTTGCACCACAGCTTTACTTCGTCGGGGGTGAAGTTTGTGCTGTTATCGGTGATGATGCTGTGAGGGACGCCGTAACGGTGTACAACCCCATATATGAAGTCTATCACAGGTCCGGATTCGGCCGTCTTAACAGGTTTGGCTTCTATCCATTTGGTGAATTTATCCACCATGACCAATAAGTATTTTTTCTTGATGGTTCCACCTTTAAGGGGTCCCACCATGTCAAGCCCCCAGACCGCAAAAGGCCAAGTGATGGGGATAGTTCGGAGGGCGTTGGGCGGCATATGGCTTTGGTTTGCAAAGAGCTAGCAACCGGCGCATCATTTGACTAAGTCATGAGCGTCTGCTCGGGCCGTCGGCCAATAAAAGCCCGTATGGAAAGCCTTGCTTACAAGGGACCGAGTTGCGGCGTGGTGGCCACCGAGTCCAGCATGAATTTCAGCCAATAGACTCCGCCCTTCCTCTTCGGAGATACATCTTTGAAGGACTCCTGTAGTGCTTTTCTTATAGAGCTCTCCCTCATGGACTTTATAGGCTTTAGATCGCCGCACTATGCAGCGTGCCTCGTTTTCTTGTGGTAGGCTAGGAATGGTTCTGTCCACGGGGCGATGACCGCCATTATTACGTGGGCTGAAGGAGTGATTTCGGTGGCAGGTTGTTCGGTGTCGGGTTGTGCGGTTGTGTCCGGACTGTTATCCGAGGGTTCCCCCTCCCATGCTACAGATGGCTTAAATAATCTTTCTAAGAAGATGTTGGGGGGACTGCGTCTTGTTTTGCTCCGATGCGTGCCAGGACGTCCGCTGCCTGATTATTTTCTCGGGCTATATGGTGAAACTCCAGTCCCTCGAACCGAACTGACATTTTTAGAACGGCATTGCGATAAGCTGCCATTTTTGGGTCTTTGGCGTCGAAGTCGACATTTATTTGGGATATCGCGAGGTTTGAGTCCCCGCGTACTTCCAGGCATTGAATGCCCGTGGATACTGCCATCCAGAGACCATGTAGAAGGGCCTCGTATTCAGCTGCATTGTTGGAGTCCGTGTACATAATTTGGAGTACATATTGGACTGTGTCTCCTGTAGGGGACGTTGTCGGTGTCAAAACCGGCGGATCTCGGGTAGGGGGTCCCGAACTGTGCGTCAAGGTCGGATGGTAACAGGAGACAAGGGACACTTTATTTTACCCAGGTTCGGGCCCTCTCGGTGGAGGTAAAACCCTACTCCTGCTAGATTAATATTGATGATATGGGTAGTACAAGAGTGGATCTACCACGAGATCAAGGAGGCTAAACCCTAGAAGCTAGCCTATGGTATGATTGTGTATGATGATGATTGTCCTATGGACTACAACCCTCCGGTTTATATAGACACCGGATAGGGTTAGGGTTACATAGAGTCGGTTACAATGGTAGGAGATCTTGAATATCCGCACTCCTAGCTTGCCTTCCACGCCAAGGAAAGATCCTTCCGGACACGGGACGAAGTCTTCAATCTTGTATCTTCATAGTCCTGGAGTCCGGCGAAGGTATAGTCCGGCTATCCGAACACCCCCTAATCCAGGACTCCCTCAGTAGCCCCTGAACCAGGCTTCAATGACGACGAGTCTGGCGCGTAGATTGTCTTTGGCATTGCAAGGCGGGTTCCTCCTCCAAGTTCTTCAAGAAGATTTGTAAACACCAAAAATAGTGTCCGGCTCTGCAAAATAAGTTTCCACATATTGCCATACAGAGAATAATATTAACACAAATCAAATCTGCTGACATATTCCGCAGTGCGTCATAACACTGCGGCCAAGCTCTTTATATAAATTGTTTTCATTGTTCCACCTCAGCGTGTTTAGCGAGGCGGTTTCCTTGGCACGTCTTGTCAAAGCAGAGATCGTGTGCCCCTTTTAACGGGATTCTCATCAATACGGACGTGGGTAACCCAATCGTGCCCGTTAGCACGTTTGCCTTAATTAAAGGCCAGTCCAAGACGGTTACGGGGAGGGCGCTTGATATTTTGCCTCTTATAAAGAGACCAAGGCCCTGTTCCCCGCTTCTATTCTCAAAACGAGCTCGCCCGTCGCCTCGAGTTCCAACACCCTAGGCTTCCAGATTCCGAGCGCACCGGGTCTTCGATAATGTCCGGCTCCGACCTCCAAGGCTGATGGATGCCCTCCTCTGTTACGGAGGAGGACGTATCAAGATTGAGGGAAGCTAGATTCCTGACCAGGGAGATTCCGCACAGGCTGCCTGTTCAAGGACAGGTGATACCTAGCCCTCATCCCAGCGAGAGTGTGGTATTCATATCCCACTTCCTTTGGGGATTAGGCTTCCCCATGGATCCCTTTGTAAGGGGGCTGATGTTTTATTATGGGCTGGAATTCCACGACTTAGCTCCGGAGTCCATCCTCCATATCTCCTCATTCATAGTTGTGTGCGAAGCGTTCCTCCGTGTTACCCCTCACTTCGGATTGTGGCTCAAGACCTTCAAAGTAGAACCGAAGATAATCGAAGGGCGCCACGCAGAGTGCGGAGGCGCTGCTATAAAAAGAAATGCCGACGCTCCATGGCCCGAGGGCGCTTTTCAAGAGGAGCTTGGCTTATGGCAACAGGAGTGGTTCTACATCACTGCTCCTTGGGGCACCGCATGGGTGGCGCCTCCGGCCTTTTGCTCGGTTCCCCCGCCACGGTTAGCATCATGGATTAACACAGGGTTAGGTCGGGGCTTGCCCAAAGACGTTCCTCTGCTGCAAGGCCGCATTAAGGATCTCTTGAAGGGAGACCTCAACCTGGTCAAGGTGACACAAGTCATGCTGATTTGCCGGACACTGCCCGGCCAACGTCGCACCCTTCGCTTGTGGGAATTCAATCCGGAGAGACCACGAGCTCTCCAGAATTTTATGGGCGTGACGCCTGTGGAGATGTATAAACTGTTCTTCGGATCACAAGAAGTGAGTCCGGATTTGACCGAGGATGCTGGTTTAAGCCGCAATCGCCCAGATACTCAAGTAGCTGACCTTGCAACCGGACCTTCTATCCGCATAATTAACTTGCTTTTTAACAACACTTTTCCTTTTAAGCAGGAGTGGATAGCGAAGGCGAAGCTGATCCGGTGTCCGGCTCCCCTTCCCGAAACCTGGCTGGATCCTGTGCTAGTCAGGATGCTAGAGGTAGTGCCTTTGGAGGGAAATATGGGAGCAGACAAGGAGACCATGGCCTCTCCAAAAGAGACCATTCCAAAGGGGGGAATCGATAATTCTCCTCCTAAGGGAAAGAAAAGGGCCGCCTCTGACCACCCGGAAACCATAGCTTCGAAGCGGGGGAAAGAATCCTTGTCAGAGGGCCCGATGCCAGGGAGCCCCTCGGCCAAACTAAACCCTCAAAGGGAACAGCTCTCCAGCGAGCCGTAAGTAGAAGAAGAGTTATTCTTTTAAGAGAAATCCTTGATTTATATCTGAGAAGTTTTAATCGAAACTTTACATTGTAGTTCGGACCTCAGCCCTTCTCAACAGAACTCGTCTTCGGGGGATCTTCTTCCGGAGATGATGGAGAGCGGAACGCCTCCTCCTTCTGTATTGCCTAGCAAGGCGGGCGACGCTGAAGTGTCGTCGCGGGGGATTTCTCCGGATCCGCTAGGGGTGGATGGTGCAGCCCCCCGAGGTTCTCCGTGTCCGGCCTTCGAGGAAGGCCATGGGACGAGTCCGACACCATATGGTATTCAGTCGGAGGAGCTAAAGATTCTGCTGGGGTGGGCCTCTGTCTCAGAGGAGCATCGTGCGTGAGCACGGTGGTTGAAAAGATTTCATCCACAGAAAGCGGACTGCACAAGGCCGTCAAGAGTTTAGTGGCAGGCCTTGAGGTATGTTTTAAATAACGTATATTTCTATTATTTGCGCATAAATAAAGTGCGCCCTGTGTAGATAGTAGCCCCTGAGACTCTGTGCGTCGTAAAGATGTACGGCGCGCAGAGGATCTTAATCCCAGGTCCTTTAAGTGGCACCTTTATACGTAGGTGGCTGATTGTCCAGAGTCGAGCCGAACTCGTGAATATGCCGAACTAAGGCGACAACTGGATGAGGCAGAAGCCGACATCGTGCTTGTTAATAAGCGGCTTGATGGTGCTCAAGGTATTGAAATCATTAGGCGATTGTGAGTAAGAGGAGCTTTATGTCAATATCTTACCGTGTTGTGCTTGACGCAGATGGTGCGGCCGCCGTGGAAGGTCTTAGGGCCGAACTCGCCCGAGCGAAGGAACAAGCCAGAAAAAGCAATGCGGCTGTCGTGAAAGCCCTTGAAGAGCTGAAAGCCGAACAGGCTGCCCATTGCCGAAGCAAGGAGGAGGTGGCTGATATGGCCGTAATGTTAAAAAGTGCTACTGACCGTTGCAAGCTTCTTGAAGAAGAAGGTCGGGCGAGGCAAATGAGCTTAGAGAAAGTTGTTACCGACGCCAAGGACGCCCGCTCTATAATGAGAGTGGCAAAGGAGGAGCTACGTCAAGCCGGACTAATTGCGGATGGAAAGCCCTTCTTGTTGCGGAGAAAATTTTGCGACCCGAGTTTTGCCCCGTTGGACCGAGCGTGGAGTGTAGAGGACACCTATCTGGATTTGGCGAGTAGTGCTGCTGATGCGACCAAACACTTTCAAGATAAGAAGGGTCATGAAGTGGAGAAGCTCTTCTGGTCGCAATTCATCAATCCAGAGCGTCCACTTGCAGTGGACGATCGCCTGGCCCAATGGTCCGAACTGAATAGGTTGCCCGGACTCGCCATGAAGTACGTCATGGATCATCTGTGTCCGGGGAGATCGAAGCCGAAGAGTTATTTCAGCTTGGTGCAGCAATTTCTCGACGTGGTGCCACGTATCGGTGCTATGAAGAGGTCAGCGTGCACGGAGGGAGCTCGGTTGGCTCTTGCCCGTGTCAAGACATACTGGGCAGATATGGAGCCCACCGTTGTTGCGTCCCGGGATTTGGATAAAAGCCGAATACCTTCCGAGCAATATTTTGAGGAAGTCCTCGAAGGCGCTCGCATAATAGAGACGCAGTGCTCAAAGGATGCTATGTTATGATAGCATATGTAATCATGAAACAGTATTTTGATAAATTGTAGGGGCATATTTTTAGACTTGTGCCTTCAAGTATTAGGAACACCTCATGTGCGGCCGTTTAAATATATAAATTCTGAAAGATTGCGGTCGTTGGCTTCAGCCCCCACGCACATAGTGCGGGGGTGCACGCAGAAGACGCATTTTCACACTTAACCCAACGTCTTGGTCCTATAAAGGAGGTGATAGCGCAGCGGGCTAGGCAACCGGACTATAATGCTTTAACACTTTCACTTAGCCATAGGAGCTTGACAGTGGGACTCTTTAGGTAGCCCTTTAGTGGCGACTGCGCTTTGCCCGAGTTCGGAGCGCGTACGTGCCTGACCGGCAAACGGCCCTTTGTCAAAGCGGAGGAATTCGATAAATTCCTATGAGTCATCGAGTGGCGACCAGTCTCACGCTACATCATGACAGTCGGTTTTCGGCTTTCTCTACTGAGGTGCTCACCCGGCCGAACCGGGGCACAATCGCAGTAGTTCTCCTGGTGCTACCTTAGCCGATAGAGAGGAACGTAAGGTAGCCGAACTCAGGAGCCGGGCAACCCAACATGTGACCAAAATCATGATTCAGAGCTGATGCATATAGTGCCAAAACTCACGACGCCGAACACTCCCTAAGGTGTTCGGTCTTTGTGAGTGCGTGTGAAACAACACCCTTAAACAAAAGAAAAGAGCCCTTAGTGTCCAGGTACGAGCAAGAATTCTGGCGTGGCCACATGCCAAGACGCCAGCCTCCTCCTTGGTTATAGCAGGAAGGAAAAAACCAGGGGATGTATAGCAGCAAGAGACAGTAAAAAAGGTTTACGCAGGGTCTTAAACTAAAAAGAATCCTTTTGGACGGGTCCCTACTGCACGTCTGCGCCTGTGTCTCCGTTGTGCCGTGTCGTGGACGGGCGCCGCACGACGTTCATCTATAAAGTAAAGAATATATAAGGTTGAGTTTTATTGTCTCTGCATACAGCCCCTGGTATGGGGGTATATGGCATACTAAGCCTGCGTTAATGATGGACTTGTGCCGAACTCATTGAGTCCGGGTCAGTGGCCTTTGATGACTTATAAAAAAGTCCTTTGGATGGCGAGGCCACTTTATTGTGCGGCTGTTTAAGCGGCCGCGCAATCTTCCATTTGGAGGAGGCGTATTTTAGTGCGCTCCTTTTAAAGAGATGATGCCTCGAGGACTGGGCATCTTAAGCGTGAGAGATGCGTAATGCGGTATTGCGTTAAAGCGAGCGAAAGCTCCGCGTCCCATTAGTGCTTGATAGCGACTTGAAAACGGGACTACATGGAAGGTCAGCTTTTCGCGACGAAAGTTATGGGGAGAGCGAAATATGACTACAAGCCGGAGAAAACTCATACAATGGGTGTCCGGGCCTGGTGCTACCCCTTGAAAGGAGGTTTTGCTGTGGCGGATTCTTGCTGGGTTTATGCCCATGCGGTGGATTGTATCCTGATATATCAGGTTTAGTCCACTGCCGCCGTCCATAAGGACATTGGTAAACTGGAATCCATCGATTATTGGATCTAGTATCAGGGCAGTCCGGCCTGCGTTTTTGATATTTCTAATCTAGCTGATCAAAAATGATTGGCTTTAGTGACCAGTGGCGGGACTCCTGAGGGGAAAGTTTGATTGTGCGTACCTTTATGGGTGCCACACATTTTGTTACGTGAAGTAAGTTCACTGTTTTGACTTCTTGCGGGAAGTTCTTTTGTTTCCTGGTATTCTGCCTTTGGGGTTCGTCCTCTTCTTCACTTGGTGTATCGAGCCCCTTGTGTTCGGCGTTAAGCTATCCGGATTGTTTAAAAACCCAACAATCTCTGTGGGTGTGATTGGCAGGCCTCCCAGGAGTACTGTGTATCAGACATATTCTGTCCAGGATTCTTTTCAAGCTGGACGGATCATCCCCATTATCCTGAAGGGGTGGTTTTGTCTGATTTTGCCGTGAGCTTTTGAATCCGGCATTGACTGCCGTGCTCTTCGGACTTTTTCCTTTGATTCTGCGACGGTCCTTATTTCGCCGCGGTTTTCCGTTTCCATCCCTGATTTCTGATGTACTTGGGTCGCTGGGGTTGCATCGTGCCAACCAGTTGTCCTCTCATGCGCAAAAGCGGGTCATGAGGCTTGTGAGTGCGGCCATTGTTCTTGGCTTTTCCTGGCCGAACTGTCTGGCGAGCCATTCGTCTCGGACATTATGCCTGAAAGCTGCTAGGGCTTCGGCGTCCGGACAATCCATTATCTGATTCTTTTTAGTGAGGAATCTGTTCCAGAACTGTCGAGCTGATTCTCCGGGCTGCTGAGTTATGTGACTGAGATCGTCTGCGTCCGGGGGGCGGACATAGGTCCCTTGAAAGTTTGCTTGGAAAGCATCCTCGGGCTCTTCCCAACTTCCAATTGTGTTTTCGGGAAGGCTTTTAAGCCAGTGCCAGGCTGGCCCTTTAAGCTTAAGAGGTAAATATTTTATGGCGTGGAGATCATCTCCTCTAGCCATGTGTATGTGGAGGATGTAATCCTCGATCCAGACTCCAGGGTCTATTGTTCCATCGTACGCCTCTATGTTGATGGGTTTGAATCCCTCTGGAAATTCATATTCCAAGACCTCATCGGTGAAACATAGGGGGTGTGCGGCGCCCCTGTATTTGGGTGTGCCGGATTCTGATGATGGATTTTTTGCATTGCTTGTGAGAGCTTGCTTCCTTGGCCCATAAATGGACCTGGCTGGGCCATGATGCGAGTCTTTAATTGGGTCGCATGCCGCATTGAGTGCGGCGCCGCTTGCCGTTTTATGGTGGCCGTGGGGTCGTCTATCCGACCGTGTGGCTTTTTTATTTTTTAAATGTGGGGGCTCTAGGGCCTCCTGGTCGAATTCGGGCAGTAGTTTTCTCTTCGGATAGCTTTTGGTGCGGCGGCTGCCGCTGTATTTGTCTGCGGCCTTGATTACCTTCCTCCATCTTGTTCTGAGTGCATCTTCTGCCGTCTTTAGCTTCCGCTTCTGCTTTTTCAGGCTGCGTGTTGTGGCAACGAGCCTTTCGTGGAGATTCTTCTGCTCCGTGGTTTTATCCGGCGTGAGATCGTCCGGAGTTTTGTTATGGCCGGGGGAGGGCTGTCTGTCCTCTCCATCCGTGTTGCCCTGTTCGGACGGCTGCTCTGAGGCATGCTCGTCGTCTACCGGCCCATCCTGCTCTATGGCTGGGTCTTGATCGAGGCGGGGCTTGGCTTGGCGTCTACGTCGCCGCTTTGACTGCTTTTCGGAGGGTTTACCCCTTTTTCCGCCCCCTTTTTCCTCGTTGTCGTTTCCTGTAGGGGTATCCACCATGAATACATCGTTAGGTGGGGTGGAGATCCAGTGCCCTATAGGTGCTGGTCCTAGTTCGTCTCCGTCTTCGTCGTCCATACCGTCGAAGTCTTCGGATCCGAAGTCAAGTATGTCGGTTAAATCATCGATAGTGGCTATTAAATGGGTGGTGGGTGGGCTTTGAATTTCTTCTCGTCCGAATCCCAACCTCGGAGACCATAGTCCGGCTTGGGCTCTCCTGATAAAGAGAGAGACTTGAGAGAATTCAGGATATCACCGAAAGGTGAGCACTGAAAGATGTTCGCGGCGGTGAACTCCATTACAGGCGCCCAATCAGATTCGATCGGCGGGGGCACGGAAGGCCCAGAGTTCGGAGAAGAGTCCGGCTCCTCGGAGTCCTGGGCCGTGCGGAGTACGGGGCTGGCATTCGGCTCAATCGCCTTTGAGATCGCAGCCCCCGAGGTGGCGTCCAACGGTTCATCCTCGAAGAACGTAGCGGGCTCCGAGTCAAGGATCGGGGTCGGAGCATGTGCGGCCTCCAGGGTACTATTCGGAGGCAGAGCTATATCATGCGCCTCGAAATAGTGCGGCGCGCTTGGCTGTGGCTCGAACCCGTCGAAGATCAAGTCTCCGCGGATATCGGCCGTGTAGTTTAAGCTTCCGAACATGACTCGATGGCCAGGGGCGTAGCTTTCGATCTGCTCCAGATGACCAAGCGAATTGGCCCGCAGAGCGAAGCCGCCGAAGACGAAGATTTGTCCGGGGAGGAAAGTCTCACCCTGGACCTCATCGTTGTTGATGATCAAAGGAGCCATCGGGCCTAAAAGCGACGACACAGAGGAACTCTCAATGAAAGCACCAATGTCGGTGTCAAAACCGGCGGATCTCGGGTAGGGGGTCCCGAACTGTGCGTCAAGGTCGGATGGTAACAGGAGACAAGGGACACTTTATTTTACCCAGGTTCGGGCCCTCTCGGTGGAGGTAAAACCCTACTCCTGCTAGATTAATATTGATGATATGGGTAGTACAAGAGTGGATCTACCACGAGATCAAGGAGGCTAAACCCTAGAAGCTAGCCTATGGTATGATTGTGTATGATGATGATTGTCCTACGGACTACAACCCTCCGGTTTATATAGACACCGGATAGGGTTAGGGTTACACAGAGTCGGTTACAATGGTAGGAGATCTTGAATATCCGCACGCCTAGCTTGCCTTCCACGCCAAGGAAAGATCCTTCCGGACACAGGACGAAGTCTTCAATCTTGTATCTTCATAGTCCTGGAGTCCGACAAAGGTATAGTCCGGCTATCCGAACACCCCCTAATCCAGGACTCCCTCAGACGTCAAAACGACGCCAGCCCCCAGTCCGGCCAACATTTTGGAGCCGTCGAAATGCACGATCCAGTTTGAATATGTGTCGTACTCTTTAGGGAGTTCGGCCTCTGTCCATTCGGCGACGAAGTCGGCTAGGACTTGCGATTTAATGGCACGCCGTGGTTTGTAGGTTATGTCGAACGGGAGGAGCTCTATGGCCCATTTTGCTATCCGGCCCGTTGCATCGCGGTTGTTGATAATATTGTTGAGTGGTACTTCCGAGGCTACTGTTATAGAACACTCTTGAAAGTAGTGTCGTAGCTTTCGGGATGCCATAAACACCGCGTATGCAATCTTTTGGTAATGCGGGTACCGTGATTTGCATGGTGTGAGGACAGTGGACACGTAGTAAACCGGCCTTTGAAGGGGGAGTTTGTGTCCGTCCGTTGCCCGCTCGACGACGAGTACTGCGCTAACAACTTGATGAGTTGCGGCAATGTACAATAGCATGGGTTCGCCAGTGTTCGACGCGGCCAGGACTGGGTTTGTTGCCAAGATGGCCTTTATTTCCTCGAGTCCGGCCGTCGCAGCGTCTGTCCACTCGAAGTGTTTGGTGCGCCTAAGGAGGCGGTAAAGGGGTAATGCCTTTTCTCCCAGGCAGCAGTCCCTTATCCTGTTCATAACCAGGAGGAATCTGGCCCAGTAACGATGTACTGTTTCTTCGGGCATTTGCCTGATTTGGGAAAGATCGCTTAAGATCGGGCGGGCGTGTGTCGTTGAATCTGAGACCTTGCCCAGTTTGCTGTTCGGAGGCCGAAGAACTTCCGAATTCTGAGATCCGGGGTCTTGGATGTTATCCGATTTGCCTGATTTTAAGCTCAGGTCTTGGATTGTATCCTCCCCTCCGCGGATATACGGCATGGAGGGTTCGGGAATTCGGACGTAGGTAGTCCTTAAGATAGATGAAGGGTCGCCGCATTGTGTCTCCACCACAGCAACGTGGTGGGTGACTTGGGGAGAGTTAATTTCTCTTGGATCGGGTTTAAGCCCAACCTGGTCATAATTTGTAGCAACGCCCAGTGCGGCGATGCGATCCAGGAGCTCGTTTACAGAAGAGAGCTCCATCGAATCCAATTGCTCGGCGAGTTCTGAGCCAATGTGGAGGTTGCTTTCGATGACCCGGGAGGTCACCGTCGGCGCAACAGCCGAACAGGCGGTTGTGAGAAAACCACCTAGCCGGAGAGTTTGGCCGACAGCCAAGGCTCCTTTTGTAATGGCGCCATCTTTAAAGACGGGAAGAGGCATCCTTCCTGATCGCGACGGCACAAAGGAACTCTCAATGAAAGCACCAATGTCGGTGTCAAAACCGACGGATCTCGGGTAGGGGGTCCCGAACTGTGCGTCAAGGTCGGATGGTAATAGGAGACAAGGGACACTTTATTTTACCCAGGTCTGGGCCCTCTCGATGGAGGTAAAACCCTACTCCTACTAGATTAATGTTGATGATATGGGTAGTACAAGAGTAGATCTACCACGAGATCAAGGAGGCTAGACCCTAGAAGCTAGCCTATGGTATGATTGTGTATGAGGATGGTTGTCCTACGGACTACAACCCTCTGGTTTATATAGACACCGGATAGGGTTAGGGTTACATAGAGTCGGTTACAATGGTAGGAGATCTCGAATATCCGCACGCCTAGCTTGCCTTCCACGCCAAGGAAAGATCCTTCCGGACACGGGACAAAGTCTTCAATCTTGTATCTTCACGGTCCTGGAGTCCGGCTGAAGGTGTAGTCCGGCTATCCGAACACCCCCTAATCCAGGACTCCCTCACCTAGTATCCACTATGTTTGGAGATTGATGTTGCTATGACTTTGCTATGCTTAATGCTTGTCACTAGGGCCCGAGTGCCATGATTTCATATCTGAACCTATTATGTTTTCATGAATATATGTGAGTTCTTGACCCTATCTTGCAAGTCTATAGACACCTACTATGTGTTATGATCCGGCAACCCCGAAGTGACAATAATCGGGACCACTCCCGGTGATGACCATAGTTTGAGGAGTTCATGTATTCACTATGTGCTAATGTTTTGTTCCGGTTCTCTATTAAAAGGAGGCCTTAATATCCCTTAGTTTCCATTAGGACCCCGCTGCCACGGGAGGGTAGGACAAAAGATGTCATGCAAGTTCTTTTCCATAAGCACGTATGACTATATTCGGAATACATGCCTACATTACATTGATGAATTGGAGCTAGTTCTGTGTCACCCTATGTTATGACTGTTACATGATGAACAGCATCCGGCATAATTATTCATCACCGATCCAATGCCTACGAGCTTTCCATATACTGGTTCTCGCTTATTTACTTTTCCGTTGCTACTGTTACAATCACTACAAAACACCAAAAATATTACTTTTTCTTTTGTTACTTTTATTACCGTTACCACTACTATCATATTACTTTGCTACTAAACACTTTGCTGTAGATATTAAGTTATCCAGGTGTGGTTGAATTGACAACTCAACTGCTAATACTTGAGAATATTCTTTGGCTCCCCTCGTGTCGAATCAATAAATTTGGGTTGAATACGCTACCCTCGAAAACTGTTGGATCCCCTGTACTTTTGGGTTATCAAGGACTTTGACGAGGCCACGCGCGTGGTTGACCAACATTTCCTTGCTGGGGTGAAGGAAATATGCCCTAGAGGCAATAATAAAGTTATTATTTATTTCCTTATTTCATGATAAATGTTTATTATTCATGCTAGAATTGTATTAACCGGAAACATAATACATGTGTGAATACATAGACAAACATAGTGTCACTAGTATGCCTCTACTTGACTAGCTCGTTAATCAAAGATGGTTAAGTTTCCTAACCATAGACATGAGTTGTCATTTGATTAACGGGATCACATCATTAGGAGAATGATGTGATTGACTTGACCCATTCCATTAGCTTAGCACTCGATCGTTTAGTATATTGCTATTGCTATCTTCATGACTTATACATGTTCCTATGACTATGAGATTATACAACTCCCGTTTGCCGGAGGAACACTTTGTGTGCTACCAAACGTCACAACATAACTGGGTGATTATAAACGAGCTCTACAGGTGTCTCCAAAGGTACATGTTGGGTTGGCGTATTTCGAGATTAGGATTTGTCACTCCGATTGTCGGAGAGGTATCTCTGGGCCCTCTCGGTAATGCACAACACATAAGCCTTGCAAGCATTGCAACTAATGAGTTAGTTGTGAGATGATGTATTACGAAACGAGTAAAGAGACTTGCCGGTAACGAGATTGAACTAGGTATTGAGATACCGGCGATCGAATCTCGGGCAAGTAACATACCGATGACAAAGGGAACACCGAATGTTGTTATGCGGTCTGACCGATAAAGATCTTCGTAGAATATGTAGGAGCCAATATGAGCATCTAGGTTCCACTATTGGTTATTGACCGGAGACGTGTCTTGGTCATGTCTACATTGTTCTCGAACCCGTAGGGTCCGCACGCTTAACGTTCGTTGACGATATAGTACTATGAGTTATGTATGTTGGTGACCGAATGTTGTTCGGAGTTTCGGATGAGATCACGGATATGACGAGGAACTCCGGAATGGTCCGGAAGTAAAGATTGATACGTGGATAGTAGTGTTTGATCTCCAGAAGGGTTCTGGAATCCATCGGAAGGGGTTCCGGATGTTTCCCGAAATGTTTGGGCACAAGAACACTTTATCTGGGCCAAAGGGGAAAGCCCACAAGGTTTTTGGAAAGCGCAAAAGGAAGTTTTGCGGAGTCCAGGGGCCAGACGCCAGTGTCCCTGGCGTCTGGGTCCAGACGTTGGGAACCCTTGCGTCTGGCCCTGGAGTCCGAGAAGGACTCTTGCCTTTCGGGTGAAACCGACTTTGTGGAGGCTTTTACTTCAAGTTTTGGCCCCAAGGCTCAACATATAAATAGAGGGGTAGGGCTAGCACCCAAGACACATCAAGAAACACCAAGCCATGTGCCGGCAACCCCGTCCCCTCTAGTTTATCCTCCGTCATAGTTTTCGTAGTGCTTAGGCGAAGCCCTGCGAAGATTGTTCTTCACCAACACCGTCACCACACCGTCGTGCTGCCGGAACTCACTACTACTTTGCCCCTCTTGCTGGATCGAGAAGGCGAGGACGTCAATGAGCCGAACGTGTGCAGAACTCGGAGGTGTCGTGCTTTCGGTGCTTGGATCGGTCGAATCGTGAAGACGTACGACTACATCAACCGCGTTGATATAACGCTTCCGCTTACGGTCTACGAGGGTATGTAGACAACACTCTCCCCTCTCGTTGCTATGCATCACCATGATCTTGCATGTGCGTAGGAAATTTTGAAATTACTACGTTCCCCAACAGTGGCATCCGAGCCTAGGTTTTATGTGTTGATGTTATATGCACGAGTAGAACACAAGTGAGTTGTGGGCGATATAATTCATACTGCTTACCAGCATGTCATACTTTGGTTCGGCGGTATTGTTGGATGAAGCGGCCCTGACCGACATTACGCGTACGCTTACGCGAGACTGGTTCTACCGACGTGCTTTGCACACAGGTGGCTGGCGGGTGTCAGTTTCTCCAAATTTAGTTGAACCGAGTGTGGCTACGGCCGGTCCTTGCGAAGGTTAAAATAGCACCAACTTGACAAACTATCCTTGTGGTTTTGATGCGTAGGTAAGATTGGTTCTTGCTTTAGCCCGTAGCAGCCACGTAAAACTTGCAACAAACAAAGTAGAGGACATCTAACTTGTTTTTGCAGGGCATGTTGTGATGTGATATGTTTAAGACGTGATGAGATATAAGTTGTTGTATGAGATGATCATGTTTTGTTAAAGTTATCGGCAACTGGAAGAAGCCTTATGGTTGTCTCTTTATTGCATAAGATGCAAGCGCCAAATAATTGCTTTACTTTATCGCTATGTGATAGCAATAGTTGCAAGAGCAATAGTTGGCGAGACGACCATGTGATGACACATTGATATAGATCAATATGATGGAGATCATGGTGTCATGCCGGTGACAATAGAGATCTTGACGGTACTTTGGAGATGGAGATCAAAGGCGCAAGATGATCATGGCCATATCATGTCACATATTTTGATTGCATGTGATGTTTATCTTTTATACATCTTATTTTGCTTAGTTCGACGGTAGCTTTATAAGATGATCTCTCACTAAATTTCAAGATAAAAGTATTCTCCCTGAGTATGCACCGTTGCCAAAGTTCGTCGTGCCCAGACACCACGTGATGATCGGGTGTGATAGGCTCTACGTCCATCTACAACGGGTGCAAGCCAGTTTTGCACACGCAGAATACTCAGGTTAAACTTGACGAGCCTAGCATATGCAGATATGGCCTTGGAACACTGAGACCGAAAGGTCGAGCGTGAATCATATAGTAGATATGATCAACATAATGATGTTCACCATTGAAAACTACTCCATTTCACGTGATGATCAGTTATGGTTTAGTTGATTTGGATCACGTGATCACTTAGATGATTAGAGGGATGTCTATCTAAGTGGGAGTTCTTAAGTAATATGATTAATTGAACTTAAATTTATCATGAACTTAGTCCTGGTAGTATTAGCATATCTATTTTGTAGATCAATAGCTCGCGATGTTGCTCCCTATTTAAATTTTATATGTTCCTAGAGAAAACTAAGTTGAAAGATGTTAGTAGCAATGATGCGGATCGGATCCGTGATCTGAGGTTTATCCTCATTGCTGCACAGAAGAATTATGTCCTTGATGCACCGCTAGGTGACGGACCTATTGCAGGAGCATATGCAGATGTTATGAACATTTGGCAAAGCTCGGTATGATGACTACTTGATAGTTTAGTGCACCATGCTTAACGGCTTAGAATCGGGACTTCAAAGACGTTTTGAACGTCATGGACCATATGAGATGTTTCAGGAGTTGAAGTAAATATTTCAAGCAAATACCCGAGTTGAGAGATATGAAGTCTCCAACACATTCTATAGCTAAAAGATGGAGGAGAATCGCTCAAGCAGTGAGCATGTGCTCAGATTGTCTGGGTACTACAATCGCTTGAAACAAGTGGGATTTAATCTTCCAGATAAAATAGTGATTGACAGAATTCTCTAGTCACCATCACCAAGTTAGTAGAACTTTGTGATGAACTATAATATGCAAGGGATGACGAAAGTAATTCCCAAGCTCTTCGTGATGCTGAAATCGGCGAAGGTAGAAATCAAGAAAAACATCAAGTGTTGATGGTTGACAAGACCACTAGTTTCAAGAAAAGGGGCAAAGGGAAGAAGGGGAACTTCAAGAAGAACGGCAAGCAAGTTGCTGCTCAAGTGAAGAAGCCCAAGTCTGGACCTAAGCCTGAGACTAAGTGCTTCTACTGCAAAGGGACTGGTCACTGGAAGCGGAACTACCCCAAGTAATTGGCGGATAAGAAGGATGGCAAAGTGAACAAAGGTAAATTTGATATACAGATTATTGATGTGTATTTTACTAGTGTTCGTAGCAACCCCTCGGTATTTGATACTGGTTCAGTTGCTAAGAGTAGTAACTCAAAACAAGAGTTGCAGAATGAATAGAGACAAGATAAGGGTGAAGTGATGATGTGTGTTGGAAGTGGTTCCAAGATTGATATGATCATCATCGCACACTCCCTATACTTTCGGGATTAGTGTTAAACCTAAATAAGTGTTATTTGGTGTTTGCGTTGAGCATGAATATGATTTGATCATGTTTATTGCAATACGGTTATTCATTTAAGTAAGAGAATAAATTGTTGTTCTGTTTACATGAATAAAACCTTATATGGTTACACACCCAATGAAAATGGTTCTTTGGATCTCGATCGTAGTGATACACATATTCATAATATTGAAACGAAAAGATTCACAGTTAATAATTATAGTGCAAATTATTTGTGGCACTGCCGTTTAGGTCATATTGGTGTAAAGCGCGTGAAGAAAATCCATGCTGATGGGCTTTTTGGAATCACTTGATTCTTGCGAACCATGCCTCATGGGCAAGATGACTAAGACTCCGTTCTCTGGAACAATGGAGCGAGCAACAGACTTATTGGAAATAATACATACTGATGTATGCGGTCCGATGAGTGTTTTAAGGCTCACGGCAAGTATCGTTATTTTCTAATCTTCACAGATGATTTGAGCAGATATGGGTATATCTACTTGATGAAACACGAGTCTGAAACATTTGAAAAGTTCAAATAATTTCAGAGTGAAGAGGAGAATCATCGTAACAAGAAAATAAAAGTTTCTACGATATGATCGCAGAAGTAAAATATTTGAGTTACGAGTTTGGTCTTCAATTAAAACAATGTGGAACAGTTTCACTAACTCATGCCACCTGGAACACCACAACATAATGGTGTGTCCGAACGTCATAACCATACTTTATTGGATATAGTGCAATCTATGATGTTTCTTACCGATTTACCACTATCGTTTTGGGGTTATGCATTAGAGACAGCTGCATTCACGTTAAAAAGGGCACCATCTAAGCCCATTAGGACGACACAATCTGAACTATGGTTTGGCAAGAAACCAAAGTTGTCGTTTCTTAAAGTTTGGGATTGTGATGCTTATATGAAAAAGTTTCATCCTGATAAGCTCAAACCCAAATCATAGAAATATGTCTTCATAGGATACCCAAAGGAGACTGTTGGGTACACCTTCTATCACAGATCCGAAGGCAAGACATTCGTTGCTAGGAATGGATCCTTTCTAGAGAAGGAGTTTCTCTCGAAAGAAGTGAGTGGGAGGAAAGTAGAACTTGATAAGGTAATTGTACCTTCTCCCTTATTGGAAAGTAGTTCATCACAGAAATCTGTTCCTGTGACTACTACACCAATTAGTGAGGAAGCTAATGATGATGATCATGTAACTTCAGATCAAGTTACTACCGAACCTCATAGGTAAACCAGAGTAAGATCCGCATCAGAGTGGTACGATAATCCTATTCTGGAAGTCATGTTACTAGACCATGACGAACTTGCGAACTATGAGGAAGCGATGATGAGCCCAGATTCCGCAAACTGGCTTGAGGCCATGAAATCTGAGATGGGATCCATGTATGAGAACAAAGTATGGACTTTGGTTGACTTGCCCGATGTTCGGCAAGCCATTGAGATTAAATGGATCTTCAAGAGGAAGAGGGCGCTGATAGTAGTGTTACTATCTACAAATCTAGACTTATCAAAAAAGGTTTTTGACAAAGTTCAAGGTGTTGACTACGATGAGATTTTCTCACTCGTAGCGATGCTTAAGTCTGTCCGAATCATGTTAGCAATTGCCGCATTTTAAGAAATCTGGCAAAGGGATAACAAAACTGCAATCCTTAATGGATTTATTAAAGAAGAGTTGTATATGATGCAACCAGAAAGTTTTGTCAATCCTAAAGGTGCTAACAAAATATGCAAGCTCCAGCGATCCATCTAAGGGCTGGTGCAAGCATCTCGGAGTTGGAATATACGCTTTGATAAGTTGATCAAAGCATATAGTTTTATACAGACTTGCGGCGAAGCCTGTATTTACAAGAAAGTGAGTGGGAGCACTACAACATTTTTGATAAGTAAAAGTGAATGACATATTGTTGATCGGAAATAATGTAGAATTATTCTGCAAAGCATAAAGGGGTGTTTGAAAGGAGTCTTTCAAAGAAAGACCTCGGTGAAGCTGCTTACATATTGAGCATCAAGATCTATAAAGATAGATCAAGACGCTTGATAAGTTTTTTTCAATGAGTACATACCTTGACAAGATTTTGAAGTAGTTCAAAATGGAACAGTCAAAGAAAGAGTTACTTGCATGTGTTACAAGGTGTGAAATTGAGTAAAGACTCAAAACCCGACCACGGCAGAAGATAGAAAGAGAATGAAAGCCATTCCCCATGCCTCAGCCATAGGTTCTATAAAGTATGCCATGCTGTGTACCAGATCTATTGTATACCCTACCACTAAGTTTGGCAAGGGAGTACAATAGTGATCTAGGAGTAGATCACTGGACAACGGTCAAAATTATCCTTAGTGGATTAAGGATATGTTTCTCGATTATGGACGTGACAAAAAGGTTCGTCGTAAAGGGTTACGTCAATGCAAATTTTGACACTGATCCAGATGACTCTAAATCTCAATATGGATACATATTGAAAGTGGGAGCAATTAGCTAGAGTAGGTCCGTGCAGAGCATTGTAGACATAGAATTTGTAAAATACTTATGGATCTGAATGTGACAGACCCGTTGACTAAAATTATCTCACAAGCAAAACATGATCACACCTTAGTACTCTTTGGGTGTTAATCACATAGCGATGTGAACTACATTATGGACTCTAGTAAACCCTTTGGGTGTTGGTCACACGGCGATCTAAACTATGGGTGTTAATCACATGATGATGTGAACTATCGATGTTAATCACATGATGATGATATCTAGATTATTGACTCTACTGCAAGTGGGAGACTGAAGGAAATATGCCCTAGAGGCAATAATAAAGTTATTATTTATTTCCTTATTTCATGATAAATGTTTATTATTCATGCTAGAATTGTATTAACCGGAAACATAATGCATGTGTGAATACATAGACAAACATAGTGTCACTAGTATGCCTCTACTTGACTAGCTCGTTAATCAAAGATGGTTAAGTTTCCTAACCATAGACATGAGTTGTTATTTGATTAACGAGATCACATCATTAGGAGAATGATGTGAGTGACTTGAACCATTCCATTAGCTTGGCACTCGATCGTTTAGTATATTGATATTGCTTTCTTCATGACTTATACATGTTCCTATGACTATGAGATTATGCAACTCCGGAGGAACACTTTGTGTGCTACCAAACGTCACAACGTAACTGGGTGATTATAAAGGAGATCTACAGGTGTCTCCAAAGGTACATGTTGGGTTAGCGTATTTCGAGATTAGGATTTGTCACTCTGATTGTCGGAGAGGTATCTCTGGGCCCTCTCGGTAATGCACATCACATAAGCCTTGCAAGCATTGCAACTAATGAGTTAGTTGTGAGATGATGTATTACGGAACGAGTAAAGAGACTTGCCGGTAACGAGATTGAACTAGGTATTGAGATACCGACGATCGAATCTCGGGCAAGTAACATACCGATGACAAAGGGAACACCGTATGTTGTTATGCGGTCTGACCGATAAAGATCTTCGTAGAATATGTAGGAGCCAATATGAGCATCCAGGTTCCGCTATTGGTTATTGACCAGAGACGTGTCTCGGTCATGTCTACATTGTTCTCGAACCCGTAGGGTCCACACGCTTAACGTTCGTTGACGATATAGTACAATGAGTTATGTAAGTTGGTGACCGAATGTTGTTCGGAGTTTTGGATGAGATCACGGATATGACGAGGAACTCCGGAATGGTCCGGAAGTAAAGATTGATATGTGGATAGTAGTGTTTGATCTCCAGAAGGGTTCTGGAATCCATCGGAAGGGGTTCCGGATGTTTCTCGAAATGTTTGGGCACGAGAACACTTTATCTGGGCCAAAGGGGAAAGCCCAGAAGGTTTTTGGAAAGCGCAAAAGGAAGTTTTGCGGAGTCCATGGGCCAGACGCCAGGGTCCCTGGCGTCTGGGTCCAGACGCCGGGAACCCTGGCGTCTGGCCCTGGAGTCCGAGAAGGACTCTTGCCTTTCAGGTGAAACCGACTTTGTGGAGGCTTTTACTCCAAGTTTCGACCCCAAGGCTCAACATATAAATAGAGGGGTAGGGCTAGCACCCAAGACACATCAAGAAACACCAAGCCGTGTGCCGGCAACCCCGTCCCCTCTAGTTTATCCTCCGTCATAGTTTTCGTAGTGCTTAGGCGAAGCCCTGCGAAGATTGCTCTTCACCAACACCGTCACCACGCCGTCGTGCTGCCGGAACTCATCTACTACTTCCCCCCTCTTGCTGGATCAAGAAGGCGAGGACGTCAACGAGCCGAACGTGTGCAGAACTCGGAGGTGCCGTGCTTTCGGTGCTTGGATCGGTCGAATTGTGAAGACGTACGACTACATCAACCGCGTTAATATAACGCTTCCGCTTACGGTCTACGAGGGTACGTAGACAACACTCTCCCCTCTCGTTGCTATGCATCACCATGATCTTGCGTGTGCGTTGGAAATTTTGAAATTACTACGTTCCCCAACATGGGGAACCAGCCGCACACCTCCGTCAACTGCGCGCGCCACCCCTTGTCATCGCCGGCGAGGTCCATCATCGCTCTCTGCCAGCCGAGGCTTCTCTCCATGGAGGCGGCTGCAGCGGTCGCCGGCGAGGGTTTTCTCGATCTACTATAGGTGGGGATAAGAGGGCAGTTCGAACCGGCGCCCGTGGGAGGTGGGTGAGTGCGTGGTGGGGACGAGAGTGGTAAAATTACTTATTTAATGGCATTTAGGACGTGGGTAGGGGAATGTACAATATTCTTTCTACCTCCCGCCCCGGTCATAACACAGTAAAGAATTTTTTTTGAATTTTGTTCAGAGGAAAACATGTTACTTTATTTAAACAAAGACTGGGATCTCGTATGCTAATACACTAAGGATACAATCAGGGGGCGAAAGCCTCCAAACCAAAGAAACACAATCGCCTACAGCTACCTTAGCCAAAGTATGAGCCGGCCGATTAACACAGTAAATAATTGAAGCAACTGTTCTACTCTTCTTCCTTCTCCACTTTTCTGCACGTGATAAAAGACAAGCTAAGTTAATGAATGATACAAAATTTAATAATCCACAATGCATACAAACACTTACTTCTGATTTAGTTTGCATTTCTTGCTACGTCTAGTGTGTCCTACCAATTTGCAAGCGCCGCACCGAGTTTTCAACTCATCAAGGTCTACCATTTTTCGAGACAGGGCGACTCTCATCTACCTTTGTTTCACCTTTGCTTGACACTTTCATAGGATCTTTAACCGCAATCATGTTGCCTTCACCATCGTCCACATATTCAACTGCACACTTACTGATGTCATTTGTTTGCTTGAACAAATTTTCCTGTAGCAGATCATACTCATGACTCTTAGCTATCACAGCCTTCAAACTCTCCTCTAACTGATCCCACAAAGCAGGGTGTTTGCATGCCGCATGCATAGCTTCAGACGCTAACACACTGACCTGGCTATATTTCATTCTTTCCCTGGCCCCAGTCCAACCAAATCCCAACAGATCGCTTGTGCGCCTCGCGGGCAGTCCCAACCTTGCTTCTTTCGTGAACCGAACAAGAACTAAACACTTTGGTATTTCAGATATGTTCAAGTGCTTCAGTACATGGAATATGTGCTTGCAAGGTAGACCCTTTTGAATCATTCTTCTGCAGCTGCACCTTATAGTTTCTGCGGAATTTACTGGTGTATAGTCCACCCAAAAAATGGCGCTTCCGGTTATTGTTCCAGGCCACGATGTACTATTGTGATCCGTCTCCCAGCTTAATTTCTACAATCTTCATGCCGTCAATTTTTCTAAGATCATCTTGCAATATATAGAAGTTTGCTGGAGTGAAGACGTGAGAAGCAGCTATCTCAAGTTCCCTCGAGCTAGTAACTGGCACCGGTAAACTCTGAGGCCGTGCAGTCATCTCGCGCCTTGTTTTCACGGATACGCACAACGGCGTTCTCATAGTGCAAAATCATATCCACCAGGGTCATTTCACCGTCTAGGTGGAGGTGAAGGCATGAGTTCAGCCTTTCACTCCGCTAGTTGCTTTTCATGCCAAGCCAAAACCCCTCTGTTAGATAAGCCGCGGCCTACAGTCTCCTCTTCTTATACATCCGTCTCAGCCATGTTATAGTATTTTCCGATTACCATCTTTTGGAAAATGCGTGCCATCTCTCCTCAAACGTGGTCGTGGACGTGCTGTAGTACAGAAGAGTTCGGAACTCCTTCAAGGACTTGTGACTGAGGTGAATCTTCAGATTTTTCTCTATGTGCCACGTACATATACGGTGCCACACGTCTGGCAAGACTTCGCGAATTGCCTTGATCATCGCAGCGTCGGCGTCTGTGATAACACTCTTAGGCATCTTTTGACACATGGACCTCAAAAAAGTCTGCAGAAGCCACACGCATGTCTCCTCGGTCTCGTCCGAAACTATGGCACAACCAAAAACAGTGGTCTTCCAGTGATTTTTAAGACCAACAAAAGGTATGAATGGCATACCATAGCAGTTCATCTTGTATGTGTTGTCAAATACAAGCACGTCACCGAAGTCCTCATAGTCATGACGAGACTGGGAGTCGCACCAGAACATCCTATTCAAATGTCCTTCCTTATCTAGCTTGTACTCGAAAAAGAAGCTAGGATCCCTCTGTTTCCTATTGGCCATGATGCCATGATTGTGGCAGCATCACCTTTTGAAAGTAGCTTCCTCTTCTCCTTGGCGCAAAGGTTGTATATTTCACGCCTGGTAAAACCAACACCGTCGTACCATACATGTTTCCTGATGAAGCAATCCATCATGTCGTGAATTCTAATCCCTGCAGCTCCCATGGACATTATCTCATGCTTCTGGTACTCTTTGATTTTTCTGTGGGACCAAAGAAAAAGTACCTCGTCCGGTCCTGCCAACATATGGCTATGCTTGTCCTCAAAACTTTCAACATACCAAACCCCACGCTTTTGGTCAAGCTTGATGATTAGGTGCGCTTCGCAAAAGTAGCGTGTCTCGGCTCTGAGCCTACGGTTGTGTCCTTTCTCGGTTAGCAACTTGTTGTCACGTTTCCCTTGTCTGGCACAAACAAACCACCTATAATGCATATGACGTGACTCCGTTTTGCTATACCTGACCTTATTTTTTCTAATGCTGAAACCATTATCTCTAGCATAGCTGTTGTAGAAATCATACGCAGCATCGTGAGACGTAAAGGTCATTTCCATTATCTGCATGAACATATCCCTCTTATCTTCTGCGCTGGCAGTATCTTGGACATTCTTTGCCCCATCATCTTGTGTCACCTACACAATCAAACAACAGCCATGAAAACAATTTTCTATGGTTTAACATTACTTCCATAGAACATTGATTACACACATACCTCGCTCATGATGACCGACGACTCGGACTCTCCAGAATCAGGTGCATCTAATGATTCGTCGTTAAGGCCTGTCTCCGCGTCGGATTCACCGTAATAGTCATACGCATTATGACATTCAGAAATGAACTGAAAAATACAACACAAATACATAATTACTTATCATATAATATTCCAGAAGAAATTCGAATTGCATGCCAACACAAATTTTCACTTACGTACCTGACTAATGTAATCTTTATTCGAGAGCTCCGAGTTGTTTTCCTGATTATCATCAAGCTCATCGATCTATAAATTTTCAACATAAAGATTTAATGTTGTCGGATGCCACCAAAAAATTACAACATGACAATGCCACTCACATTAAGATCGTCCCATTCGTTCCCATTCTCTGACCGATCTTCACGATCTGAATTTTCATCATCTGACCAATCTTCTATCCAGTCTTTCATCAGTTCTCCAAACTCCATGTCTACCATGATATCAGTTAACTCCTCGTCCGCCATTTCCTACAACCAATAATATGTATCATCGCATGTGCAAACATTATCAATGATGAAATATACAACACATAGCACACGATCATGGATGTTATGTAAACAACCGCAACCGAGGCCGTTCAGATCTGCCAAACTTAGTAAGGAAGATGGCCACGACACCCGTCGTGATCACTTTCAATCGCGAGGAACTGCACGATCTCAACACCTAGCTAGATCTGTGATTACCTCTGCCGCCGGATACCTAGGTTAGCCGCCACATCAAATAACGATACTGGTGGTGCGCACAACCGACGGCAACCGACGCTACGTGAACCCAGATCACGAGGAGCAGCACTACCGAAACAAGATCCACGATCGCATGTGCCGCCGGGTAGCTAGGTTACCCGCCCCGCTAGGTTAACCACTACCACTGGCGGCGACAGTTTGTTCGATGTTGCCGCGAGCGAGACTAGAGGGTGGACACGGGATGCGGTACCTGTGCGCGCTCGTTGGAGATTCACGACGTTGTCGCGCCCGCTGTCCGACGAGATCGCCGCGACGAGATAGCCGCCGCTGGAGATCTACTACGTGACTTATGGAGCTGCGTCAATGCTCGCGAGATTGATGGAGCTACGTGAATGATTGGATTCGGCAGGTCTTACGTGGACGTGGGGTCGTGTGATATTTTTCTTTTTCGGACCAGGTTATTGTACGTATACGGTCTGGGTTATACATGCCTAGACAGGGCTTGGATCTGGGCTGCGGCGGGCCAGGAAAAAAAACAAACTCACAAGGACAAAAATATCCCTCCAAAATTAGGTTAGGGGGAGCACCGGAGCAGGGCTCCACTTCTTTTAAATCAACGGCATGTCTTGATTTTCGCCAAAAAAAATCGAGCATACACTCTTGACACAAAACCACGTCGGCTATCGTCTGGGCAGCCGCCGGCTACCGGTTCCTCCGGTCCACGTCGGAGCCCTCGCCTGGCTGCCGATGGCGACCCTCCACACGACTCGCCGGAGAAATACCTGCCTGAAGCGCTGACAGAGAAGATTCCTCTCCACCTTCGTCCGGATGACCCCACGGGCCTTGTCAAGGCCTGTGTCGCCTACAAGAACTGGTGTCGTTACATCTCCAACCCCTGGTTCGTCGGCCACTACCGCGTGTCGCACCCAACGCCTCCATTGCTCGGCTTCCTTGGAAATACAGGGAAGCGGGCCATCTCCACCAGCTTCGTCCTCACCTCCACCTTCCATTTGAATCGTCGCTCGGTTCCACAATACTACAATGCCCTTGACGCCTGCAATGGCCGCGTCCTCTTCCACGACGGTACATCCCGCGTCATCTGGGAACCAATGAGCAAGAAGAAGCATGTAGCGTGCATGCCTATAGATGAGCAGTTCGTGGATCACTGGAATGCGGTGCTGCTCTGCAGTAGGCACGGCTGCGACAACATCATGTGCGGCCATCACGACGACGAGTCCATCGTGGTGTTCGTGGGTACCAGCCACGAGACGATGCAAACACTCGCCAAGAAATACTCTTCCGAGATTGATGAACGGCATGATGAGTATTTGGAGGTCGACCCAACATATATGATACATCCAGATGTCATCGTTGACACGGGGCCAAGTGTTTTTTTTTCGAAAATACGCCAATAGCGTACCATATTTTTATAGAAGGGAGAAAGTATTTACAAGATTCGAGGGATCAATGCGAACATAGGTCACCCGAGCACCCACACACACTTACGTAAGATTTAAGCGGGATCTCTCACAAAACGATCTAAGCCACCCACTCCTACACCTGCACTGTGCCATTCTCGAATTTCGTCAAGGATGGCTTTCGCTAACTCATTGTGATCCTTCACTTGTTCCGGTCGGTTGAACACCTTGGCGTTCCTTTGCTTCCACAACAACCAAGCCGCAGCAATAACGAGCGAGTCAAAACCTTGCTTTTGCTTCCCTTGGAAGCCAGCTCGCGCCCTTAGCCACCATTCGGCAAAAGTATCCGTGTTGTTGGGGGGTAGGATGTTGATTTGCAGGGAGCTGAAGCACACATGCCACACCTGTCTCGCGTAGACGCATTGCGCAATGATATGCTCTACCGTGTCCTTGTCCTGCAGGCAAGTGTAACAGGGCGAGGGGTTGTCCTGCAGACCATGTCGCGCCCGTCTGTCAGATGTCCATAAGCGATGCTGCACCGCAAGCCAGACAAAGATCTTGCACTTCAACGGCGCCCAACTACGCCATATCGCCCCAGCTGTCGGCGATCCGATCGCTCCTTGGTTGAGCCTCATATAGGTGGATCTTGCCGTGTATAAACCCGATGGGTCATGCGGCCAAGAGAATGAGTCCTCCATTTGCACGTATCTAGGCACGGTCGTGATAGCATGTCTCAAATGAACTGTTTGTAACAGCGCTCCGAAGGATGACTGTGGTTCAACGTCTAGTGCCCACTTTTCACCAGTTAATGCCTGAGCCACCACACGGGGCCAAGTGTCGTTCTGGGAAATACAGTCTTTGATCCGGATGTAATTTTTATTGTTTTAGAAAAAAGGACGCCGCAGACAACCAACCTGCGTATATTGAACTGCCTACACATGTACCGTTCACCGGACGGGTTGAGAAAAGGTGGTCGTGGGTGGCCTGTTGGGCTTGCTCGTACGTGTGCCAATCGATTTCGACAGATGTGACACTCACAGACAAAAGATAATGGCATCACGCAACGAACAGTGCAAGAGGCGACGCCAACAAAGACATAAGATAATCCATGGTACTCGGTCGATGGTACTACAAATTGGGGTTCTTCCGGAAAAAAATAATCATAAACGGGGATACAGAGGTGACCATGCTACACGCATGGGACTCTTTGAAAGGTTGATCGGTGCATTGCCACTGGGCCGCGCAGAGGGATGAGGTCATGCACTATATTTGTCCTCGTTCTGCACCTGCACGAGCCTACCCCTTTCTTTCTACAAGTACACCGATGGCCCTCCTGTAAAACCGTAGACGTGAATGAAACGAGCATGAAAAGGTCGTATTGAATCGTGAATCAACTTGTAGTTGAGTTGGTTAGGTGGACAATGATATCCCTAATTCATCAGGGTTCAAATCCTGGTGGTCGCATTATTCCTGGATTTATTTTAGGATTTCTGGCGATGCGCTTTACGTTTCCGTCGACGACGAGGCGCCCTTTGTACACTGTAGCAATTGCTACAGTAATGGGCTACAATATACAAAGAAGTTGGGCCTGATGCCCCGGGCCCGGCCCCCCGGCCTGGGGCCTAGATCCGCCACTGTATACGCTGTATACGCGTGTATATAAGCGCAAAATCTGGTGATGTGACTAGTGTTTGTAGCTCCTCGTACATTCCGCGGACCGAAAATCGTCAAAGCTAGGAGTAGCTACGGTATGTAGGCTGTGTAGCTACCAAAGATAGGATGTGACCATACAACTTTACCACGCGAGGACGGCAGAAATCACATATTTGACCTGAGGGCGAAATCAAATCACAAACTGACCTCATTTCGAAAAAAATTCACTCTGCTGACCATTTCGTGTGGCGCCCGACAGCTGGGAGCCACACACTACTATGCAGCGCCTCCGGCTTAGGCGTCGCACCTCCTGCCAGCGTGGCAGCCTTAGTCCACTTGCGCCCCCACAGACAACACTGCAGCGCCTAAGGCTTAGGCGCCACACTTATAATGTGCAGCGCCTAGCTCTTGGGCGCTGCACAGGCTGTGTTCCACTTAGGCTGACCCCACCCTCTCTCCCCTCCCACCCCCACCCCACACAAACCCTTAGCCTTGCGCCCCTCCTCTCTTCCCCTCTCCCCCCCTCTCAAATCCTTCTCAAATCTTGCAAATCCGGAGTATTTGACCGTGGATTTCGAAGCCAACCCCTCCCTTAAGGTAATCTTCTCCGATCCCCTCGTTTTCATCCATAGGAATTGTCACATTTGCTCAAATCTTGCTACTTTGTGGAAACCCTAGTTTTGGCTTGGATTTGCAAATTTGTGTTGAATGATGTTATGTTTCTTTGCTAATTTGGTATGGTTAGGCTTTCATAGTATGCTAGGGTTAGGGTTATGTGTGTTTGATGTTGGTGTTAGGGTTATGCTATGGTTAGGGTTGTGATTATTGTTAAGTAGGGGTTATGGTTATTAATTCATATATATGTTATGGCATATGTATTTTGTGCAAATATTTTTGTTAAGTACTTACTTGATATATGTGTGTTTTTTATTGTAGGGATGGGGAGAACATGTGTTTATGTTCATCATGTGGATAAAGAGGCCTTTTTGAAAGGCAATGCGGAGCCGGACCCGGATGAGCTTGACATGGTTTTTGAGAGTAGTCCAAGCTATGCGGAGCTCTTGGACCAAGTGAGGAAGGATTTGAATTGGATGGACCCAAGTGACGTTGTTGAGTTCGAGGGAAGGCATAATGTTGGTTTTGGACATCACATCCGTTGGAAGACAATGCGTGTGAACTCCGAGCAACGTTGGGTTGCATACAAGGAGACGGTTGCCGAATCTTTAGACAAGGCTCTTGAGTTATTTGCCTCCAAGAAGGTTGAGTCTATTTTGAATTTGGACTTGAACCGGAACCCCTCCCCGTTGGTTGCTAGCACTCCACCACCCATGAACCAAGATCAAATGAGTGAACCTCATTTCACGCAACAAGATTGGCCAACATTGAGCCCGACTCCAAACAACCAAAATGAAGGTTTTGAAGAGGACAATGACGAGTACGAGGAGGATGACAACGAAGTTGATCTCCATGACAACAATGTGGGTGATCTCGACCAATATCATGTGCAAGAGACAATGGACCAATCCATCCCTTTTTCCCGTGCATATGCATCGGACTCGGATGACGATGGTCCCGATGAAGAAGTTGATGAGGAGGGGTTCACACCGAAGGAGGCCCAAGCATTCAAGAAGGTATTCGGGCGGGATCACAAGACACCATTGTTCAAGGATCTTAGTCTCGCAGATGAAGCCGTTGTGGATGGTGGCAAATGCATATCTCTTGGAGCTAGGCCAAGTTCTCACCGTGATTTGGAAGACGGCAAGAACGGGATATTTCCCGGTTGTGAGTTTCAATCCTTCTTGGAATTGAAGATGTGGCTCGACAACTACTCGGTTACGCATTATCGTCCACATAAAGTGGCCAACTCGGACGTCAATGTGCGTTACACGGTCAAATGTGAAGTGCCAAGTTGTCAATGGATTGTGCGTGCAAGGCCATGGAAAGGAGGTCCCACTTGGCGCATAGTGAGTTGTCTACCAAATCACATGTGCCGGCACAAGAATGCGGATGGCAAGCTTGTGCACCAACAACACAGACAACTCACATCCGAGTTCATCGCTTATAGGCTTTCGAACCAAATATCCACACTTCCAACAATGAGCATCAAGAGTGTCATTGACCTTGTGAAAGCCATCTTTCATTACAAGGTGAAGTACGGCAAGGCATGGAAGGCGAAGCAAGCCGCATTCAAGATGTTGTATGGCAATTGGGAGGAAGCATACAACCGACTCCCTAGGTTGTTGTTAGCTATGGCCACCACAAACCCAGGCATGGTTCACGTGGTTGAGCCTCATGGGCACCAAACATTGATTCACAACGGGAGGACCGTCCGAGTATTTGGCCGTGCATTTTGGGCCTTTGAGCAATGCGTGAGGGCTTTTGAGCATTGTCGGCCCGTCATCGCCATTGATGGGACGTTCTTGACCGGACAATACAAGGGCACTTTATTGGTTGCAATAGCAAGTGATGCCAATAACCGGGTGTTGCCTTTGGCTTTCGCTTTGGTTGAGGTGGAGAACAATGATAACTGGGAGTGGTTATTGCGTCAATTGAGAACAAGGGTATTACCGGCTGAAAGGGAAATTTGTGTCATATCGGATCGCCATCCAGGAATTCTAAATGCGGTGGTTGTTGACATTCCCGGACATAGAAAGTTGCACCATCGATGGTGCATGAGGCACTTTTGTGCAAACTTCTATAGGGCATGTGGTATCAAGGAGTTGGCCGATGATCTTCAAGATTGTTGTCTCGCTTTCACCAACAAGCGGTTTGCCACATTGTTCAATGCATTGCTCAGACACAAGAAACTTGACCCCGGTGGTCACGAATTTCTCACTAAGAACATTGTCGAAAGGAATATGTGGGCACGTGCTTTCGATGAAGATGGCCGGAGGTATGGTCAAATGACAAGCAATATGGCAGAATGCTTCAATAAGGTGCTCAAGGGTGTACGTGCATTACCCGTGACGGCAATAGTTCAATACACATTTGACAAGATGAATGGATACTTTTTGAAGTATTCAATGGAGACAGATAAGCAGATTGCTGGTGAGAACAAGGATAAGCACAAGTACTATTTCCCACCAAAGGTTGAAGAATGGTTGGACTTTCAATCACGAAAGGCAGACTCAGAAGAAGCTGTACTATATGACGACAACGAGTGGAAGTATGAGGTGAAAGAGCCTGGAGGAACCACAAACGAAGGCCACCAACACGGAGGACGCGCTTTCAAAGTCTCCCTAACACGGTGTGATTGCAGCTGCATGAGGCCATCGTTGCTCCATCTCCCATGCTCGCACTTGTTAAATGCAGCCCGTGTTAGGAATGCGGACGTCAATCACCCTCTTACCGTGAGGGAGTCCGAGTTCTCAATCATGACGGTAAAGAAAACTTGGGCTCCCCGGTTTCAGCCATACTTGGACCAATCACAATGGCCGGAGTATCATGGAGTTCAACTATGGCCGGACCCGGAATTGAAGGTTGTTAGACAGGGAAGACGTAAGACAAAGCGTCTTAGAGGTGACATGGACGGATGGGGCCGTGGTGGCGGTGGAGAATACGGCACCGGCCAATTCCAAGAGCCTCGTGAGCAATCCCGTTGTGGGGACTGCAGTCATCGGGGACACAACACAAGAACTTGTCCCAAACCAAGAAAAAGATCAAAGAAAAATGATGCAAGCACAAGCCAAGCAAATGATAGCCAACCAAGTCAACCAAGGAGTAGCCAACCAAGTCAAACAAGTCAACGAGGCACTAGGCAACAAAGAGGCCGTGGTGGTTGTTGGGGAACGTAGTAATTTCAAAAAAATTCCTACGCACACGCAAGATCATGGTGATGCATAGCAACGAGGGGAGAGTATGATCTACGTACCCTCGTAGACCGAAAGCGGAAGCGTTATATCAACGCGGTTGATGTAGTCGTACGTCTTCACGATCCGACCGATCCAAGCACCGTTACTCCGGCACCTCCGAGTTCTTGGCACACGTTCGGCTCGATGACGTTCCCCGGGCTCCGATCCAGCAAAGCTTCGGGGAAGAGTTCCGTCAGCACGACGGCGTGGTGACGATCTTGATGTTCTACTGTCGCAGGGCTTCGCCTAAGCACCGCTACAATATGACCGAGGTGGAATTTGGTGGCAGGGGGCACCGCACACGGCTAAGGAAAGATCTCAATGATCAATTGTGTGTCTAGAGGTGCCCCTGCCCCCGTATATAAAGGGGCAAAGGGGGAGGGGTGCGGCAGCCATAGGAGGAGTCCTACTCCCGCTGGGAGTAGGACTCCCCTCCAATCCTATTCCTAATAGGACTCCCTAAGTGGGGAAAGAGAGAGGGGGTTGGACGGCCACCTTCCCTAGTCCTAATAGGACTAGGGGAAGGGGGGAGGCGCGCAGCCCATGAGGGCAGCCCTTTCACCTTTCCACCAAGGCCCATGTTGGCCCATTTGGCTCCCGGGGGGTTCCGGTAACCCTCCCGGTATTCTGGTAAAATCCCGATTTCACCTGGAACACTTCCGATGTCCAAACATAGGCTTCCAATATATGAATCTTTACGTCTCGACCATTTCGAGACTCCTCGTCATGTCCGTGATCACATCCGGGACTCCGAACAACCTTCGGTACATCAAAATGCATAAACTCATAATAACTGTCATCGTAACGTTAAGCGTGCGGACCCTACGGTTCGAGAACAATGTAGACATGACCGAGACACATCTCCGGTCAATAACCAATAGCGGGACCTGGATGCCCATATTGGCTCCTACATATTCTACGAAGATCTTTATCGGTCAGACCGCATAACAACATACGTTGTTCCCTTTGTCATCGGTATGTTACTTGCCCGAGATTCGATCGTCAGTATCCAATACTTAGTTCAATCTTGTTACCGGCAAGTCTCTTTACTCGTTCCGTAATACATCATCCCGCAACTAACTTATTAGTTGCAATGCTTGCAAGGCTTAAGTGATGTGCATTACCGAGAGGGCCCAGAGATACCTCTCCGACGATCGGAGTGACAAATCCTAATCTCAAAATACGCCAACCCAACATCTACCATTGGAGACACCTGTAGTACTCCTTTATAATCACCCAGTTACGTTGTGACGTTTGGTAGTACCCAAAGTGTTCCTCCGGCAAACGGGAGTTGCATAATCTCATAGTCATAGGAACATGTATAAGTCATGGATAAAGCAATAGCAACATACTAAACGATCGGGTGCTAAGCTAATATAATGGGTCATGTCAATCAGATCATTCAACTAATGATGTGACCTCGTTAATCAAATTACAACTCGGTTAGGAAACATAACCATCTTTGATTAACGAGCTAGTCTAGTAGAGGCATACTAGTGACACTCTGTTTGTCTATGTATTCACACATGTATTATGTTTCCGGTTAATACAATTCTAGCATGAATAATAAACCTTTATCATGATATAAGGAAATAAATAATAACTTTATTATTGCTTCTAGGGCATATTTCCTTCAGTGGTGGTAGAGGTCGTGGTGGTGGTAGAGGCCGTGGTGATGGCCTAGGCCGTGGGGATGGGCTTGGCCGTGGTGAAGGCCTAGGCCGTGGTGATGGTCTAGGCCGTGGTGGTGGTAGAGGCCATGGTGAAGGCCTAGGCCGTGGTGGAGGTCTTGCCCGTGGTGGTGGGAGAGGCCCTGGTGATGGTCTTGGCCGTAGTGGTGATAGAGGCCGTGGTGGTGGTCTAGGCCGTGGTGGCGGTAGAGGCCGTGGTGGTGGTCTAGGCCGTGGTGGTGATCTTGGCCGTGGTGGTGATCTTGGCCTTGGCGGCGGCCGTGGTGGAGGAATGTTCACTTGGCTCGATGGACCATTGTCGTATGTGACTTACTATGATCTTGTACTTTTGGCTCAATGCTTTTGCATTGTGTGACTAACTATTATATTGACATTTTCATAGGTATGGAAACAATGAAGGGGGTGGAGGACACGGAGGCGGAAGGTGAGCTCCCTTGGTGGTCGGAGGAGGGAGAAGAAGAAGAAGAAGAAGAAGAAGAAGAAGAAGAAGAAGAAGAAGAAGAAGAAGAAGAAGAAGAAGAAGAAGAAGAGAGGAAGAAGAAGGGACAAGGACCATGACCTTCTTATGAACCAAAATGTGTATTATGTCTTTTTGGCTACATGTTTGTGTATGACTATGTGATTGGACAACTATATTATTATGTGTGTATGAGTATTGTGATTTGGACTACTATATATGCTATGTCTTATTTCTGTGTTTTTGGAATACTAAATGTGATTTGGATATAATTATGTGCCATCTATGTGAATCACAAAACATAAAAAAACACTTTGCATTTGGAAACACTGTAATGTAATGTGCAACGCCTCAGAGAGGGGCGCTGCACAGTACAGTGCAGCACCTTTCCCTTAGGCGCTGCACTGCTTGACATCCCAGTCCAGAGCGTAACAGAAGCGTTCCAGTAGCTTTTACACCCAAAAAATTGCTAAGTCAGTATGCAGCGCCCAAGGGAGAGGCGCTGCACTGTAATGTGTAACGCCTCAGCGCTGGGCGCTGCACCATCACTTAGCAATTTTTTGGGCAGCAAACGTAATGGAAGCAAAGTGCAGATAGTGCAGCACCTAAAGGAGAGGCGCCACATAGCACAGTGCAACGCCTTTCCCTTAGGCGCTGCACTGCTTGACATCCCAGTCCAGAGCGTAACAGAAGCGTTCCAGTAGCTTTTACACCCAAAAAATTGCTAAGTCAGTATGCAGCGCCTAAGGGAGAGGCACTACACTGTAATGTGTAACGCCTCAGCGCTGGGCGCTGCACTGTACAGTGCAGCGCCTATCCCTTGGGCGCTGCACCATCACTTAGCAATTTTTTAGGCAGCAAACATACTGGAAGCTTCTGTTGCTCTCTGGACTGGGAAGTCCAGTCGTGCAGCGCCTAAAGGAGAGGCGCTGCACTGTGGTGTGTGGCGCCTCTGTCTTAGGCGCTGCACTGCTGGACATCTATTTGCTGCACTCACCCCCCTCCCACCCATCCCCACCCCACACACCCCCACCCCACACAAACCCGAAGCTCAGTGCCTCCCCTCTGCCCTCCTCTCTCCCCCTCTCAAATCCTCCTCAGATCCGGAGTATTTGACCGTGGATTTCGAAGCCAAACCCTCCCTTAAGGTAATCTCCTCCTATCCCCTCGTTTTTATCCATAGGAATTGTCACATTTGCTCAAATCTTGCTACTTTGGGTAAACCCTAGTTTTGGCTTGGATTTGCAAATATTTGTTGAATGATGTTAAGTTTCTTTGCTAATTTGGGTTGGTTAGGCTTTCATAGTATGCTAGGGTTAGGGTTATGTGTGTTTAATGTTGGTGTTAGGGTTATGCTATGGTTAGGGTTGTGGTTATTGTTAAGTGGGGGTTAGGGTTAACCAAGAATTATCGGTTTTGTAGGCATGGCTTCATCCGGTTCCATGATGAGGCCACCGTGTGCTAACCAAGAAGACATGCCGAACAAGTGGGAGGACGCATCTTTGGACAAGGTGAAGGAGAAAGATGTCAACATCCCGCCATGTTGGTGTGGAGATGTTTGCAAGGTGAAGGTGTCCACCGACCGAAATAAATCATGGACGGAAGGGCGGAGATATTTTGTATGCCCGAACTATGCTTATGATCGTGCACTTCCAACTAACGCCTATGACCAACCACCGGTAAGCTCGAGAAGTAAAATGTTACTATGAAATGTGTGTCAACACTAACAAAATTTTTGTGTGCAGTCACCGCCTCCTCTATGCAAGTACTTCACGTGGATAGATCTTGAAGTGCCAGAAGATGTCAAAAAAGACCAATACCAAGATTGTCTTAGGCGGCAACGGCGGTTCGAAGAATCGTTTCGAAGAGGCTTGGAGGAAGAGCGTCGTCAGAAGGAGAGGATGGAGCGGAAGAAACGAGAGGAGGAGAGGGCACGCCAAGCTAAACTTGCTCATGAGGAGGAGAGGGCAAGAAAGCTTGCAAAGGCTCGCGAGGCGCAAGAGGAGGACTCGGCCCGTGACAAGAAGGGGAAATGGCCTCGCTCTACTCAGTAGGGACTTCGCTTCGGTGCACTCATCATCAACTATGTTCTAATGAATGTGTCGTGAACTTGTGAGGGAATATGAGATGTTGGTGAACTATCTTCTAGGGCAAGCTGCCATTTGTCACTTGTAATGAATGTGTCGTGAACCATGTCGTAGTAACGTTTGAATTGTCTTAAGTTATGAACTCGTCGGCATAAATTTTTTGTTTGTTCAAATTGCTGTGATGATGCAGTCATTGTGTATTATGATGTTCCGGTGTAATGAATGTGTTGTCAACTCTGTTTTGCAGTAAACAGTCGTGCAGCGCCGAGAACACAGGCGCTGCACTATACAATGCAGCGCCGAAGGGATGGGCGTCACACTTTACAGTGCAGCGCCTTGCTTTGGGGCGCTGCATAGTAAAGTGCAGCGCCTGACAGTAAGGCGCTGCAGTGTTGTTAACTGCCAGAAACAACTTTCATTTTGCCAAATACAAATGTTGAACAATTCAACTGAACAAAGACAACATCATTTAGGACAAATACTGAACAAAGACAACTAATAACTTTAACATCACATCATTTAGGACAATTCAACATTACTACTAGTTCGCAAACACAAATACCACAATAGTAAGAGTTCACCTACATATAACATAACCCAACAAGTTCATCAACCTAACGAAACGGCTACAAGAGAGCACTTCCATAGTAATAAACACTAATGCCTTCCGCGCGTGTTCCTGGTGCCACGCCTGCAGGCAATCTTCTTCTTCCTGGGTGGACGAGCCTCCTCTTCCTGCACTTCCTCCTCCGCCTCCGCCTCCGCCTCATGATCCAAGCTAGCCATCCGCAAGGTCCCTACGACCACCTTTGGGTTGCCTCTGTTGTCAAAGTCGTTGGGCGTGTACCGGCGTCTGGGCTGCCTAGGCTTGAACACATATGGGGACCAAAGCTGAGCGTCCGCCAAAGTCATGTCATCATCAAGCTCATCGCCCTATCACACAATCAAACAATATGGTGAAGACCGACGTCGTAATCAAGTGAGAATCACATCTAAAGGATTAGTCATACCTCTTAGGTGACCACACCCTCATCATCCAGATAAGCATATGAGGAACTCACATCGTCCCCCTGATGGTGAGATGAGGGGTCTGATGGTGTACCAGACCTAGAGGCAGATGGTTCATCATATTCGGGATCACGGCAACCGAGAAGATTCGATAACCGCCTTAACTTCCTGGCCTGACGCTGTAACATGAACAAGTGTGGAAGATATCAAACTCCGCAACAAAGAGTACCTCTCATAGTGAATGCGATTTGTACCTTGAGGAATGCTCGTAGTGAACCATCATCATTGCCTTTTGCAACCAGTGTGTTCTCCAGAATAGACTGGCTCTCATCAGCAACTTTCTTGATCTCGGTGCGCTGCGGATGACAAATAATGAGCACGTTAGCCATTCAAACATGTGTAATATGGCCAAAGGGAAAGTAAAGAAGGAACACTTTACCACATAGTTAATCACCGGAACAGCAGGGACTCCTTGCCCTAACTTGACATCTCTGTTGTACTTCCCCTTTGCTAGATCCTCAAAGTTTATGGGTTCTTCAAGAATTTCCTCATTATATGCCGGCGGGCATATCTCAACTCGAGTATTTTCAAGAAACCATCGTATGTAGTTATCAAAGGCAACTGGGTTATGCTCACGAAGCTGGGCGCGTGCAGTGCTACGAGCTTGCTCCACGCAAAGCTGGAAGCGGGTGGCATACGAAGCATGATGCTTGTCCTAGTCCTTTATCTTGTGCTACCTTCTCGTGTCCAACCTGCATGGTACAATAGCAAACATTAGCAACCTCAAGAAGGAGTGATGATGCTTAGTCAATACGCTCTCTTACCTATGAAGTGCTTTGTCCGTATCCACCCATTCCGGCGGGTGAGGCTGGAACAGACCAAACTGACGAAACACGCGATGTGGCAAATGAAACTCAACAGCCCAGTTGCATATCAATGGGCACCGCATAAGCCAGAGATCCCTATCCCGCAAGCACATCGGGTTGAACTCTGGGGTGTACCCAAGGCTGTCATCGGCGCCATATGGCTGCCATTCCACCTATGAAATAGGGCAACAGTGCAAAATTGGTGACTTTTTTCAGGCAAATATGAGAAATGACTGAAGTAATGACCTCGTTACCTGCTCAGGCGTAATCGTGTCCAACTCGGCAACGTACTTCTGGTACATGAGATTGACATCGTTTGTCATCTCGGAAACCACATCCCACTTGTAAGCCCAAGTGGGGCACTGTAATTCGTCATCTTCATCTTGATACCAAGGATTAAACCTGACGCTCTTCGGGCGTCCAACAGGCAGACGCTCCCAGCTCCATACAGAAAGTAGAAGCATATTACCACCAATGCCTGCACTATCTGTGATCCGCAGACACGCATCGTCCAGCTGCATATGAAAGAAAAACAATGTTAACTTAACAGCAAGCTTGCATTGCTAATGAAGAATGAGTTAATCACAAAACAGACCAACTACCTGTCTGTACAAGTAGGCAAGAGTAGCTGTACCCCAGCTCCATTTGCTATCGAAGACGGTCAACGCCTTCAGCCACATCCATGGAGCGTTCTTGCCAGTGGAGTCAGGAAACAAAGTCCTCAACACAACATACCACATGTAGACACGAGCATGTGTCTGGATCACATCATCAGTGGCATCCGGAGGGCACGTCGCAAAGTGATTTTGAATCCACGTAAAAGCAGCTCCGGCAGCTTTCCTTTCCCTCTTCTTCTTCTCTTCTCCCTCCTCTACATTAGCCTCAGCCTCGATAGGAGCAATACCGATAAGAGCAATCATCTGCTCGCGCCACCCATCAGAATCGGTGCTCATACAGAGAGGCCTCCCATCGATAGCAAGACCGGTGATCAACGAGACATCCTCGAGCGTCACGGTCATCTCCCCTGTCCGAAGATGGAAACTATGTGTCTCCGGCCTCCACCGATCAGCAAGAGCGGACACCAGTGGAGCGTTCAGATTCGGCGTGGACCGGCTGACCAACTCAATCCACGGGAGTAGTCCTGCCTGCTTGATGTACGGTGTGTACCGCTCATCGTAAGGCATGGCAGGACCAGAGACCCCGTGATATCGAATCTTCAAAGGTTCAAGCTTCTGCAAAAAACAAGTAATGACAAATCTTAGGGCATGTAAATTTCAACTTAAGGCAAATTTGCAAAATATTTAGATTACTCGTTATTACCATCCCCTTCTCGCGCATCATGTAGGCCCGGTGTTTCGTGTCGTAGACATCGTCGAGAAGCCAAACCATCCTTAGTAAGTTCAAACAATAAACATATATGAGTTCATCTTCATCTCAAATATCGGTTTACACTAAACATCTAATATGTGTTCAATTACAAGAATTTCAACATCTCCTTCTCACACAATGAATATGTCATATGTCTTCTAAAAAACTCAACATCTAATATTTCAAATAAACTCAACATCTAATATATATATATATATAAACAAACATCTATTATATGTCTACAAAACACAACATCTCATAGTTATCTATATAAATAGGCATCTCATGTATATCTAAAAAAACTAAACACTCTAGGTTTCACTAACAAAAACCATATATTGTGAACTAAACAACAACACTAAGGTACTATCACTATGACTAACACATACTAAATCAACCAAATCAAGGGTTCCATCAAATCTTGGACAAATCACTAAAATGGCAACAAATTTACGGAGGAAAAGAAAAGGAACGGAGGAGTTTACCTAGTAGGATGGATTGGAGATCGAATCCACGGATCAAATCTTCAGATCTGAGAGGGATGGGGGGGGGGGGATTCAATGGGGGCGCCGCCGCTGCTCTCTGTCCAGAGAGGGGAGAGGAGGAACAACTGCCTGGTCGCTGGGCAGATGCGCTGTAAGTCACAGTGCAGCACCCAAGCGATAGGCGCTGCACTTTACACAGTGTGGCGCCTATCCCTTGGGCGCTGCATTGCTGTCTGTGGGGCCGCAACTGGACCAGGGCCGCCACGCTGGCAGGATGTGCGACGCCCAAAGGAGAGGCGCTGCATAGTAGTGTGCGGCGCCTAGGTGTCGGGCGCCACACTAAAGGGTCAGCAGAGTGAAATTTTTTCAGAATAAGGTCAATTTGTGATTTGATTTGGCCCACAGGTCAAATACGTGATTTCTGCCCGCGAGGACAGTTAAATTTTACATGTGGGAGCAGCGTGGACTGTTGCACTGCTTGGAAATTAAAGCTGGTTGCTTCCGAATCTTACCATGCTCCTACTGGGTACTGGGCTACTGGCTACTGCTGAGACTACTGGCTACTTTCTCGTACACTTCAGTCACATCAGCCCATGCACGAATGCATCGCTGATGCGGTAAAACACCGTCATCAACGTGTAAATAACTAGGAGTAATAATTACTCAGAAGAAATTACTCCTCAAAACTCCAAGGAGTTTTACAATTCTCAAAGCGCGTAAAGAAAACTCCTAGTAAAACTCCCTCTACAAAACTCCTAGGAGTATTTTTTCTGTCCTGGTGTTAAAAGTGTAAGTATTTATTTTTTCTGGTAAAACTCCTAGGATTTATTTTCGAGTAATTTTGATTGGTGAGTGCCTTTTTTATTATATATTTATATTATTATTTCCGTTTCTTAGATGATATGCAAAATTATCAAGGCCTCCAATATTCTTCATTCGCTTCGCTTATTTACGATTCGCGGCTGAGTTTGTTAATATCGAGGTAAATACACCCGTAGTGCTTGAACTTGTCATGGATGTTCAATTTAGTGCCTAAACTTGAAAAAACACGCTGAACTGGTTCTAAAACTTGGCACGAACGTGCAAATACAGTGCTAATATCATTTGTATACGTTAAGTTCGCTGGCGTGCCACTGTATTTGTCTCTATGATTATTGGGTCCCGCCTGTAGGGAAATTAAAGTGTAAAATAGAGGTCTGTAGGGAAATTAAAATGTAAAATATAGACAACAGGATTCGAACCTGCAACCTAAAACTAAAAATGACTGTGGCAGGCCACCACGCTTACTTGCAACTGCTAGCAATTGCGGCTCCTGGACTTTAATGTAGAAAAGGTTGTGGTACTTAACGGTCCATTTAGCACATGTTATTTTTTTCCTTAACCTGCTTAAATAGTCTGTACATTATAATGATAGTAATCAAATAAAGTTCAACTAATCATGTTATAAATACAGTACATAAAACGAAAAAGCTAAATTTAAAAAAATCATGTAAAAAATGTTCAAGTATTATTTAAATATAAGCCATGACAGTATATTTACTAAGTTTTTAAAACATAATCCATGACTGTATATTTGAAATGTTTGTATTAAGTAAACATTTTTCAACAGTCATGGATTGTGTTTAAGGTGAATATTTCAATAAATTATAGGAACATCTTTTAGTAAAATATTTTATTGCATAAATTTATATATTTACTTTTTGTGCACATGAATATTTGTGTACCATGAGGTTATTATTTATGTACCACAAATATTTGTAACTGATAGTTGTGGCCTTGTTTATGGATTTAAAAAATAATATGTGCAGACGAATATTTTTTACAACAAGGTAATTATTGATTATGCACGAATATTTGAATCTAACTTTTAGTATTATGATTATTATTTACATACTTTTTCTGTAAAAAACAAAGAAATAACGTGTGCTACCGCACTCAGTGCAGCCCATTTTAGTAGCATATCCGTTTTCACTTTACATGATATTTCAGGGGCAAGTACTCCGTATACTTGAAAGGACGAAGTTGTGGTAGTGGTAGGACAAGCTTGCTGTTTGCTATTGGGCACAGGTTCGATTCCTGTCTGTCTGCATATTTTACTTTAATTTCCCTGACAGTAGGACCCACTAGTCATAGGGAAATTTCCCTGACAGTAGGATCCACTAGTCATAGGGAAATTTCATATATAAAATAATTTTGTTCCGTATTTATAAGAAGGCTCGATGCCACGTCAGCTATATACACTCTGCCACGTTGGAGCACTTTACGTATAAGAATGGGATTAGCACCGTATCTGCACGTTCGTGCCAAGTTTTAGAACCACTTCGACATATTTTTCAACTTCAGGCACTAAAACAGAAGGTCGCTGGAAAGTTGAAGCACCACGGGTGTATTTACCTCGTAAATATCCTACCCACTTAACTTTGACCTATCATCATGTTCGTGGGACGGGAACATACGGGCAGCGTCGAGATTAATTTTTAATTTATCCATGGCAACGAGCGGCGCGGTACGACATGGACGTCTACGAGACGCGGCGCCTGACGTCACCTATGATGGCTTTTTCGACAGGAGAAGTGACATGCATATGACTGACAAGGCCACTGCCTCTGGATTGCACGTCGTGCACAGATCGTTCACAAAAATCGTGCGTGGAGCAGTGTCGCTCTGACAGTAGCCTGCCTATACTGTCATTTGTCTATCCACCGCAGGCCTACCACCATCTGTCTATTCTATAGACTACTCAATTAGAACGGCCAAATGACCTGTATAAGTACGCAGCTGGCGCAGATGGTATGCGCGCGGATTGACAGAACACTGCCGGAATCTCAGCGATCATGACCACACCTTTTTGCTCGTCGAGCCGCTGCCGCCCTAGCCACTCCTCTGAAGTGCCGGCGAACCTATCTCCACCCGCCTTCACCAACGACGTCGTCTTTGCCGATCTACGGCTCACCCTCGTCAGTGACTCCACGGTGGCCAAGTTGCCGTCTCCGGCTCAATTGGGATCTCTTGCCGTGAATCAATCGATGCGACTAAAAATTCCGATCGCTCGAATAATAATAATGAACGTGCAAAGGTAAAGAGACAAATCATAGAGAGATAATGGACACATACTCTTCACTGATACTTGTAATAGATTTGTACATAGAGCAGTGGCTTGAAACATTGATCAACACGAACGATTAGCCGATGAGTAGCCTAACAGCACTAATAAGCAAGTAATCTAAAGTAGATTAGTTATCCAAAAGCTGCTGGTCCTGCTCTTAACAAAGGTGAACCAGCTTACAGGTTCCGATTACTTCAAACACTTGGCGCCGAGGCAGTACGAGACGAAGGCGTCGGCGGCCGCGTACCTCACCTGCTTCTTCGACAGCGTGCTGACGTCCCAGTTGCCGACGCCCACCCGCTGCGATTTCTTCACCCCGCGCCACCCGAGGACCTGCTCCGCCATGCTCTCCATCGACGAGTTCCCCATGCCGGTCACCTTGCGCAGCTCCTGAGGGCACGCCACCCGCAGGCCGTAGTGGGCGCTCAGCTTGCGGCAGTCGGACAGGACGTCGTACGCGACGAAGTCCACGCGCGCGTCCTCCAGGAAGCGCCGGAGGACCAGCGGGACGCGGCCCGCGCCGGCCCGGCCGATCTGGAACACGAGGCACCGGCGCCCGCTGCAGAGCTGCAGCGTGGCCGGCCGCGGCTCGGCGCCGTCGGGCAGGCGGCGGAAGGACGGGGTCCACTGCACGCCCATGCCGACGGTGAGCCCGGCGCCGGAGCAGAAGCGGCGTCGGCTGCGCCACCGCGTCGTGTACACCCACCGGCGCACGACCCCGGGGTTCGAGGTCACGGTGGCGACCGCGGTGCGGCCGGCGACGTGCACCTCCTGGGTACGGCGCTTCATGGCTGCTTCAACACGATCGGACGTGCGTACGTGTGCCCCTGCGGATCTGCTACCGGTGCTCACGTAAGCTTACTACTCGCCGGACTTTTCACGATAGTACTATGCTCGATCGGTTTGGTTGCAAAGTGCAAGCACTGCGCGTGTATATATACACCTACTAACTGACCGACTCGGATGGAAACTCCTGGTACAAAACTAATACTTCCCTCTGTAGGGGAATTTTAGTCGGAGGGGTTATTGCGCACGACCAAGACGTGGAGCTATTCACGCGTGATCAATTCCCTTGATTAACTCCATGAGTAATGCCCTGTGTTTGTTCGCCTCCTGCATGCAACCGGCCAGAGGGCGCGTTCCTTCTGAAAATAACTAGCCATCACTGTAGGAGGCCTTCTGCATGCAGCCAGCCACGTGGCACATTCCTTCTGAAAATACTCCTATAACGGCATCTACAGCAAATTTCGTCCCTCAAATGTCCGATTAGTGTCCGTTTGGAGCCTTTTATTTCCTTGAAAAATGATCCAAATCTATTATTAAAATTCATAAGAAGTACAAAGCATCTCAAGTATAATAAAGTTGCATCAAGATTCTCAGACCACGGCCCGTCGACGTGTCGCTGTCACTGTCGCCGCTCCGCTACCTGTCGACTTGACCTTATCGATGGCAGCTTACATGTGCCCCTAAAGACCAGCGTCCTAGAGCCGCAGTCGTCGCCATTGAACCCTCGAATAGATCTGAAGCATCTGACACTAAATCTCGTCACACGACGAGAAAACCTAACCTTACTGCCTGCAGGAGATGACAGGGATGTACGTCGGAGCTCCGTCGACTACATCCAGATGAACAAACTCGAGGACAATCGGAACCCGAAAGACAAACTCGAAGAAGAAGCGTCATCATCCGCCCAAGTGCCGTGCATGCGAGGACTAAAAAACACTAATCTAAATTACTAACCGAAGAGGAGGCACAGGGATTCCCCTTCCCACCACCGGCCGTCATAGCGGCATGCAGAGGAAACTAGCCCATGGAGCTTGGCGGGGAGAGTTTTCCCTAGCCGCCTACCGGTAGGGGAGGAAAGGTCAACGCGTGCCTAATTTACAGTGGTTTTGGAGCCCCTTTTTGTCTGTGCATGCAATAATACTTCTCTTTTTTTTTTCTTATATGTCTGGCCACATGCATGTGTTGAGGGAGATGAAGAGAGAGAAAGAAAAGAAAGAAAAAATGTTGTCAGGGTGGGCCGCGTCCTATGTGATGGTCTGACTGGCGGTGTCCGCGAGCCCTTATATCCTCCTCATATATGTTCTGAATATGAGGATTCGGAGACAGCCGGACGTATGAAATGATATGAGAAGTTCGGTTGGATCATATTTTTCCTTCTCTTTTGTTCAGATGCTAATCGAACGTGTCCACGAACGTTTACCGAGGATTTGAGGGGACGGCTATAGATGCTCTAACCACGTTGCATGCGCATGTCCTTCGATATCCTTGACAACGGACCAACAAAGGAGTATAAAGTGTATGCTACTCAAACTTGAGCATGTTTGACTTTCGAGTAATTGATGCATCTTATACGAACAAAGCAGCCCGCCATGTAGTTCATAACAGTACATAACAAAAGAATAGTGCGTAGTTTTTCTTTGAAAATCAATAAGTTAGCAAATACTGTCTTCCCACCTTGATTTTTCCTCCCATCTTTCATGTTTTCACCGGCTTTTTCTACTTAAAAATAATGCATAGTTTTGTCGTCCACTCCTTCGTCCGACTTTATGTATGTCCCCCCTTTCCCTCCCTCCCCTCTGTTTCTTTTTCCCTCCCAACTTTCCGTTTTATTACTCGCTTTTACTATTTACTAGCAAACATGCCCGTGCGTTGCAACAGGAGAAAAAGAAAAAAATATTGCACGTCCCTACCAAGTAAGCATGGCCTAAAACACAAGTGTGATGATTTAATTAACGAATCCCGACCCCCGCGTCCCTCTCCGAGGCGGCACGGGGGGAACCTCAGACCCCGCCGCCGGCCACCCCCCTCCCTCCCCTTCCCCTCGCCGCCGCCGTGGGCCGCTGCCGGGCGAAGCCCGTGCAGTGCCGGTGGCGGCGGGGTCTCTCCCGGGCGCGGCCCCCTCCCCCTAGCGGCGGCGTGGAGCTCCACCGACAGGGCTCTTGCCGGCTTGGTGCGGTGAACCTCCGGCGGCGGCTCGGCGCGTTGGCTGCGGTGGTGGCGCGTGCTTCGTCCGGTGGTGTGACCTGCGGTAGCGGCGGCCCGGGGTCCCTACCCTGTTCCGGTCCAGTCCGATCTGGATCTGGTTCTGGCCGGTAGGGTCTCGGCCATGGCTGCCGGCACGCGTGGTGGCGCCGGTCCTCGGCGGCTGCTGAGCACCGTGGTGGTGCTGGCGGTTGTGCTGGTGGCTCGGTGTGGTGGATGGGGCTCCGAGGCGGCGGCCTCGGACCGAGCTCCCGGCATGGCGTGGGCGTGGACCACGGGCGTGGACGGCGTACATGCGCACGGAGGCTCTGGATGTGTGCGTGGGGCGCGGATCGACTGCCGGGCGCGGCGGCGGCCGGCGCACGTCGGGCGCAGCGACTAACTGAACGGGCGCGGCGACTGGCTGGTTTCTCCGGGGCGCGAGGTGTGCTGCGGGTGTTGGAAATATGCCCTAGGGGCAATAATAAAAGCATTATTATATTTCCTTATTCATGATAATTGTATTTATTCGTGCTATAATTGTGTTATCCGGAAATTGTAATACATGTGTGAATAACAGACAACAACGTGTCCCTAGTAAGCCTCTAGTTGACTAGCTCGTTGATCAATAGATAGTCATGGTTTCCTGACTATGGGCATTGGATGTCAATGATAACGAGATCACATCATTAGGAGAATGATGTGATGGACGAGACCCAATCCTAAACATAGCATAAGATCGCATAGTTCGTTTGCTAGAGTTTTCCAATGTCAAGTATCCTTTCCTTAGACCATGAGATCGTGTAACTCCCGGACACCGTAGGAGTGCTTTGGGTGTGCCAAACGTCACAACGTAACTGGGTGACTATAAAGGTATACTACGGGTATCTCCGAAAGTATCTGTTGGGTTGACACGGATCGAGACTGGGATTTGTCACTCCGCTTGACGGAGAGGTATCACCGGGCCCTCTCGGTAATGCATCATCATAATGAGCTCAATGTGATCAAAGTGTTTGATCACGGGATCATGCATTACGGTACGAGTAAAGTGACTTGCCGGTAACGAGATTGAACGAGGTATTGGGATACCGACGATCGAATCTCGGGCAAGTAAAATACCGATTGACAAAGGGAATCGTATACGGGATTAATTGAATCCTCGACATCGTGGTTCATCCGATGAGATCATCGTGGAGCATGTGGGAGCCAACATGGGTATCCAGATCCCACTGTTGGTTATTGCCCGAGAGCCGTCTCGGTCATGTCTGCATGTCTCCCGAACCCGTAGGGTCTACACACTTAAGGTTCGGTGATGCTAGGGTTGTGAAGATATGTATATGCAGTAACCCGAATGTTGTTCGGAGTCCCGGATGAGATCCCGGACGTCACGAGGAGTTCCGGATTGGTCCGGAGGTGAAGAACTATATATAGGAAGTGCAGTTTCGGCCATCGGGAATGATCTGGGGGTCACCGGTATTGTACCGGGACCACCAGATGGGTCCCGGGGGTCCACCGGGTGGGGCCACCCATCCCGGAGGGCCCCATGGGCTGAAGTGGGAAGGGGGGACCAACCCTTAGTGGGCTGGTGCGCCCCCCAAGGCCCACCCCCTGCGCCTAGGGTTGGAACCCTAGGGTGGGGGGGCGCCCACTTGCCTTGGGGGGCACTCCACCCCCCTTTGCCGCCGCCCCCTTGGGAGATTCAATCCCCAGGGCCGGCGCCCCCCCAGGGGCCTATATAAAGGGAGGAGGGGAGGGGGGCAGCCGCACCCTTGCCCTGGCGCCTCCCTCTCCCTCTCCAACACCTCCTCCTCCTCCATAGAGCTCGGCGAAGCCCTGCCGGAGTACTGCAGCTCCACCATCACCACGCCGTCGTGCTGCTGCTGGAGCCATCTTCCTCAACCTCTCCTTTGCCTTGCTGGATCAAGAAGAAGGAGACGTTACGCTGACCGTACGTGTGTTGAACGCAGAGGTGCCGTCCGTTCGGTGCTAGGATCTCCGGTGATTTGGATCACGTCGTGTACGACTACCTCATCCCCGTTCGTTGAACGCTTCCGCCCGCGATCTACAAAGTGGTATGTAGATGCAATCTCTCTCCCATGACTCGTTGCTTAGATGAACTCATAGATGGATCTTGGTGAAACCGTAGGAAAATTTTTAATTTTCTGCAACGTTCCCCAACAACGGGTGGACAGCCAGCTCCTGCTCAGCTGCTTCGCTCGAGCGGCTCTGGTCTGGGTGCTGCTCCTAGCGATGCGGTGTTGGTTGCTGCGGTGGTGGTGGCTACGGTGGTGCTGCGGTGGTGGACGGCGGCTTCGGCCAGGGGGTGGTGCGTGTCTGGTCGCGGTGGATCGTGGGATCCCGTGGCCAGAATGAGGTCGGCCTCAGCAGGTGGTGGCCGGTGGGCGGCGTTCGGTGGTGGAAGGTGGTCGGCGCATCTCTGGGAGAAATCTTTGCTCCGGCCTTCTTCGGAGCCGGCGACGGCTGCACCCGCGGGTGCCGTGATCTTTCTTGGAAGCGTCGCCGTGGAGGTGTGCTCCTCCTCCCCACGGCTTTAGCTCCGGAGGGAAACCTCAGATCCGTTGGGTCGGGCGATGGAGGCGCCTTCGCGTCTTTCTCCTTCTTGGGGGCATCGTCTCGGAGCAGGCTACGACCGAAAGACTGGTGGATTGCGGCATCTTCGCCGTGGTTGGCGGCATCTTCGCCGCATGGTTTGCTGAGGCGGGGTGCTGGTTTCTGTTTGGCAACGATGATGTCGTCGAGAGGAGCTCGGGTCGCGGCGTGGACTTCGGTAGTCGGTTCTTCCCGACGTGTCCGAGGTGCTCTTCTGTGGGCACGGTCGGCGCAAGTCCTGCATATTTCCTTGGTGAGACTCGTCGTCAAAGTCGGAGCTGTCGGTTGCTTGCGTGTGTGGCCTTCTGGTGGCATGTGCCGTCGTGGCTTCTATGCAGCTGTTTGCGGGTTGGCTTCGAGGTTGGAGCTCTATGGTGAAGTCGGAGTCGCCCGTTCGAGGCAGCCGGTGATGACGATGACACTTGCGACTTCTCGGCGAATGCCTTTCTTCTTTGCAGCTTTGTGTCCCATGTTGGTGGCCAGGTTGGCCGGTGGTGCCCATATCATGTGGGTTGAGTTGTATCGGTTTTAGCCCGGTTTTCCGCCAATTAACCGGGCAATTTTCTTCTTCTTAATCAATGAAAATGGCAAATCTTTTGCCTCGTTTCAAAAAATAATAATTAATTAACGACACACATAAGTTATTCTCAACATGAAACATAATTATACTTTGAGCTAGATCATCTTTACAAAACGTATAAGAAATGTATGCATTATTAGGTTTTCTACTTCTGTCATTTTATTCCATAAAGGCGTACTAATTATCCGCATTTAATGTGAGACATATAAAAATATTAGACCAATGGGGGTGGAATCCTGTCGCATTGTTTTAAGAGAGAATGGGAGACACATAATTAGACCTAAGAGGGGTCGAACTCACACCGGTGAGGCGAAACCACAGCGCCACCACCACTGGGCTATCAGCTCATCCAATGCGAGACATATGTAGTGTGAGACAAATGGACCGAAGATTCATTACGTTTACAATTGTTATGACTGATTCCATAACCAAGCACCGAAAACATGAATATATATTTTTCTATATGTTGGATTGTTTCCCCTCATTGTCAATCTGCTTCTAAAGCTCTATCAAATTGAATAATTAATTGATGTATTGCATTGTGAGTTGTCCCATGTGCATGCATGCTATACATAAGAGAAGATCTTGATATGAGACATGAAAACTGGAAGAAGTAGTTCATAGAACAAGCAATTGCTATACCTATGCAAGGAGTCATACATGATTAACATAACGGCCCAGGTGGCACTTTTTTGTTGGATGAAATTAGGGGAGGGGGCCCACCTAGTTGGATTAGTGTGTGTGTGTGTGTGGGGGGGGGGGGGGGATTGGTTAGGAAGGTTATGTAGCATTTTCGATAATACCACTAATGATGGAAGCTCGTTTACAATCGTTCTCTAAAGATTAAGGAGTGCCTTCTTGATATTAACCAATTTGAATATATACCGAGGAAAACCATTGATGCATACCTGCACTTAGGTCATTCATATATCTGTGATTGCTTCCTCTACTATACTTGTATGCATGACGTTCTACGGAGCTTGCTTGCTTGCGCCGTAATGGATTTTAAAATAATGCAATTTCCAGCGCCCTGCTCTGCAGCTTCTTTCTGCTGCCCCGTGCTGCTGACGCTCACCAAGTCACCAGCGCATCATCTTGCCACGGTCCTACTGCTGCTCACGACTGCCGCCTTGCTACCGCCTCGTTTTAGTGCTGCTACTCGCCACCACCACCCAGTAGTGCAGCAGCTGCTGCTCGTCACCTCATCTTGCATGCTACAGTGGCGGAACTAACTAAGGATAAAAAACTGGGAGGGCCAGTAGTCCAACAATCATGCGTAAGATGACGTTTTATGCTTCCGGCGGAGGCAAAATTCCATGCTTTGACCCTTTTCGCGTCTAAAATCAAGATCTGATCTCGGTTTGAAATTATTTCGACATTTGACCCTTTTAGCTACCGCCGGGCGCCGCGGCGGTAGATGTGTGCAGGCTACCGCCATTCTAGCTGGCGGTAGGGTACTTTGACGGCCGTCTGGCCTTTAACGGGGGCTGACGTGGCAAAGGAACCTACCGCCGCAGGGCTCGGCGGTAGGCTCCAACACCCTACCGCCCAGGTCCCCGGCGGTAGGGTCCTGGAGATAATATTCGGTGGGGTCCACTCACCACCCACCCACTCCACTCATCTTCTTCCTCCCGAGCTCACACTCTCTCCCCCTTTTCTTCCCCACCCAAGCACCCACTAGATCCACCTCCATTGCTTGAGATTTGTCCCATGGATCGAGGCCATTTGCATCACCCAAGGTACCTCCCCCATCCCCCCTTCATTTGGTTGGTTCAAATCATCTAGTTTTGTTAGAATGAACTAGTTTTGAAACCCCCTATTTCTTCCTCTAGTTTAGCATTTATTGTGCATTTATGGGGCATTTATGGTGTATTCATGGTTGATCTAAGTAATATGTGTCACTCTTTGTTGTGGCAAGCTAGCTTAAGAGTTAGGGTTAGGGGTTTATTTAGGTTAGGGTTAGGGTTATGATTAGGGTTAGTGATATGATTAAGGTAAACTAGTTGTTAGATTCAAAACATTATATTTTAGATAGTTCATCCATATGAAATGACCGGTCCATGGATGACTCAATTTTGTTCCATTGTTTTTAGATGGATAAACTAGTGAATGTGCATTATTTGGACAAGGCGGCTTTCATGCATGGAAATGCCGACGAAGGGGAGGAGGCCATGGTTTTTGACACAAGCCCGAGCTATGATGATATTGGAGTGAAAGTGAGAAACGTCCTCAATTGGATTAACCCAAGTGATGGTGTGAAGCTTATTGGACGTTATGATGTGGGAGTGGGAGTAAGATCCCGATTAAAGAGTATGCCCATCACCTCTCAATTGCATTGGGATGTGTATAAGGAGAAAGTTGAGGGATCACAAGACAAGTCACTTGAGTTATTTGCCACAAGACAATTCAAGGTTGAAGTTCCTCGGCCACTACTTGACTTGAACCGGAATGTGTCCTCCCCAATACATGATGCTGTCGTGGTGTTTGACCACAATGCGGCTAGCCAACCACCAAGTAGCCAACCAAATGAAGAGGACATCATCAATGCTAGAGCAATAGTTCTTGTAGGTGATGATCATGTTGAAGATGAGGCCGTTGCTCATGTTGATGAACATGCAAATGTTCATGTTGATGAACATGCAAATGTTCATGTTGATGGAGATGCCATTGCTCATGTTGATGGAGATGCTATTGCTCAAGATGATGTGTATGCGGAAGACGAAGAGATTCATTACAATCCCATTGGTGACTTGGATGTCATTGTGCATCAAAAAGACATGCACCGGGACCTACCTTATAGCCGTATGTGTAGGTATGAGTCGGATGATGAGGGTCCACCGGAAGAATTAGATGAGGATGGATTCACGCCGCAAGAAAATCAAATTTACAATAAGGTCAATGGCAAGGAAAGAGGACCCTCTTTGTTCCGTGATCTTAGCCTTGCCGACAAGGCCGTTGTTGATGGTGGCATGAGGTTGGGCTTGATCGAACCATCGCCTTGCCCGAGGATGGGTGATCCAAGGCCACCGGGTGAGGACGAGAATGCTCATTTGAAGAAAGGGATCAAGTTTGGTTGTTTGCAAGAGTTCAAGATATGGTTGGGTGACTATGCCATTCGGAATCATAGGCCGTTCGTTGTTGGTCATTCCAACAAAAAATTGCGCTACACAATCAAATGTGACAAAGAAGGTTGCCCATGGAAGGTCCGTGGAAGAAAGATCAAGGAAACCGGGCAATGGGAGTTGAAGAGTTGTGTGGCCACCCACAAGTGCATACCGCCGGAGAAAGCGGACCGAAGCAAGGGACACCGCCAACTCACGTCCGAGTATCTAGGCTATAAATTGTTGAATGAGATATCCCATGATCCAACCGTGAAGGTGAAGTTCCTCATGAGTTCGGTCTTCGAAAGATTCGGGTACCCGGTCAAGTATGGAAAGGCGTGGATGGCGAAGGCAAACGCTATAAGGATGTTGCATGGTGATTATGAGGCCGCATATAACATTCTTCCCAAGATGTTGGCAGCCATTGCTCATCGAAACCCGGGAATGCGCCATTGGGTGGAGTCAATTGAGGGAGTGTTTCATCGAGATTTTTGAAGCTTTGGTCAATGCATCGATGCATTTAGGCATTGCCGCCCCGTGTTGTCAATTGATGGCACGTTCTTGACCGGAAAGTACAAGGGCACGTTGATGGTAGCAATGGCCCACTCGTCCAATGACAATGTGTTGCCGGTGGCATTTGCGTTGGTGCCTTCCGAGCACGATGATAATTGCCAGTGGTTTATGGATCATGTGAGGACGAAGGTGATTGGCCCCAAAAGAGAGGTGTGCATCATATCGGATCGCCGTCATGGGATTCTCAAAGCAATAGAAGTTGATATTCCAGGCTATCCAAAGCTCCAACACCGTTGGTGCATGAGGCATTTCGTGGCAAACTTTGACCGTGCATGCAAGAGTAAGGAGTTTTGCAAATACCTTACCCATGTTTGTGTGGCATTCAACACCGCCACATTCCAAAGCCGTTATGATAAGCTATTCGAGGCTTTGAAAAAGAACAAAGGAGGGAGAGAATTCTTGACAAGGAATTTTCTGGAGAAGCATAAGGGGTCACGTGCTTACGACGAAGGAGGTTTCCGATATGGAGACATGACAAGTAACATGGTGGAATGCTTCAACAATGTGCTCAAGGGTGTCCGTTCTTTGCCGGTCACTGGAATAGTGAAATATACCTTCTTCAAGCTCAACGAGTATTTTCTGAGGCATTCCGAAGAGATGGCCAAATGGATAGGTGAGAAAATGGAATTTGCCTTCATAGTTGAGGATTGGTTGAAGCATCAAGCGCACAAGTCTTGGCGTCAAGAAATCATTAGTTTTAATGAAAAAGAACAAATCTACCAAGTCGATGAGCCGGGTGGCACAACAAGGGACGGCGTGACATACGGTGGAGTAGCATATGAGGTGCGCCTCAAGACACAGTGGTGTCAGTGCGAGAGACCTCACAAGTATCATTGGCCTTGCTCGCATGTGATGATCGCCGCAAGGTTCAGAAACTTGAAAGTATCTGATGGTACCACCTTGCGGTTGCATGAGTTCACATTGGAACGAACGAGGTTGACATGGGCTCCTAGGTTTCATCCCTTCCTAGATCAGTCACAGTGGCCTGAGTATCATGGGCCACACATCGTCCCCGACCCCGAACTCATGGTTCCTACAAAGGGAAGAAGAAGAAAGAAGAGGTTTAGGGGTGACATGGATGACCTAGCTGGATACACCGGAATGAAACAATTTGGTAGCGGCCATTTCATGGAGGCACCGGACATCAATAGTTGTGATAAATGTGACGATCCGGGACACAATGTTAGGAAATGCACCAAAAAGCCACGGACCGATGCCAACACTCCGGATCCTAGTCAAAGTGGTGCCCGAAGAGGAGGTACCGGTGGCACACGAGGAGGTAGGAGTGCGTGTGGAGGACGGACGAATCTTGGCGGTAGTGGACGAGGAGACAGTATTAGAGGGCGTGGGGGCGGTCGGGTCCCGGTGGCCGTGGTAGTAGGACGAGAAGGGTTGATAGAGGAAGGCCTATTGACATCTTGCTTAACCCAGATGGTTGAAATAAGGTGAATGGTACTTGCTATTTTGTCTTGTTTATTTGTTTATTTGCATACATACATGTTTTATTACTTTACTAACTACCAAGTTTGTCTTTATAGGCATGGCTTCTTCCGGTTCCATGACGAGGCCACCGTGTGCTAACCGCGAGGATATGCCGGACAAGTGGACAGACGCCGAGTTGGATAAGGTGAAGGACAAAGATATGAGAACTCCATCATGTTGGTGTGGAGATGTTTGCAAAGTTAAGGTATCCACTGACCGCAAGAAATCATGGACGGAAGGAAGAAGATATTTTGTTTGTCCCAACTATGCCTACAATCGTCCTCGTCCAGCTCACCCCTATGATGTACCGCCGGTAAGTTGTTCAAGTTCAAACATGTCGTCAACCATTGAATCTATCTTACTAATGACCACATTTGTTCTTTATTCGTACCTAGTCGCCGCCTCCACTTTGTAAGTACTTCACATGGATAGATAAAGATGTGCCAGAAGATGTTAAGAAGGATCAACTTTGAGATTGTCTACGGAGGCAGCGGTTGTTTGAAGAAGCATTTCAGAGAGGCTTGGATGAAGAGCGTCGTGAAAAGGAGAGGATGGAGCGCAAGAAGCGTGAAGAGGAGAGGGCACGCAAGGAGAAGATTACTCGTCAAGAGGAGAGAGCAAGAAAGCTTGCAAGGGCTCGTGAAGCCCAAGAGGAGGTTGAGGCACGCGACAAAAAAGGAAAATGGCCTCGTGTGACCCAATAAGGCCTTCGTTTCAAAAAACTAGTCATGAACTATGCCTTCGATTCGAGAAACATGTGATGAACTATGTATTTGATTTGTGATGCCTATCATGAACTATGTACTTTATTTGTGAAACCTGTCATGAACTACATCTTTGATTTGTGAAACTTGTGATGAACTACGTCTTCGATTTGTTGAAACTTGCTGTTGCTGTGACTTGATTTGTCTTGAAGTGAAGAAGAGGAAAAACAGAGCAAACACTGCTCTGCTTTGCCCCCTACCGCCAGACCACATGGCGGTAGGATTTGAAACCCTACCGCCGGAGGTTATGGCGGTAGGTTGGCGAAATCTTCTGTGACCGAAATGGTCCCCTGTTCCACGGTAGGGTTGGCCACCCTACCGCCAGCCCTCTCGGCGGTAGGTCCTACTGCCAGGGATCATGGCGGTAGGGTTGGCCATAGCAGCCATTTTTCTGTGACTAATTCAGCCACTGTTTTTATGGTACGATTGGTCAACCTACTGCCGGTGCCTATGGCGGTAGGGTGGCGAAATTTTCTGTGACCGAAACGGTCCCCAGTTCTGCGGTAGGGTTGGCCACCCTACCGCCGGCTCCTATGGTAGTAGGGTTGGGCACCCAAACGCCTGGTCTGCTGCTTCTTCTGTGGCCAAATCAGGCAATGTTCCTTTTCCCTCTTCCTATCTTTCTTAGCCCTTTTCCTTTGCATTTCTTACAAATTTCTGTGACCTCAGCATCCAAAATGACATGCAAAAATGATGGAGTAGCGAAGACATACATAACTGAGCATAGTTCATTACATCCACAAATGACACTAGTTCAACTGACTTAAAACATCTAGAGACTCGAATGACATGAGTTCAAAATACAATGCTCAAACACGAGCATACACTTCCTACTTCGGAAAATAAGATCTAAAACTCATAACACGTTTAATTTGTGCGTCACGATTAGGATTAGGATTCAGTTGATAATCTGATGATCCTGCCCAATTCTCCAACACACCTTTCGTTTCGCCGAACCAGGCCCATCGAGCACGGCGTTCCGGAATCTCTGACTTGCCTTTACTGATTGCCCATCCAATGACCTGTCCGGGTTTTCTCAAGTCCAGCTCGTGGAATTCTTCTATGTTCACAGAGAAAAAGATCTTCGATGCCACAGAATGCCTGCTAGCATATGCCTTATCATGCAGCAGATCAAGTATCTTCTGTTTTTCTTTCACAACCCTACGGAAAACTATTCTCTCCTTAAGATCAGAAGGTTCCTCCATGAATGGATACTTGTTGAAATCAATCATGGCAGCAAACTCCTCATCATTGCTCTTGAACCGTGCTTCAACCTCCCTCTTGATATCAAGTTCTTGCTCTGGTACAATCTTGTTAGACACTGCAGCCAAACTCTTAGATGCAATGCCACAACACTTCTCATATACTTTCTTCAACTGCTCCGGGGCCATGTTTTCCATGCTACATGAAATGGAACAAACCAAAACTCATATCAAATGATACAATACAAACACAAAGCATAACTTATTTAGGCTACATAATGTTCTCACTGGTTCAAATGACATAGGTTACATAAACGATAAGGGTACATGCTATTACAGTCTAAATGACACTACAACATCATTTGTTTCAACCCCTTCTACTAGTCCATCAATAAGACATCTTTGTCGTACGGCCCGGGGTTGCAACAAAATGACATCATTTCTTTCACGGACCCAAGCCCGACGAGTTGCCCGACTAAGTGTCGCCGATGATGGTTGCCTAACTAGCCAATCAATGATCTGGTCAGGGTTGTTAAAGTCCATCTCATTCACTTCATCCCTTGTTCCACACAATGCAATTTGCCTTGCAAGAGCGCGTCTATGAATTTTCTCATCCTTCTTGAGGCTGCTTATGTTTTTCTCTTTAGCTTGGTATAACTTAACTCTGGCATCGTCACACTTCGACACATAATACTTTGAAAAATTTCTACAAGCCGCATTCAATGCATCAACGGCTTTGACCCACAAGTCCATCTTTTCCTCAATGACTGCACGTTCACGCTTCGCCGCCGCCTCCCCGGAAGTCTCAACAAAGATGATCAATCCCATCCTACAAGTCGAGGTATTACTATAACGGTCATCCAAGGTAAAAATCCTAACTGTGTCTCGACAAAAACTTGAACCCTAGGAGTAGATCGAGCTATAATTAAAACTACTCTAACAAAACCCTAATTAAACTATAACCATAACGTTCGTCATATAGGCATTTACTTAAGCATAACCATAAACCCAACCTTAACCCTAACCATGTCATTAACCCTAACAAAACCCTAAATGATATTTCTTACTACCCAAACAATGCTACTGACAAAATACATTGTCAAAGCACAAACATTACCCTAAATGCATCATATACAATGATTTCACCACAACAAAACCATGAACTCGTGATTCCAACAAAATGAGCAAAATGCATGATTTGAACCAACCAAATGAAGGGGGGATGGGGGAGGTACCTTGGGTGATGCAAATGAGCTCGATCCACCGGCCAAATCTCAAGCAATGCAGGAGGATCTAGTGGGTGATTTGGTGGGGGAGAAGAGGGGGAGAGAGCTTCAGCTCGAAAGAAGAGTGGGATGAATGAGTGGGTGGGGGAGCAGCACAGCCCCCTCCTTGACAACCTTATCCAGGAACCTACCGCCAGCCATCCCGGTGGTAGGTTGTAACAGCCTACCGCCATAGGGTGTGGCGGTAGGTCCCTTTGGCACGTGTACACGGCCGTTAACGGCCAGACGGCGTCAGGGAACCTACCGCCACGAGGAGCGGCGGTAGCCTGCACACATCTACCGCCACGGCCCCCGGCGGTAGCAAAAGGGTCAAATGTCGAAATAATTTCAAACCGGGGTCAGATCTCGATTTTAGACGCGAAAAGGATCAAAACACGAAATTTTGCCTCCGGCGGATATGACGATTGTTGGCTAGCATCTGTTGTACATGCATGTCTACGGAGGATCCAGCAGCTGCTAGCTCAAGCTAGGCAGCCTTACTACCTATGTGCATTGACCACGGCAAGAAGCACATCAAGCAAGCTCGGGTTGGACGGGCCACGACACACATTTGCGCCAAAGAAGCTCCGCCAGTTTTGCTACTACTGTTCGCCATCCCCACAACATATTGCAGTCGTCTCAGAATCATTAGCCCTGTCACCACGGAGTCCTCAGCAACAGCAAAGACAATGTCGTAACTGGCGCGTCTGCCAGGAAGCTACAGCAGGAGGCCATCAGCACACCACTGCCGGTGGCAGAAAGCTACGAAAGAACGCCCACGTTAACGCTGCAAGGCGTACCCGCGTGGTCGCCCGTCGGCTGTGTCCTCCGTAGCCACTGACCTTCCTCCCGCATTTATTTGGGTGCAGCCGTACTGCTCATGGGTAAGGTTGTTGGGCTCGTGTGGCTCTGCATCTAGGTGATGGGCTCGGGCTACATCATTACGATGAACGGCGAGCGGGAGTGGGGACAGGCGCCGACGGCAGGAGTGGCTGGGCCGGAACCCTAGGATTGATCGGGAAACAAATGTGGAGAGCGAAGGACAAAGAAGAAGACGCTATGTCCAAGAAAGGTGCACGCCTTAACGGATCTTGCTCAGGCGAGCATGAGAACCGTGCGGCGGAAGGCATCTGCGAGTTCTTGCAGCATCTCGTCGGTCTGAAGGACATGTTCTCCAGCACACAACGATTCAGGGGGTCCGGGTCTACACGTCAGCGAGTGCGCCGTACGTCAGAGGAGCTGCATCCACGATTCAGTCTGCTGCTCCTCTGCCCGTCCTCTCCTCCCTCCCTGGGCCCGATACTAATGGGAGGGGTTAGGGTTCGACTGGGTCACGCGACGGACAAAATAATCCTAAAATCTAAAAAGTGGCCGCGCACCAACTAGTCGATCCGGGCGGCCGGCTCGCGACCGCACGATCGCTTGCGATCGGCCTCGGGGGAGCACCAGGTGTTGCCTGGTCGGCTTCGTCTAGCCACGCGTTCGTGGGCGGTTTGTCCTCATCCGGACGACTTCGGACCCACATGTAAGCGGGTGTGGCGTAGATCGTGGGCGGCCGTTTTCGAAACGCGATCCGTTCTCGCTCTTTCTCCCCCTTTCTCTCCTATTCCTCCCCCATTCTCCGCTCCTTTCCTCCGCCCTCGCTCTCGCTCCGCGGCGAAATCGCGCCGCGGCTCTCCAAATCTCCGGTGGACCGCGCGGGGATTCGCTGCTGGCCCTTGTCGGCGTTGCAGGTACCCAGTGCATCTCTCCTTTCTCTGTCTCGTCGCCGGGGGTCTAGGTCGTCTCGAGGTCGTCGGCGGCGGAAATGGCGGGCTGGGATTCCTAGGTTTTCTGCGGTTTCTGTGGTCAACTTACTCGCAAGGTTGTTTTGGTGTAGACGCTTTTCGGGTGGGATGGGTGTGCTTCTGTTCGACTAGTCACAGTGTCATTGGATCTGTAATGGTGGGGATTCGTGGGGGGAATGCGTTTGTTGTTGGTGCAGGTGGTTTTTGGATTTGCGCTCGAGGCAGATGTCCGCGACTGCGCTCTGCTATCCTCCCTCTCTCTCTCTCTCTCTCTCTCTCTCTCTCTCTCTCTCTCTCTCTCTCTCTCTCTCTCTCTCTCTCTCTCTCTCTCGTCGCCGGTGGCGAGGTGGTGTCTAGGTCGACGGGTGGCGGATGTGGCGGGATGTAAAGGGGGGAGCCCTTGCTATGTTTCCGCTGTGTTTTGCTTTGTTTTTGTGCGGTAGTGGTGTTGGTGGTTTTTGTCCCACGATTCGTCCTTGGTTCGATGTTCATGGCCGCTGTAGGAAGTTTAGGAATGAACTGGTTGGCTATGCATTTGCGGTTCTGTGAACTTGCTGTCACTTAGTTGTGTTCGAGTTTTGCAGAAGTTGCCGTGTAGTTGGTAGACACTTGTGTTCCAGTTGCACAAAATTCCATCTAGTTGGCTTCATTCATATAGTAGTTGGTTGTCCCTATGTTCTGCAGTTGCACCAATTTTTGCTAGTTGGGTGTCTACACACTGTTCAGTTGCACAAGTTGCCTGCTCAGTTGGCTGCATCACTTTTTACTAGTTGGCTGTCCATATGTTCTACACCTGCACTAGTTTGTCCCGCTTAGTTGGTTTGCTATTTTGCACTAGGTCGACCGTCTATATGTTGTTCATTTGCACAATTAGATGGATGCATCCATATACTAATTGGCTGTATATATATACTGTTTTTGAGTTGCACAAGTTGCTCTGCTTTCGTGGTCAAGTTGGTTGTCCATGTGTTTTACAATGGACACTAGTTGCCCTGCTTAGTTTGCTTGCTATTTTGTGCTAGGTTGTCTGTCTACGCGTCGTTCAGTTGCACAAGTTGCCTGATTAGTTGGCTGCATCGATGTACTAGTTGGTTCTGTAATTCATTTTTGCGCATCTTCCAACTCATTTTGCGCATGAGTTGGCTGTTTCCCCCTCTGCTGTGTGCAACTAGGGACTCTTGTTTGTGCAATTTTAGCACCAATGCTTGCCAGTTTTCCAATATAATCTACCCAATCCACCAGCGTTGTGGTGGCTGTGGTGGTTTATGTGTTATTCTCCTGCTTTGGGCAACTAGGACCCCTTGATTTGTGCAAATTAGTACCAATGCTTGCCAATTTTATATTTTATTTTTTCTCAATGTGCAAGTCTTTTGTTGTGGATGTGGTTGTTTTCATGTGTCTCCCCTCATGTTCAACTAGGGACGTTTCTTTCAGAATAAGTTATCTCACTGAGCTTGTTGCCTTTACTTAACTTTTTTCTGCCTAGGTATTACTTGTCACAGTTGTCAAGTAATAACTAGGCAGAAAAAGTTAGTTGGCTTATTTGATGTCTAGTTTTGCACAAGGTTTACTGCCCAGCTGGCTGCATCATTGTAGTAGTTGGTTGTCCACATCTTCTAACTATGCTTTTTTGTTGTATTTCCTGCCGCAGGGTAAAAATGGTTATAATAGGAGGAGATGCGGATGGCAATGAAGGAGATGTATTTTTTATCACTTTTTTCTTTTGTTTTTGAGTTGTTTTCAACTTATGCATGTATGCTAATGTCTTTTTTTTCATGTTTTCTTTTGGTTGCTTAATCAGCGTTCTGGAAGTCAGCCGCTTCGCCGGAACTCAAAGCGTCCTGCTAATCGCCAGCCACGACCTGCGCAGAGTGTTGAGCAGGGAGAGGATGTTGAGGTAAGTGGCATGCTGATGACACAAGTCCATTTTTTTTGGTTTTGTTTGGGTCATATAACATTTTTTTGTTTTTTCCCATGCTCATGTTTTTTTATTTTTTTCTTAGGATGCTGATCAGTTCCGTGTTGTAAAGCGGACTAGATGTGCAACACTTGGCAAGGGAGCTGAGTCATCTTCTAGGGTAAGTTCCGTGTTTTTCTCACCTTTTTTAGACAGTGATGAAATTATGCAGCAGTTCGGACCACTATTTTTGTTTTTAGTCTGTCAATAACAACCTTTTGTAGTTGACATCTCTAGTCATATTGATTTAAATACAGTTGACATTAGTTGGCATCTTGTAGTTCACTAGTTGGCATCTTTTCATAGTTGACATGAGTGGTCATTTTTTTGTGCAGGCAGCAGTTGCTGGAGAAGCTGTCGTATCTTCCGTAGCAGATGCTGAGGTATGTGGGTTTTTTGTGTGTGTTTATGATCTATTTGAATAGTTCTTTGCAAACCTTTTTTTAGTTACTGTTTTTTCTTGTGTTGCAGTATCATTTCTTATTGTTGCACATCCACTAGAACTTTTTGTAGCTGCCAGGTCTCGTACTTTTTTATTTTTTTTGAAGGTTGCACACTGGCAGTTTTGCAGTTGTCCTCATGAGCTTTATTAGTTGCACAAATACATCATATTAGTTGGCATGATCCATTTATGAATATATAGCTCATTCTAATACTGATCCAAATGATGATTGCTATTTTTTTCATTCTTGTTTTTTCTCTTTGTGTTTAATATTTGTGTAATGCTTTCATTTTCTCATCAACAGGGCAGCGGTGAAGGAGTTGAGGTGGCTCCAGGGGAAGATGTGGAGCGACCATCACAAGCAGGTAGGATAAGGGCATCACCAGCGCGGTTTGCAAATTTCAATGCCTCTCTAACCCCACTGCAGAAGTCAGAGCTAGTTTCGAGGTTGTTCGGGGGGCTATTGAACTTATCAGACACACTTCCAGCGGACCTCACTAAGTTCCTGGTGCAGTCCTACCAGCCACATACCTCTGAAATGGTTTTCCCAGGAATGGGAAGGATCCGTGTCGATGCTGACAGTGTTCAGAGGGTATTTGATCTCCCAAACAGGGGTCAAAAAGTCAGATATTTAGTTGACAAGGATGCCACTAGGAGATTCAGACAGGCTTTCAACATAACTGGAAATTCTCATCCCCAGATCACTACATGGCTCAAGATGGTTCAGGATATGGCTGGAAGAACGGATGACACATTCTTTATGGCCTGGCTTGCGGTTGCCTTCAGCACTTTTCTAGCACCAACCACGGCCTTGAAGCTCAGCCCAAAGTGTTATGGACTTGTTCTAGATCATCAAATGCTAAAGAATACAAACACCTGCCTCTTTATAGCAGAACACATTAATGAAGCTTTCCGGAACATGGACCAGGAGAAGCAAACTGTCTGCTGCTGCTTGTATCACTTGATGGTTAGTGAAAACGACCACTTTTTCCATCTGTTCCTGTTCTTTCTGTGCAGTTATAGTTGGCTGAAATTCTCATAACAATAACTGAACTTGGCTTTTTCTTTTGTTTGGGTCTGGTGCAGATACTATACCTTGATGTGCTCATACATGACATCCCAGTAAGCAACTGCGCGATACGATCGAATGCATGGGATAGTACTCTAATTGCCAAGGTGATCAAGAAGGATACTATCTCTCCTGGTGTGTTCGGCAATTACAAGTGAGTTCTTTTTTGTTTTTTTCCAACAGTGTCTTCCTTCTATGTTCTTTTGATGTCTGGTCACTCTTTTGGAAATTGCACAGAAAACTGTCATTAGTTGGCACAACAATGCATGTAGTTGCACAACTTGTAGCTTTAAGTTTGGCAATCTACACACATGTTCATTTTAAATTGGCACACCATCTTTTTTAAGTTGCATAGTTTTAGTAATCTTGTTGCACAGATGTGTTGCATCAGTTGGTAGAAACTTTTTTTTAGGTGCCATGCGTGTTGCACAATTTTTGTGTCTTTGTTCAGTTGCATATATGCATAGTTGAATTTGTCTACCCCAGTATCTTGTTGTAGTTGCACAAGTTGTAATGTGTGGTTTCGTTCAACACACAAATCTATTTTGATAACCTTGTTATTTTCTGTTTCTCTTTTTTTTTTCACATCAGCTTAAAGAGGAGTATAGAGGCACGGAGCAGACACCACTGTTTGGTGTAATTTTGCAAGCTGAAGCATTCGTGGCATCCAAGTTACCAATAACCTACAACCGCAGGTTAGTGTTTTGCATAATGAAACTTGTACCACTTACCAATTCTTTTCTATTGGCTGGGATGTATGTTCAATTGGACATGTATAACTTTTGTAGTTGCGAGAATACAAAATTTAGTTGGTTGTGATGTATGTTCAGTTGCACATATAAGCGTCTGTAGTTGCACATGTTCTTTTGGACAGTCAAAGTGTTCATTTACAACCATTGTCATCAACTTTTGGCAGAATGCATGTTTTTAAGTTTGTACCACAGTGCATGTGTAGTTGGCTAGAATCATGTTTTTAGTTGGCCAGAAAGTGTGTATTAGTCGTTTTTTCTTATCACATCATGGTCAGTTACAGACATTTTACTTTTTTATTTTTTTTCTAACTGAATTAGTACTCAATCTTTTTTGTGTTGATGCAGAAAAAGGCAAAGATTGCGAAAGTGGTCAATGAGCTGTGCAAGGCTGTAACTGAACAGGTTGGCACCTTCATTGAAGCAGTTGCCAAGATCGATGATGAGGAACCAGATATTGATCCTTACGTACAACAGCCATCAATGCAAACTGGGGCGTCACGCCGTGCTCCAAAAAGAAAGAGACGGGGGTCAACTATACAAGAATAAGAAGAGTTTGTTGAGGATGAGTCAGAAGAAGATGAGGAAATAGAAGCCGCGATAGATGCTGACGATGACGAGGACACATATGCGGATGAATCAGAGGAGGAGAACAAGGATGAGGATAACAATGAAGAAGATGCAGAGGAGGAGGAGGAGGAGGAAGAGGAAGAGGAGGACGAAGAGGAGGAGGAGGAGGACAAACAAGAAGAGGACAAAGGAGAGGAGGAGGACAAGGAAGAAGATAGTGATGCAGAGGAGGAGGAAGAAGAAGGTGAGGCCAAAGAGGGAGACGGGGACAAAAGGGCAGTAGTTGATGGCAGTGAGAGGGGAGAAGACAAAGGCGCAGCAGCTGATGGCAGTGAGAGGGAAGAATACGATGATGAAGAAGACGAGGATGGTTATGGTGATGATAAAGGGGGATCCAATGAAGGCAGCGACATCAGCGATGACGATGATGATGACAACGCCATGGTTCTGGTGGTACAGGTGGCAACACATCCAGGAGGACTAGCACTTCTGCCACCCCTGCGAGCAGCAGCAATTCATTGAGTAGCAGGAGCACACTATAGATGTTGATTGACAAAACTTGCTGGAAAGACAAGGATTTGCCGAAGTCAAAGAAAAATGACGAAGCAGAGTCTCAGGGCAGCATTGATATGTTCAAGCTCTGCAACTTGGAGCCAGCTTTGCCAACCAACTTTCCTGTGCCAGATTTCAGCGATAAAGATATGTGTGAGAAGATCAACTTTGCCATTGACAAGAGCCTGTTCTTATCAAGTGAAGCTGAAAAGAATCAAATTGACATGGAGGAAGCAGGAAAGGGTCTTGACTGGGTTCATTCAAAGGAAAAATACAAGGAATATTTAAAGCAGCTCCCAGACCTAAGCTCCAGCAAGAGCAAGGCAGCATCCATGGCAAACCCTCACGTGGTCCAGAAGCGTAAAGCAGTTTCAATGAAGAAGAATCTACAGTTGCCTCAAGAAAAGGAGAAGATGGTGAGTGCAGATGCTGAAGTAAATATGGTCAAGGAAGCTGTGCTTCAAACTAATATGCCAACTGTAGCGAGCAGAGAGCCAACCAATGTCAGAGAAGTTCAAAAGATCAAGGGGAAGACTCCCCTTTCAACAGTCCCACCAAAACCACCTAAGCAGAAGGTTGTCAAGTTTGCCAGGGGCACAAAGGGGGAACATGCCACAAAAGATTTAGGGTTTAGAGACGAGAGAGAACTGCGAGCCGTAGCCATTGATGCAGGGGTGCCAAGTTCTGCTAGGTTGCTGCCAACTCAGACTGGAAAGATGCCAACTACAGATACCAGTGTGCCAACTGATGTGTTAGTCAGCAGCATGGTCACAGTCAAAACCACCACATCTGGTCAGGCACCACTGCAACTGCAAGCCCCAAGGTGCCTACTCATAGAGATGCTTCAATGCCAAACACAAAAGGAGGTGATCCAACTATCAAAGTGTCGTCCCCAAGAGCCGACTTTCAGCAACCATTAACACAAGAGGAGGTGTTCGACATTATAAGTAGGTGCAAGCCTCCAAGGCCGCCAACTACAACACTATTGCGAACCAAGTCAGTGAACGATGCACCCATGTTTGTGCTGCAAGGAGATCCCCTGGTCCTTGAACCCTTACGAAGATCAAAGTCTTATCATGGTGACGGGTTCTGCGATGCACCATCTTTTGATCTCGGCATAGATGGTGATGCTCCAGCACCTGCTCCAGCAGCATAAACACCGGAAGCCGGTGTGATTTGCATTGATGAGTGTGAGTTCGACCCAACAGCTGTGAATGAAGGATGTGCTGCTGCTGATGCTGGCAAGGCAATAGCTCAAGAGCTAGATGTTGGTTCACCAGAGAATTGCCACCCCCCGATATGCGCAGAAACCAGAAGCTGGCACGAGCAGTTCTTCAGGACCACCTATTGCACGAAGACAGAGGAGGGTAATAAGGCCTGCAGCATCTCAAAGGTCTTCATTCATCGACTACGACAAGAAGAAGACTTTCAGCACCAATGAGGCAGTGAACAAGCTTTACGCTGCCCTCTTGTATTGGGTCAGGCATCACGAAGGAGCAAATGATGAAGTTACTAGGTAAACTAACCCCCCACAGCCTTCATACATATCCTTTTCAGTTGCATAGGACCAGCCACTTAGTTGCACAGAAAGCATAGCATGTTGCACAGAACAGGGATTTTAGTTGCACACTGTTGTGTTTTCAATTTTCATACACATTTTTTTGTTGCTGTGACCCTTCGAGCTAACTTGTCTTTTTATTGCTTTAAAAACAATCAGCCCTGAGATAATCAGGTATGGTGCTTTCTACATTTCTTTAAAGGAGTTAGTTGATTCGATGAAGCCGGTTCAATGGTTGTCAAAAATTGTTATTGAGACTGGAATCCTACACATCATGAATAACTTACCAGAAGGGTCAAAGAAGGTTGTTATACCACTGAGGTTTTCTATAAGTTTTTCCAAAACCTTCTTTTACCCTCATCTTTGTTATGTAGCACTTTTTTTCGTTGACCATTTGAGGGAGGCCTTTCACCTACTAAGGAGTTTTGGGCCATGTTTTATAATCTCTGCAGATAAATTTACAGCAAGGTATCCACAATGTGAATGAGATAAACAAGAAGTTTGATTACAAGAACCGTCTCGACAAGAAAGACTTGGTGAGTGTTGTGCCCACATGATCAATCTCTTTTTAGTTGGCACCCACAGCATGTCCAGTTGCACATGACACATCTGTTAGTTGGCAGATACTTGTTGCAACCTATTTTTAACTTGACCAAGTCTTTTAATGTTTTTTCTTAGCTACAGCCTGTTTTTTGTGTCTGAAATTGTTCATGGTTGTAGGTCATGCTACCAGTGCTCGAGTGCGCTGATGTAACCGATAAGGATGAAGGGAGCCATTATTGGGTCTTCAATGTCAATTTGAGGGACGGACGCTTTGAAGTTCTTGACTCAAACAGGACGCTGGACAACATTGTCCTGATGACCATCGCCTCTACCATCGCGGGGGCAGTACGCCAGCTATGGAGGAAGCATTACCCAAAGTTCAGCATCGAGCACTTCCAGATTATTGACATTGACGTACCAAAGCAGCTCGGCAAGTAAGACAATAAGCATTTCATTCTTTCTCAATCATATACCATCATTTTGTAGTTTTTAAAATTTTCTACATGTGCAATCTTTAGTATTTTTAAGACATAGTACTAGTCATCAATTTGTTTTATCATTTTTATGAGTTTCTAATGGATTATCTAGCTAGTTGCAGAGTGGCGCATAAGTAGTTGCACACTGACACGTAAGCAGTTGCACAGTGGCACATAATGAGTTCCAGTAGAACACAAGCAGTTGCACATTAGAACAGAAGCAGTTGCACAGTAGGGCATAAGCAGTCACACTGTAGGACATAAGCAGTTGCACAGAGTGCATTACCCTTTTTGGGTTTTAATTTTATGTGACAAATTTTTTTTGCCCATTGCAGTAATGAGTGCGGGTTGTTCGCACTGCTTAATGCCACCGAGTGGAATGGTAGCCAACTGCCCAACTACGACCCCTAGGAAGTACTCAACATCAGGAAGAAGCTGGCATATGATTGGGTCACCAGCGTGCACAACACCGCCCCATGGAGGAAGTTGCTGAGATACGACAAGGAGTAGGTCAGTACTATTTTTTCTTTTTTTCTGCTCCATGGAGGAAGTTGCTGGTTTGTACAATTTTTTTAAGAAGATTTTGTAGTTGCACACTACGACCCCAAGGAAGTACTCAATATCATCACTTTTGTTGATACATTAGGAGCACTGGATATACTATTGTTCAACAACTAAATATTTAACCTGTTGCCAACAAAGGCACAAATAGCAACTTTTTTTTACACAGTGCATGCACTAATTCAAGCAGCATAAATTAGATAAAGAGGAATCATAGATGCTGAATGTGTCCACTTGGTCCCAACATTGCTAAAAAAACATCATTCTTTTCCTTTTTTATTCCAAAGTTACAAATGAGGAAACAGAATCACAGGAGCCTAAGCGGACACACACCAGCAGTGTGCTCTGTAGATTGGCACTGGCTGCATTTGTTTTTCTTCTTTGGGTGTAGCTCCAGCGCCGATTTGTACCGTTGACTCTTTGCCCTACCCTTTGTAGTAGACCTTGGAGGATCCCTCGGCACAAAATCATCCGAAGCTTGTGCAAGGGATGCAGCCTCCAACAGGGCAGTAGGACCGTCACGATCACCTGCATAATAATCATATAAAAAGTTTAGTATTTTTGTTATTGTGCAACCAGCACTGATGTTCTGTGCAACCACACAGCACATTTTGTGCAACGAACTGGTTGTTGTGTGCAAGTTAAGTTGAAAAAAACACCTGCAGTAGCACGGCCTGTCATGGTACTTGGGTTGTAGTCGCCTATGGGCAGAACATGAAAAACAAGTTAGATTTTTAGCTTGATCCTCAAACTAACACATCGCACGCAACTAGGCAGCATGTTCTGTTCAACTGGGGCACTATGATATGTGCAACTAAAGTCACTCACCCTAGTTTTTGTTTTGGAGTCGGTGAAGGTACTAACCTGGGTGATGAGCCCCCTGAGTCCTGCCTGTAGGTCCATTGGGAGTAGCACAAAGGGCACTGCTAGTTGGGCCTGGCGGGGGAGGAGGTCTTTGAGGGTTGGCATCACCTATAGGCAGAACAGGACAAACAAGTCAGTTGTGTTTATCTTTTGATGCTCGAACTAACACAGCGTGCGCAACTAGGTAGCCTGTTCGGTGCAACTGAGCACCATGATGTGTGCAACTGGAGTTACAGACCTAGTTTGATGGGGAGTTGGGGGCAGGTAATTACCTCGACGATGAGCCCCCTGAGTGCTGCCTGTAGGGCCATTGGGAGGAGCACGCGGAGGAGGAGGTGGCGGAGGATGCCGTGTACAACCAGGAGGGGGAGGAGGTCCTTGAGGGTTGACATCACCTATATCCACAACAGGAAAAATAAGTTAGTTGTGTTATCTTGATGCTTGAACCAACACAACGTGCGCAACTAGGCAGGATGTTCTGTCCAAGTGGCTACCATGGTGTGTGCAACTGAGCACAATGATGTATGCAACTGAAGTTACACACCTAGTTAGATCAGGAGTTGGGGCAGGTAATTACCTGGATGATGAGCCCCCTGATTGTTGCCTGGAGGTGGAGGAGGTCCTCGAGGGTTGCCATCATCTGATGGCCCCGTTGCAGCAGTCGGTTTTTTCTTTTTCTTGGACTTGTTCAGGTGGCCGATCTCGGTACGTGCTGCACGCATATGCTTGTATACAATAGCTTGTGCTGGATCAGAACCACTCGCAAACTTTGCTAGTTTCCAAAAATCGTATATCATGTTCCTCTCCCTTATCCGCTTCTTTGATTGAGGAGGCATTTCATCTGGTTGCTCATAACCAGTCCCTGGCGCACTAGGTACAGCAGTAGGTGTCCACCGTCTTAGCAGGTACCTTTCCGGTATGACATCAACTCCAACATGGGTGAACACCTTGAGGATGTGGCAACAGAGGATGCCGTCCTTGTCCATTTTACAGCACTCACACAAATAGGAACCCTCCTCCACCCTTGCCTGCATCAAGTAGTTTTGAGAACCATATTTGGCAACAAATTCCTGGTTCGGTCTGAGCTCAAATACATTAGCACCAACTTGGAATGCATTATAACGTCCAATCAGCTCAAACTCTTCTCTGAACTTGCGGTAAATGTCCCTAGTATAGGTTTTGTAAGCTTGCTTCTCTATTGGGAAGTTGGACCACAACTCAATCTCAAGGTGTTCTGTCATGTAATCATTGCAGCCTTCCTTGGCAAGGATGTGGTTCTGGATTTTTTTCATATTGCTTGACGAAGTTCAGCATTGAGTTGTGTGGGTTCACATATGTTTTCAGGACGGCGTTGAACCCCTCACTACGCTGTGTAGACTGGAGGAAGGGGAAGAAGCTGTGTTTGAAGTAGCACGGCACCCAAGTTGACCTGTATTCGTACAACTTCTCAAAGTGCGTGTGTGTCATAGCCTCATACTTCATCATTAACTCATCCCAATTCTGCTCAAACTCGTCTATAGTGAAGTTGAAGTCAACACACTTGTTGAAATCATCAAAGAGTCCTGGATTCCGGCACAGCAGCCAACCAACCTTTTCCTGAGCCTTTTTCGTGATGTGCCATCGACAACAGCGGTGCACGGTGGTTGGAAAGATGCTTTGTATTGACTGCCTCATTGCACCATCCTGATTGGTGATGAAGTTGTTAGGAGGTTTGCCATCCATAGCCTCTAGGAATGCTCCAAAGACCCAATCAAAGCTCGATGCTAACTCCTGCCTCACAAACGCGCAACCCAGCATGAAAGATTGGCCATGTCGGTTTATTCCTATGAAGGGCGCGAACGGCATATTGTACATGTTGGTCATGTGGGTGGTGTCAAACGATATGCAATCGTGGTACGCCTCCGCATAAGCTTTTCGAGCTAAGCCATCCACCCAAAATATGTTGACAACTCTGTCCTCTTCATCATATTTCACCTTATAGAAGAAGTCTGGATCGTTTTTTGTATATCCTTGAAGTGCGCAATTGTCTCAATCAGATCACCCTCCTTTGTGTCATCTCTACGGAAACTTGTACAAAGATTTGTTATTGCCTTTGGTCCGAACGGCACCATCATCTAATATCCATAGAACTCTGCCATTACATGCATCATTCGTCCCGCATAATACAAAAACAAACAGTATATCATTTTTTTAGTTGCACAAATGTGCACATCCAGGTGCATAGTAATAGGACATGTGTTGGCACAGAAGATAATCGCAGGAAATGGACCACTTGCTGCACCTTTTTAAAAACACTTTGTAGTTTTTGCATACAGGACATTGTGTAGTTGCACAGTAAAAACAATCTAGTTGCACAAGAAGCACCAAAAGTGATATACAAAAAGCATGGGAAGTTGGACACCAGTTGCACAGTTAAGCCATTTCAGTTGCACAGTAGTACCATAACAGTTGCACACTGGACTGCCTAGAGGGAAACTTAATTCTTCAAGGGATATAGAAAAACACCACACCTGTAGTCAAGTTGCAGTTATACAAGATGCGCAGAAACTCCTTTTCCTCAGGTGAGATGCCTTGGTGGGATCTCAAGTATTTGGACAATGAAGTTTTGTTCACGAGTGGATGATTGTGGTCACGAACAAAGTGCGTCACCTCCCATCGCCCATCTATACGCTTCACCAACATTTTTGCCTTGCATTTAGTCTACTTTATTGTCTCGCGTTTGCGCTTCTTCTTCTTCTTCTTACTAGTACCAACCTCCTCTTCAGCAAATATTGGAGGTTCTTCTTCCATCTCCTCATCACTGTTAACAGATTTTGGATCTGGAATAGGGTCCAGGACAGGAGGAGCCTCAGCTCCTCCATCATCAGCTTTGGGCTTCTTGAACTTGTTGCAGCAAAACTGTTGTTTTATCAATTCATTGGTGCGGGGTGTCCGTCTAGAGGTGTTCATCTTGATAGAGAAACCCATCCGTAGTGCGTAGCTGTTGTAGCGATCCTTAGCAATTTGAAGGCTGTCAAACCTCATGCCAACATAGGGTTCCATAGGTTGAGAACCAGCCTCATCCTCTCCTTCTTCTACTTGCACAGCTCCGTCAACAACCCCAACTCCTAGCTCAGTCCTGGTTGGACCAGGAACATTTGCCTCGGTTCCTGTGTCATCAAGAGTATGGCTCTCTGACTGCAAAAACACCACTACAGGGGCACCACGGGCTGATGACTCGCCTGCCACATTGTCATGGCCCGTAGGGTTACCATCATGACTTGCCTGCGTGTAGTAAACAGATCGACCATTTTCTGTCCAATTTCCTTGTTGTATGTTGGGTTGCTGCTGATCCATATCATGAGGAAGCTCATTGAGATATGGAGGCAACTCATTGAGATCAAGCATTTTTTCCTTGTTTTTGGATGCTGCCACACACTCCCTGCACATATAAAAAAAGAAGAAATTGATATCATCAGTTGGTAACCACAGAAAAAACAGTGTTTCAAACAACCTAAAAACTTAGTAAATAGGCAATTGCACACCATTTTGTGACAATCTTAGTTCCAAAAGCAACATGACCGTAGCATAATCTTTATTATAACAGTTATGAATTTTTTTGTTTGCACAGAGTTGTTATGTTAGTTGCACAGTTTGCAGTAAATAACTGGCAAGAGCATGACTTGTTTTTGCTACAGAGTTTTTCTGACTTTTTCCCTTTTGTTTTGTTGCAATGATCTGTAGGTTTCCGTTTCGCAAGGATCTCCTTTCAGATTTTTCTGCACATAATTGGATGCTACATTTGAGAAGGAAAATCCAGGTGAAAGAAGAAAGAAGAATTCGAGGACAGATTATAGTTATATGTTTTTCATCGCCGTTTATGTTTCTAGTTCTGGTATATTTGAACATATTAATATGGTTTGCAATAGGTGTGGGACCAGAATATATGCGTGGGACAACATTATGTGTGTGAATATGTTAATATGGTTTGTGGCTTCATTAGCCATGGACAAAAGTTCCTGTGTTTTTCCTGTTGCACTACAGATTTCTGGTTTTCGCTAGAATAGACGTCTCAATTGCCAGGATGCATCTTTCCACTTGGCCAGCATACATATTCAGCTGGACATTCAATGTTTTTAGTTGGCTAGAATAGATGTCTCAGCTGGCCAGGTTGCATTTATTTCAGTTTTTGGCCAATATGCATGTTCAGTTGGACAGTTAATGCATTCAGTTGGCTAGAATAGATGTCTCAGTTGGCTAGGATACATTTTCTCAGTTTTTTGCCAACATGCAGAAAACATGTTTTTTATTTGCACATATACTACAGTTTTTCCAAAGTGTTCACTCACAAACATGTATTGCCAAATATATGTTTAGTTGGCCAGGATACGTGTTTAAGTTGGCCAGAAAACACGTGGGGTACAATGCATGTTTTAGATTTGGCTAGCATGCATGCCGAGTTGCCAGAATATAGGTTCTGTTGGCTGGGATGCATGTTCAGTTGCACATTTATGAATTTTTCGTTGCACATATCTATTGGGCAGTCAATTTCTTGTTCATTTTACAAACAATAAGTACAAGTTGGTAGAATGCATGTTTAGTTTTTGGCTACAATGCTTTGTTGAGTTGGCTTTAATCATGTTTTATTTGGCCAGAGAACTCGTTTTTAGTTGGCTTGTTTAACACATCCAGGTGGTAGAAACTTGTTTGGCATGCATCAAGTAGTTTTTGGCATGTTTAACAAATCCAACATGTTTAACATCTGGTGTGATGTGCCAGATTCACATCTTTTTTGAAGCAGATTCTCCATGGATACATGGAGAAGGGGGTTTACATATGCCTATGCAGTAGAAGAAAGGGGGAAGTGAAGAGGTGCAGAGGGGGCTTACCTGCTTGATCTTAGTGCCTGGTATGGCTCTGACCACCCTGGCCTTTAGATCTTGAAGCAGCTCCTTCTACTTTGGGGCTCCCATGGCGTCTGTGTAGGAGGAGGAAGAAGGGTTGTTGGGCGATTCTGTTGGATCTGTTTCTGGCGTGGAGAAGAAGAACAAGGCAGCGTGGGTGGGGCTGAGGTGTGGGGGCGAGCGGGGGCGTGGGTGCGAGCTGGGGACAGTTGGCTACGTGGGGTGTTTTCTGTTTGGTGGCCGCTCGAGCGGTTTGTTTGGTGGCCGGTGGATCGGTCGGTTTGATGGTCCCTTCCTTTTCTGTTTCGTGGGGACAGGGGGGGTTCCTTTTTCAGCCAACCGCTCGGTTGCACTAGTGGGCAACCGGCCGCCCACTAGACATGGCCCAAAATAATAGTAGTACGCATCGCATGAAGACATATTGTTTCTCGGGTCTATTTTTGAGTCGCTCATTCCTTTTTGAAAAAAAGGAATCTCCTTACGGACAGAAATATTGTACAAAAACTTTCATGTATTAAGATGTGACGGAAGAACACTTCCAAAAAAAGATGTGATGGAAGAAAAAACTAAAACACCTTCCTCCTTTTAAATATCAACCTTTAATCTTTATATCAGCATAAAATTAACGGTATAAAGGTGTGAATTATCTGTATCTATATCTATTTATATCTATATCTATATCTATATCTATATCTATACCTACTATTAAAGGGAATAGGTATTCTTAGTTTGGTTTAGTCCTTTTCATTTGGTTTACACACGCTAAGCGATCTGGGTCAGGTACTTGTATGTTGATGAGCCTTTTATGGGCACATTATGCTTGCACAAAACATCAATTTTTACCGTTTCAACGCACGGACATATGTGCTAGTAGAGAACTATGAAAGCCTCTGTCTTTTAATATTAGGTAAAGACAAAGAACGTAAGGTTATGTCAGTCAATCCTTCATGCAACTTTATGTATGTTCCCCTCTCCTCACCCTCTCTCTCTTCGTTTTCCCATCCCATCTTTTTAATTTTCATTTTTTCCTGAAAACCATCTGAATTGTGTGTTACCTCACAAAAAAACCAAACATGCATTTACCAGATTAATGTTTATTCTTACATATTTAAATTAATATGGACAGGTAAATCATGGGCTAACCTACAATAATATATGTATACGCCAGTTGCAAATGCACGGGCAATTATTTAGTACACTTAAAAAGGGTGGTGCTATGTGTCGGACAACCGATCAAAGCGCACGATCAGCCGCCTCATGCGTTGTCAGAAGCACACAGTTCAATCATGGGGCTCGGTCATCCCGTTCCCCTTTGTCGCTCCTCCTCCTCATGTCGTTCGTACCCCTCCTTGCTTAGTCTCATGGACCACGGTGTCGTCCCCGTCATTGCGCAGTCCACCCCACCAACTCACGGCAGCGTTGCCACGTGCTCACAACACCTCGTCCTTGTGCTCCCAGCCCCGACTCCATCTTCCCTAGCAACACCCATGTCGTAGCATCGTCTCGCGTCGATTCCCACGTTGGTGGCCATCTCTCCTGGCACAACATTGGCGTCTTGTTCCAAGCAACACTCGTGTCGTAGCATCGATCCCCGTCGATTGCAGCATTGTGGCCACCACACCCAACATGGCGTCCCTAAACCTAGCAGCAACCGCATCATAGCACTGAACCCCGTTGATTATAGCACTAGTGGCCACCAGTCCCAACTTGGAGTCGAGACCATGCAACACGCAACGCAATGCCTTCCCCGCGCCCACAACATTGGTCCATGCTGATTGCAACACAATTAATTGGTCACCACTCCCAACACAGGCCACAGATCACGGCCCTCGCAGATCAGAGCATCCCGGTCATCGTCCCAGCTCGCAGCATTGTTAGTCGGGCCTCCTAGCTACATGTGTCGGTACTCATAGCAGCCGTCAGTCTAGCTTGTTGTAGTCCGCGGGGTGCAGCAGTGTTGGTTGTAGCACTGACGGTGTGCGTGATTGCTGGCGTACATACATTGTCTCTCCTTGAACGGGCTAAGAGCATCTCTACTCACCCCCCTAACAGGCCCCCAAGCCCCTTTTTTATCGCCAGTGACGAAAAATTGGCCCACTCGCGCCCCTAGATCGTTGTTTATCGCCGGTTTGGGATGAAATGACAACCGGTGAAACCAGGCCGAACCCAGTGCGTCGGAGGCGCCGGCTGAAGCAAAAAGGCGCGTGGGCCCGCTCTGTCGGCGACACCGGATGATTTCTCGCCATTTTCGTCCCCCTTTCCCTCAATTTCCCCTTTCTCCCCTGCCTCTCCCGCCATTCTCCCCCATATCCGCCCGCCAAGCCGCCGAAGAAATATGCGGCCCCTCACCTACCCACCGATGGTGCCATCCAGCCAAAGTAGAGGAAGCCGAGGGCGCCGCTGGCAAGGCCCCCTGGCATGTCGAACACATAGTGGAAAGGCGACGTCGATAGCTGGGAGGCGGTCACCGCCGGCAGGCGGAGTAGACTCATCATGAAGAGGGCCAGGGACGCGGCGGCTTTGGCGGCCGCGGCAGAGCAGGGAGAGGCGTCTCATGCGGGGATGATGAACCTTCCACCCGGCCTCTGCCAACAAGATACGTGCGGGAGCTAGCAGAGCGTCGCTTTGTCGGCGAACTTCTCGCCGCCACCGCCACCATGGGGGTACGCGCCCTCGCCTGGCTACTCCGATGGCGACGCGCATGGCGGCTTCAACCCCAACGTCACCTTCCCACATGGCACGCCACCGTGTGCTTGAAGGAAATATGCCCTAGAGGCTATAATAAAGTTGTTATTTTATATTTTCTTATTCATGATAATGGTTTATTATTCATGCTAGAATTGTATTGATCGAAAATTTAAATACATGTGTGAATACATAAACAAATACTGTGGCCCTAGTAAGCCTCTACTAGACTAGCTCCTTTATCAAAGATGGTTAATGTTTCCTAACCATAGACATGTGTTGTCATTTGATAACGGGATCACATCATTAGGAGAATGATGTGATGGACAAGACCCATCCGTTAGCTTAGCATATTGATCATTCAGTTTATTGCTATTTCAAATACATATTCCTTCAACTATGAGATTATGCAACTCCCGGATACCGGAGGAATACCTTATGTGCTATCAAACGTCACAACGTAACTAGGTGATCATAACAATGCTCTACAGGTATCTCCGAAAGTGTTTGTTGAGTTGGCATAGATCGAGATTAGGATTTGTCACTCCGAGTATCGGAGAGATATCTCCGGGCCCTCTCGGTAATACACTGAAGGAAATATGCCCTAGAGGCAATAATAAAGTTTTTATTTATATTTCCTTATATCATGATAAATTTTTATTATTCATGCTATAATTGTATTAACCGAAAACTTAGTACATGTGTGAATACATAGACAAACAGGGTGCCCCTAGTATGCCTCTACTTGACTAGCTCGTTAATCAAAGATGGTTAAGTTTCCTGACCATAGACATGTGTTGTCATTTGATGAACGGGATCACATCATTAGAGAATGATGTGATGGACAAGACCCATCCGTTAGCTTAGCATTATGATCGTTTAGTTCTATTGCTATTGCTTTCTTCATGACTTATACATATTCCTTTGACTATGAGATTATGCAACTCCCGAATACCGGAGGAACACCTTGTGTGCTATCAAACATCACAACGTAACTAGGTGATTATAAAGATGCTCTACAGGTGTCTCCGAAGGTGTTTGTTGAGTTGGTATAGATCGAGATTAGAATTTGTCACTTCGAGTATCGGAGAGGTATCTCTGGGCCCTCTCGGTAATGCACATCACTATAAGCCTTGCAAGCAATGTAACTAATGAGTTAGTTGCGGGATAATGCATTGCGAAACGAGTAAAGAGACTTGCCGGTAACGATATTGAACTAGGTATGATGATACCGATTATCGAATCTCGGGCAAGTAACATACCGATGACAAAGGGAATGACGTATGTTGTTATGCGGTTTGACCGATAAAGATCTTCGTAGAAAATGTCGGATCCAATATGAGCATCCAGGTTCCGCTATTGGTTATTGACCGGAGATGTGTCTCACTTATGTCTACATAGTTCTCGAACCCGTAGGGTCCGCACGCTTAACGTTCGATAACAATTTGTATTATGAGTTATGTGTTCTGGTGACCGAAGTTTGTTTAGAGTCCTGGATGAGATCAAGGACATGACGAGGAGTCCCGAAATGTTCGAGAGGTAAAGGTTCATATATTGTAAGGTTATATTCGGACATCGGAATGGTTCCGAGTGATTCGGATATTTTACCGGAGTACCGAGGGGTTACCGGAACCCCCCGGGGGAATAATGGGCCTTAGTGGGTGTCGGTGTCAAAACAGGCGGATCTCGGGTAGGGGGTCCCGAACTGTGCGTCTAGGCGGATGGTAACAGGAGGCAGGGGACACAATGTTTTACCCAGGTTCGGGCCCTCTTGATGGAGGTAAAACCCTACGTCCTTCTTGATTAATATTGATGATATGGGTAGTACAAGAGTAGATCTACCACGAGATCAAGGAGGCTAAACCCTAGAAGATAGCCTATGGTATGATTGTAGTTCTGTCCTACGGACTAAAACCCTCTGGTTTATATAGACACCGGAGAGGGTTAGGGTTACATAGAGTCGGTTACAATGGTAGGAGATCTACATATCCGTATCGCCAAGCTTGCCTTCCACGCCAAGGAAAGTCCCTTTCGGACACGGGACGAAGTCTTCAATCTTGCATCTTCATAGTCCAGGAGTCCGGTTGAAGGTATAGTCCGGCTATCCGAACACCCCCTAATCCGGGACTCCCTTAGTAGCCCCTGAACCAGGTTTCAATGACGACGAGTCCGGCGCACCGATTGTCTTCGGCATCGCAAGGCGGGTTCCTCCTCCAAGTACTCCATAGAAGATTTTGAACACAAACGATAGTGTTCGGCTCTGTAAAATAAGTTTCCACATATTGCCATAGAGAGAATAATATTTACACAAATCTAATCTGCTGACGTATTCCGTAGCGTGACGTCACACTACGACCAATCCTTTATTCGAATCGTTTTCACTCCCCCACCTCAGCGCGTTTCGCGAGGCGGTTTCCTTGGCACGTCTTGTCAAAGCAGAGATCGTGTCCCCTTTATTTACGGGATTCTCATCAATACGGACGTGGGTAACCCAACCGCACCATTGATTACGGCGCTTGGGAGATAAGCGAGTTTTATCAGGCCGGTGGGGACGCATAGCCGCATCCGCCCATATAAGGGGATAAGGATCCACCCTTTTACCTACGCCTTCTTCCTCCTTCGCCTATCCATCTTCCGCGCACTCGAACTCTAGCGCCCAAGCCCGCATTCCCCACCTCGACCTTCTCCAGCCATGTCCGGAGCGGGAGGCAAGTGGATGGTCTCCTCCGTCACGGAGGGGCACATCAAAAAACTGAGGAAGGCCGGATACTTGTCTAACGACATCACGCACCGGCTTCCCGAAGAGGGGCAGCTCCTCCCCACCCCAAGGCCCCATGAGAGGGTAGTGTTTCTTCCCCACTTCCTCCGCGGACTGGGCTTTCCTATCCACCCATTCGTCCGGGGACTCATGTTCTACTACGGCCTGGATTTCCATGATCTGGCCCCGAGCTTCATCCTCAAGATCTCGGCGTTTATCATCGTGTGCGAGGCCTTCCTCTGCATCCGCCCCCATTTCGGCCTATGGCTCAAGACTTTCAATGTCAAGCCGAAGGTGGTGCGCGGCAACCAGGCGGAATGCGGAGGCGCTATGGCGGGCAAGATGCCCAACGTTCTATGGCTCGAGGGCTCCTTTGTGGAGACCCTGAAGGGGTGGCAATCGGGGTGGTTTTACATCACCGAGCCGCGCGACCCTGAGTGGGTCGCAGCCCCTGAGTTCTGGTCCGGACCCCCTACGCGGCTCACGTCCTGGAAAGAGACGGGCCTGTCATGAGGCAGCAAAGAAGAGGTGACTGGACTGCAAAAATGCATCCAAACCCTGGTGAACAAGCAGCTCAAGCTTGTCAACGTAGTCCAGGTTATGCTCGTCCGCCGGATCCTCCCATGTCAACAACGGGCCTTCAATCTGTGGGAGTTCGACTCGGCGCAGCACCGAACTCTGAAGAGGCTCTTCGACACGACGTACGAAGATGCGTGGAAGGTGCTTTTCAAGGGCGCCAAGGCTCCCGCATTCGCTTTTGAGGATCGTGGATTCAGCACACAGCGTCATGCTAGTGCGGTAAGCCATTTGTACCTTTAACAGGGTATTAGTTTTTCATAGTTTGACTCTATGCGGGATCTAAGCTCCCTTACCTTTGACAGGATTGGCAGGCGAAGTCCGGACAGATCGACTGTCCGGCTCCTTTGCCCGAAGACCCAGCTGATGCTCGCTTAGCGAAGCTGCTGGTTCCGGCACCCTATGTGGTGCCAGAGAAGAAGGCCAAGAAGAAGGCCACAGGGACTCGAAAGAGTGCCCGACGCATGGAGGTGTCGGATTCATCATCCGATGACTCTGAGACGCACTCCTCCCGTGAAAACGAGGAGGAGGAAGGAGAAACCTCTCCCCCCAGCGGAGGGAGGAAAGAAGAGGAAGGCCGCCCCGACCGGGGAGGCCGAAGGGTCCAAGAAGGGGAAAATCCTTCCTCCGGACTGCTCCACCGACGCCGACGACGGCGAAGAGGAGTGGCCGCATAGGGCCAGGCGCTCGGCACGATCGTAAGTGTTCGGACACCAGGGTAACTCGTAGTGTTCCTTTATTGCACAACTTTTCCTTATGTCGAATATATCTATGCAGTCCGCCCAAGGCCGGGCTCGACGAGTCATCGAGCGGCTCCCTGGATTCATCGGACGGGAATTCACTTCCGCCCGCTACCTCCCCCCGCCCTACGGACGATGCCGAGGTGGCGTCCTGACAAGTTCCAAGCCAGGAGAGGGTGGTCCTGGAGGAGCCGCAAGGCGACCTCCCGGACTCCAGGAATAAAGGGGATAGATCCCCCCTGGGCTCCAAGTCCGGCCCTAGGCCGGACACTGCTCCGGAACCCTCAAAGGTTCCAGAGTCCGGCGGGCGACCTCCTTCTAAGAGGAGCAAGCCCACCGAGCCGGTGACCTCCGTCCAACCGGAGGCGCCGGACAATCTGCTGGAGGTGCTTAAGGGCGCCTCCATCGACCAAGGGCACCGTACCATTATGAGTGCGGTGGTCCAGAAGGTTTAGTCCGCCAAGAGCGGACTGACTGAAGCTTGCGCCAGCCTTTTAACAGGCTTTGAGGTAAGTAAAGAATGTGTAAAAATATTACCGCATAGACAGTAGCCCCTGATGCTCTGTTTGGCGTTCAGGAAGAAAAGCCGAATAGAGGATCAAATAAAATTCGCAGGAGTCTAACAGAAAGGAGTCAATATGTGTATGCAGGCTTCTCTGCTGGCGTCCGCCGCACTGACTGCGGAGGTGGACACGCTAAAGCAGAATCTCGAGCAGTCCGAGCAAGAGCTCGGGCTTGCCAAGAAGCAGCTTGAGGTCAAGGAAGGTAAGAAATACCTTGTTTAAATATATAAAAAGGTGCAATTGTAAAAAATGACAGGATTAACGTGGCTATTGCAGGGGCCACGTCTGAGGTGGCGACCCTTAAGCAAGCGCTGTCCGAGGCCGAGAAGAGGGCGGCCACGGAGCGCACCGAGCGGGAAAAGTATGAGGCCCAGATTGGCGAGGTGCGGCAAGAGCTCCAGGCTCTCATGCAGAAACATGAGAGTTTGGAGCTTGACTCAAAGACGCGAGCGTCCGAGCTCGCGGCGGCAATTGAAAATGCCAAGTCTGCCAAGGCCGAATCCCAGAAGGCCCTCCAGGAGTTGGATGCGGTGAAAAAGATAGCGGCGGGTAAGGCATTCTTTATGCAAAGCAAACATGTAAGAGTGAGATACTTGTTACTTACCCGAATCCGGAGCTCTCCAGGAGCATTCGCAGATCTTCCCCGTAGCGTGTCCGATGCCGCCGCATTCTACCGAGCCGAGGAGGGCAGCTCGAGGAGAAGGTGTTCTGGTATCAGTATGCTGAGGCCGGACACCCTGTGCCCCTGAGCGACCAGCTGAAGCAACTCATCGAGCTCCACAAGGCGGCCGAACAGGCCATGAAGGGCTTCATAGTTCGGCTGTGGCCTGGAGAGGCTCTGCCTGGGAGCTACTTCGGGCTGGTGCGGCGGCTGGTGGAGGCCTGTCCAAGGCTCGAAGTTATCAAGCGCTCCGTGTGCATCGAAGGTGCTCGTAGGGCCCTTGCCCGCGCTAAGGTGCATTGGGGCAAGCTGGATGCTGAGAAGCTTGTGAAGGACGGGCCACCGCCGGGGAAGGAGCATTGCAAGCCCGAGAATTATTATAAGGATGTTCTGAAGGGTGCGCGCCTTATGGCGGATGAATGTGCCAGGGATGTAATTTTTGAGTAAACTCGCTCGTTTTGTCCTGTGTGCTGAAAACTTGTTCATATGCGCTAAGCAATGCTTTTTGAATTTAAAATATTACCTTCTATGCGGCCGTTTATCAAATTTGAGAGATGGCGAGTCGTCGGCTTCTGCCCCCATGCCACTAGTGCTGGGGTGTTCGGGATAAACCTGAGCGCTCTTTGTCCCATGTTTGGGTCCTTCGAGGGAGGCGCTCAGCACAACGAACAAGGCAATCGGACTATAATGCTTGAACACTCTCACTTAGCCATAGAATTCTATAATTTTAAATTTCGGCGAAGCCCATAGTATTCGGAAGACCGAGTTCAGGGTGCTATCCACGCCTTGGCAGGACAAAGCCGACTCCTCGCTCTAAGCGGCATAAGTCTTTAGGGACTCGAAGAACCTCTTGAACAGCGACCAGCTCTCGCTTCATCATGACACTTAGTTTTAGCTTTCTCTACTGAGGTGCTCAGCCCACCTCAACTGGGGCACAATCGCAGTAGTTCTCCTAGTGCTACCTTAGCCGATATAGCGGAACGTAAGGCACCAAAACATAGGAGCCGGGCAAACCCAACTATTAACCCAAGACATGATTCGGAGCCGATGCATATAATGCTATAAGTTCGGAGTGCCGCACTTGTTAAAGTGTGCGGGCTTCTCACACCATATTGAGGGGTACTAAAGCCCCTGGCGTTTTTGGCCGTACCAAAGTGTACTTGTCGTGGTTTTGTCACGGCAGATGTCCTAGTGAAAGGACTTAGTCGTGGAGCCATCGCGACGGGTTAATTTGAACGGGTTAAAGCGGACACAGGGACGCAGAGAGTATTTATACTAGTTCAGCCCCTTCGATGAAGGTAAAAGCCTACGTCTAGTTGTGATGGAATTGATGGGGTTTCGATGACTAGGGAGCAAACAAGCTTCGCCTAAGTCTCGAGTTGTTGTTGTCTGTCCTTGAATCGCCGCCGGGTCGTCCCCTTATATACACGGGTGACACCCGTCGCTTCACAGAGTCCCAATCACCGGTTCATACTCGTATCCGGGTTGGTCTCTCCTTATTCCTAAATTACAATACAAGTTTACATATAACACCGGTTTACGGCTACAGATCTTTAACTGACTACAGGCCTTGGGCCCTTATCTGCTTCTTTGGGCTTTAACACCTTTGAACTACTGATGAAGCTAACCCGACCCAGGTAGGCCGGTTTACGCCCAGTAGTAATATCCCCAACATTAGGCCCCAGATTGATTTGAACGGGTTCATGTCAATCCTTCGCAAAAAATCTTCGTCTTCAACATCTTCTTGTCGTTGTTGAACCGCCGTGATGTCACCTTCTCTGGTTGCTGTAAACCGGCATGACGTCATCATAAAAATAACATTCATGATATCCTCTTTGTTTAATGAACCCGCCATAACCGAGGCGACAGCTCCGTCTCCAAGATTTGTGGTTCCTTGATTCACGCGCCTGACACGTGTCTCTTTCTTTATAAATAAGACCGAAGGGTCATTTCTTTTCTCCCCTTCGTCCCCTTTCTCTTCGTCTTCCTCGCGTTACCAGGCTCGGAGCTCCGCCGCCGCCATTGACATCTGCACCATCTTGGGCCGCTGCATCAACCTGAATATACCAGAGCACTGCGGTAGCTTTCCGCATCTTCCCCGATTCTGGTAAGCCTTCTGTTCTTCTCGGCATAGATCTGTTCTTAGGGTTTCGTGTTCTTGCCGTGTTCATCGTCTGTTCATGCTCGTACCCAGACTCCTGGATAGATCTGTGAAACCCTGCTCTGATTAGCAGTAGCTTTTAGCATCCGCCTGTAGTTTCATGCTCGAGTCCGTAGATCTCATCTGTATATCTGCCCATTGATTCACTTCCGCTCTGTTTTAAATCTTTGAATATTTTATCTTCTTTTCTGAACCTGTTTCAGATCCATTGCTGTAATAAGATCTTGTGAAACCTGTTTCTTCATACTTAGCCATCCGCAACCTCAGTTGCTTTCAATGCTTAGATCAGGCGGTTTAACTCAATGTAGAAAAAAAATTAATAAACCGGTATATACCATTAGTCCCCTTGTTGAACCGCCAGAACTCGTTAGTCATATGATGCCGCTTCATAGAACTCTGGTTTAGATATAGTTACCTCCGGTTTAACATTGTTCATCCCGGTGTATAATTTTACCCAACACAATCTTGAACCGGAATCACTTATTTTGTAGACTCCACCATGGCCAACCAAGTGTATGAGTGCAACTGGGCTCCTTCTCGCGTCACAGAAACTCAACTGAACAACTTAGTCCTGACTGGCGCTTTAAGCAGCAAAAACACCATCCATTGGAGGGTCCCTGGCAAAGAATGTCCTCCCACACCTCAAGAAGGAGAGGTTGTCGTTTTCGCAGACCACTTAGCCCGAGGTTTTAATCCGCCCGGTTCAAAATTCTACCAGGATGTCTTGGCCAATTTCCAACTCCGTCTGCAAGATACTGGCCCCAATTCTGTCACCAACATATGCCATTTCCAAGTACTCTGTGAGGTGTTCTTTCAAGAGGAACCCACAGTTGAGTTATTCAGAGATTGTTTTCATCTAAACCGCCGCACATAATTTACTGATGGTTCAAATATGGAATTGGGTGGTATGGCGATTCAGAAAAGGAAAGAGGTCACTTACCCTCACGCAAAACTGCACATCCATCCCCAAGAATGGAATCAATCATGGTTCTATTGCAAAGACACCTCCCCTACTAATGAAAATCCCTTGCCTGGTTTTCGTCCAGAGCGGCTTAGCAACACGCACCCCTTTCCACAAAGGTTGACTGCCAAGGAGAGTAGTAAATACGCTCCTCAACTGTCCAAGCTCAGAGCCTTTATGGCCAACGGTTTAACAAGAGTTGATCTCGCTCGTTGTTGGATATCATGGAGCATACTGCCCCTTAGTCAACGCTCCGGTTTGATGTGCGAATATACGGGCAGTGTTGACGACCCACTGCGACACATGAACATCCAGCTCACCGATGAAGAAGTCACAGAAGCTCTGAAGAAAATGTTGAACGAACCGGAACACATCTGTGCCCGAACCGGCCTGCTTCCTTTCTGTGCCACCAACAAACCGCTAGCTGTAAGTTTGTAATTTCACCTTTCATTGACCCTGACATTGCTATATCTGCTTATTATTTGACACCAATATCTGTTGAAACAGGGCAATGATCCGTTTTGGAGCAAGAAGCTTCCACAGGAGAAACCAGATAAACCGGAAAGACCAACCCGGCCAAAAACCAAAGTCATTAAGAGGCCTGCTCATAAGAGGAAAACCACTGCATCCTCTGATCCGCTCGCTGATGACGATGTGGGTAATCTGGACCTTGAGGTAGAACTTGATTCACTTGGCTTACTTTTCACACGCCTTATTGATGATAATATTTGTCAGGATGATGCCGAAGCTAGTCATGCTGATGCTGTAGAGGTAATCTCTCTCTCTTCTGATTCGAACCTTTTGCCTTCACTGAAAATCCGTCAGGCAAACCGGAAAATTAAATTTTCTCATCCTCTTGCTTACTTGGATCCCAAATTTCTTATGAAGACCCAACAGCACGAAGCTCGCCGCACAACCCGGCACAGCGCCCAGGTAGTTACCTCCGCTAGTTTACCGAACAGTCCGGTTCGGGAACGCCGTTCAGAGGTCTCTAATTTGCTTGTCAGTGCTTGTCCTAAAGCGAGCTGTTATCGTCAACCTCTTAATCCGTCTGACTCCGATTATCAGGTTACTTCCCACTCATCATCTGGCGAGTCATCAGCTACTCAGCTGCCACCACTCAAGACGGTGCTTGGGTAAATTATACTTATCATAATATTTTTGATTCATCATATTGTTACATATGCTGTATTTGATTTTGATTACTCCTTGTAGGGCCAAGCCTAGGCCAAGCAAGAAGGCCCGCGTGGATAAAGCGGCCGAGGAAGATGCCGTTCCTCAACAGGAAAAAAACACCGGATCCTGAAGCGGTCGTTCGCGAAGATATACCCAACGACCCCCCACTGCAAGGTGATGATGTTACTGCCGAAGAAAAGCCTGCTGACCAGCCCGGAAGCCCCATTCGGGTTGAGAAATCCACCAGTCCAATCCGGCCTGTTAGCAAACCCACTGCCCCTAGTCAAACCGGTGATGCCATGGATGATGATGTTGTGATTACTGGCATTGGTCGTACCGAACCTAGTAATCCGGTCGCCTTATCCAGGCATACTGCCAAAGAAGAATTCGCTACTATGAGCAAAGGCAAGTGGAATGTTGATCTGGCGACTTACGCTGCTTTGAATACCCAAGATATTCATTCCGGCTACTTGAACCGGCTGTACACCAGCCGTGACTATGAAGCCGTCCTGGTGAATATGATGAAGGAAAAATTTGAGGTAACTTCCATGTGCTGTTTCCTGCTTGGATACTTCAATTTTGTTAACTCTCCTAGCCCCCAAGGGCCGGTTTTGCAATCCTCCTTCAAACCGGGACTTACTAATATAAATCTAAATGCCTCGAAATTCACTGATATAGCCCCCAAGGGCTGGTTCAACTTAATATAGTTAAACCGGGCTCTTAAGTAGTTTAATATGGCAACATCAGAACTTAGTTGAGCAAACATGCATTAGCCCCCAAGTGCCAAGCTGGATACTTGTATTGAGCTTGGGACTTTGAATCAATTGACAGATGAAGATCAAATACGCATTAGCCCCCAAGTACCAAGTGCATAACTTGTTATGTGGTTGGTACTTCCATTCTTGTACCGTTTATTAAATCATATGACTGTCTGTATGCAGGCTGAGCTGAAAACCAAAGAAAGCCAACTCGTGGATCTTCAAGAAAATTTGAAATCCCAACAAGCTGAAACCTCAAAGGCGAAAGAGGAGTTGACCAGTGCTTTGAGCGTCATGGAACAGCTGAAGGAGGGCTTCAACAAAGAGCGGTTAGATTGGGCCACTAAGAAGGCCGCTTTGACCAAGAAAATTGAAACTGCTGAAGCTGCCCTGAAACTGGTGGTAGATGAGCTAACCAGCGTAAAGCGGCCAGTGCATGCCATGACTGCCGCTGTCTTTGGTAAGCTTCCTTTGACTTCTGTAATAATTTGACCGTCCTATGATAGGTCCGGTTTGTGAACTCTTTGTAATGTTGTAGGTACACGCATTGGTCACTTGGGGTCAGATGTCCGGATGAAACTGAAGGCCGCATATACCTTAATCGAACAGTTGTATACTGGAGCGCATCGGGTCATCTCTACTGCATCACATAACAATCCGGCGCCCTCTTTAATTCAAGATACTCTTAAGAGGTTGTCAATGCTTCCCGCCCGTATTGTAGAGCTGAAGAAATCTGCTGCTCGAACCGGTGCCATCAATGCCTTAATCCGGGCAAAAGCATGGGTGCCGGATTTCGATCCTGTTGAGGCAGCTCAAGGTTATCCCAGTTTGAAGGAAGATGGTTCCGAGTTCAATGAGGATGACCTGAGAGTGATAAACCGGGCAGTGCGCCCTCTAGCTTGCCAATTGGCGGTAGAGGCAGACTTGGCGCATTATCAAGCTCAATATAACAACCAGAATAAACGAGTGGCTGCACCGATTCCTGAAGCGGAGAATCTCATCCCTCCAATCCGTAAGCATACTTACGCTCCTGATATTGAACCGTCGTCCCTGATCCATGAGGAAGTTGTCTTTCAAGCCCTAATGGGAATCGACTGGACCACTGTTGATTTCCAGCCACTGGGTAGGGAAGAAGAAGCTGAAGCGGCGCAGGAGGACCCATAACCATCAGATCAGGGCGGTGACCAAGCTTGAACCGGAGGCCGGTTTAAATGGCTGCTTTGTTATATTCCGTCAAGAAAACAATGATCCTATTTAGGCACCATGTTGCCTTGTAATAGGATAGCCAATACTCTTGCTTCTGAGATGCCTTCGTGCATAGGCATCGATACTTTTGTTTGAATGGGCGAAACCTTCAATCTATATTGCCTGCAATCACAAATCTTAAACTGCCGCGGCGGCTATACCGCCAACCGGTTTATGACCTTCACACACACACACATATATATATATATATATATATATATATATATATATATATATATATATATATATATATATATATATATATATGCAATGAAATTGAGGTATATGATCAAACTTTTGTGATACAAAATACCTGCCGTCGCTGGGCATGAAGTTGGCTTAGCCAATCTTGAAACGGAGGTTTACAAACCTAAACCGTCGATGCACAAAGCAACTCCTGTGTATAAAATGCCGGTTTACCATGTAAACCGTGCCGTGTTATGAAAAACAACCCTGTTACTCCAGAATGGGATGTTAACAGAAACAATCAAACCAGGCAAATAATCTCCAGATTAAAAATGGACCGTGTTCCGTCGATTGACAGTTTGAACCGGTTTAAAACATTGCCGGTTTAAAAAACGCAAAGCAACCGTTAGAAAAATGTTGAAAGAAAAGGCAATGATAAAAACCTTTGCAAAAAGAGGCTTTATTGAACCGATCAGATGGTGTTACCATGGTCGGACACGACCAAGCTCCCGATAGGTGTAGCTATGGTTCAAGTGAGCCAGGTCCCCAAATGAAACCGTGGCATTATGCCGATCAAAAGGCGTGGCAATTGTTCGGGTTCGACCAAGCCCCCAAGTGATTCTATGGCCTTAGGACGATCAAGAGGCGTGATTGGTTCAGACTTGACCATGTCCCCAAGTGATCTGGATGCTTTCGCCTATCAAAAGGTGTTGCATTGGTTCGGACACGACCAAGCCCCCAAGTGATGTTTATAAAACTTTCAAGGGGTAAACCGGAGGCCGCTTTAAGACAGAACAACTCCATGTAACCACGCATGATGTCAAAGAACAGATACCCCGCTTTAGCTGAGGCTCCGGTTTATTATATTAATCATAATATATACACTTGTCATAATATGTACATAAGTAGAGCCGATGGCTCAGGTATAGTAAGGCCTAAGATGAGCTATGTTCCACGGCCCGTTGGTCTCCTCCTCTGATGTACGTGAGTCTTTATGCTCTCGAATATCGATCAGATAGTATGACCCATTGTGCAGGTTCTTGCTGACCACGAAAGGTCCCTTCCAAGGTGGGGATAACTTATGCATATCAGTCTGATCTTGAATGAGCCGAAGCACCAAATCTCCTTCTTGAAAGGTTCTGTTTCTGACTCGGCGACTGTGATAACGACGAAGATCCTGTTGGTAAATCGCCGAGCGGGCAGCTGCTATGTCACGCTTCTCATCCAACAGGTCCAAAGCATCTTGTCGTGCCATCTCGTTGTCCGCTTCAACATAAGCCGCTACACGAGGTGAGTCATGACGGATATCACTTGGAAGAACCGCCTCTGCTCCGTAAACCATGAAGAACGGTGTGTATCCCGTGGATCTGTTGGGCGTAGTATTGATACTCCATAACACAGATGGTAGCTCTTCTACCCAACAACCCGGTGTCCTCTGCAAAGGAAGCATAAGCCGCGGTTTGATGCCTCTCAAGATCTCTTGATTAGCTCTTTCTGCTTGACCATTAGACTGTGGGTGGGCTACTGATGAAACGTCAAGCCGGATGTGCTCACGTTCGCAGAACTCCTTCATGGTCCCCTTGGACAAATTGGTACCATTATCTGTGATGATACTATGTGGAAAGACAAACAGAAAAATCACCTTTTTGATGAACTGAACCGCTGTGGCCGCATCACACTTGCTAACAGGTTCTGCCTCCACCCACTTTGTAAACTTGTCAACCGCCACCAGGAGGTGGGTCTTCTTATCCTTGGACCTTTTGAAAGGCCCAACCATATCCAGCCCCCAAGTTGCAAACGGCCAAGTGATCGGAATCATCCTCAATTCTTGAGCCGGCACATGAGCGCGTCTTGAAAATTTTGGCAACCGTCACATCGTCTGACCAGATCCTCCGCATCAGCATGAGCAGTTAACCAATAAAAACCATGGCGGAACGCTTTAGCCACCAAAGACTTTGAACCGGCGTGATGACCACAATCTCCTTCGTGGATCTCATGCAAAATTTCACAGCCTTCCTCAGGAGACACGCAGCGTTGAAACGCCCCTGACACACTGCAATGATGCAATTCGCCATTAACAATGGTCATAGACTTGGATCGCCGGATTATCTGCCGGGCCAAGGTTTCGTCCTCTGGTAGCTCGCCCCGGTTCATGTACGCAAGATAAGGAAGCGTCCAATCCGGAATAACGTGTAGAGCTGCCACCAATTGAGCCTCCGGATCAGGAACAGCCAAATCCGTTTCACCAGGGAGCTTGACCGACGGGTTGTGTAGCACATCAAGAAAATCATTAGGCGGGACCGGTTTACGTTGAGAGCCGAGCCGGCTTAAAGCGTCCGCCGCTTCATTCTTCCGACGGTCTACGTGGTCCACTTGATACCCCTTGAAGTGACCTGCAACAATATCCACCTCATGACGATATGCAGCCATGAGTGGGTCCTTGGAATCCCAAGTGCCGGACACCTGTTGAGCCACTAGGTCCGAGTCACTGAAACACTTAACCCGGCTTAGATTCATCTCCTTAGCCATCCGGAGACCATGGAGCAAGGCTTCATACTCAGCTGCATTGTTAGTACAAGGGAACATTAAGCGGAGGACGTAACAGAACTTGTCACCTCATGGGGAAGTTAATACGACTCCAGCTCCCGAGCCCTCCAATTGCCTGGATCCGTCAAAATGGATGGTCCAATATGTGTGATCTGGCTTCTCTTCAGGTGCTTGCAGCTCCGTCCAATCATTTATGAAATCAACAAGTGCTTGAGACTTCACCGCCGTTCGAGGCACGTACTTCAACCCGTGCGGCCCAAGCTCTATAGCCCACTTGGCAATCCGGCCAGTCGCTTCCCGGTTCTGGATGATATCGCCTAAGGGAGCAGAACTGACCACTGTGATGGGGTGCCCTTGGAAATACTGCTTCAGCTTCCGGCTTGCCATGAAAACTCCATATACCAGCTTTTGCCAATGCAGATACCTTTGCTTGGATTCAATAAGTACCTCACTGATATAGTAAACCGGACGCTGAACCGGATGCTCCTTACCCGCCTCCTTCCGCTCCACCACAATAGCCACACTGACTGCGCGAGCGTTAGCAGCAACATATAGCAGTAGCGGCTCCTTGTCAACGGGAGCGGCAAGCACAGGCGGGTTGGCCAATTGCCGCTTTAAGTCCTCAAATGCCTGATCACCAGCAGAACTCCAGACGAACTGATCCGTCTTCTTCAACATCTGATACAAAGGAATTGCCTTCTCACCAAGGCGGCTGATAAACCGGCTCAACGCGGCAATCCGACCAGCCAAACGTTGAACGTCATTGATACACTTCGGTTTAGCCAGGGAGGTGATGGCTGTGATCTTCTCCGGATTAGCCTCAATTCCCCTGTTGGACACCAGAAAACCCAATAACTTGCCTGCCGGTACACCAAAAACACATTTGGCCGGATTGAGCATCATCTTGTACGTCCTCAAGTTACCAAAGGTTTCCTTCAAATCGTCAACCAGAGTCTCCTTCTTCCTTGACTTAACCACAATATCATCCACATAAGCATGTACATTACGGCCAATCTGCTTGTGAAGGCAATTTTGTACACACCGTTGATAGGTTGCCTGGGCACTCTTGAGCCCAAAGGGCATAGACACATAGCAGAAGGCTCCAAAGGGAGTGATGAACGCCGTCTTCTCCTGGTCCTTAACTGCCATTTTGATCTGATGATAACCAGAATATGCATCCAAAAAACTCAAACGCTCACAACCCACCGTAGCATCAATGATTTGATCAATACGGGGGAGGGCAAAAGGATCTGCTGGACAAGCCTTATTAAGGTTTGTGTAATCCACACACATACGCCAGGTGACGTTTTTCTTAAGGACCAGCACCGGACTAGCAAGCCACTCAGGGTGAGAAACCTCAACAATAAAACCAGCTGCCAAAAGCCTGGCTACCTCTTCTCCAATAGCTTTGCGTCTTTCTTCGTTAAACCGGCGGAGGAACTATTTCACCGGTTTGTATTTAGGATCCACATTAAGAGTGTGCTCAGCGATTTGCCTCGGTACACCTGGCATGTCAGAAGGCTTCCATGCAAAAATGTCTCGATTCTCACGGATGAACTCGATGAGCGCGCTTTCCCATTTTAGATCCAAATTGGCACTGATGCTGAACTGCTTGGACGAATCGCCAGGCACGAAGTCAACAAGCTTAGTCTCAGCTGCCGATTTGAACTTCAAGGCCGGATCATGCTCCGTAGTTGGCTTCTTCAACGGAGTCATATCTGCCGGATCAACATTGTCTTTATAGAATTTCAGCTCCTCGGTGGCACAAACTGACTCTGCGTAGGCCGCATCTCCTTCCTCGCACTCCAAAGCGACTCAACGGCTTCCATGAACCGTTATTGTCCCCTTGTGACCCGACATCTTGAGCTGCAAGTACACATAACAAGGCCGTGCCATGAACTTGGCGTAGGCCGGTCGCCCAAACAGGGCGTGATACGGACTTTGGATTTTTACCACTTCAAACGTCAGCGTCTCCGTCCTGGAATCATGATCATCTCCAAAGGCCACTTCCAGAGCTATCTTACCAACAGGATATGCTGATTTGCCAGGTACCACACCATGGAACACCGTATTGGACGGTTTGAGATTTTTATCTGTCAGTCCCATACGACGGAAGGTCTCATAGTACAAGATATTAATGCTGCTCCCTCCATCCTTGAGTACCTTGGTGAACTTATAACCTCCCACCTGAGATGCCACCACCAATGCTAGCTGACCCGGGTTATCAACCCGGGGTGGGTGATCCTCCCTGCTCCATATGATTGGCTGCTCAGACCAGCGTAAGTAACGGGGCACAGCCGGTTCAACAGAGTTGACTGCCCGCTTCTGAATCTTCCGGTCTCGCTTGTCTAAGCTAGTGGTGAAAACATGGTACTGCCCACTATTCAACTGCTTTGGGTTGCTCTGGTAACCTGACTGTTGCTGCTGCTGGTTGTAACCACCCTGGCTACTCTGATTATTCTGATTACTATGTCCGTCCGAATTACCATTAAATCCTGAACCGGAATTTCCTCCACCGTAACCCGGCCGGGATCCTGAGCCACCGCTAGAGCCGTGATCACAACGGAAAGTATTAGAATTTTTGAACTCCTGCATAATGTAACAATCCTTCCAAAGGTGGTTTGCTGGCACCTCCTTCGTCCCATGCTTCAGACAGGGCTGGTTCAACAGATAATTTAGGCGGTCCGGGTTAGGGTTAGGCGCTCCACTGCGATTCTGCGGTTTACCCTTGCGTCGCTGGCCCTTGTCCTGCACGCTGGTATTAGCTACGAAGTCCATGTTGCCATCCGCTTAGTGCTTGCCTCCGCCACCATTACCGGTCGGGTGATGTTGCTGACCTTTGGAGTTGCCGTTCTTCTTTCCCTTCCTTGTCTTCTCATCATCAGACTCGGGATCCTTGGTACTATCAGAATCAGCATACTTTACCAAAGCGCCCATGAGAGTCCCTATGTCAGTGCAGTGGCGCTTCATCCGCCCTAATTTCAGCTTTATGGGCCCAAACCATCAATTGCCTTCCAGGGTTATAACCGCGGTGTCAGCGTTGATGCGGTCTGATGAATGCAGAACTTGCGAGACCGGGCGCACCCAATGCGTCATTGATTCTCCTTCCTCCTGGACACAGGCAGCTAGATCCACTATCGACATCGGCTGCTTACACGTGTCTTTGAAATTACTGATAAACCGGGCTCGTAACTGGGCCCATGAACTGATAGAATTGGCCGGTAAGCTTTTTAACCATGTACGGGCCGTTCCTTCAAGCATCATGGCGAAATACTTTGCACACGCCGCCTCATCCACGTCAAGCATCTCCATGGCCATCTCATAGCTCTCCACCCATGTCTCTGAAGGTTGATCCGCCGTATAATTTGGTACCTTGCGCGGGCCCTTGAAATCCTTAGGCAGGCGCACATTGCGTAAAGCGGGGACAAGGCAAGGCACCCCCAAAGCGCTAGAGGTAACTCCAGGCTCGACCATGGTGGTCAGACGAACCGGCGTAAGCTGATGATCTTGATACTGTGCCGCTAACTCGGCCTCCCTGCGCGCTCAGGCCCGGTCCACCACTTCCTGAGCATTATCGACACCACCTGCCGGGTTGTTACCACGGGGCGCTCCTCGTCGTGCATTACTTGACACGGCTGGTTCATCCATATGCCTGCTATAGCTCCGGCTCGAACGAGGGGTTGAGTGGATCCGATCGCGGCTGTACGAATATGCTTCCTGTTGGACCAAAGCTGTCCTAAGGAGCTCCTTGACCCGGCGCGTCTCTACCGCCTGCGGCGAATCGCCTTCAATTGGAATGGCCTCCAGCCGTGCAGCAGCCGCAACAAGGTTGTCCATCGGGTTGGAGTAATGACCCGGAGGTGTTGGCACAACCTGAGGTACACCAGTATTATGACGGGGCAGATCTATTAAACGGGGCTGGACCGGTGCGCCCGTCCCAGGTGCTTCCGCCCGGTTTACCACCGGCGGATTACTGGTTCCCGCTCCGGGGGTGTTGAAGAGGTCTCTGGCTTCGAAGACCGAAGGCAGACGAGATCGGTACTTCCTCCTCATGACTTCTTGCGACGCGTTCTGGTCCAACATGAGCCTGTAGGCCTGTGCATCTAAAGCGGCCCGCTCTGCAGTCATCCTGGCATCTTCAGTTGCTAGGTCCGCCTTAGCCTGAGTGATTTGCTCCCTTACTTTTGCAATCTCCGCGTTGTGAGCGTCCTGATCCGCCGGGTTAGCCTCTGCCATGAGCGCAACCAACACATCGAACAGATCCGATAAAACTTGAGCCGGCGGGCGTACAGAGCCTCCTGCCCTGGCAGCCGTCGCCGCTACTGAACCGGAGATCATTGCCGCAGCAGTCGAAGAGTGAAGCGCGGCCTGTGTACCAGCCATGAATAGTCCAACCCGGTTGGGCAGATCAGAGGGGTCCGGAATACTGTCGCCATCGGAACAGTCCCCAATCCGGCCATCTTGCAATTGATACGGAGACTCGGTTTCTCCGGTTGATGACTCGTCGCCAGAGTAAACGACGGTCTCGCCACCAGATTCTGATCTGTCATCATAACTTCCTCCATGGATGACTCCCACAAAGGCACGCTTCACGGCCGGTTTAACCTGGGCAGATCGCGCACGCTGAGCCGTCTCGACGAGGTCGGTGCAGATGTCCGGCTCAAGGCCCGGTTCACCGATCTTGCCGATGAAGACGTGTATGCCACCAAAGGGGACCCGGTACCCGTACTCAATTGAGCCGGCCTCGGGGCCCCAGCCTGCATCGTCGATGTAGAGCTTGACGCGACGACTCTTAGTCATCCGGCCCACAGCGTAGCCCTCGAGTCCTTCAAAGCGGCCCTCCAAGAACTTGAAACCATCGTGCGATAGCCCCACGGTGGGCGCCAACTGTCGTGGTTTTGTCACGGCAGATGTCCTAGTGAAAGGACTTAGTCGTGGAGCCATCGCGACGGGTTAATTTGAAGGGGTTAAAGCGGACACAGGGACGTAGAGAGTTTTTATACTAGTTCGGCCCCTTCGATGAAGGTAAAAGCCTACGTCTAGTTGTGATGGAATTGATGGGGTTTCGATGACTAGGGAGGAAACAAGCTTCGCCTAAGTCTCGAGTTGTTGTTGTCTGTCCTTGAACCGCCGCCGAGTCGTCCCCTTATATACATGGGTGACACCCGTCGGTTCACAGAGTCCCAATCACCGGTTCATACTCGTATTCGGGTTGGTCTCTCCTTATTCCTAACTTACAATACAAGTTTACATATAACACCGGTTTACGGCTACAGATCTTAAACCGACTACAGGCCTTGGGCCCTTATATGCTTCTTTGGGCTTTAACACCTTTGAACTACTGATGAAGCTAACCCGGCCCAGGTAGGCCGGTTTACGCCCAGTAGTAATATCCCCAACAGTACTGGTGCAGAATGTCATTAGTGAACATATATTTGTAAAAAATGAGTAATGCAAGAATAGACAAAAGCTATGCATTGTTTATTGAAAAGGGCTGCGTTCATGGCAGAATGATACAAATAACGCGATAAGCAAAAGGTTGGACTATTTAACATGTACGTTCCAGGGGCAGGCTGCGGAATGGTATGCGAAACATGTATACTGCTCGTGATAGAGACCACCTGGGAGTTCCGTTAATGCGGCGTGGCCTGTCTGCTTCCCTGGTTCTTGCATCGTTTGTGCGGCGATTGTACTGCCGGACAGGCCTTCCGAATAATGGAGTCCTGAAAGTAAGAGAAAATTAAAAAATCGGCAGCCCCTAGTGCGGTTTAAGCCATGATTCGGGCGTGCCCCTGGTGGTGCCCCTCCCCCTGTGCCCATGGTATTTCTAGAGCGTAGTTATGTACGTGAAGCACTGGTGTCGCATTTTCGCGAGGGCTGGGGTTGGGGCCGCATTGCTACGCCTGCTCGGAATGTGCCAGGCGGTCTTGTTGTAGGTTCCTCCGGGCGCGCTTGACGGTGTCCGGACGTTTGATAGCCGGACTGGAGAACTGCCTGGAGAGGCTGCTTTGTACTTTCCCTGCAAGGGCCGCCGTATGCTCCTCGGTTCGGAGGGAGCGTTCGGTGTTTCCATTGACCGTAATTACTCCTCGAGGGCCTGGCATCTTGAGCTTGAGGTATGCGTAGTGCGGTACCGCATTGAACTTGGCGAATGCGGTTCGCCCGAGTAGTGCGTGATAGCCACTGCGGAACGGGACTATGTCGAAGATTAACTCCTCGCTTCGGAAATTATCCGGAGATCCGAAGACCACTTCAAGTGTAACTGAGCCCGTACAATTGGCCTCTACACCTGGTATGACGCCTTTAAAGGTCGTTTTGGTGGGCTTAATCCTCGAGGGATCTATGCCCATTTTCCGCACTGTATCCTGGTAAAGCAGGTTCAGGCTACTGCCGCCGTCCATAAGGACTCTAGTGAGATGAAAATCCGTCAATGATTGGGTATAAAACCAATGCGGCGAATCCGCCGTGACGGATGCTAGTGGGTGGTCCCTTCGGTCAAAGGTGATCGGGCAGGAGGACCATGGGTTGAACTTCGGGGCGACTGGCTCCATCGCATATACGTCCCTTAACGCGCACTTCCGCTCCCTCTTGGGGATGTGGGTTACGTATATCATGTTCACTGTCCGCACCTTTGGGGGAAAACCCTTCTGTCGACTGTTGTTCGGCGGCCGGGGCTCTTCATCGTCATTGCTATGCAGCCCCTTGTCTTTATTTTCGGCATTTAACTTGCCTGCCTGCTTGAACACCCAAGAATCCCTGTTGGTCTGATTGGCTGGCCTTTCGGGGGCGCCATGTATCTGGCACAAGCGGTCGAGTATTCGGTCCAAACTGGACGGGCCCTGAGTATTTCTTTTGAATGGCTTTTTCCGCTGACCGGATTTATAGCCTTTGAATCCGGCATTAACTGTCGTATCCTCAGCACTGTCGCCGTTAGTGCGACGCTTTTGCTTGTTGTGACGCGACCTGCCACTACTGTCTCTAGTATTTGAATTACCAGTGTTCTTGTTTATATTGTTGCTACGAGCAAGCCAGCTGTCTTCCCCCGCACAAAAGCGGGTCATGAGTGTCGTTATTGCTGCCATAGATTTCGGCTTCTCCTGTCCATGGTGCCGGGCAAGCCACTCATCACGGATATTGTGCTTGAAGGCTGCTAGGGCCTCTGCGTCCAGACAGTTGACTATTTGATTTTTCTTTGTTAGGAACCGTGTCCAGAATTTCCTGGCCGATTCCTCTGGCTGCTGAATTATGTGGCTTAGGTCATCGGCGTCTGGTGGTCGCACATAAGTTCCCTGGAAATTGTTGAGGAATGCGGCTGCCAGGTCTTCCCAGCAACTGATTGATTCTGCTGGCAAGCTGTTAAGCCAATGCCGAGCTGGTCCTTTAAGCTTGAGTGGGAGGTATTTGATGGCGTGTAGATCGTCACCATGGGCCATGTGGATATGAAGGAGATAATCCTCGATCCATACCGCAGGATCTGTTGTGCCATCATATGATTCGATGTTTACGGGTTTGAAACCCTCGGGGATTTGATGATCCATTACTTCGTCTGTGAAGCATAGTGGGTGTGCGGCGCCTCTGTGCTGGGCTATATCATGACGTAGCTCAAATGAGCTTTGTCTGCTGTGTTCGGCCCTACCAGATTTGTTGTATCCGGCGTGACGGTTATCGTCTCGAGTCGTGGGGCACCCACGCGTTTCGTAGATCGATCTTGTTTGCCTTGCCTTGTCCTCCAATATATCGCGCAGGTCTGGCGCATTTTCCCGTGCCTTGGTATGTTTTGAGCGGCGCCAGGGTGCGGCTTGAGTGGAGGGCCGAGAGGCCTCTCTATCGCGGCCACGAGGTGGCCGGTCGGCCGTATCATGCACTGGTGATGTAGGTTTAGGTGCTTCCTCCTCTAATCGGGGTAGCAACCTGCGTTTTGGGTAGCTCTTGGAGGGGCGTTCGAGTTCATACTCTTCGGCCGCAAGGACTTCAGTCCATCTGTCGGCTAGCAAATCTTGATCAGCTCTAAGCTATTGCTGTTTTTTCTTGAGGCTGCTTGTCATGGCTATAAGCCTGCGTTGAAAACGCTCTTGCTCGACGGGATCCTCTGGCACGACGAATTCGTCGTCGTCAAGGCTTGCCTCGTCTTTGGAGGGAGGCATATAATTATTGTCCTCGACCTCTCTGTCTGCCGCTCTCTCATGAGGGCTGGCTTCTCCATCCACCTGTGCTGAATCTTGCCGGAGGGAGTTTTCTTCGGCACTCTCCGGAGTATTATTATCTCCCATGCCGGAATCACCGTTTTTTCTTTGGCGGAATTTTGAGCGGCGTCGCTGACGCCGGCGCTTGGGCTGTTTCTTGGAGGGGTCATCCTCCGTTGTTCCATCACCATCTCCTTCTTTTGGAGTGTCCACCATGTATATGTCATATGACGAGGTGGCTTTCCAGTGCCCCATAGGCGCTGGTTCTTGATCGTCTCCTGCATCGGCGTCCATACCGTCGATGTCTTCGGAGTCGAAGTCGAGCATGTCGGTTAAATCGTCGACACTGGCTATAAAGTGGGTGGTGGGTGGGCTTTGAATTTCTTCATCGTCCGTATCCCAACCTTACTGACCGTAGTCCGGCCAAGGCTCTCCTGATAAAGAGAGAGACTTTAGTGACCTCAGAATATCGCCAAAAGGCGAGTGCTGAAAGATGTCCGCGGCGGTAAACTCCATGATCGGCGCCCAATCGGATTCGATCGGCAGAGGCGCGGAGGGCTCGGAGTCCGGAGAGGAGTCCGACTCCTTGGAGTCACGAGCCTCGCGGAGTGCGGGGCTGGTGTTCAGCTCGATCGCCATTGGGATCGCAGCCCCCGAGGCGGCGTCCAACCACCCATCCTCGATCGGCGCAGTTGGCTCCGAATTAAGGGTCGAAGCCGATGCAGGTGCGGCCTCTAGGGCACTGTTCGGCGGCAGAGCTAGATCATGCCCATCGTGACAGTGAGGTACGCTTGGCAGTGGCTCGAATCCGTCGAATATTAAGTCCCTGCGGATGTCAGCCGTGTAGTTTAAGCTTCCAAATCTGACCTGATGGCCAGGGGCATAGCTTTCGATCTGCTCCAGATGGCCAAGCGAATTGGCCCGCAGTGCGAAGCCGCCGAAGACGAAGATCTGTCCGGGGAGAAAAGTCTCAACCTGGACTGCGTCACTATTGATGATCGGAGGAGCCATCGGGCCTAAAAGTGACGACACAGAGGAACTCTCAATGAAAGCACCAATGTCGGTGTCAAAACCGGCGGATCTCGGGTAGGGGGTCCCGAACTGTGCGTCTAGGCGGATGGTAACAGGAGGCAAGGGACACAATGTTTTACCCAGGTTCGAGCCCTCTTGATGGAGGTAAAACCCTACGTCCCGCTTGATTAATATTGATGATGTGGGTAGTACAAGAGTAGATCTACCACATGATCAAGGAGGCTAAACCCTAGAAGCAAGCCTATGGTATGATTGTAGTTGTGTCCTACGGACTAAAACCCTCCGGTTTATATAGACACCGGAGAGGGTTAGGGTTACATAGAGTCGGTTACAATGGTAGAAGATCTACATATCCGTATCGCCAAGCTTGCCTTCCACGCCAAGGAAAGTCCCTTCCAGACACGGGACGAAGTCTTCAATCTTGCATCTTCATAGTCGAGGAGTCCGGTTGAAGGTATAGTCCGGCTATCCGAACACCCCCTAATCCGGGACTCCCTCAGTGGGCCTTAGTGGAGAGAGAGGAGGGCCGCACAGGAGGTAGCGCGCTCCCCCCTTGCCCAATCCAAATTGGACAAGGGGAGGGGGCGCGGCCCCTCTTTCCCTTTCTCTCTCCCTCTCCTTCATATTCCCTCCGGTGGAGAAAGGAAAAGGGGGATCCTACTTGGACTGTCTCCCCCTTGGCGCGCCCCTCCTAGACCTCCGAACACCTCCCCTCATTATATAACGGGGCGGGGGGGGGGGGCACCCAAAAGGCACACCAAGATTTCTCTTAGCCGCGTGCAGTACCCCCTCCATAGTTTACTCCTCTGGTCATAGCATCATAGTGTTTAGGCGAAGCCCCGCATGGATCACATCACCATCACCGTCACCATGTTGTCGTGCTGACGGAACTCTCCCTCGACCCTCTACTGGATCAAGAGTTCGAGGGAAGTCATCGAGCTAAACGTGTGCTGAACACGGAGGTGCCGTACGTTCGGTACTTCGATCGGTTGGATCGTCAAGACGTTCCACAACATCAACCGCGGTAATCCAACGCTTCCGCTTTCCGTCTACGAGGGTACGTGGACACACTCTCCCCTCTTGTTGCTATGCATCTCCAAGGTAGATCTTGTGTGGTCATAGGATTTTTTTTGAAATTGCATGATGCGTTCCCCAACAGTGGCATCCGAGCCAGGTCTATGCGTAGATGATATGCACGAGTAGAACACAAAGAATTGTGGGTGATAATAGTCATACTGCTTACCACCAATGTCTTACTTTGATTCGGCGGTATTGATGGACGAAGCGGCCCGGACCGACATTACATGACCGTGTACATGAGACTGGTTCTACCGACGTGCTTCACACACAGGTGGCTGGCAGGTGTCTGTTTCTCCCACTTTAGTTGAATCGAGTTTGACTATGGCCGGTCCTTGTTGAAGGTTAAAACAACACACTTGACGAAAAATCGTTGTGGTTTTGATGCGTAGGTAAGAACGGTTCTTGCTAGAAGCCCGTAGTAGCCACATAAAACTTGCAACAACCAAGTAGAGGATGTCTAACTTGTTTTTGTAGGCATGTTGTGATGTGATATGGTCAAGACGTGATGAGATATAAATTGTTGTATGAGATGATCATGTTTCGTAACAGTTATCGGCAACCAGGAGGAGCCATATGGTTGTCACTTTTATTGTATGAGGCAATCGCCATGTAATTGTTTTTCTTTATCACTAAGCAGTAGTGATAGTCGTAGAAGGAATAGTTGGCGAGACGACAACGATGCTATGATGGAGATCAAGGTGTCAAGTCGGTGACGATGGAGATCATGACGGTGCTTTGGATGGAGATCAAAGGCACAAGATGATGATGGCCATATCATGTCACATATTTTGATTGAATGTGATGTTTGTATTTTATGCATCTAATTTTGCTTAGTACGGCGGTAGCATTATAAGATGATCCCACACTAAATTTCAAGGTATAAGTGTTCTCCGTGAGTATGCACCGTTGCTACAATTCATCGTGCCGAGACACCATGTGATGATTGGGTGTGATAAGCTCTACGTTCACATACAACGGGTGCAAGCCAGTTTTTGCACGTGTAGAATACTCGGGTTAAACTTGACGAGCCTAGCATATGGAGATATGGCCTCGGAACACTGAGACCGAATGGTCGATCGTGAATCATATAGTAGATATGATCAGCACAGTGATGTTCACCATTGAAAACTACTCCATTTCACATGATGATCGGACATGGTTTGGTAGATATGGATCACGTGATCATTTAGATGACTAGAGGGATGTCTATCTAAGTGGGAGTTCTTAAGTAATATGATTAATTGAACTTTAATTTACCATGATCTTAGTACCTGATAGTTTTTGCATATCTATGTTGTTGTTGTAGATCAATGGCCCGTGCTACCGTTCCCTTGAATTTTAATGCGTTCCTAGAGAAAGCTAAGTTGAAAGATGATGGTAGCAACTACACGGACTGGGTCCGTAACTTGAGGGCTATCCTCATTTCTGCACAGAAGAATTATGTCCTGGAAGCACCGCCAGGTGCAAGACCCATTGCGGGAGCAACTCCGGACGTTATGAACGCTTGGCTGAGCAAAGCTGATGACTACTCGATAGTTTAGTGTGCCATGCTTTATGACTTAGAATCGGGACTTCAAACACGTTTTGAACGTCATGGAGCATATGAGATGTTCCATGAGTTGAAGTTAATATTTCAAGCAAATGCCCGAGTTGAGAGATATGAAGACTCCAACAAGTTCTATAGCTGCAAGATGGAGGAGAATAGTCCTGTCAGTGAACACATACTCAGAATGTCTGGGTACCATAACCACTTGACTCAGCTGGGAGTTAATCTTCCTGATGATAGTGTCATTAACAGAGTTCTTCAATTACTGCCACCAAGCTATAAAGGCTTCGTGATGAACTATAATATGCAAGGGATGGAAAAGACAATTCCCGAGCTCTTCGCGATGCTAAAGGCTGCGGTGGTAGAAATCAAGAAGGAGCATCAAGTGTTGATGGTTAACAAGACCACTAGTTTCAATAAAAAGGGCAAAGGGAAGAAGAGGGACTTCAAGAAAAACAACAAGGAAGTTGCTGCTCAAGGGAAGAAGCCCAAGTCTGGACCTCAGCCTGAAACTGAGTGCTTCTACTGCAAAGGGACTGATCACTGGAAGCGGAAGCCCCAAGTATTTGGCGGATAAGAAGGATGGCAAAGTGAAAGGTATATTTGATGTACATGTTATTGATGTGTACCTTACTAATGCTAGTTGTAGCACATGGGTATTTGATACTGGTTCTGTTGCTCATATTTGCAACTCAAAACAGGGGCTATGGATTAAACGAAGATTGGCTAAGGACGAGGTGACGATGCGCATGGGAAATGGTTCCAAAGTCGATGTGATCGCCGTCGGCACACTACCTCTACATCTATCGTCGGGATTAGTTTTAGACCTGAATAATTGTTATTTGGTGCTGATACGTCCATTTTGCATCATGCTTTTATATCGATATTTATTGCATTATGGGCTGTTACTACACGTTATGTACGATACTTATGCCTATTCTCTCTTATTTTACAAGGTTTACATAAGGAGGGAGAATGTCGGCAGCTAGAATTCTGTGCTGGAAAAGGAGCAAATATTAGGGACCTATTCTGTGCAACTCCAAAAGTCCTGAAACTCCACGGAAGTCATTTTCAGAATATATAAAAAATATTGAGTGGAAGAAGTACGTCAGAGGGGGCCCCACCTGGCCACAAGGGTGGGGGGCGCGCCCTACCCCCTAGGGCGCGCCCCCTGCCTCGTGGGCCCCCTATTGGCTCTCCGGTGGCCATCTTATGCTATATGAAGTCTTTCGTCAAGGGAAAAATTACAAGCAACCTTTCGAGACGAGACTCCGCCGCCACGAGGCGGAACCTTGGCGGAACCAATCTAGGGCTCCGGCAGAGCTGTTCTGCTGGGGACACTTCCCTCCGGGAGGGGGGAAATCATCTCCATCATCATCACCAACGCTCCTCTCATCGGGAGAGGGCAATCTCCATCAACATCTTCACCAGCACCATCTCCTCTCAAAACCCTAGTTCATCTCTTGTATCCAATTCTTGTCTCCAATTCCGGGATTGGTACTAGCAGGTTGCTAGTAGTGTTGATTACTCCTTGTAGTTGATGGTAGTTGGTTTATTTGGTGGAAGATCATATGTTCATATCCTTTATGCATATTAATATCCCTCTGATTATGAACATGAATATGCTTTGTGAGTAGTTACGTTTGTTCCTGAGGACATGGGAGAAGTCTTGCTATTAGTAGTCATGTGAATTTGGTATTCGTTCGATATTTTGATGAGATGTATGTTGTCTAGCCTCTAGTGGTGTTATGTGAACGTCGACTACATAACACTTCACCATTATTTGGGCCTAGAGGAAGGCATTGGGAAGTAATAAGTAGATGATGGGTTGCCAGAGTGACAAAAGCTTAAACCCTAGTTTATGCGTTGCTTCGTAAGGGGCTGATTTGGATCCATATGTTTCATGCTATGGTTAGGTTTACCTTAATACTTTTGTTATAGTTGCGGATGCTTGCAATAGAGGTTAATCATAAGAGGGATGCGTGTTCAAGTAAGAACATCACCCAAGCACCGGTCCACCCACATATCAAATTATCAAAGTACCGAATGCGAATCATATGAACATGATGAAAACTAGCTTGACGATAATTCCCATGTGTCCTCGGGAGCGCTTTTCTCATTATAAGAGTTTGTCCAGGCTTGTCCTTTGCTACAAAGGATTGGGCTACCTTGCTGCACTTTATTTAATTTTGTTACTTGTTGCTCGTTACAAATTATCTTATCACAAAACTATCTGTTACCACTTATTTCAGTACTTGCAGAGAATACCTTGCTGAAAACCAGTTATCATTTCCTTCTGCTCCTCGTTGGGTTTGACACTCTTACTTATCGAAAGGACTACGACAGATCCCCTATACTTGTGGGTCATCAGTGCCAGCATTGAGCATGAAAATTATATCTGGATCTTGTTTGATGCGAGACGGTTATTCATTTAAATCAGAGAATAATGATTGTTCTATTTATATGAGTAATATCTTTTATGGTCATGGACCCTTGATGAGTGGTCTATTTTTGTTGAATCTCGATTGTAGTGATACACATATTCATAGTATTGAAGCCAAAAGATGCAAAGTTAATTATGATAATGCAACTTATTTGTGGCACTGCCGTTTAGGTCATATTGGTATAAAGCGCATGAAGAAACTCCATGCTGATGGGCTTTTGGAATCACTTGATGCTTGTGAACCATGCCTCATGGGCAAAATGACTAAGACTCCGTTCTCTGGAACAATGGAGCGAGCAACTGACTGGTTGGAAATAATACATACTCATGTATGCGGTCCGATGAGTGTGCGGAGGGTATCGTTATTTTCTAACCTTCACGGATGATTTGAGCAGATATGGGTATGTCTACTTAATGAAACATAAGTCTGAAACATTTGAAAAGTTCAAAGAATTTTAGAGTGAAGTACAAAATCATCGTAACAAGAAAATAAAGTTTCTACGATCTGATCGTGGAGGTGAATATTTGAGTTATGATTTTGGTCTTCATTTGAAACAATGTGGAATAGTTTCGCAACTCACGACGCCTAGAACACCATAGCGTAATGGTGTGTCCGAACGTTGTAACCGTACTTTATTAGATATGGTGCGATATATGATGTCTCTTACCGATTTACCGCTATAATTTTGGGGTTATGCTTTAGAGACAGATGCATTCACGTTAAATAGGACACCATCTAAATCCGTTGAGACGACACCATACGAACTGTGGTTTAGCAAGAAACCTAAGTTGTCGTTTCTTAAAGTTTGGGGCTGCGATGCTTATGTGAAAAAGCTTCAACCTGATAAGCTCGAACCCAAATCGGAGAAATGTGTCTTCATAGGATACCCAAAGGAAACTGTTGGGTACACCTTCTATCACAGATATGAAGCCAAGATATTCGTTGCTAAGAATGGATCCTTTCTAGAGAAGGAGTTTCTCTCGAAAGAAGTGAGTGGGAGGAAAGTAGAACTTGATGGGGTAATAGTACCTTCTCCCAAATTGGAAAGTAGTTCATCACAGAAATCAGTTCTAATGATTCCTATACTAATTAGTGAGGAGCTAATGATGATGATCATGAAACTTCAGATCAAGTGACTACTGAACCTCGTAGGTTAACCAGAGTACGGTCCGCACCAGAGTGGTACGGTAATCCTGGTCTGAACTTCATGTTACTTGACCATGACGAACCTACGAACTATGAGGAAGCGATGATGAGCCCAGATTTCGCGAAATGGCTTGAGGCCATGAAATCTGATATGGGATCCATGTATGAGAACAAAGTGTGGACTTTGGTTGACTTTCCCGATGATTGCTACCTCTTGAGCATGCGTTGGTTTTCCCTTGAAGAGGAAAGGGTGATGCAGCAAAGCAGCGTAAGTATTTCCCAGAGTTTTTGAGAACCAAGGTATCAATCCAGTAGGAGACCACACACAAGTCGCCTCGTACCTACATAAACAAATAAGAACCTTGTAACCAACGCGATAAAGGGGTTGTCAATCCCTTCACGGCCACTTGCAAAAGTGAGATCTGATAGAGATAATAAGATAAATATTTTTGGTATTTTTATGATATAGATTGGAAAGTAAAGATTGCAAAATAAAAGGTAGAAGAAATAGCAAATTGATATGAAAATAATATGATGGAAGATAGACCCGGGGGTCATAGGTTTCACTAGTGGCTTCTCTCAAGATAGCATAGTTTACGGTGGGTGAACGAAGTACTGTCAAGCAATTGATAGAAAAGTGCATAGTTATGAGAATATCTAGGCATGATCATGTATATAGGCATCACGTCTGCAACAAGTAGACCGAAACGATTTTGCATCTACTACTATTACTCCACACATCGACCGACTCCTGCCTGTATCTAGAGTATTAAGTTCATAAGAACAAAGTAACGCATTAAGCAAGATGACATGATGTAGAGGGATAAACTCAAGCAATATGATCTAAACCCCATCTTCTTAGAATCGATGGCAACAATACAATACGTGCCTTGCTTCCCCTGCTGTCACTGGGAAAGGGCATTGCAAGACTGAACCCAAAGCTAAGCACTTCTCCCATTACAAGAAAGATCAATCTAGTAGGCCAAACCAAACTGATAATTCGAAGAGACTTGCAAAGATAATTAAATCATACATATAATAATTCCAAGAAGAACCAAATATTTTTCATAGATAATCTTGTTCATAAACCCACAATTCATCGGATCTCGACAAACACACCGCAAAAAGAATTACATCGAATAGATCTCCAGGAAGATCGAGGAGAACTTTGTATTGAGATCCAAAGAGAGATAAGAAGCCATCTAGCTAATAACTATGGACCAGAAGGTCTGTGGTAAACTACTCACACATCATCAGAGAGGCTATGGTGTTGATGTAGAAGCCCTCCGTGATCGATTCCCCCTCCGACGGAGCTTCGTAAAAGGCCCCAAGATGGGATCTCAGGGGTACAGAAGGTTGCGGCGGTGGAAATAGGGTTTCGTGGTGCTCCTATTTGTTTTCAGGGTATATGGGTATATATAGGAGGAAGAAGTAGGTTGGTGGAGCTACGAGGGGCCCACGAGGGTGGGGGCGCGCCCAGGGGGCAGGCGCGCTCTCCTGCCTCGTGGCCTCCTCGCTTCTTTCTTGACGTTCACTCCAAGTCCCCTGGATCATGTTTGTTCCACAAATAACTCTCCCGAAGGTTTCATTCCGTTTGGATTCCGTTTGATTGGACTTTCACAAAGCACATACTTTGATAAAGTTCTGAAGAAATGGATCAGTCAAAGAAAGGGTTTTTGCCTGTGTTACAAGGTGTGAAGTTGAGTCAGACTCAATGCCCGACCACTGCAGAAGATAGAGAGAAAATGAAATTCATTCCCTATGCCTCAGCCATAGGTTCTATCATATTGCAATGTTGTGTACTAGACCTAATGTGTGCCTTGCTATAAGTTTAGCAGAGAGGTACCAAAGTAATCCAGGAGTGGATCATCGGACAGCGGTCAAGAACATCCTGAAATACTTGAAAAGGACTAAGGATATATTTCTCGTTTGGAGGTGACAAAGAGCTTGTCATAAATGGTTACGTCGATGCAACCTTTGACACTGATCCGGATGATTCTAAGTCACAAACCGGATATGCATTTATATTGAATGGTGGAGCTGTCAGTTGGTGCAGTTCCAAGCAGAGCGTCGGGGCGGGATCTACGTGTGAAGCGGAGTACATAGCTGCTTCGGAAGCAGCAAATGAAGGAGTCTGGATGAAGGAGTTCATATCCGATCTAGGTGTAATTGATACGTCTCCATCGTATCTATAATTTTTTATTTTTCCATGCCAATATTTTACAACTTCCATATACTTTTTGGCAACTTTTTATACTATGTTTGGGACTAACATATTGATCCAGTGCCCAGTGCTAGTTCCTGTCTGTTGCATGTTTTTGGTTTCGCGGAATATACATATCAAACGGAGTCCAAACGGGATAAAAACAGAAGGAGCTTATTTTTGGAACATTTGGAAAATATGGGAGAAAGATCAACGTGAAACGGTGCCCGAGGTGGCCACGAGGTAGGGGCCCCCCCACCCCCGTGGGCCACCCTAAGGCGGTTGATGCCCTTCTTCGGCCGCAAGAAAGCTAATTTTTGGAAAAAAATCATGGCGAAGGTTTCAGTCCAAGCGGAGTTGCGGATCTCCATATATACCTGAAACGATGAAAAGGCAGCAGAACAGAACGCAGAAAGAAAGAGAGACAGAGAGACAAATCCAATCTCGGAGGGGCTCTCGCCCCTCCCACGCCATGGAAACCATGGACCAGAGGGGAAACCCTTCTCCCATCTAGGGAGAAGGTCAAGGAAGAAGAAGAAGGAGGGGGCTCACTCCACCTCGCTTCCGGTGGCGCCGGAACGCCGCCGGGGGCCATCATCATCACCGCGATCTACACCAACACCTCCGCCATCTTCACCAACATATCCATCACCTTCCCCCCTCTATTTACAGCGGTCCACTCTCCCGCAACCCGCTGCACCCTCTACTTGAACATGGTGCTTTATGCTTCATATTATTATCCAATGATGTGTTGCCATCCTATGATGTCTGAGTAGATTTTCATTGTCCTATCGGTGGTTGATGAATTGCTATGATTGATTTAATTTCCTTGTGGTTATGTTGCTGTCCTTTGGTGCCCATCATATGAGCGCGCGCGTGGATCACACCATAGGGTTAGTTGTATGTTGATAGGACTATGTATTGGAGGGCAAGAGTGACAGAAGCTTCAACCTAGCGTAGAAATTGATGCATACGGGATTGAAGGGGGACCAATGTATCTTAATGCTACGGTTGGGTTTACCTTAATGAATGTTAGTAGTTGCAGATGCTTGCTAATAGTTCCAATCATAAGTGCATAGAATTCCAAGTCAGGGATGACATGCTAGAAGTGGCCTCTCCCACATAAAACTTGCTATCGGTCTAGTAAAGTGGTCAATTGCTTAAGGGACAATTTCGCAACCCCTACCACCAGTTTTCCACACTCGCTATATTTACTTTAGTTGCTTATTTACTTACAACAGCCCCTAGCTTTTATTTACGCTCTTTATTTTCTTGCAAGCCTATCCAAAAACACCTACAAAGTACTTCTAGTTTCATACTTGTTCTAGGTACAGTAAACATCAAGAGAGCGTAGAGTTGTATCGGTGGTCGATAGAACTTGAGGGAATATTTGTTCTACCTTTAGCTCCTCGTTGGGTTCGACACTCCTACTTATCAAAAACTGTTGCGATCCCCTATACTTGTGGGTCAAATTCATCGTTTGCAATGCTATGCTTGGAATCTATGTGAAATTTATGATTTTACTTGGTGTTCTGAAAACCCTAAGAAACACCTTCCCTATCAATGTGAGTTTAGTGATAATGGAATCGTATCTTCATATGCTAAGGGTGTTTACAATTACTATGATGTTCAACAAATTGAAGAATTTGTTGCTTTTAAGGGTGCTTATGAAATTGCTCCTTTGATAGAAAAGTATGATGCTACTTTTCACAAATCTGAAAATTTTGCCATACTTAAATATTGCTATGGTAATTATGCTTCTAATGCTTATGTTAAACCGTATATTGAGAACTACTCCGATGTCCAAGAAGAGACTAATATTTTGCAGGAGTCTATGGAAGAAGAAATTGATGAAACTGTGAGCTCATTGGATGAAAAAGATGATGAGGAGAGCGAAGAACAGAAGGAGGAAGAGCGGATGAGCTACCCATGCCCACCTTCTAATGATAGTAACTCTTCAACTCATACATTGTTTAATTCCCCTTCGCGCTTACCGAAGGATGATTGCTATGATGATTGTTATGATCCCGTTGATTCTCTTGAAATACCCCTTTTTGATGATGCTTGCTATGCTTGTGGCCAAGATGCCAATATGAATTATTCTTATGGAGATGAACTTGCTATAGTTCCTTATGTTAAACACGAAATTGTTGCTATTGCACCCACACATGATAGTCCTATTATCTTTTTAAATTCTCCCAACTACACTATATCGGAGAAGTTTGCACTTATTAAGGATTACATTGATGGGTTGCCTTTTACTGTTATACATGATGATTTTGATAGATATAATATGCATGTGCTTTCTGCTCCTACTTGCAATTATTATGAGAGAGGAACTATATCTCCACCTCTCTATGTTTCCAACATGATAAAATTGCAAGAAATTGTTTATACTATGCACTGGCCTTTACTTTGTGTGCATGAATTGTTCTTTTACGACATGCCGATGCATAGGAAGAGAGTTAGACTTTGTCATTGCTTGATTTATGTTACTTTGTGCTCACTACTAAATGCCAAATCATTGCTAATTAAAATTGGCTTTGATATACCTTGGGATCCGGGTGGATTCACTACTTGATCACTATATGCCTAGCTTAATGGCTTTAAAGAAAGCGCTGCCAGGGAGACAACCCGGAAGTTTTAGAGAGTCATTTATTTCTATTGTGTGCCTTTATAAGGTTTAGAAATAAAAATAATGTTCCAAGGTTTGCCTTTAGGATGTTTACGATGCTTGTTGGTTTGTACGGTGCAGGAAAGAAACTTTGGCTGTAGTGCGAGATTTTTCATTTTTTACTGGAACGTCAAATGGTTCTGATTCTTTTTCCAATGTCTTTCTATACAAATTTTTATGTTTCCTAATTTTGGCAGAATTTTTCAAGTATCATAAGTACGGTGAATGTTCAGATTGCTACAGACTGTTCTGTTTTAGACAGATTCTGTTTTTGATGCATAGTTTGCTTGTTTTGATGAAACTATCGATTTATATAAGTGGATTAAGCCATGAAAAAGCTATATTACAGTAGACACAATGCAAAAACAAAATATGAATTGGTTTGCAATAGTACTTAGAGTGATGATTTGCTTTATTATACTAACGGATCTTACCGAGTTTTATGTTGAAGTTTTGTGTGGATGAAGTGTTCGATGATCGAGAAGGTTTCGATGTGAGAAGAAGGAAGAGAGGCAAGAGCTCAAGCTTGGGGATTCCCGAGGCACCCCAAGTAAATATTCAAGGAGACTCAAGCATCTAAGCTTGGGGATGCCCCGGAAGGCATCCCCTCTTTCTTCAACAAGTACCGGTATGTTTTCGGATTCGTTTCATTCATGTGATATGTGCAAATCTTGGAGCGTCTTATGTTTAGTTTTTACTTTTCTTTTATGCACCATGCTGGTATGAGATAGTCCTTGGTTGATTTATAGAATTCTCTTTGCACTTTACTTATATCTTTTTAGTACGGCTTTATAGAATGCTTCATGTGCTTCACTTATATCATTTGAAGTTTGGATTGCCTTATTCTCTTTATATAGTCAACCGCCATTTGTAGAATGCTCTTTTGCTTCACTTATACTTGTTAGAGCATGGGCATATGTTTTGTAGAAAGAATTAAACTCTCTTGCTTCACTTATATCTATTTAGAGAGATGACAGGAACTGGTCATTCACATGGTTAGTCATAAAATCCTACATAAAACTTGTAGATCACTGAATATGATATGTTTGATTCCTTCCAATAGTTTTGCGATATCAAGATGGTGATATTAGAGTCATGCTAGTGAGTAATTGTGAAATTGAGAAATACTTGTGTTGACGTTGCAAGTCCCGTAGCATGCACGTATGGTGAACCGTTATGTAACGAAGTCGGAGCATGAGGTGTTTATTGATTGTCTTCCTTATGAGTGGCGGTCGGGGACGAGCGATGGTCTTTTCCTACCAATATATCCCCCTAGGAGCATGTGCATAGTACTCTGTTTTGATGACTAATAGATTTTTGCAATAAGTATGTGAGTTTTTTATGACTAATGTTGAGTCGATGGATTATACGCACTCTCACCCTTCCATCATTGCTAGCCTCTTCGGTACCGTGCATTGCCCTTTATCACCTCAAGAGTTGGTGCAAACTTCGCCGGTGCATCCAAACCCCATGATACGATACGCTCTATCACACATAAACCTCCTTATATCTTCCTCAAAACAGCTACCATACCTACCTATCATGGCATTTCCATAGCCATTCCGAGATATATTGCCATGCAACTTCCATCATCATCATATACATGACTTGAGCATTTATTGTCATATTGCTTTGCATGATGTTTTCATGGCTTGTCTGTTTTTTTATGTCATTGCTATGCTAGATCATTGCACATCCCGGTACACCGCCGGAAGCATTCATATAGAGTCATATCTTTGTTCTAGATATCGAGTTGTAATATTGAGTTGTAAGTAAATAAAAGTGTGATGATCATCATTATTAGAGCACTGCCCCAGTGAGGAAATGATGATGGAGACTATGATTCCCCCACAAGTCGGGATGAGACTCCGGACGAAAAAAAATAAAAAAAAGAGAAAGGCCAAAAAAAGAGAAGGCCCAAAAAAAGAAAAAAAAGAAAAAAAAGAGAAAAAGAGAGAAGGGGCAATGTTACTATCCTTTTACCACACTTGTGCTTCAAAGTAGCACCATGTTATTCATATAGAGAGTCTCTTGAGTTATCACATTCATATACTAGTGGGAATTTTCATTATAGAATTTGGCTTGTATATTCCAACGATGGGCTTCCTCAAATGCCCTAGGTCTTCATGAGCAAGCAAGTTGGATGCGCACCCACTTAGTTTTAGTTTGAGCTTTCATACACCTATAGCTCTAGTGCATCTGTTGCATGGCAATCCCTACTCCTTACATTGACATCAATTGATGGGCATCTCCATAGCCCGTTGATTAGTCGCGTCGATGTGAGACTTTCTCCTCTTTTTGTCTTCTCCACATAACCCCCATCATCATATTCTATTCCACCTATAGTGCTATGTGAAGGAAATATGCCCTAGAGGCAATAATAAAGTTATTATTTATTTCCTTATTTCATGATAAATGTTTATTATTCATGCTAGAATTGTAATAAGTGGAAACATAATACATGTGTGAATACATAGACAAACAGAGTGTCACTTGTATGCCTCTACTTGACTAGCTCGTTAATTAAAGATGGTTATGTTTCCTAACAATAGACATGAGTTGTCATTTGATTAACGGAATCACATCATTAGGGAATGATGTGATTGGCATGACCCATTCCGTTAGCTTAGCACCTGATCGCTTAGTATGTTGCTATTGCTTTCTTCATGACTTATACATGTTCCTATGACTATGAGATTATGCAACTCCTGTTTGCCCGAGGAACACTTTGTGTGCTACCAAATGTCACAACGTAACTGGGTGATTATAAAGGAGCTCTACAGGTGTCTCCAAAGGTACATGTTGGGTTGGCGTATTTCAATATTAGGATTTGTCACTCCGATTGTCGGAGAGGTATCTCCGGGCCCTCTCGGTAATGCACATCACTTAAGCCTTGCAATCATTGCAACTAATGAGTTAGTTGCGAGATGATGTATTACAGAACGAGTAAAGAGACTTGCCGGTAACGAGATTGAACTAGGTATTGAGATACCGACGATCGAATCTCGGGCAAGTAACATACCGATGACAAAGGGAACAACGTATGTTGTTATGCGGTCTGACTGATAAAGATCTTCGTAGAATATGTGGGAGCCAATATGAGCATCCAGGTTCCGCTATTGGTTATTGACCGAAGACGTGTCTCGGTCATGTCTACATAGTTCTCGAACCAGTAGGGTCCGCACGCTTAAAGTTTCGATGACAATTATATTATGAGTTTATGAGTTTTGATGTACCGAAGGAGTTCGGAGTCCCGGATGAGATCAGGGACATGACGAGGACTCTCGAAATGGTTGAGACGTAAAGATCAATATATTGGACGACTGTATTCGGACATCGGAAAGGTTCCGAGTGATTCGGGTATTTTTCGGAGTACCGGAGAGTTACGGGAATACGTATTGGGCCTTATTGGGCCATACGAGAAAGAAAGAAAAGGGCCTCAAGGGTGGCCGCACCCCTCCCCTTGGTCTGGTCCGAATTGGACTAGGGAAGGGGGGAGCCCCTTCCTTCCTTCTCCTTTTCCCTTCCTCTTTTCCTATTCCATATGGGAGGTGGAATCCTACTAGGACTAGGGAGTCCTAGTAGGACTCCACACTTGGCGCACCCCCTCCTAGGGCCGGCCTCCTCCTCCCTTGCTCCTTTATATACGGGGGCAGGGGGCATCCCAAAGACACAACAATTGATCATTGATCTCTTAGCCGTGTGCGGTGCCCCCCTCCATCATAATCCTCGATAATATTGTAGCGGTGCTTAGGCGAAGCCCTGTGACGGTAGAACATCAAGATCGTCGCCACGCCGTCGTGCTAACGGAACTCATCCCCGACACTTTGCTGGATCGGAGTCCGGGGATCATCATCGAGCTGAAGGTGTGCTAGAACTCGGAGGCGCCGTATTTTCGGTGCTTGATCGGTCGGGCCGTGAAGACGTACGACTACATCAACCGCGTTGTTATAATGCTTCCGCTATCGGTCTACCAGGGTACGTAGACAACACTCTCCCCTCTCGTTGGTATGCATCACCATGATCTTGCGTGTGCGTAGGAAAATTTTGAAATTACTACGTTCCCCAACAGTGGTATCAGAGCCAGGTTTTATGCGTACATGTCATATGCATGATTAGAACACAAGTGAGTTGTGGGCGATATAAGTCATACTGCTTACCAGCATGTCATACTTTGGTTCGGCGGTATTGTTGGATGAAGCGGCTTGGACTGACATTACGCGTACGCTTACGCGAGACTGGTTCTACCGACGTGCTTTGCACACAGGTGGCTGGCGGGTGTCAGTTTCTCCAACTTTAGTTGAACCGAGTGTGGCTACGCCAGGTCCTTGCGAAGGTTAAAACAACACCAACTTGACAAACTATCGTTGTGGTTTTGATGCGTAGGTAAGAACGGTTCTTGCTAAGCCCGTAGCAGCCACGTAAAACTTGCAACAACAAAGTAGAGGACGTCTAACTTGTTTTTGCAGGGCATGTTGTGATGTGATATGGTCAAGACGTGATGAGATATAAGTTGTTGTATGAGATGATCATGTTTTGTTGAAGTTATCGGCAACTAGCAAAAGCCTTATGGTTGTCTCTCTATTGCATAAGATGCAAGCGCCAAATAATTGCTTTACTTTATCGCTATGTGATAGCAATAGTTGCAAGAGCAATTGTTGGCGAGACGACCATGTGATGACACATTGATATAGATCAAGATGATGGAGATCATGGTGTCATGTCGGTGACGATGGAGATCATGACGATGCTTTGGAGATGGAGATCAAAGGCACAAGATGATGATGGCCATATCATGTCACATATTATGATTGCATGTGATGTTTATCTTTTATACATCTTATTTTGCTTAGTTTGGCGGTATCTTTATAAGATGATCTCTCACTAAATTATCAAGGTATAAGTGTTCACCCTGAGTATGCACCGTTGCGAAAGTTCTTCGTGCTGAGACACCACGTGATGATCGGGTGTGATAGGCTCTACGTTCAAATACAACGGGTGCAAAACAGTTGCACACGCGGAATACTCAGGTTAAACTTGGCGAGCCTAGCATATAACAGATATGGCCTCGGAACACGGAGACCGAAAGGTCGAGCGTGAATCATATAGTAGATATGATCAACATAGTGATGTTCACCATTGAAACTACTCCATCTCACGTGATGATCGGACATGGTTTAGTTGATTTGGATCACGTGATCACTTAGAGGATTAGAGGGATGTCTATCTAAGTGGGAGTTCTTAAGTAATATGATTAATTGAACTTTAATTTATCATGAACTTAGTCCTGGTAGTATTAGCATATCTATGTTGTAGAGCAATAGCTCGCGTTTAGCTCCCCTGTTTTATTTTTGATATGTTCCTAGAGAAAACTAAGTTGAAAAATGTTAGTAGCAATGATGCGAATTGGATCCGTGATATGAGGTTTATCCTCATTGCTGCACAGAAGAATTATGTCCTTGATGCACCGCTAGGTGACAGACCTATTGCAGGAGCAGATGCATACGCTATGAACGTTTGGCTAGCTCAATATGATGACTACTTGATAGTTAAGTGCACCATGCTTTACGTCTTAGAATCGGGGCTTCAAAGACGTTTTGAACGTCATGGACCATATGAGATGTTCCAGGAGTTGAAGTTAATATTTCAAGCAAATACCCGAGTTGAGAGATATGAAGTCTCCTACAAGTTCTATAGCTAAAAGATGGAGGAGAATAGCTCAAGCAGTGAGCATGTGCTCAGAGTGTCTGGGTACTACAATCGCTTGAATCAAGTGGGAGTTATTCTTCCAGATAAAATAGTGATTGACAGAATTCTCTAGTCACCATCACCAAGTTAGTAGAACTTCGTGATGAACTATAATATGCAAGGGATAACAGAAACAATTACCAAGCTCTTCGTGATGTTGAAATTGACGAAGGTAGAAATCAAGAAAAACATCAAGTGTTGATGGTTGACGAAACCACTAGTTTCAAGAAAAGGGCAAAGGGAAGAAGGGGAACTTCAAGAAGAATGGCAAGCAAGTTGCTGCTCAAGTGAAGAAGCCCAAGTCTGGTCCTATGCCTGAGACTAAGTGCTTCTACTGCAAAGGGACTGGTCACTCGAAGCGGAACTGCCCCAAGTATTTGGCGAATAAGAAGGATGGTAAAGTGAACAAAGGTATATTGGATATACATGTTATTGATGTGTATTTTACTAGTGTTTATAGCAACCCCTCGGCATTTGATACTGGTTCAGTTGCTAAGAGTAGTAACTCGAAACGGGAGTTGCAGAATAAACAGAAACTAGTAAAAGGCAAGGTGATGATGTGTGTTGGAAGTAGTTCCAAGATTGATATGATCATCATCGCACACTCCCTATACTTTCGGGATTAGCGTTGAAACTAAATAAGTGTTATTTAGTCTTTGCGTTGGGCATGAATATGATTTGATCATGTTTGTTGCAATACGGTTATTCATTTAAATTAGAGAATAATTGTTGTTCTGTTTACATGAATAAAACCTTCTATGGTCATACACCCAATAAAAATAGTTTGTTGGATCTCGATCATAGTGATACACATATTCATAATATTGAAGCCAAAATATGCAAAGTTAATAATGATAGTGCAACTTATTTGTGGCACTGTCGTTTAGGTCATATTGGTGTAAAGCGCATGAAGGAACTCCATGCTGATGGGATTTTGGAATCACTTGATTATGAATCACTTGATGCTTGCGAAACATGCCTTATGGGCAAGATGACTAAGACTCCGTTCTCCGGAACAATGGAGCGAGCAACTGACTTACTGGAAATAATAAATACTGATGTATGCGATCCGATGAGTATTAAAGCTCGCGGCGGGTATCGTTATTTTCTCACATTCACAGATGATTTGAGAAGATACGGGTATATCTACTTGATGAAACATAAATCTGAAACATTTGAAAAGTTCAAATAATTTCAGAGTGAAGTGGAAAATCATTGTAACAATAAAGTTATTATTTATTTCCTTATTTCATGATAAATGTTTATTATTCATGCTAGAATTGTATTAAGCGGAAACATAATACATGTGTGAATACATAGACAAACAGAGTGTCACTAGTATGCCTCTACTTGACTAGCTCGTTAATTAAAGATGGTTATGTTTCCTAACCATAGACATGAGTTGTCATTTGATTAACGGGATCACAACATTAGGAGAATGATGTGATTGACATGACCCTTTCCGTTAGCTTAGCACCTGATCGTTTAGTATGTTGCTATTGCTTTCTTCATGACTTATACCTGTTCCTATGACTATGAGATTATGCAACTCCCGTTTGCTGGAGGAACACTTTGTGTGCTACCAAACGTCACAACGTATCTGGGTGATTATAAAGGAGCTCTACAGGTGTCTCCAAAGGTACATGTTGGGTTGGCGTATTTAAAGATTAGGATTTGTCAGTCCGATTGCCAGAGAGGGATCTCTGGGCCCTCTCGGTAATGCACATCACTTAAGCCTTGCAAGCATTGCAACTAATGAGTTAGTTGTGATATGATGTATTACAGAACGAGTAAAGAGATTTGCCGGTAACGAGATTGAACTAGGTATTGAGATACCAACGATCGAATCTCGGGCAAGTAACATACCGATGACAAAGGGAACAACTTATGTTGTTATGCGGTCTGACCGATAAAGATCTTCGTAGAATATGTGGGAGCCAATATGAGCATCCAGGTTCCGCTATTGGTTATTGACCGGAGACGTGTCTCGGTCATGTCTACATAGTTCTCGAACCCGTAGGGTCCGCACGCTTAAAGTTTCGATGACAGTTATATTATGAGTTTATAGGTTTTGATGTACCGAAGGAGTTCGGAGTCCCGTATGAGATCGGGGACATGACGAGGAGTCTCGAAATGGTCGAGACGTAAAGATCGATATATTGGACGACTATATTCGGACATCGGAAAGGTTCCGAGTGATTCGGGTATTTTTCGGAGTACCGGAGAGTTACAGGAATACGTATTGGGCTTTATTGGGCCATATGGGAGGAAAAGGGACTCAAGGGTGGCCGCACCCCTCCCCTTGGTCTGGTCCGAATTGGACTAGGAAGGGGGGAGCCCCTTCCTTCCTTCTCCTTTTCCCTTCCTCTTTTCCTATTCCATATGGGAGGTGGAATCCTACTAGGACTAGGGAGTCCTAGTAGGACTCCACACTTGGCGCGCCTCCACCTAGGGCCGGCCTCCTCCTCCCTTGCTCCTTTATATACGGGGGCAGGGGCACCCCAAAGACACAACAATTGATCATTGATCTCTTAGCCGTGTGCGGTCCCCCCCTCCACCATAATCCTCGATAATATTGTAGCGGTGCTTAGGCGAAGCCCTGCGACGGTAGAACATCAAGATCGTCACCACGCCGTCGTCCTGATGGAACTCATCCCCGACACTTTGCTGGATCGGAGTCCGGGGATCTGTTGGAAATATGCCCTAGAGGCAATAATAAAAGGATTATTATATTTCCTTATTCATGATAATTGTCTATTGTTCATGCTATAATTGTATTGTCCGGAAATCGTAATACATGTGTGAATACATAGACCACAATATGTCCCTAGTAAGCCTCTAGTTGACTAGCTCGTTGATCAATAGATAGTCATGGTTTCCTGACTATGGACATGGGGATGTCATTGATCACGGGATCACATCATTAGGAGAATGATGTGATGGACAAGACCCAAACCTAAGCATAGCACAAAGATCGTGTAGTTTGTTTGCTGGAGCTTTTCTGAAGGTCAAGTATCATTCCTTAGACCATGAGATTATGCAACTCCCGTATGCCATAGGAGTGCTTTGGGTGTATCAAACGTCACAACGTAACTGGGTGACTATAAAGGTGCACTACAGGTATCTCCGAAAGTGTTTGTTGGGTTGGCATGAATCGAGACTGGGATTTGTCACTCCGTATGACGGAGAGGTATCTCTGGGCCCACTCGGTAAGACATCATCATAATGAGCTCAATGTGATCAAGGTGTTGTTCACGGGATGATGTGTTACGGGAATGGGTAAAGAGACTTGCAGGTAACGAGATTGAATAAGGTATCGGTATACCGACGATCGAATCTCGGGCAAGTATCGTACTAATAGACGAAGGGAATTGAGTACGGGATTGATTAAGTCCTCGACATCGTGGTTCATCCGATGAGATCATCGCGGAACATGTGGGAGCCAACATGGGTATCTAGATCCCGCTGTTCGTTATTGACCGGAGATCTTCTCGGTCATGTCTGCATGTCTCCCGAACCCGTAGGGTCTACACACTTAAGGTTCGGTGACGCTAGGGTTGTAAAGATATTAGTATGCAGCAAACTGAAGGTTGTTCGGAGTCCCGGATGAGATCCCGAACGTCACGAGAGGTTCCGGAATGGTCCGGAGGTAAAGAATTATATATAGGAATTGTCGTTTCGGCCATCGGGAAGGATTCGGGGGTCACCGGTATTGTACCGGGACCACCGGATGGGTCCCGGGGGTCCACCGGGTGGGGCCACCCATCCCGGAGTGCCCCGTGGGCTGAAGTAGGGAGCGAACCAGCCCATAGTGGGCTGGTGCGCCCCCCCCCATGGGCCTCCCCCCTGCGCCTAGGGTTGGAAACCCTAGGGCAGGGGGCGCCCCACTTGCCTTGGGCGGCAAGGCTCCCCCCTTGGCCGCCGCCCCCCCTTGGAGATGCATATCCAGGGCCGGAGCCCCCCCTAGGGGGCCTATATAAAGGGGGGAGGGAGCGCAGCCGCACCCTGCAGCCTTGGTGCCTCCCTCTCCCCTGTTACACCTCTCCCTCTCTCCGTAGACGCTTGGCGAAGCCCTGCTGGAATTCTGCTGCATCCACCACCACGCCGTCGTGCTGCTGGATCTTCATCAACCTCTCCTTCCCCCTTGCTGGATCAAGAAGGAGGAGATGTCATCCCGACCGTACGTGTGTTGAATGCGGAGGTGCCGTCCGTTCGGCGCTGGTCATCGGTGATTTGGATTACGATGAGTACGACTCCATCATCCACGTTCTTCTTGAAGGCTTCCGTTGCGATCTACAAGTGGTATGTAGATGCTCTCCTATCCACTCGTTGCTAGAATACTCCATGGATAGATCTTGGTGATGCGTAGGAAAATTTTAATTTCTGCTACGATCCCCAACAGTGGCATCATGAGCTAGGTCTATGCATAGTTTCTATGCACGAGTAGAACACAAAGTAGTTGTGGGCGTCGAATTGTCAATTCTTCTTGCCGTTACTAGTCCTATCTTGGTTCAGCGGTATTGTGGGATGAAGCGGCCCGGACCAACCTTACACGTACGCTTACGTGAGACCGGTTCCACCGACTGACATGCACTAGTTGCATAAGGTGGCTGGCGGGTGTCTGTCTCTCCCACTTTAGTTGAATCGGATTCGATGAACAGGGTCCTTATGAAGGGTAAATAGAGATTAACAATTCACGTTGTGGTTTTAACGTAGGTAAGAAGCGTTCTTGCTAGCAACCTATAACAGCCACGTAAAAACTTGCAACAACAATTAGAGGACGTCTAACTTGTTTTTGCAGCAAGTGCTTTGTGATGTGATATGGCCAGAAGTTGTGATGAATCGTGTATGTGATGTATGAGATGATCTTGTTATTGTAATAAGAATCACGACTTGCATGTCGATGAGTATGACAACCGGCAGGAGCCATAGGAGTTGTCTTTATTTATTTATGACCTGCGTGTCAACTTAAATCGTCATGTAATTACTTTACTTTATTGCTAAAGCGTTAGCCATAGTAGTAGAAGTAATAGTTGACGTGACAACTTCATGAAGACACGATGATCGAGATCATGATGATGGAGATCATGCTGTCATGCCGGTGACGACGATGAACATGGCGCCCCGAAGATGGAGATCAAAGGAGCGAAATGATGTTGGCCATATGATGTCACTATTTGATTGCATGTGATGTTTATCATGTTTTTACATCTTATTTGCTTAGAACGACGGTAGCATAAATAAGATGATCCCTCATTAAAAATATCAAAAATGTGTTCTCCCTAGCTATGCACCGTTGCTAAGGTTCGTCGTTCCGAAGCACCACGTGATGATCGGGTGTGATAGGTCCTTACGTTCGCATACAACAGGTGTAAGCCAGATTTACACACGCAATACACTTAGGTTGGATTGACGAGCCTAGCATGTACAGACATGGCCTCGGAACACGGAGGAGCGAAAGGTCAAACATGAGTCGTGTAGAAGATACGATCAACATGGAGATGTTCACCGATGATAACTAGTCCGTCTCACGTGATGATCGGACACGGCCTAGTTGACTCGGATCATGTATCACTTAGATGACTACAGGGATGTCAAATCTGAGTGGGAGTTCATTCATTAATTTGATTAGATGAACTTAACTATCATGAACTTAGTCTAAATCTTTACAATATGTCTTGTAGATCAAATGGCCCACGCTAATGTCACCCTCAACTTCAACGCGTTTCTAGAGAAAACCAACCTGAAAGATGATGGCAACAACTATGTGGACTGGGTCCGGAACCTGAGGATCATCCTCATAGCAGCCAAGAAAGATTATGTCCTAGAAGCACCGCTAGGTGATGCACCATTCCCAGCAAACCAGGACGTTATGAACGCCCATCAGTCACGTGCTGATGATTACTCCCTCGTTCAGTGCGGCATGCTTTACAGCTTAGAACCGGGTCTTCAAAAGTGTTTTGAGCAACACTGAGCATATGAGATGTTCGAGGAGCTGAAATTGATTTTCCAAGCTCATGCCCGGGTCGAGAGATATGATGTCTCCGACAAGTTCTTTAGCTGCAAGATGGAGGAAAATAGCTCTGTCAGTGAACACATACTCAAGATGTCTGGGTTGCACGACCGCTTGACTCAGCTGGAAGTTAATCTCCCGGATCAGGCGGTCATTGACAGAATCCTTCAGTCTCTCCCACCTAGCTACAAGAGCTTCGTGATGAACTACAATATGCAGGGAATGCAAAAGACCATTCCCGAGTTTTATTCAATGCTGAAATCTGCGGAGGTGGAGATCAAAAAGGAACATCAAGTGTTGATGGTGAATAAAACCACTAAGTTCAAGAAAGGCAAGGGTAAGAAGAACTTCAAGAAGGACGGCAAGGAGTTTGCCGCGCCTAGTAAATCAGTTGCCAGGAAGAAGTCAAAGAATGGACCCAAACCTGAAACCGAGTGCTTTTATTGCAAGGGAAATGGTCACTGGAAACGGAATTGGCCCAAGTACTTAGCGGATAAGAAGGCCGGCAACACCAAAGGTATATGTGATATACATGTTATTGATGTGTACCTTACCAGCACTCGTAGTAGCTCCTGGGTATTTGATACCGGTGCAGTTGCTCATATTTGTAACTCAAAGCAGGATCTGCGGAATAAACGGAGACTGGCCAAGGACGAGGTGACGATGCGCGTCGGGAATGGTTCCAGGGTCGATGTGATCGCCATTGGCACGCTACCTCTGCATTTACCTACGGGATTAGTTTTAAACCTCAATAATTGTTATTTAGTGCCAAGTTTGAGCATGAACATTGTATCTGGATCTCGTTTAATTCGAGATGGCTACTCATTTAAATCCGAGAATAATGGTTGTTCTATTTATATGAGTGATATGTTTTATGGTCAAGCTCCGATGGTCAATGGTTTATTCTTAATGAATCTCGTACGTGATGATACACATATTCATAGTGTGAATACCAAAAGATGTAAAGTTAATAACGATAGTCCCACATACTTGTGGCACTGCCGCCTTGGTCACATTGGTGTCAAGCGCATGAAGAAGCTCCATGCTGATGGACTTTTAGAGTCGCTCGATTATGAATCATTTGACACATGCGAACCATGCCTCATGGGCAAAATGACCAAGACTCCATTCTCAGGGACAATGGAGCGAGCAACCAACTTGTTGGAAATCATACATACAGATGTGTGTGGTCCAATGAGCATTGAGGCTCGCGGAGGCTATCGTTATGTTCTCACTCTCACTGATGATTTGAGTAGATATGGGTATATCTACTTAATGAAACACAAGTCTGAGACCTTTGAAAAGTTCAAGGAGTTTCAGAGTGAGGTTGAGAATCAACGTGACAGAAAAATAAAGTTCTTACGATCACATCGTGGGGGAGAATATTTAAGTCATGAATTTGGCACACACTTAAGAAAATGTGGAATCGTTTCACAACTCACGCCGCCGGGAACACCTCAGCGTAATGGTGTGTCCGAACGTCGTAATCCCACTCTATTGGATATGGTGCGATCTATGATGTCTCTTACCGATCTACCGCTCTCATTTTGGGGCTATGCTTTAGAGACTGTCGTATTCACTTTAAATAGGGCTCCGTCAAAATCCGTTGAGACGACACCGTATGAATTATGGTTTGGAAAGAAACCTAAGCTGTCATTTCTGAAAGTTTGGGGTTGCGATGCTTATGTCAGGAAACTTCAACCTGAAAAGCTCGAACCCAAATCGGAAAAGTGCGTCTTCATAAGATATCCCAAAGAAACAGTTGGGTATACCTTCTACCTCAGATCCGAAGGCAAGATCTTTGTTGCCAAGAACGGGTCCTTTCTAGAGAAAGAGTTTCTCGCGAAAGAAGTAAGTGGGAGGAAAGTAGAGCTTGATGAAGTACTACCGCTTGAAAATCAGAGTAGCGCAGCTCAGGAAAATGTTCCTGTGGTGCCTGCACCGATTAGAGAGGAGGTTAATGATGATGATCAAGATACTTCTGATCAAGCTCCTACTGAACTTCGTAGGTCCACAAGGACACGTTCCACACCAGAGTGGTACGGCAACCCTGTCCTGGAAATCATGTTGTTGGACAACGGTGAACCTTCGAACTATGAAGAAGCGATGGCGGGCCCAGATTCTGACAAATGGCTAGAAGCCATGAAATCCGAGATAGAATCCATGTATGAAAACAAAGTATGGACTTTGAATGACTTGCCCGATGATCGGCGAGCCATAGAAAATAAATGGATATTTAAGAAGAAGACAGACGCAGATGGTAATGTGACCATTTATAAGGCTCGACTTGTCGTTAAGGGTTATCGACAAGTTCAAGGGGTTGACTACGATGAGACTTTCCCACCCGTAGCGAAGCTGAAGTCCGTCCGAATCATGTTAGCAATTGCCGCATTCTATGATTATGAGATATGGCAAATGGACGTCAAAACGGCATTCCTTAACGGCTTTCTTAAGGAAGAATTGTATATGATGCAGCCGGAAGGTTTTATCGATCCTAAGAATGCTAACAAAGTATGCAAGCTCCAGCACTCTATCTATGGGCTAGTGCAAGCATCTCGGAGTTGGAACATTCGCTTTGATGATATGATCAATGCGTTTGGGTTTATGCAGACTTATGGAGAAGCCTGCGTTTACAAGAAAGTGAGTGGGAGCTCTGTAGCATTTCTCATATTATATGTGGATGACATACTATTGATGGGAAATGATATAGAATTTTTGGAAAGCATAAAGGCCTATTTGAACAAGTGTTTTTCAATGAAGGACCTTGGAGAAGCTGCTTATATATTAGGCATCAAGATCTATAGAGATAGATCGAGACGCCTCATCGGTTTTTCATAAAGTACGTACCTTGACAAGATTTTGAAGAAGTTCAAAATGGATCAGTCCAAGAAGGGGTTCTTGCCTGTATTGAAAGGTGTGCAATTGAGCACGGCTCAATGCCCGACCACGGCAAAAGATATAGAAGAGATGAGTGTCATCCCCTATGCATCAGCCATAGGGTCTATTATGTATGCCATGCTGTGTACCAGACCCGATGTAAACCTTGCCGTAAGTTTGGTAGGTAGGTACCAAAGTAATCCCGGCAAGGAACACTGGACAGCGGTCAAAAACATCCTGAAGTACCTGGAAAGGACTAAGGATATGTTTCTCGTTTATGGAGGTGCCGAAGAGCTCGTCGTAAAGGGTTACGTCGACGCCAGCTTCGACACAGATCTGGATGACTCCAAGTCACAAACCGGATACGTGTATATTTTGAATGGAGGGGCAGTAAGCTGGTGCAGTTGCAAGCAAAGCGCCGTGGCGGGATCTACATGTGAAGCAGAGTATATGGCAGCCTCGGAGGCAGCACAAGAAGCAGTCTGGGTGAAGGAGTTCATTACCGACCTAGGAGTCATACCCAATGCATCGGACCCGATGACTCTCTTCTGTGACAACACTGGAGCAATTGCCCTTGCGAAGGAGCCCAGGTTTCACAGGAAGACCAGGCATGTCAAGCGTCGCTTCAACTCCATTCGTGAAAGTGTTCAAAATGGAGACATAGAGATTTGTAAAGTACATACGGACCTGAATGTGGCAGATCCGTTAACTAATCCTCTCCCTAGAGCAAAACATGATCAACACCAAAATTCCATAGGTGTGTGATTCATCACAATGTAACTAGACTATTGTCTCTAGTGCAAGTGGGAGACTGTTGGAAATATACCCTAGAGGCAATAATAAATGGATTATTATATTTCCTTATTCATGATAATTGTCTATTGTTCATGCTATAATTGTATTGTCCGGAAATCATATACATGTGTGAATACATAGACCACAATATGTCCCTAGTAAGCCTCTAGTTGACTAGCTCGTTGATCAATAGATAGTCATGGTTTCCTGACTATGGACATGGGGATGTCATTGATAACGGGATCACATCATTTGGAGAATGATGTGATGCACAAGAACCAAACCTAAGCATAGCACAAAGATCGTGTAGCTTGTTTGCTAGAGCTTTTCTGAATGTCAAGTATCATTCCATAGACCATGAGATTATGCAACTCCCGTATGCCGTAGGAGTGCTTTGGGTGTATCAAACGTCACAACGTAACTGGGTGACTATAAAGGTGCACTACAGGTATCTTCGAAAGTGTTTGTTGGGTTGGCATGAATCGAGACTGGGATTTTTCACTCCGTATGACGGAGAGGTATCTCTGGGCCCACTCGGTAAGACATCATCATAATGAGCTCAATGTGATCAAGGTGTTGTTCACGGGATGATGTGTTACGGGAACGAGTAAAGAGACTTGCCGGTAACGAGATTGAATAAGGTATCGGTATACCGACGATCGAATCTCGGGCAAGTATCGTACCGATAGACGAAGGGAATTGAGTACGGGATTGATTAAGTCCTCGACATCGTGGTTCATCCGATGAGATCATCGAGGAGCATGTGGGAGCCAACATGGGTATGTCTGCATGTCTCGGTCATGTCTGCATGTCTGCATGTCTCGGTCATGTCTGCATGTCTCCCGAACCCGTAGGGTCTACACACTTAAGGTTCGGTGACGCTAGGGTTGTTAAGATATTAGTATGCAGCAAACCGAAGGTTGTTCGGAGTCCCGGATGAGACCCCGGACATCACGAGAGGTTCCAGAATGGTCCGTACGTAAAGAATTATTTATAGGAAGTGTCGTTTCGGCCATCGGGAAGGATTCGGGGGTCACTGGTATTGTACCGGGACCACCGGATGGGTCCCGGGGGTCCACCGGGTGGGGCCACCCATCCCGGAGGGCCCCGTGGGCTGAAGTGGGGAGGGAACCAGCCCATAGTGGGCTGGTGCGCCCCCCCCATGGGCCTCCCCCTGCGCCTAGGGTTGGAAACCCTAGGGCAGGGGGCGCCCCACTTGCCTTGGGGGCAAGGCTCCCCCCTTGGCCGCCGCCCCCCCTTGGAGATGCATCTCCAGGGCCGGCGCCCCCCTAGGGGGCCTATATAAAGGGGGGGAGGGAGGGAAGCCGCACCCTGCAGCCTTGGCGCCTCCCTCTCCCCTGTTACACCTCTCCCTCTCTCCGTAGTTGCTTGGCAAAGCCCTGCTGGAATTCTGCTGCATCCACCACCACACCGTCGTGCTGCTGGATCTTCATCAACCTCTCCTTCCCCCTTGCTGGATCAAGAAGGAGGAGACGTCATCCCGACCGTACGTGTGTTGAACGCGGAGGTGTCGTCCGTTCGGCGCTGGTCATCGGTGATTTGGATCACGACGAGTACGACTCCATCATCCACGTTCTTCTTGAACGCTTCCGTTGCGATCTACAAGTGGTATGTAGATGATCTCCTATCCCCTCGTTGCTAGAATACTCCATGGATAGATCTTGGTGATGCGTAGGAAAATTTTAATTTCTGCTACGATCCCCAACAGGATCGTCATCGAGCTGAACGTGTGCTAGAACTCGGAGGTGCCGTATTTTCGATGCTTGATCGGTCGGGCCGTGAAGACGTACGACTACATCAACCGCGTTGTTATAACGCTTCCATTATCGGTCTACGAGCGTACGTAGACAACACTCTCCCCTCTCGTTGCCATGCATCACCATGATCTTGCGTGTGCGTAGGAAAATTTTGAAATTACTACGTTCCCCAACACTATGTCCATGGCTCACGCTCATGTATTGCGTGAAAGTTGAAAAGGTTTGAGAAACATTAAAAGTATGAAACAATTGCTTGGCTTGTCATCGGGGTTATGCATGATGTGAATATTTTGTGTGGTGAAGATGGAGCACAGCCAGACTATATGATTTTGTAGGGATAACTTTCTCTGGCCATGTTATTTTGAAAAGACATGATTGCTTTATTAGTAGGCTTGAATTATTATTGTTTTTATGTCAAATGATAGATTATTGCTTTGAATCACTCGTGTCTTAATATTCATGCCATGATTAGACATACGATCAAGATCATGCTAGGTAGCATTCCACATCAAAAATTATCTTTTTTATCATTTACCTACTCGAGGACGATCAGGAATTAAGCTTGGGGATGCTGATACGTCTCCGCCGTATCTGTATATTTTGATTATTCCATGCCAATATTCAACAACTTCCATATACTTTTTGGCAACTTTTTATACTATTTTTGGGACTAACATATTGATCCAGTGCCCAGTGCCAGTTCCTGCCTGTTACATGTTTTTGGTTTCGCAGAATATCCATATCAAACGGAGTCCAAACGGGATAAAAACGGACGAAGCTTATTTTTGGAATATTTGGAAAATCTGGGAGAAAGTTCAACGTGAAATGGTGCCCGAGGTGGCCACGAGGCAGGGGCCCACGCCCGTACCAGGAGGGCGCGCCCCCACCCTCGTGGGCCACCCGTAAGGCGGTTGATGCCCTTCTCCGGCCGCAAGAAAGCTAACTTTTGGAGAAAAAAATCACGGCAATGGTTTCAGTCCAATCGGAGTTACGGATCTCCATATATACCTGAAACGGTGAAAAGACAGCAGAACAGAACGCAGAAACAAAGAGAGATAGAGAGACAGATCCAATCTCGGAGGGGCTCTCGCCCCTCCAACGCCATGGAGACCATGGACCAAGGGGGAAACCCTTCTCCCATCTAGGGAGAAGGTCAAGGAAGAAGAAGAAGGAGGGGGTCTCTCTCCCCTCGCTTCTGGTGGCGCCGGAACGCCGCCGGGGGCCATCATCATCACTACGTTCTACACCAACACCTCCGCCATCTTCACCAACATCTCCATCACCTTCCCCCCTCTATCTACAGCGGTCCACTCTCCTGCAACCCATTGTACCCTCTACTTGAACATGGTGCTTTATGCTTCATATTATTATCCAATGATGTGTTGCCATCCTATGATGTATGAGTAGATTTTCATTGTCCTATCGGTGGTTGATGAATTTCTAAGATTGATTTAATTTGCTTATGGTTATGTTGCTGTCCTTTGGTGTCCATCATATGAGCGTGCGCGTGGATCACACCATAGGGTTAGTTGTATGGTGATAAGACTATGTAGTGGAGGGCAAGAGTGACAGAAGCTTCAACCTAGCATAGAAATTGATGCATACGGGATTGAAGGGGGACCAATATATCTTAATGCTACAGTTGGATTTATCTTAATGAACGTTAGTAGTTGCGGACACTTGCTAATAGTTCCAATCATAACTGCATAGAATCCCAAGTCAGGGATGACATGCTAGCAGTGGCCTCTCCGACATAAAACTTGCTATTGGTCTAGTAAAGTAGTCAATTGCTTAAGGGACAATTTCGCAACTCCTACCACCACTTTTACACACTCGCTATATTTACTTTAGTTGCATCTTTACTTACAACAGACCCTAGCTTTTATTTACGCTCTTTATTTTCTTGCAAGCCTACCAAAAACACCTACAAAGTACTTCTTGTTTCATACTTGTTCTAGGTAAAGTAAACATCAAGAGTGCGTAGGGTTGTATCAGTGGTTGTCGGTGTCAAAACCGGCGGATCTCGGGTAGGGGGTCCCGAACTGTGCGTCTAGGCGGATGGTAACAGGAGACAAGGGACACAATGTTTTACCCAGGTTCGGGCCCTCTTGATGGAGGTAAAACCCTACGTCCTGCTTGATTAATATTGATGATATGGGTTGTACAAGAGTAGATCTACCACGAGATCAAGGAGGCTAAACCCTAGAAGCTAGCCTATGGTATGATTTTTGTATATTGGAGTTGTGCTACGGACTAAAACCCTCCGGTTTCTATAGACACTAGAGAGGGCTAGGGTTAGACAAAGTCGGTTATAATGGTAGGAGATCTAAATATCCGCATCGCCAAGCTTGCCTTCCACGCCAAGGAAAGTCCCATCCGGACACGGGACAAAGTCTTCGGTCTTGTATCTTCATAGTCCGGCTACCCGGACACCCCCTAATCCAGGACTCCCTCAGTAGCCCCTGAACCAGGCTTCAATGACGACGATGTTGGAAATATGCCCTAGAGGCAATAATAAAAGGATTATTATATTTCCTTGTTCATGATAATTGTCTATTGTTCATGCTATAATTGTATTGTTCGGAAATCATAATACATGTGTGAATACATAGACCACAATGTGTCCCTAGTAAGCCTCTAGTTGACTAGCTCGTTGATCAATACATAGTCATGGTTTCCTGACTATGGACATGGGGATGTCATTGATAACGGGATCACATCATTAGGAGAATGATGTGATGGACAAGACCCAAACCTAAGCATATCACAAAAGATCGTATAGTTCGTTTGCTAGAGCTTTTCTGAATGTCAAGTATCATTCCTTGGACCAAGAGATTATGCAACTCCCGGATGCCGTAGGAATGCTTTGGGTGAATCAAACGTCACAATGTAACTGGGTGACTATAAAGGTGCACTACAGGTATCTCCGAAAGTATCTGTTGGGTTGGCATGAATCAAGACTGGGATTTGTCACTCCGTGTGACGGAGAGGTATCTCTGGGCCCACTCGGTAAGACATCATCATAATGAGCTCAATGTGATCAAGGTGTTGTTCACGGGATGATGTGTTATGGGAACGAGTAAAGAGACTTGCCGGTAACGAGATTGAACAAGGTATCGGTATACCGACGATCGAATCTCGGGCAAGTATCATACCGATAGACAAAGGGAATTGAATACAGGATTGATTAAGTCATCGACATCGTGGTTCATCCGATGAGATCATCGAGGAGCATGTGGGAGCCAACATGGGTATCCAGATCCCGCTGTTGGTTATTGACCGGAGATCGTCTCGGTCATGTCTGCATGTCTCCCGAACCGGTAGGGTCTACACACTTAAGGTTCGGTGACGCTAGGGTTGTTAAAGATATTAGTATGCATCAAACCGAATTTTGTTCGGAGTCCTGGATGAGATCCCGGACGTCACGAGAGGTTCCGGAGTGGTCCGTAGGTAAAGAATTATATATAGGAAGTGTCGTTTCTGCCATCGGGAATGATCTGGGGGTCGCCGGTATTGTACCGGGACCACCAGATGGGTCCCGGGGGTCCACCGGGTGGGGCCACCCATCCCAGAGGGCCCCGTGGGCTGAAGTGGGGAGGGAACCAGCCCATGGTGGGCTGGTGCGCCCCCATGGGCCTCCCCCTGCGCCTAGGGTTGGAAACCCTAGGGCAGGGGGCGCCCCACTTGCCTTGGGGGGCAAGGCTCCCCCCTTGGCCGCCGGCCCCCCCTTGGAGATGCATATCCAGGGCCGGCGCCCCCCTAGGGGGCCTATATAAAGGGGGGGAGGGAGCACAGCCGCACCCTGCAGCCTTGGCGCCTCCCTCTCCCCTGTTACACCTCTCCCTCTCTCCGTAGACGCTTGGCGAAGCCCTGCTGGAATTCTGCTGCATCCACCACCACGCCGCCGTGCTGCTGGATCTTCATCAACCTCTCCTTCCCCCTTGCTGGATCAAGAAGGAGGAGACGTCATCCCGACCGTACGTGTGTTGAATGCGGAGGTGTCGTCCGTTCGGCGCTGGTCATCGGTGATTTGGATCACGATGAGTACGACTCCATCATCCACGTTCTTCTTGAAGGCTTCCGTTGCGATCTACAAGTGGTATGTAGATGCTCTCCTATCCACTCGTTGCTAGAATACTCCATGGATAGATCTTGGTGATGCGTAGGAAAATTTTAATTTCTGCTACGATCCCCAACAGTGGCATCATGAGCTAGGTCTATGCGTAGTTTCTATGCACGAGTAGAACACAAAGTAGTTGTGGGCGTCGAATTGTCAATTCTTCTTGCCGTTACTAGTCCTATCTTGGTTCAGCGGTATTGTGTGATGAAGCGGCCCGGACCAACCTTACACGTACGCTTACGTGAGACCGGTTCCACCGACTGACATGCGCTAGTTGCATAAGGTGGCTGGCGGGTGTCTGTCTCTCCCACTTTAGTTGAATCGGATTCGATGAACAGGGTCCTTATGAAGGGTAAATAGAGATTAACAATTCACGTTGTGGTTTTAACGTAGGTAAGAAGCGTTCTTGCTAGCAACCTATAACAGCCACGTAAAAACTTGCAACAACAATTAGAGGACGTCTAACTTGTTTTTGCAGCAAGTGCTTTGTGATGTGATATGGCCAGAAGTTGTGATGAATCATGTATGTGATGTATGAGATGATCTTGTTATTGTAATAGGAATCATGACTTGCATGTCGATGAGTATGACAACCGGCAGGATCCATAGGAGTTGTCTTTATTTATTTATGACCTGCGTGTCAACTTAAATCGTCATGTAATTACTTTACTTTATTGCTAAAGCGTTAGCCATAGTAGTAGAAGTAATAATTGATGTGACAACTTCACGAAGACACGATGATGGAGATCATGGTGTCATGCCGGTGACGACGATGAACATGGCGCCCCGAAGATGGAGATCAAAGGAGCGAAATGATGTTGGCCATATCATGTCACTATTTGATTGCATGTGATGTTTATCATGTTTTTGCATCTTATTTGCTTAACGATGGTAGCATAAATAAGATGATCCCTCGTTAAAATATCAAAAACGTGTTCTCCCTAACTGTGCACTGTTGCTAAGGTTCGTCGTTCCGAAGCACCACGTGATGATTGGGTGTGATAGGTTCTTACGTTCGCATACAACGGGTGTAAGCCAGATTTACACACGCAATACACTTAGGTTGGATTGACGAGCCTAGCATGTACAGACATGGCGTCGGAACACGGAGGACCGAAAGGTCGAACATGAGTCGTATAGAAGATACGATCAACATGGAGATGTTCACCGATGATGACTAGTCCGTCTCACGTGATGATCGGACACGGCCTAGTTGACTCGGATCATGTATCACTTAGATGACTAGAGGGATGTCAAATCTGAGTGGGAGTTCATTCATTAATTTGATTAGATGAACTTAATTATCATGAACTTAGTCTAATTCTTTACAATATGTCTTGTAGATCAAATGGCCCGCGGTAATGTCACCCTCAACTTCAACGCGTTCCTAGAGAAAACCAAGCTGAAAGATGATGGCAGCAACTATTCGGACTGGGTCCGGAACCTGAGGATCATCCTCATAGCAGCCAAGAAAGATTATGTCCTAGAAGCACCGCTAGGTGAAGCACCATTCCCAGAAAACCAGGACGTTATGAACGCCCATCAGTCACGTACTGATGATTACTCCCTCGTTCAGTGCGGCATGCTTTACAGCTTAGAACCGGGGCTCCAAAAGCGTTTTGAGTAACACGGAGCATATGAGATGTTCGAGGAGCTGAAATTGATTTTCCAAGCTCATGCCCGGGTCGAGAGATATGATGTCTCCGGGAAGTTCTTTAGCTGTAAGATGGAGGAAAATAGCTCTGTCAGTGAACACATACTCAAGATGTCTGGGTTGCACAACCGCTTGACTCAGCTAGAAGTTAATCTCCCGGATGAGGCGGTCATTGACAGAATCCTTCAGTCGCTCCCACCTAGCTACAAGAGCTTCGTGATGAACTACAATATGCAGGGGATGGAAAAGACCATTCCCGAGTTGTATTCAATGCTGAAATCTGCAGAGGTGGAGATCAAAAAGGAACATCAAGTGTTGATGGTGAATAAATCCACTAAGTTCAAGAAAGGCAAGGGTAAAAAGAACTTCAAGAAGGACGACAAGGAGGTTGCTATGCCTGGTAAATCAGTTGCCAGGAAGAAGTCAAAGAATGGACCCAAACCTGAAACTGAGTGCTTTTATTGCAAGGGAAATGGTCACTGGAAGCGGAATTGCCCCAAGTACTTAGCAGATAAGAAGGCCGGCAACACTAAAGGTATATGTGATATACATGTAATTGATGTGTACCTTACCAGTGCTCGTAGTAGCTCCTGGGTATTTGATACCGGTGCCGTTGCTCATATTTGTAACTCAAAACAGGAGCTGCGGAATAAACGGAGACTGGAGAAGGACGAGGTGACGATGCGCGTCGGGAATGGTTCCAGGGTCGATGTGATCGCCGTCGGCACGCTACCTCTACATTTACCTACGGGATTAGTTTTGAACCTCAATAATTGTTATTAAGTACCAAGTTTGAGCATGAACATTGTATCTGGATCTCGTTTAATGCGAGATGGCTACTCATTTAAATCCGAGAATAATGGTTGTTCTATTTATATGAGTGATATGTTTTATGGTCATGCTCCGATGGTCAATGGTTTATTCTTAATGAATCTCGTGCGTGATAATACACATATTCATAGTGTGAATACCAAAAGGTGTAAAGTTGATAACGATAGTCCCACATACTTGTGTCACTGCCGCCTTGGTCACATTGGTGTCAAGTGCATGAAGAAGCTCCATGCTGATGGACTTTTAGAGTCTCTCGATTATGAATCATTTGACACGTGCGAACCATGCCTCATGGGCAAAATGACCAAGACTCCATTCTCAGGGACAATGGAGCGAGCAACCAACTTGTTGGAAATCATACATACAGATGTATGTGGTCCAATGAGCGTTGAGGCTCGCGGAGGCTATCGTTAAGTTCTCACTCTCACTGATGATTTGAGTAGATATGGGTATGACTACTTGATGAAACACAAGTCTGAGACCTTTGAAAAGTTCAAGGAGTTTCAGAGTGAGGTTGAGAATCAACGTGACAGAAAAATAAATTTCTTACGATCAGATCATGGGGGAGAATATTTAAGTCACGAATTTGGCACACACTTAAGAAAATGTGGAATCGTTTCACAACTCATGCCGCCTGGAACACCTCAGCGTAACGGTGTGTCCGAACGTCGTAATCGCACTCTATTGGATATGGTGCGGTCTATGATGTCTCTTACAGATCTACCGCTATCATTTTGGGGATACGCTCTAGAGACAGCCGCATTCACTTTAAATAGGGCACCGTCTAAATCCGTTGAGACGACACCGTATGAATTATGGTTTGGAAAGAAACCTAAGCTGTCGTTTCTGAAAGTTTGGGGTTGCGATGTTTCTGTCAAGAAACTTCAACCTGAAAAACTCGAACCCAAATCGGAAAAATGCGTCTTCATAGGATATCCCAAGGAAACAGTTGGGTATACCTTCTACCTCAGATCCGAAGGCAAGATCTTTGTTGCCAAGAACAGGTCCTTTCTAGAGAAAGATTTTCTCGCGAAAGAAATAAGTGGGAGGAAAGTAGAGCTTGATGAAGTACTACCTCTTGAGGATCAGAGTAGCGCAGCTCAGGAAAATATTCCTGTGGTGCCTGCACCGATTAGAGAGGAGGTTAATGATGATGATCAAGATACTTCTGATCAAGCTCCTACTGAACTTCGTAGGTCCACAAGGACGCGTTCCGCACCAGAGTGGTACGGCAACCCTGTCCTGGAAATCATGTTGTTGGACAACGGTGAACCTTCGAACTATGAAGAAGCGATGGCGGGCCCAGATTCTGACAAATGGCTAGAAGCCATGAAATCCGAGATAGAATCCATGTATGAAAACAAAGTATGGACTTTGAATGACTTGCCCGATGATCGGCGAGCCATAGAAAATAAATGGATCTTTAAGAAGAAGATAGACGCTGATGGTAATGTGACAATCTATAAAGCTCGACTTGTCGCTAAGGGTTATCGACAAGTTCAAGGGGTTGACTACGATGAGACTTTCTCTCCCGTAGCGAAGCTGAAGTCCGTCCGAATCATGTTAGCAATTGCCGCATACTATGATTATGAGATATGGCAAATGGACGTCAAAACGGCATTCCTTAACGGCTTTCTTAAGGAAGAATTGTATATGATGCAGGCGAAAGGTTTTGTCGATCCTAAGAATGCTAACAAAGTATGCAAGCTCCAGCGCTCTATCTATGGGCTGGTGCAAGCATCTCGGAATTGGAACATTCGCTTTGATGAGATGATCAAAGCGTTTGGGTTTATGCAGACTTATGGAGAAGCCTGCGTTTTCAAGAAAGTGAGTGGGAGCTCCGTAGCATTTCTCATATTGTATGTGGATGACATACTATTGATGGGAAATGATATAGAATTCTTGGAAAGCATAAAGGCCTATTTGAACAAGTGTTTTTCAATGAAGGACCTTGGAGAAGCTGCTTATATATTAGGCATCAAGATCTATAGGGATAGATCGAGACGCCTCATCGGTCTTTCACAAAGTACGTACCTTGACAAGATTTTGAAGAAGTTCAAAATGGATCAGTCCAAGAAGGGGTTCTTGCCTATATTGCAAGGTGTGCGATTGAGCACAACTCAATGCCCGACCACGGCAAAAGATATAGAAGAGATGAGTGTCATCCCCTATGCCTTAGGTATAGGGTCTATTATGTATGCCATGATGTGTACCAGACCCGATGTAAACCTTGCCGTAAGTTTGGTAGGTAGGTACCAAAGTAATCCCGGCAAGGAACACAAGACAACGGTCAAAAACATCCCGAAGTACCTAAAAAAGGACTAAGGATATGTTTCTCATTTATGGAGGTGCCGAAGAGCTCGTCGTAAAGGCTTACGTCGACGCTAGCTTCGACACAGATCTGGATGACTCCAAGTCACAAACCGGATACGTGTATATTTTGAATGGAGGGGCAGTAAGCTGGTGCAGTTGCAAGCAAAGCGTCGTGGCGGGATCTACATGTGAAGCAGAGTATATGGCAGCCTCGGAGGCAGCACAAGAAGCAGTCTGGGTGAAGGAGTTCATTACCGACCTAGGAGTCATACCCAATGCGTCGGACCCGATGACTCTCTTCTGTGACAACACTGGAGCAATTGCCCTTGCGAAGGAGCCCAGGTTTCACAGGAAGACCAGGCATATCAAGCGTCGCTTCAACTCCATTCGTGAAAGTGTTCAAAATGGAGACATAGAGATTTGTAAAGTACATACGGACCTGAATGTGGCAGATCCGTTGACTAAACCTCTCCTTAAACATGATCAACACCAAAATTCCATGGGTGTGTGATTCATCACAATGTAACTAGACTATTGTCTCTAGTGCAAGTGGGAGACTGTTGGAAATATGCCCTAGAGGCAATAATAAAAGGATTATTATATTTCCTTGTTCATGATAATTGTCTATTGTTCATGCTATAATTGTATTGTTCGGAAATCATAATACATGTGTGAATACATAGACCACAATGTGTCCCTAGTAAGCCTCTAGTTGACTAGCTCGTTGATCAATAGATAGTCATGGTTTCCTGACTATGGACATGGGGATGTCATTGATAACGGGATCACATCATTAGGAGAATGATGTGATGGACAAGACCCAAACCTAAGCATAGCACAAAAGATCGTATAGTTCGTTTGCTAGAGCTTTTCTGAATGTCAAGTATCATTCCTTGGACCATGAGATTATGCAACTCCCGGATGCCGTAGGAATGCTTTGGGTGTATCAAACGTCACAACGTAACTGGGTGACTATAAAGGTGCACTACAGGTATCTCCGAAAGTATCTATTGGGTTGGCATGAATCGAGACTGGGATTTGTCACTCCGTGTGACGGAGAGGTATCTCTGGGCCCACTCGGTAAGACATCATCATAATGAGCTCAATGTGATCAACGTGTTGTTCACGGGATGATGTGTTATGGGAACGAGTAAAGAGACTTGCCGGTAACGAGATTGAACAAGGTATCGGTATACCGATGATCGAATCTCGGGCAAGTATCGCACCGATAGACAAAGGTAATTGAATACGGGATGCATTAAGTCCTCGACATCGTGGTTCATCCAATGAGATCATCGAGGAGCATGTGGTAGCCAACATGAGTATCCAGATCCCGCTGTTGGTTATTGACCGGAGATCGTCTCGGTCATGTCTGCATGTCTCCCGAACCTGTAGGGTCTACACACTTAAGGTTCGGTGACGCTAGGGTTGTTAAAGATATCAGTATGCAGCAAACCGAATGTTGTTCGGAGTCCCGGATGAGATCCCGGACGTCACGAGAGGTTCCGGAGTGGTAAGGAGGTAAAGAATTATATATAGGAAGTGTCGTTTCGGCCATGGGAATGATTTGGGGGTCGCCGGTATTGTACCGGGACCACCAGATGGGTCCCGGGGGTCCACCGGGTGGGGCCACCCATCCCGGAGGGCCCCGTGGGCTGAAGTCGGGAGGGAACCAGCCCATAGTGGGCTGGTGCGCCCCCCATGGGCCTCCCCCTGCGCCTAGGGTTGGAAACCCTAGGGCAGGGGGCGCACCACATGGCTTGGGGGGCAAGCCTCCCCCCTGGCCGCCGCCCCCCCTGGAGATTGATCTCCAGGGCCGGCGCCCCTCCCTAGGGGGCCTATATAAAGGGGGGGAGGGAGGGCAGCCACACCCTGCAGCCTTGGCGCCTCCCTCTCCCCATTACACCTCTCCCTCTCTCCGTAGTTGCTTGGCGAAGCCCTGCTGGAACTCTGTTGCATCCACCACCACGCCGTCGTGTTGCTGGATCTTCATCAACCTCTCCTTCCCCCTTGCTGGATCAAGAAGGAGGAGACGTTATCCCGACCGTACGTGTGTTGAACGCGGAGGTGCCGTCCGTTCGGCGCTGGTCATCGGTGATTTGGATCACGACGAGTACGACTCCATCATCCTCGTTCTTCTTGAACGCTTCCGTTGCGATCTACAAGTGGTATGTAGATGCTCTCTTATCCCCTCGTTGCTAGAATACTCCATGGATAGATCTTGGTGATGCGTAGGAAAGTTTTAATTTCTGCTACGATCCCCAACAGACGAGTCCGGCGCGCAGATTGTCTTCGGCATTGCAAGGCGGGTTCCTCCTCCAAGTTCTTCATAAAAGTTTGTAAACACTAAGGGTAGTGTCTGGCTCGGCAAAATAAGTTTCCACATATTGCCATAGAGAGAATAATATTAACACAAATCTAATCTGCTGACGTATTCCGTAGCGTGACATCATGCTACAGCCAAGTCCTTTACTCGAATCGTTTTTACTTCGCCACCTCAGCGTATTTTGCGAGGCGGTTCCCTTGGCACATCTTGTCAAATCAGAGATTGTGTCCCCTTTATTTACGGGATTCTCATCAATACGGACGTGGGTAACTAAATCGTGCCCGTTAGCATGTTTTCTCAATTCAAGGCGAGTCCCAAACGGTTACGGGGAGGGCCCTTGGTATTCAAACTCTTATAAAGAGACCAAGGCCTTACTCCTCATCAATCTCAAACGAGTTCGCCCGTCGCCTTGAGTTCCAACACCCTAGGCTCCAGATTCCAGGCGCTTCGGGCCTTCGATAATGTTCGGTTCCGATCTTCGAGGCCGATGCATGCCCTCCTCCGTCACGGAGGAGGACGTGCTAAAGTTGAGAGAGGCCAAGTTCTTGACCGGCGAAATTTCGCACAAGTTGCCTGCTCAAGGACAGGCCGTTCCTAGTCCCCAGCCTGGTGAGAGCGTGGTGTTCGTGTCTCACTTCCTTCGGGGGTTAGGCTTCCCAATGGATCCCTTCGTGAGGGGGCTGATGTTCTATTATGGGCTGGAATTCCACGACTTAGCTCCGGAGTCCATCCTCCATGTTTGCTCATTCATCTCATGTGTGAAGCGTTCCTCCGTGTTACTCCTCACTTCGGATTATGGCTTAAGACCTTTAAGGTAGGGCCGAAGTTGATTGAGGGACGGCACGCAGAGTGCGGAGGCACTGTTGTAAGCAAGAATGCTGGTGCTCCATGACCCGAGGGCCCTTTTAAAGAGGAGCTCGACTTATGGCAACGAGAGTGGTTCTATATCACCGTCCCAAGGGGCACCAAGTGGGTGGCGCCGCCTGCCTTTCGCTCAGGTCCCCCAGAGCAGTTAGGGTCGTGGGTCAACATAGGCCTAGATTGGGGACCTCCCCTGGACGTGCCTTTGTTGCAGGGCCGCATCAGGGATCTCTTAGAAAGAGGTCTCAGCCTGGTCAAAGTGACGCAAGTCATGCTGATCCGGCGAACACTGCCCGGCAAACGCCGCCCCTTCGTCTATGGGAGTTTAATCTAGAGGGACCACGAGCTCTCCAGCACTTTATGGGTGCAACGCCCGCGGAGATGTATAAACTATTCTTCTGATCACAAACAATGTGTCCGGATTTGATCGAGGACGCAGGTCTGAGCTGCAATCGCCCGGATACTCAAGTAAGTAGCCTTGTGCCCGGACTCGTTATCCATATATTTGTCATAAACTTGCCCCTAAAAGAGTTGTCTCTTTAAACAGGAGTGGATAGCGAAAGCAAAGCTGATAAGGTGTCCGGCTCCCCTCCCTGAGACCAGGCCGGATTCCGTCCTAGTCAGGATGTTGAAGATTGTGCCTTTGAAGGAAAGTGAGGGAGGGGACAAGGGAACTACGGCCTCCTCGAAGGAGGCTGTTCGGAGGGAGGGAACCGAAAATTCCTCTCCTCCGGGGAAGAAAAGGACCGCCTCTAAAGACCCGGAGACCATGGCCTCAAAGTGGGGGAAAAAAATCCTCGTCAGAGGGTCCTACGCCGGGGGATACCTCGGCCGAATTATGCCCTCAAGGGGACCAGCCCTCCAGCGAGCCGTAAGTGGAGAAATATTTTCTTTTCGAGAGATGGGGGGAACCCTTGCTATATGTCTGAGAAGATTAACCGAAATCTTACCTTGTAGCTCGGACCTCGACCCTTCTCAGCAGAGGTCGTCTTCGGGGGACCTTCTTCGAGAGATGATGGAGAGTGTAACGCATCCCCCTGCCGCACCACCTGGCGAGGCGGGCGACCCTAAGGTGTCATCGCAGAGGGTTTCTCCGAATCCGGCCGGGGCGGAAGATAGCTATGTGGCCCCCCAAGGTTCTCCGCATCCGGCCTTCGAAAGAGGCCATAGGACAAGTCCGGCACCGTCAGGTGCTCGGCCGGAGGAGCTGAAGAATCCGCTGGGACGAGCTTCTATCCCAGAGGAGCACCGTGCATTGATGGGCACGGTGATTGAAAGGATTTCGTCCGCGGAAAGCGGATTGCACGAGGCCGTCAGAAGTTTATTGACGGGTTTTGAGGTACGTTAGATAATGTACACTTTTGTCAGTTGCGCATAAATAAGATGCGCCCTGTGTAGATAGTAGCCCCTGAGACTCTATGCGTTGTCAGAAGTGACGGCGCGCAGAGGATCATAATCCCAGGTCTAAAATGTCACCTTTGAATGTAGGTGGCGAAGTGTCCGGAATCCAGCCGAACTGATGATTTTGCCGAGCTAAAGCGGCAACTTGACGTGGCAAATGCCGACATTGCACTCGTCAACAAGCGGCTTGATGAAGCTCATGGTATGTAATTCCTCGGACGGCACCTAGTAAGAGGACCTTTATGCCAGTATCTTACAATGTGTGTTCTTTGACGCAGATGGTGCGGCCGTCGTGGAGAGTCTTCGGGCGGAACTTGCCCGAGCTAAGGAACAAGCCAGAAAAAGTGATGCGGCTGCCGAGAAGGCCCTTCAAGAGCTAAGAGCCGAATAGGCTGCTCACTGCCGGAGCAAAAAGGAGATGGCCGAGATGGCCGTGAAGCTAAAAAGCGCTGCTGACCGTTGCAATCTTCTTGAGAAAGAAGACCGGGCGAGACAGACGGACTTAGAGAAGGCCGTTGCTGATGCCAAGGACGCTCGCTCTGCGATGAGAGCTGCGAAGGAGGAGCTGCGTGAGGACGAAGAGATTGCGGCTGAAAAGCCCTTTATGCTGCGGAGGAAGTTTTGTGATCCGAAGCTTGCTCCGTTGGACCGGATGTGGAGTGTGGCGGACACCTATCTGGATTTGGCAGCGAGTGCTGCTGATGCGACCGAACACTTTCGAGATCAGGAAGATCGCGAAGTGGAAAAACTTTTCTGGTCGCAGTTCCACAATCCAGCGCGTCCAGTATCTGTGGACGATCGTCTGGCTCAATGGGCCGAACTGAATAGGTTGTCCGGACTCGCCGAGGTGCGTCATGAGTCACCTGTGGCCGTGGAAATCGGAGCCGAAGAGTTATTTCAGCTTGGTGCAGCAGTTCCTTGGTGCGGTGCCGCATATTAATGCAATTAAGAGGTCAGCATGCATAGAGGGTGCGCGGTTGGCTCTTGCCCGTGTCAAGACATACTGGGCGGAAATGGAGGCCACAGCTGTTGCATCCCAAGATTCGGACAGAAGCCGAGTACCTTCCGAGCACTATTTTCAGGAAGTTCTGCAAGGCGCTCGTGTAATAGAGTCGCAGTGCTTGAAGGATGCTATGTTCGAATAGCATGTGCAATTGTAAAACGTTAGTTTGATAAATTATAGGAACTTTTTATACTTGTGCCTGCAAGTATTGTAACACCTCATGTGCGGCCGTTTAAAATATTTAGAATCTGAAAGATGGCAGTCGTCGGCTTCACCCACCACGCAAATAATGCGGGGGTGTTCGCAAAAGGCACATTTTCACACTTGATCCAACGTCTTGGTCCTACAAAGGAGGTGATAGCGCAGCGAACTAGGCAATCGGACTATAATGTTTTATCACTTTCACTTAGCCATAGGAGCTTGACAGTGGGACTATTTAGGTAGCCCCTGGTGGCGACTGCGCTCGCCCGAGTTCGGGGCGCGTGTGTGCCTGGCCGGGAAACGGTCCTTCGTTAATGCGGAGGAATCCTATAGATTCCAGAGAGTCATCGAGTGGTTGACCAGTCTCACGCTATATCATGACAGTCAGTTTTCGGCTTTCTCTACTGAGGTGCTCGCCTGGCCGAACCGGGGCACAATTGCAGTAGTTCTCCTGGTGCCGCCTTAGCCGATAGAGCAGAACGTAAGGCAGCCGAACACAGGAGCCGGGCAACCCAACATTTGACCAAAGACATGATTCGGAGCTGATGCATATAAGGCCAAACTCGCGACGCCGAACACTCCCTAAGGTATTCGGCCTTTAGGAGAGCGGGCGAGGCAATGCTCTTAGGTATAAGCCCCTAGTGTCCAGGTACGCGCAGAAATTCTGACGTGGCCACATGCCAAGACGCCAGCCTCCTCCTTGGTTATACTACAGAGAACCAGGGGATGTGTATCAACAAGAGACAGTAAAAAAGGTTTACGCAGGGTCTTAATCAGAAAAGAACCCTTGTAATGGGTCCCTGCTGCACGTCTGCGCCTGTGTCTCCGTGTGCCGTATCCTGGACGGGCGCAGCACGATATTCATCTGTACAAGAGAGGAACTAAGTTGAAAAAAAGGTCGTGCCGAACAAAAGTTATATTCAGTAAACAAAGTATAAAGTAAAATAGGTAAAATTGAGCTTCATTGTCTCTTATTTTATATGTGCGGAGCCCCTAGGGCAGGGGTATATGGCCACTAAGCCTTTATCAATGATACTTTTGTGCCGGACTCGTCTATCCGTGTCCGTGGTCTTAATGACCTGTTCAGATGTTTTGGCTGGTGAAGCCATTTTATTGTGGGGCTGTTAAAGCGGCCGCACAATCCTCCGCTCGGGGGAGGCGCACTCAATGCTTCCCCTTCAAAGAGTTGATGCCTCGTGGACCGGGCATCTTAAGCGTAAGAGATGCATAATGCGGTATTGCGTTAAAGCGGGTGAAAGCTTCGCGTCCCAGCAGTGCTTGATAGCGACTTGAGAATGGGACGATGTGGAAAGTCAGCTTTTCGCGGCGGAAGTTGTTGGTAGAGCCGAATATAACTTCGAGCCGGAGAAAATCCATGCAATGGGTGTCCGGGCCTGGCGTTACCCCTTGAAAGGAGGTTTTGTTGTGGCGAATTCTTGTTGGGTCTATCCCCATGTGGCGGATTGGGTCCTGATATATCAGGTTTAGTGCACTGCCGCCGTCCATCAAGACATTTGTAAACTGGAGTCCGTCAATTATTGGATCGAGTACCAAGGCAGTCCAGCCTGCGTTCCTGATACTTCTAGAATAGTCCAGATGATCGAAGATGAGTGGTTTTGACAACCAGTGGCGAGACTCCTTTGGGATAGGCCGTATGGCGCGTACCTTTATGGGTGCCGCACGTTTTGTAATGTGAAGTAAGTTTACTCTTTTCACTTCTTGTGGGAAGTTCTTTTGTTTCCCGGTGCTCTGCTTTTGGGATTCGTCATCGTCTTCGCTTGGTGTGTCGAGCCCCTTGTGTTCGGCATTGAGTCTGCCGGATTGTTTGAAAACCCAACAATCTCTGTGGGTATGGTTAGCAGGCTTCCCGGGAGTACTGTGCATTTGACATATCCTGTCCAAGATTTTGTTTAGGTTGGATAGATCATCTCTGTTATCCTGGAGGGGCACCTTTTTCTGGTTCTGCCGTGAGCTTTTGAATCCGGCGTTGACTGTCGTGCTTTTCGGACTATTTTCCGTGGTCCGGTGACGATCCTTGTTGCGTCGCGGTTTTTCGTTTCCATCCCTAGTTTCGGATGTACTTGGGTTGCCGGTGCTACATCTTGCCAACCAGCTGTCCTCTCCTGCGCAAAAGCGGGTCATGAGGCTTGTCAATGCGGCCATGGTTTGCTTTTCTTGGCCGAGGTGTCTGGCGAGCCATTCGTCTCGAACGTTGTGCCTGAAAGCTGCTAGGGCTTCGGCGTCCGGACAGTCGACAATCTGATTCTTTTTAGTAAGAAATCTATTCCAGAAATGCCGAGCTGACTCCGGGCTGTTGGGTTATGTGACTGAGATCGTCTGCATCCGGAGGGCGGACATAGGTCCCTTGAAAATTTGCTCAGAAGGCGTCCTCGAGCTCTTCCCAACTTCCAATTGTGTTTTCAGGAAGGCTTTTAAGCCAATGCCGGGCTGGCCCTTTAAGCTTGAGGGGTAAGTATTTGACGGCGTGGAGGTCATCTCCTCTAGCCATGTGTATGTGGAGGATATAATCCTCGATCCAGACTCCAGGGTCTGTTGTTCCATCATATGCCTCTATGTTTACGGGTTTGAATCCCGCTGGAAATACATAATCCAGGACCTCATCGGTGAAACATAGGGGGTGTGCGGCGCCCCTGTATTTGGGTGTGCCGGATTCGGATACTGGCTTTATTGCATTGCTTACGAGAGCTTGCTTTCTTGGCCCATAAATGGACCAGGCTGGGCCATCTTTTTGATGCGAATCCTCAAGTGGGTCGCGTGCCGGCTTAAGTGCGGCGTCGCTTGCCTCTTTATGCAGACCATGGGGTCGTCTATCCGACCAAGTGGCTTTCTTATTTTTTGAATGCGAGGGTTCTAAGGCCTCTTCGTCGAATTCGGGCAGTAGCTTTCGCTTCGGATAGCTTTTAGTGTGGCGACTGGCGCCGTATTTGTCTGCGGTATTGATTACTTTACTCCATCTGATTCTGAGTGCATCTTCCACAGTTTTTAGCTTTCGCTTCTGCTTTCTCAGGTTGCGTGCAGTTGCAGCGAGCCTTTGTGGAGGTTCTTCTGCTCAGTGGGCTTATCCGGTGTAAAGTTGTTCGGAATGCCATTTTCGCCAGGGGAGGGTTGTTCGGTTTCTTTATCCGGGTTGCCCTGTTTGGACGGTTGCTCTAAGGCACACTCGTCGTCTGCCGGCTCATCCTGCTCTATGGCTGGGTCTGTATCAAGGCAGGGCTTGGGGCGGCGTTTACGCCGACGCTTTGATTGTTTTCGAGAGATCGATCCCTTGTTCCATCCTCGTGTTCCTCATTGTCGCTTCCTTTAGGGGTATCCACCATGTACACATCATGAGATGAGGTGGCTGTCCAATGCCCTATAGGCGTTGGTTCATATGCGTCTCCTGCATCGTCGTCCATGCCGTCGATGTCTTCGGAGTCGAAGTTGAGCACGTCGTTTAAATTATCGATGGTGGCTACCAAATGGGTGGTGGGTGGGTTTTGAATTTCTTCATCATCCGTATCCATCCTTGCTGACCGTAGTCCGGCCAGGGCTCTCCTGATAAAGAGAGAGACTTTAGTGACTTCAGGATGTCGCCGAAGGGCGAGTGCTGAAAGATGTTTGCGGCGGTGAACTCCATGACTGGCGCCCAAGCGAATTCGATTGGCAGGCGCGCGGGGGGCTCGGAGTCCGGAGAGGAATCCGGCTCCTCGGAGTCACGGGCCATGCGGAGTGTGGGGCTGGTGTTTGGCTCGATCGCCTTTGAGATCACAGCCCCCGAGGTGGTGTCCAACCACTCATCCTCGATCGGCGCAGTAGGCTCCGAATTAAGGGTCGGGACCAATGCGCTTGAGGCCTCCAGGACACTGTTCGGCGGAAGAGCTAGATCATGCCCATCGAGACAGTGCGGCGCGCTTGGCTGTGGCTCGAATCCGTCGAATATCAAGTCCCCGCGGATGTCGGCCGTGTAGTTTAAACTTCCAAAACTGACCTGATGGCCAGGGGTGTAGCTTTCAATCTGCTCTAGGTGGCCAAGCGAATTGGCCAGCAGTGTGAAGCCGCCGAAGTCGAAGATCCGTTCGGGGAGAAAAGTCTCACCCTGGACCGCATCGTTGTTGATGATCAAAGGAGCCATCGGGCCTAAAAGCGACGACACAGAGGAACTTTCAATGAAAGCACCAATGTCGGTGTCAAAACCGGCGGAACTCGAGTAGGGGGTCCTGAACTGTGCGTCTAGGCGGATGGTAACAAGAGACAAGGGACACAATGTTTTACCCAGGTTCGGGCCCTCTTGATGGAGGTAAAACCCTACGTCCTGCTTGATTAATATTGATGATATGGGTAGTACAAGAGTAGATCTACCACGAGATCAAGGAGGCTAAACCCTAGAAGCTAGCCTATGGTATGATTGTTGTATATTGGAGTTGTCCTATGGACTAAAACCCTCTGGTTTATATAGACACCGGAGAGGGCTAGGGTTACACAAAGTCGATTATAATGGTAGGAGATCTGAATATCCGCATCGCCAAGCTTGCCTTCCACGCCAAGGAAAGTCCCATCCGGACACGGGACAAAGTCTTCGATCTTGTATCTTCATAGTCCAGGAGTCCGACTGAAGGTATAGTCCGGCTACCCGGACACCCCCTAATCCAGGACTCCCTCAGTGGTCGATAGAACTTGAGGGAATATTTGTTCTACCTTTAGCTCCTCGTTGGGTTCGACACTCTTACTTATCGAAAACTGTTGCGATCCCCTATACTTGTGGGTCAAATTCATCATTTGCATGCTATGCTCGGAATTTATGTAAAATTTATGATTTTATTTGTTGTTCTGAAAACCCTAAGAAACACCTTCCCTATGAATGTGAGTTTAGTGATAATGGAATCATATCTTCGTATGCTAAGGGTGTTTACAATTACTATGATGTCCAACAAATTGAAGAATTTGTTGCTTTTAAGGGTCCTTATGAAATTGCTTCTTTGATAGAAAAGTATGATGCTACTTTTCACAAATCTGAAAATTTTTCCATACTTAAATATTGCTATGGTAATTATGCTTCTAATGCTTATGTTAAACCATATATTGAGAATTACTCCACTGTCCAAGAAGAGACTAATATTTTGCAGGAGTTTATGGAAGAAGAAATTGATGAAACTGTGAGCTCATTGGATGAAAAAGATGATGAGGAGAGCGAAGAACAAAAGGAGGAAGAGAGGATTAGCTACCCATGCCCACCTTCTAATGAGAGTAACTCTTCAGCTCATACATTGTTTAATTCCCCTTCGCGCTTACCGAAGGATGATTGCTATGATGATTGTTATGATCCCGTTGATTTTCTTGAAATACCCATTTTTGATGATGCTTGCTATGCTTGTGGCCAAGATGCAAATATTAATTATGCTTATGGAGATGAACTTGCTATAGTTCCTTATGGTTAACATGAAATGGTTGCTATTGCACCCACACATGATAGTCCTATTATCTTTTTAAATTCTCCCAACTACACTATATCAGAGGAGTTTGCACTTATTTAGGATTACATTGATGCGTTGCCTTTTACCGTTACACATGATGATTTTGATAGATATAATATGCATGTGCTTGCTGCTCCTACTTGCAATTATTATGAGAGAGGAACTATATCTCCACCTCTCTATGTTTCCAACATGATAAAATTGCAAGAAACTGTTTATACTATGCATTGGCCTTTACTTTGTGTGCATGAATTGTTCTTTTACGACATGTCAATGCATAGGAACAGAGTTAGACTTCGTCACTACTAAATGCCAAATCATTGCTAATTAAAATTGGTTTGATATACCTTGGGATCCGGGTGGATTCACTACTTGAGCACTATATGCCTAGCTTAATGGCTTTAAAGAAAGCGCTGCCAGGGAGACAACCCGGAAGTTTTAGAGAGTCATTTATTTCTGTTGTGTGCCTTCATAAGGTTTAGAAATAAAAATAATGTCCCAAGGTTTGCCTTTAGGATGTTTACGATGCTTGTTGGTTTGTACGGTGCAGGACAGAAACTTTGTCTGTAGTGAGCGATTTTTCATTTTTTTACTGGAACGTCAAATGGTTCTGATTCATTTTGCAATGTATTTCTATACAAATAGTTTAGTTTTCCTAATTTTGGCAGAATTTTTCAAGTATCAGAAGTATGGTGAATGTTCAGATTGCTACAGACTATTCTGTTTTAGACAGATTCTGTTTTTGATGCATAGTTTGCTTGTTTTGATGAAACTATCGATTTATATCAGTGGATTAAGCCATGAAAAATCTATATTACAGTAGACAAAATGCAAAAACAAAATATGAATTGGTTTGCAACAGTACTTAGAGTGGTGATTTGCTTTATTATACTAACGGATCTTACCGAGTTTTCTGTTGAAGTTTTGTGTGGATGAAGTGTTCGATCATCGAGAAGGTTTCGATGTGAGAAGAAGGAAGAGAGGCAAGAGCTCAAGCTTGGGGATGCCCGAGGCACCCCAAGTAAATATTCAAGAAGACTCAAGCATCTAAGCTTGGGGATGCCTTGGAAGGCATCCCCTCTTTCTTCAACAAGTATCGGTATGTTTTCTGATTCGTTTCATTCACGTGATATGTGCAAATCTTGGAGCGTCTTTTCCTTAGTTTTTACTTTTATTTTATGCACCATGCTGATATGAGATAGTCCTTATTTGATTTATAGAATGGTCTTTGTACTTCACTTATATCTTTTGAGTACGGCTTTACAGAATGCTTCATGTGCTTCACTTATATCATTTGAAGTTTGGATTGCATGTTTCTCTTTACATAGACAACCGCCATTTGTAGAATGCTCTTTTGCTTCACTTATACTTGTTAGAGCGTGGGCATATCTTTTGTAGAAAGAATTAAACTCTCTTGCTTCACTTATATCTATTTAGAGAGATGACAGGAACTGGTCATTCACATGGTTAGTCATAAAATCCTACATAAAACTTGTAGATCACTGAATATGATATGTTTGATTCCTTGCAATAGTTTTGCGATATCAAGATGGTGATATCAGAGTCATGCTAGTGAGTAATTGTGAAATTGAGAAATACTTGTGTTGAGGTTTGCAAGTCCCGTAGCATGCACGTATGGTGAACCGTTATGTAACGAACTCGGAGCATGAGGTGTTTATTGGTTGTCTTCCTTATGAGTGGCGGTCGGGGACGAGCGATGGTCTTATCCTACCAATCTATCCCCCTAGGAGCATGCGCGTAGTACTTTGTTTCGATGACTAATAGATTTTTGCAATAAGTATGTGAGTTCTTTATGACTAATGTTGAGTCCATGGATTATATGCACTCTCATCCTTCCATCATTGCTAGCCTCTTCGGTACCGTGCATTGCCCTTTCTCACCTTGAGAGTTGGTGCAAACTTCGCCGGTGCATCCAAACCCCGTGATACGATATGATCTAACACACACAAACCTCCTTATATCTTCCTCAAAAAAGCCACCATACCTACCTATCATGGCATTTCCATAGCCATTCCGAGATATATTCCCATGCAACTTCCATCATCATCATATACATGACTTGAGCATTTATTGTCATATTGCTTTGCATGATCGTAAGATAGCTAGCATGATGTTTTCATGGCTTGTCTATTTTTTTGATGTCATTGCTATGCTAGATCATTGCACATCCCGGTACATCGTTGGAGGCATTCATATAGAGTCATATCTTTGTTCTAGATATCGAGTTGTAATATTGAGTTGTAAGTAAATAAAAGTGTGATGATCATCATTATTAGAGCATTGCCCCAGTGAGGAAATGATGATGGAGACTATGATTTCTCCACAAGTCAGGATGAGACTCCGGACGAAAAAAAATAAAAAAAAAGAGAAAGGCCAAAAAAAGTGAAGGCCCAAAAAAAGAAAAAAAAGAAAAAAAAGAAAAAATAGAAAAAGAGAGAAGGGGCAATGTTACTATCCTTTTACCACACTTGTGATTCAAAGTAGCACCATGTTCTTCATATAGAGAGTCTCTTGAGTTATCACATTCATATACTAGTGGGAATTTTCATTACAGAATTTGGCTTGTATATTCCAACGATGGGCTTCCTCAAATGCCCTAGGTCTTCATGAGCAAGCAAGTTGGATGCACACCCACTTAGTTTTAGTTTGAGCTTTCATACACCTATAGCTCTAGTGCATCCGTTGCATGGCAATCCCTACTCCTTACATTGACATAATTGATGGGTATCTCCATAGCCCGTTGATTAGCCGCGTCGATGTGAGACTTTCTCCTCTTTTTGTCTTCTCCACATAACCCCCATCATCATATTCTATTCCACCTATAGTGCTATGTCCATGGCTCACACTCATGTATTGCGTGAAAGTTGAAAAAGTTTGAGAAACGTCAAAAGTATGAAACAATTTCTTGGCTTGTTATCGGGGTTGTGCATGATGTGAATATTTTGTGTGGTGAAGATGGAGCATAGCCAGACTATATGATTTTGTAGGGATAACTTTCTTTGGCCATGTTATTTTGAAAAGACATGATTGCTTTATTAGTAGGCTTGAAGTATTATTTTTTATGTCAAATGATAGATTATTGCTTTGCATCACTCGTGTCTTAATATTCATGCCATGATTAGACATATGATCAAGATTATGCTAGGTAGCATTCCACATCAAAAATTATCTTTTTTATCATTTACCTACTCGAGGACGATCAGGAATTAAGCTTGGGGATGCTGATACGTCTCCGTCGTATCTATAATTTTTGATTGTTCCATGCCAATATTCTACAACTTCCTTAGACTTTTTGGCAACTTTTTATACTATTTTTGGGACTAACAGTTCCTGCCTGTGCCAGTTCCAGTTCCTGCCTGTTGCATGTTTTTAGTTTCGCAGAATATCCATATCAAACGAAGTCCAAACGGGATAAAAACGGACGGAGCTTATTTTTGGAATATTTGAAAAATCTGGGAGAAAGATCAACGTGAAACGGTGCCCGAGGTGGCCACGAGGCAGGGGCCCACGCCCGTGCCAAGAGTGCGCGCCCCTCACCCTCGTGGGCCACCCGTAAGGCGGTTGATGCCCTTCTTCGGCTGCAATAAAGCTAATTTTTGGAAAAAAATCACGGCCAAGGTTTCAGTCCAATCTGAGTTACGGATCTCCATATATACCTGAAACGGTGAAAAGGCAGCAGAACAGAACGCAGAAACAAAGAGAGACAGAGAGACATATCCAATCTCGGAGGGGCTCTCGCCCCTCCCACGCCATGGAGACCATGGACCAGAGGGAAACTCTTCTCCCATCTAGGGAGAAGGTCAAGGAAGAAGAAGAAGGAGGAGGGGTCTCTCTTCGCCTCGCTTCCGGTGGTGCCGGAACGCCACCGGGGGCCATCATCATCACCGCGATCTACACCAACACCTCTGTCATCTGCACCAACATCTCCATCACCTTCCCCCCTCTATCTACAGCGGTCCACTCTCCCGCAACCCGCTGTACCCTCTACTTGAACTTGGTGCTTTATGCTTCATATTATTATCCAATGATGTGTTGCCATCCTATGATGTGTGAGTAGATTTTCATTGTCCCATCAGTGGTTGATGAATTGCTATGATTGATTTAATTTGCTTGTGGTTATGTTGCTGTCGTTTGGTGCCCATCATATGAGCGCGCGCGTGGATCACACCATAGGGTTAGTTGTATGTTGATAGGACTATGTATCGGAGGGCAAGAGTGACAGAAGCTTCAACCTAGCATAGAAATTGATGCATACGGGATTGAAGGGGGACCAATATATCTTAATGCTACGGTTGGGTTTACCTTAATGAATGTTAGTAGTTGCGGAAGCTTGCTAATAGTTCCAATCATAAGTGCATAGAATCCCAAGTCAGGGATGACATGGTAGCAGTGGCCTCTCCCACATAAAACATGCTATCGGTCTAGTAAAGTAGTCAATTGCTTAAGGGACAATTTCGCAACTCCTACCACCACTTTTCCACACTCGCTATATTTACTTTAGTTGCTTCTTTACTTACAACAGCCACTAGCTTATATTTACGCTCTTTATTTTCTTGCAAGCCTATCCAAAAACACCTACAAAGTACTTCTAGTTTCATACTTGTTCTAGGTAAAGTAAACGTCAAGAGTGCGTAGACTTGTATCGGTGGTCTATAGAACTTGAGGGAATATTTGTTCTACCTTTAGCTCCTCGTTGGGTTCGACACTCTTACTTATCAAAAACTGTTGCGATCCCCTACACTTGTGGGTTATCAGTAATACCTAGTGCATCGGGTCCAATGAAAATCTTTTGTGACAATAATGGAGCAATTTCCTTGGCAAAGGAATCCAGATTTCACAAGAGAACCAAACACATCAATAGATGCTTCAATTCCATCTACGATTAAGTCAAGGAGAGAGACATAGAGATTTGCAAGATACATACGGATCTGAATGTTGCAGATCCGTTGAATAAGCCTCTCTCACGAGCAAAACATGATCAGCACCAAGACTCCATGGGTGTTAGAATCATTACTATGTAATCTAGATTATTGACTCTAGTGCAAGTGGGAGACTCAAGGAAATATGCCCTAGAGGCAATAATAAAGTTGTTATTTATATTTCCTTATATCATGATAAATGTGTATTATTCATGCTTGAATTGTTTTAACCGGAAACTTAGTACATGTGTGAATACATAGACAAACAAAGTGTCCCTAGTATGCCTCTACATGACTAGCTCGTTAATCAAAGATGGTTAAGTTTCGTGATCATAGACATGTGTTGTCATTTGATGAATGGGATCACATCATTAGAAAATGATGTGATGGACAAGACCCATCCGTTAGCTTAGCATTATGATCGTTTAGTTTTATTGCTATTGCTTTCGTCATGACTTATACATATTCCTTTGACTATAAGATTATGCAACTAACGAATAACGGAGGAGCACCTGGTGTGCTACCAAACGTCACAAGATAACTATGTGATTATAAAGATGCCCTACAGGTGTCTCTGAAGGTGTTTGTTGAGTTGGCATAGATCAAGATTATGTTCTGTCACTCCGAGTATCATAGAGGTATCTCTGGGCCCTCTCGGTAATGCACATCACTATAAGCCTTGCAAGCAATGTAACTAATGAGTTAGTTGCGGGATAATGCATTGCGGAACTAGTAAAGGGACTTTCCGGTAACAAGATTGAACTAGGTATGATGATACCGAAGATTGAATCTCGAGCAAGTAACATACTGATGACAAAGGAAATGACGTATGTTGTTATGCGGCTTGACCGGTAAAGATCTTCACAGAATATGTTGGAGCCAATATGAGCATCCAGGTTCCGCTATTGGTTATTGACTTGAGATGTGCCTCGGTCATGTCTACATAGTTCTCGAACCCGTAGGGTCCGCACGCTTAACGTTCGATGACGATTTGTATTATGAGTTATGTGTTTTGGTGACCGAAGTTTGTTCGGAGTCCCGGATGAGATCACGGATATGACGAGAAGTCTCGAAATGGTCGAGAGGTAAATATTCATATATTGGAAGGTTAAATTCGGACATCAGAATGGTTCCGAGTGATTCGGACATTTTACCGGAGTACCGAGGGGTTATCAGAACCCCCCGGGGGAATAATGGGACATAGTGGACAGAGAGGAGGGCCGCATGGGAGGTGGAGCCCCCCACCTTTCCCAATCCGAATTGGACAAGGAGAGGAGGCGCGGCCCCCCATTTCCATTTCCCTCTCCCTCTCCTTCCTATTCCCCCCGGTGGATAAAGGAAAAGGGGAGGAGGGGCGAATCCTACTTGGACTAGGAGTCCAAGTAGGACTCCCCCTTGGCGCGCCCCTCCTAGACCGCCGGACTCCTTCTCCCCCTTTATATACGGGGGCCGGGGGGGTGGGGCACCCCAAAGGCACACCAAGATTTCTCTTAGCTGTGTGCGGTGCCCCCTCCACAGTTTACTCCTTCGGTCATCGCGTCGTAGTGCTTAGACGAAGCCCTGCGCGGATCACATCACCATAACCATCACCACACCGTCATGCTGAAGGAACTCTCCCTTGACCCTCTACTGGATCAAGAGTTCGAGGAACGTCATCGAGCTGAATGTGTGCTGAACACGGAAGTGCCGTACGTTTGGTACTTGGATCAGTTGGATCGTGAAGACGTTCGACTACATCAATCGCGTTAATCTAACGCTTCCGTTTTTGGTCTACGAGGGTACGTGGAAACACTTTCCCCTCTCATTGCTATGCATATCCTAGATAGATCTTGCGTGATCGTAGGATTTTTTTGAAATTGCATGCTACGTTCCCCAACATACACATCATAAGAAGCCTTGCAAGAAAAGTGACTAACGAGTTAGTTACATGATATGATGTATTACGAAACAAGTAAAGAGACTTGCCGGTAACGAGATTGAACTAGGTATGAAGATACCGAGGATAGAATCTCGGGCAAGTAACATACCGATGGATAAAGGGAATTAGCTATGTTGTTATAACGGTTGGACCAGTAAAGATCTTCGTAGAATATGTAGGAGCCAATATGGGCATCTAGGTTCCGATGTTGGTTATTGACCGGAGAGGTGTCTCTGTCATGTCTACATAGGGTCCGCATGCTTAACGTTCGTTGACGATATAGTGTTATATGAGTTATATGTTTTGGTGACCAAATTTTGTTCGGAGTCCCGGATGAGATCACGGACATGAGGAGGAGTCTCAAAATGGTAGAGAGGTAATGATTGATTTGTAGGATGATGGTATTTGGACACCGGAAGTGTTTCAGGACTTACCGGGAAGGAATCGGGTTACCGAAAGGGGTTTCGGGCACCCCATGGAAAGATATGGGCCTTATGGGCAAAAGGAGGGGACAGACCTGCCCACAAGGCGGCTGGTGCGCCCCCTCCCTTGTTTGGCCAGCCCTAGGGAAGGAAAAGGGGGAGGGCTAGCCCCTCCTACCTTTTCCTCTCATGGGAGAAAGGAAACGGGGGGGGGGGGGACCCTCCCTGCCCTCTTCCCGCACTCCAAATAAGGAAAGGGAGGGGAGCGGCTTGGGAGGGACCCCAAGTAGGATTCCTCCTACTTGGGAGCCTCCTTTGGCAGCTCCTCCCTCCCTCCCACCTATATATATGTGGGAGGGGGGCGCCTAGCACTCACCAGACAATTGCCTAGCCGTGTGTGGCGCCCCCCTCCACCGTTTACACCCCCGGTCATATTTTCGTAGTGCTTAGGCGAAGCCCTGCGGAGATCACTTCACCATCATCGTCACCACACTGTCGTGCTGCCGGAACTCATCTACTACCTCACCGTCTTGCTGGATCAAGTATGCTGAGGAGAGTCCTGGCCATCTTCGGCCCGACCCTGTCAGCCCACCCAGGCCCGGCTCTAAAATCCAGGGCCTAGGCCCGAGTGGCTTGCCCGTGGGCTAGGCTTGGTCCTAAGTTTTGAGCCCACCAGCAAGGCCTGGACGAGCTTGGGCTTGGCATATTGGCATTTTAAGGAAGAGGCCCAGCCCACGGCCCTAAGCCCTAAGGGCTTTTCAGGCCTTTTTACTAGATGGTCCGGGCTTGGGCTTGAAAAGTAGGCCTTATGGTAGGGCCTGGGATGGCATGGGCCTTAGTTTTCTGCCGTGGGATTTTTAAGGCCTGGCCCAAGCCCGGCCTAGCCCAGCCCATGGCCAGGTATTGCTGAGGACGTCACCGAGCTGAACGTGTGCAGAACACGGAGGTGCCGTGCGTTTAGTACTCGATCGGTTGGAGTGTGCTACCTCTTGAGCACTGCGTTGGATTTCCTTGAAGAGGAAAGGGTGATGCAGGAGAGTAGAGTAAGTATTTCCCTCAGTTTTTGAGAACCAAGGTATCAATCCAGTAGGAGGTTACGCACGAGTCCCTCGTACCTACACAAAACAAATAGCTCAACGCAACCAACACGATTAGGGGTTGTCACTCGCTTCACGGCCATTTACGAGAGTGAGATCTGATAGAGATGATAGATAATATTTTTGGTATAAAGATGCAAAGTGAAATAAAAGGTAAAGTAAAAAGCAAAGAAATAATAAAGTGATTGGAGATTGATATGATGAGAATAGACCCGGGGGGCATAGATTTCACTAGTGGCTTCTCTCAAGAGCATAAGTATTCCACGGTGGGTGAACAAACTACTGTTGAGCAATTGACTGAATTGAGCATAGTTATGAGAATATCTAGGTATGATCATGTATATAGGCATCACATCCGAGACAAGTAGACCGACTCCTGCCTGCATCTACTACTATTACTCCACTCATCGGCCGCTATCCAGCATGCATCTAGAGTATTAAGTTAAAAACAGAGTAACGCCTTAAGAAAGATGACATGATGCAGAGGGATAGTTTCATGCAATATGATAAAACCCTATCTTGTTATCCTCGATGGCAACAATCACTACCAAAAAAAGACACATCCGTGACATTTTGGGTCGAACGAATTTTTTCTGTCATACATATGACACTTCTGTGACGATAATTGCGACAAAACCCGGTATCATCATAGATGTGGTGGGCTCCTACTTCTATGACAAAAAATCATGATAGAAAATGGGATTTTCGTCCTGGGCGGGTGAGAGACGCAGTTGCATGACGGAAAAAACCGTGGTAGAAGCGGAGGAAACTTTCGGGGAGTTCTCGGTTAAAGGTCGGGGGCCGAGCGATGCGCGTTTCTCTCGTACACGTACGCATGTGTGTGCTAGGCGTTGGCTCTAACTGAACCCGAGCGAGGCGTTGGGTTCTAACTGAACCCGAGCGATTGGACTGCAGGCTACGCGTTACTGAACCTGAGCGATCGGTCGATGGCTATTAACTGAACCCGATCGAGCGATTCGTTCGCTACTGCTGTTAACTGAAGCCGATCGATGGGATGAATAGTGAGCGTAGCGGGGGGGGGGGGTTTGGATGAACAGTGAGCGGTGGCGTTGCCTATGGATGAACAGGACCCCGTGGTGTGGTGGAGGGTTGGATGAACAATAGACGGTGGAGGGGTGCCCGTGGAGGGGTGGATGAACAGGACCCCGTGGTGTGGAGGGTTGGATGAACAGTAGACGGTGGAGGGGTGCCCGTGGAGGGGTGGTTGAACAGGACCCCGTGGTGTGGAGGGCTGGATGAACAGTATACGGTGGAGGGGTGCCCGTGGAGGGTGGTTGAACAGGACCCCGTGGTGTGGAGGGCTGGATGAACAGTAGACGATGGAGGGGTGGTTGAACAGTAGCCGGTGGAGTAGTGCGCGGTGGAGGCTGGATGAACAGGAGCCCGTGGAGGCTGGATGAACAGGAGCCCGTGGAGGCTAGATGAACAGGAGCCCGTGGAGGCTGGATGAACAGGAGCCCGTGGAGGCTGGAGGAGGTCAACGATGGAGATGAACAGTATCCCGTGGAGTCCTGTTTTGCGGTACGCCAAACCGCTCCCGATGAACAGGAACCCGTTTCGATTATAGCGCTCCAACACAAGTCCGTTTCCTCTGTTTTGCGGTACGCCACACCCCTCCCGATCAACAGGACCCCCGTTTCGACCGTAGGAGGTCCGTTTCCTCTGTTTTGTGGTACGCCAGACCCCTCCCGATGAACAGGACCCCGTTCCGAACGTAGGAGGTCCGTTTCCTCCATTGTGTGGTACGCCAGGCCTCGTTTCCATCGCATGTTCCATCCAAGCCCTCCCGATGAACACGACCATGCATTTCGTTGCCTACCCATGAACACGACGACGTTGTTTCTCTGTTCCGACCCAACCATGTCAACGAGCCCTCGCCGTACGTATGCGCGAGTAGGCGTTCGAGACCCCGCCCGTATGTACACATACGTGGCCGTATTTTCTTTCTTGCACCCTGGCAGCTGTACGTACGTGTACATGCTATGTGCGCGCCTCTACTACGACACGTGCCCGCCTCTAGTACGACACGTGCGTGCCTCTACATCGACAGGTATGTACGTACACGTTCGCGACCAGAATGACAACGCTACGTACGCTTCGACCAGGTGGGTCCCGACTGTCAGGCACTTACTTGCGTGCGAAGATGTAGCTGGTGGGTCCCAGCAGTCAGGGGCAAACGTTTTTTTCACGAAATTCGGTGGCCCGTCCGGTGGGTCCGTGCTGTCAGGTGGAGGAATAATTATTTTGCACGTAATAAGGAGGCACTTCCTTGCTGCGGCCGTGCACCCAGCTGTCAGCCTCTCCACGTACAGTCCACATCCGATGGAAGCCGTTCCTTGACCACGTAGACCACGCCGCGCCGAGAGCACCAGGCGGTGGACGATGGCAAGGCCTAGTAAGGGGACGACGCGGAGCCGGGGAAGACGCGACAGTGGATGCCCATTCGTAGAGGAGTATGAGGGTTCACTGGTTCGCTGCGGTGTGAGGCTGTCGTCGATGTAGAATAACAGGGGCTATGGGTGAGTAGAGGGATGGCCTGGCCAGCGGTGGGAGTAGTAGGGGGCGGTGAGGCCTCCGCCGCATCGCAGCCGGCCACGGGAGGCAGGAGCACGAGGCACGACCGGCGCTGGTTTGGGCAGCTGGAGAAAGAAGACCAGAGGTTGAAGGTGCACTAGGGCCGTTGGATGGACATCGTACGGTCATGGGAGCTAGAATCATGCATATTGACTAAGTTGACAAAGCCCTCCGTCCCCGTCAACTTAGTAGGCCCACAAGTCAGCCTGCCACTATACTGGGTCCCAGCTAGCAAGGGGAGTATTCTTTTTTTTGTGTGTAACAAGGAGGCACTTCCTTGCGTCCGAAGATATAGCTGGTGGGTCCAAGCTGTCAGCGGCACTAACGTTTTTTCGCCAAATACAAAGGCCCTTTCGGTGAGTCCCAGATGTCAGGTGGAGGAATCATTATTTTGCGCGTAATAAGGAGGCATTTCCTTGCGTGCGGCCGTGGACCCAGCTGTCAGCCTCTCCACGTATAGTCTACTTCAGATGCATGTCAGTCGATGACCACGTTGACCAGGCTACGTCGAGAGCACCAGGGCGGTGGACGATGGCGAAGCCTAGGAAGGGAACAACACGGAGGCAGGGAAGACACGGCAGTTGTTTCCCACGTGAAGGGGAGTACGACTGTACGAGGGTTTACTGGTTCGTCTGCCGTCGCCGGAGAATAACAGCAGGTGTGGGTGAGTAGAGGCATGGCTAGGCCAGAGATGGGATTACGGTGGGGCGGTGAGGCCTGCGCGGCAGCAGAGCCGGCCGCAGGAAGGAGGGAGCAGGCAGTCTCGCCGGCGCTTGTTTGAGCGGCTAGAGCAGGAAGAGCAGAGATTGAAGAAGCACGACGGCCGTTCGATGGACATCCAACAGTCACTGCTTGTTTGTCAACCTTTTTTTAGGAAAGCCTCAAATCTATGGAAAACAACATACATCCCATCTGCCATTATTTCTAATAATTTACAGCCCATTTGCTAATTCTTAAGGTTTTTTTGGAGCCCATATTCTTTTTGTTAGCATTACAGCCCATATTGTGGCCACGGTTAAAAAATTAAACGAATTTTTGCATATTTTGGTGCGGTCCGAACTGTTTTTAATCCCGAAATTTTGACTCACATTCAAACTGATTTTAAAAATAAATGTATATCAATACAAAATCCAACAAATTCTCCACGCATAAAAATTAATGTAATTTAAAATCTCGAAATAAAAAAAGATATTTTAAACTAATTGCCGGTTTGATGTGTTTTAAAAATGCACAACCCATTTCTCATTACTGATGGGCCATTTTCTCGGCCAGCCGAATGAAGCTCTCCTCGTCTTGAAAGATTTGCAGCCCAACAGGCTTGACAAAGCGACTTACTTGGCAAATCACAAAAAACTGGGCTGTGGGCGTGGACCCAGCTATCAGCCTCTCCACGTACAGTACTCTTCCGATGGAAGTCGGTCGTTGACCACATTGACCACGCCGCGCCAAGAGCACCAAGGCGGTGGACGATGGTGACGCCTAGGAAGGGGACGACGCGGAGCCAGGGAAGACGCGACAGTGGATGAACACGCGGAGAGGAGTACGAGGGTTCACTAGTTCGGCTGCGGCGTGAGGCTGCAGTCGCCGCAAAATAACAGGGGGTGTGGGTGAGTAGAGGGATAGCCTGGGCCAGCGGTGGGAGTAGTAGGGGGCGGTGAGGCCTCCGCGGCATCACAGCCGGCCACGAGAGGCAGGAGCACGCGGCACAACCGGTGCTACTTTGGGCGGCTGGAGCAAGAAGACCATAGGTTGAAGAAGCACTATGGTCGTTGGATGGACATCGTAGGGTCACTGGAGCTAGAATCGTTCATATTGACTAAGTAGACAAAGCCCTCCATCCTCGTCAACTTAGTAGGCCTACAAGTCAGCCACCCACTATGGTGGGTCCTAGCTAGCAGGGGGTATTCATTTTTTTAGTGCGTAATTGTTGGAAATATGCCCTAGAGGCAATAATAAAAGCATTATTATTATATTTCCTTATTCATGATAATTGTCTTTATTCGTGCTATAATTGTGTTATCCAGAAATCGTAATACATGTGTGAATAACAGACAGCAATATGTCCCTAGTGAGCCTCTAGTTGACTAGCTCGTTGATCGACAGATAGTCATGGTTTCCTGACTATGGACATTGGATGTCATCGATAACGGGATCACATCATTAGGAGAATGATGTGATGGACAAGACCCAATCCTAAACATAGCATAAGATCGCATAGTTCGTTTGCTAGAGTTTTCCAATGTCAAGTATCCTTTCCTTAGACCATGAGATCGTGTAACTCCCGGATACCATAGGAGTGCTTTGGGTGTGCCAAACGTCACAACGTAACTGGGTGACTATAAAGGTATACTACGGGTATCTCTAAAAGTGTCTGTTGGGTTGACATGGATCGAGACTGGGATTTGTCACTCCGCTTGACGGAGAGGTATCATCGGGCCCTCTCGGTAATGCATCATCATAATGAGCTCAATGTGATCAAAGTGTTTGATCACGGGATCATGCATTACGGAACGAGAAAAGTGACTTGCCGGTAACGAGATTGAACGAGGTATTGGGATACCGACGATCGAATCTCGGGCAAGTAAAATACCGATTGACAAAGGGAATCGTATACGGGATTAATTGAATCCTCGACATCGTGGTTCATCCGATGAGATCATCGTGGAGCATGTGGGAGCCAACATGGGTATCCAGATCCCGCTGTTGGTTATTGCCCGAGAGCCGTCTCGGTCATGTCTGCATGTCTCCCGAACCCGTAGGGTCTACACACTTAAGGTTCAGTGACGCTAGGGTTGTGAAGATATGTATATGCAGTAACCCGAATGTTGTTCGTTGTCCCAGATGAGATCCCGGACGTCACGAGGAGTTCCGGAATGGTCCGGAGGTAAAGAATTATATATAGGAAGTGCTATTTCGGCCATCGGGACAAGTTTCGGTGTTATCGGTATTGTACCGGGACCACCGGAGGGGTCCCGGGGGTCCACCAGGTGCGGCCACCTGCCCCGATGGGCCACATGGGCCTTAGGGGGTGCGCCTTGGCCTGCATGGGACAAGGGGAACCAGCCCCAAAGGGGCCCATGCGCCTAGGGTTCCAAAAGGGAGGAGTCCTAGTGGTGGAAGGCACCTCCTAGATGGCTTGGGGGGAGGGAAACCTCCCTGGCCGCCGCCCCCCTTGGGAGATCAGATCTCCCAGGGCCGGCACCCCCCAGAGGCCTATATAAAGGGGGGAGGGGAGGGGGGGATGCGCACCCTATGCCCTGGCGCCTCCCTCTCCCTCTCCAACACATCCTCCTCCTCCGTAAGAGCTCGGCGAAGCCCTGTCGGAGTACTGCAGCTCCACCATCACCACCCCGTCGTGCTGCTGTTGGAGTCTTCTTACCCAACCTCTCCTTTGCCTTGCTGGATAAAGAAGAAGGAGACGTTACGCTGACCGTACGTGTGTTGAACGCGGAGGTGCCGTGCTTTCGGTGCTAGGATCTCCGGTGATTTGGATCACGGTGTGTACGACTACTTCATCCCCGTTCGTTGAACGCTTCCGCTCGCGATCTACAAAGTGGTATGTAGATGCAATCTCTCTCTCCCATGACTCATTGCTAGATGAACTCATAGATGGATCTTGGTGAAACCGTAGGAAAAATTTTAATTTTATGCAACGTTCCCCAACAGTGGCATCATGAGCTAGGTCTATGCGTAGTTCTCTATTGCACGAGTAGAACACAATTTGTTGTGGGCGTAGATGTTGTCAACTCTTCTTGCCTCTACTAGTCTTATCTTGCTTCAGCGGTATTGTGGGATGAAGCGGCCCGGACCAACCTTACACGTACGCTTACGTGAGACCGGTTCCATCGACTAACATGCACTAGTTGCATAAGGTGGCTGGCGGGTGTCTGTCTCTCCCACTTTAGTTGGAGCAGATTCGATGAAAAGGGTCCTTATGAAGGGTAAATAGAAGTTGACAAATCACGTTGTGGTTTTCACGTAGGTAAGAAAACGTTCTTGCTAGAACCCTAATTCAACCACGTAAAACTTGCAACAACAATTAGAGGACGTCTAACTTGTTTTTGCAGCAAGTGCTTTGTGATATGATATGGCCAAAGTTGTGATGTATGATGAATGATCTATATGTGATGTATGAGATGTTCATGCTATTGTAATAGGAATCATGACTTGCATGTCGATGAGTATGACAACCGGCAGGAGCCATAGGAGTTGTCTTTATTTTTTGTATGACCTACGTGTCATTGAGAAACGCCATGTAAATTACTTTACTTTATTGCTAAACGCGTTAGCCATAGTAGTAGAAGTAATAGTTGGCGAGCAACTTCATGGAGACACGATGATGGAGATCATGATGATGGAGATCATGGTGTCAAGCCGGTGACAAGATGATCATGGAGCCCCAAGATGGAGATCGAAGGAGCTATGTGATATTGGCCATATCATGTCACGTTTATTATTTGATTGCATGTGATGTTTATCATGTTTTGCATCTTGTTTACTTAGAACGACGGTAGTAAATAAGATGATCCCTCATAATAATTTCAAGAAATTGTTCCCCCTAACTGTGCACCGTTGCGACAGTTCGTTGTTTCGAAGCACCACGTGATGATCGGGTGTGATAGATTCTAACGTTCACATAGAACGGGTGTAAGACAGATTTACACACGCGAAACACTTAGGTTGACTTGACGAGCCTAGCATGTACAGACATGGCCTCGGAACACAGAAGACCGAAAGGTCGAGCATGAGTCATATAGAAGATACGATCAACATGAAGATGTTCACCGATGTTGACTAGTCCGTCTCACGTGATGATCGGACACGGCCTAGTTGACTCGGATCATGTAATACTTAGATGACTAGAAGAGGGATGTCTATCTAAGTGGGAGTTCATTAAATGAACTTTATTATCATGAACTTAGTCTAAATATTTACAATATGTCTTGTAGATCAAATGGCCAACGTAGTCCTCAACTTCAACGTGTTCCTAGAGAAAACCAAGCTGAAAGATGATGGTAGCAACTATACGGACTGGGTCCGGAACCTGAGGATCATTCTCATAGCTGCCAAGAAAGATTATGTCCTACGAGCACCGCTGGGTGACGCACCTATTCTCCCTGCAGAACAAGACGTTATGAACGCTTGGCAGTCACGCTGCGATGATTACTCCCTCGTTCAGTGCGGCATGCTTTACAGCTTAGAGCCGGGACTCCAAAAGCGTTTTGAGAGACATGGAGCATATGAGATGTTCGAAGAGCTGAAAATGGTTTTCCAAGCTCATGCCCGGGTCGAGAGATATGAAGTCTCCGACAAATTCTTTAGCTGTAAGATGGAGGAAAATGGCTCTGTCAGTGAGCACATACTCAAAATGTCTGGGTTGCACAACCGCTTGACTCAACTGGAAGTTAATCTCCTGGATGAAGCGGTCATTGACAGAATCCTCCAGTCGCTTCCACCTAGCTTCAAGAGCTTTGTGATGAACTACAATATGCAGGGGATGGTAAAGACCATTCCTGAGGTATATGCTATGCTGAAATCAGCAGAGGTAGAAATCAAGAAGGAGCATCAAGTGTTGATGGTGAATAAAACCACTAAGTTCAAGAAGGGCAAGGGTAAAAAGAACTTCAAGAAGGACGACAAGGAAGTTGCCGCGCCCGGTAAGCAAGTTGCCGGGAAGAAGCCAAAGCATGGACCCAAGCCCGAGACTGAGTGTTCTTATTGCAAGGGAAGTGGTCACTGGAAGCGGAACTGCCCCAAATACTTAGCGGACAAGAAGGCCGGCAAAACCAAAGGTATATGTGATGTACATGTAATTGATGTGTACCTTACCAGTACTCGTAGTAGCTCTTGGGTATTTGATACCGGTGCAGTTGCTCACATTTGTAACTCAAAGCAGGAGCTGCGGAATAAACAGAGACTGGCGAAGGACGAGGTGACGATGCGCGTCGGGAATGGTTCCAAGGTCGATGTGATCGCCGTCAGCACGCTGCCTCTACATTTACCTACGGGATTAGTTTTAAACCTCAATAATTGTTATTTAGTGCCAAGTTTGAGCATGAACATTGTGTCTGGATCTCGTTTAATTCGAGATGGCTACTCATTTAAATCCGAGAATAATGGTTGTTCTATTTATATGAGAGATATGTTTTATGGTCATGCTCCGATGGTTAATGGTTTATTCTTAATGAATCTCGTACGTGATAATACACATATTCATAGTGTGAATACCAAAAGAGTTAAAGTTGATAACAATAGTCCCACATATTTGTGGCACTGCCGCCTTGGTCACATAGGTGTCAAACGCATGAAGAAGCTCCATGCAGATGGACTTTTAGAGTCTCTTGATTATGAATCATTTGACACGTGCGAACCATGCCTCATGGGTAAAATGACCAAGACTCCGTTCTCAGGAACAATGGAGCGAGCAACCAACTTACTGGAAATCATACATACTGATGTGTGCGGTCCAATGAGTGTTGAGGCTCGCGGTGGCTATTGTTATGTTCTCACCCTCACTGATGACTTGAGTAGATATGGGTATGTCTACTTAATGAAACACAAGTCTGAGACCTTTGAAAAGTTCAAGGAATTTCAGAGTGAGGTTGAAAATCAACGTGATAGAAAGATCAAGTTTCTACGATCAGATCGTGGAGGAGAATACTTGAGTCATGAATTTGGCACACACTTGAGAAAATGTGGAATAGTTTCACAACTCACGCCGCCTGGAACACCTCAGCGTAATGGTGTGTCCGAACGTCGTAATCGCATTCTATTAGATATGGTGCGATCTATGATGTCTCTTACCGACTTACCGCTATCTTTTTGGGGCTATGCTTTAGAGACTGCCGCATTCACTTTAAATAGGGCTCTGTCGAAATCCGTTGAGACGACACCGTATGAATTATGGTTTGGGAAGAAACCTAAGCTGTCGTTTCTAAAAGTTTGGGGATGCGATGCTTATGTCAAGAAACTTCAACCTGAAAATCTCGAACCCAAGTCGGAAAAATGCGTCTTCATAGGATACCCTAAAGAAACTGTTGGGTATACCTTCTACCTCAGATCCGAAGGCAAGATCTTTGTTGCCAAGAATGGATCCTTTCTAGAGAAAGAGTTTCTCTCGAAAGAAGTAAGTGGGAGGAAAGTAGAACTTGATGAAGTGTTACCTCTTGAACCGGAGAATGGCGAAACTCAAGAAAACGTTTCTGAGGTGCCTGCACCGACTAGAGAGGAAATTAATGATGATGATCAAGATGCTTCTAATCAAGCTCCTACTGAAATTCGAAGGTCCACAAGGACACGTTCCGCACCAGAGTGGTACGGCAACCCTGTCTTGGAAATCATGTTGTTAGACAACGGTGAACCTTCGAACTATGAGGAAGCAATGGCGGGCCCAGATTCCGACAAATGGCTGGAAGCCATGAAATCCGAGATAGGATCCATGTATGAAAACGAAGTATGGACTTTGACTGACTTGCCCGTTGAACGGCGAGCGATAGAAAATAAATGGATCTTTAAGAAAAAGACAGACGCAGATGGTAATGTGACCATCTATAAAGCTCGGCTTGTCGCTAAGGGTTATCGACAAGTTCAAGGGGTTGACTACGATGAGACTTTCTCACCGGTAGCGAAGCTGAAGTCCGTCCGAATCATGTTAGCAATTGCCGCATTCTATGATTATGAAATATGGCAAATGGACGTCAAAACGGCATTCCTTAATGGTTTCCTTAAGGAAGAATTGTATATGATGCAACCGGAAGGTTTTGTCGATCCTATGAATGCTGACAAGGTGTGCAAGCTCCAACGCTCGATTTATGGGCTGGTGCAAGCATCTCGGAGTTGGAACATTCGCTTTGATGAGATGATCAAAGCGTTTGGGTTTACACGGACTTATGGAGAAGCCTGTGTTTACAAGAAAGTGAGTGGGAGCTCTGTAGCATTTCTCATATTATATGTAGACGACATACTTTTGATGGGAAATGATATATAACTCTTGGACAGCATTAAGGCCTACTTGAATAAGAGTTTTTCAATGAAGGACCTTGGAGAAGCTGCTTATATATTAGGCATCAAGATCTATAGAGATAGATCGAGACGCCTCATAGGTCTTTCACAAAGCACATACCTTGATAAGATATTGAAGAAATTCAATATGGATCAATCTAAGAAAGGGTTCTTACCTGTGTTACAAGGTGTGAAATTGAGCTTAGCTCAATGTCCGACCACGGCAGAAGATATAGAAGAGATGAGTGTCATCCCCTATGCCTCAGCCATAGGTTCTATAATGTATGCCATGCTGTGTACCGGACCTGATGTAAACCTTGCCGTAAGTTTGGTAGGTAGGTACCAAAGTAATCCCGGCAAGGAACACTGGACAGCGGTCAAGAATATCCTGAAGTACCTGAAAAGGACTAAGGAAATGTTTCTCGTTTATGGAGGTGACGAAGAGCTTGTCGTAAAAGGTTACGTCGACGCTAGCTTCGACACAGATCTGGATGACTCTAAGTCACAAACCGGATACGTGTATATTTTGAATGGTGGGGCAGTAAGCTGGTGCAGCTGCAAGCAAAGCGTCGTGGCGGGATCTACATGTGAAGCGGAGTACATGGCAGCCTCGGAGGCAGCGCATGAAGCAATTTTGGTGAAGGAGTTCATCACCGACCTCGGAGTCATACCCAATGCGTCGGGGCCGATCAAACTCTTTTGTGACAACACTGGAGCTATTGCACTTGCAAAGGAGCCCAGGTTTCACAAGAAGACCAGGCACATCAAGCGTCGCTTCAACTCCATTCGTGAAAATGTTCAAGATGGAGACATAGAAATTTGTAAAGTGCACACGGATCTGAATGTCGCAGATCCATTGACTAAACCTCTCCCTAAGGCAAAACATGATCAGCACCAGAACTCTATGGGTGTTCGATTCATCACAATGTAACTAGATTATTGACTCAAGTGCAAGTGGGAGACTGTTGGAAATATGCCCTAGAGGCAATAATAAAAGCATTATTATTATATTTCCTTATTCATGATAATTGTCTTTATTCGTGCTATAATTGTGTTATCCGGAAATCGTAATACATGTGTGAATAACAGACAACAATATGTCCCTAGTGAGCCTCTAGTTGACTAGCTCGTTGATCGACAGATAGTCATGGTTTCCTGACTATGGACATTGGATGTCATCGATAACGGGATCACATCATTAGGAGAATGATGTGATGGACAAGACCCAATCCTAAACATAGCATAAGATCGCATAGTTCGTTTGCTAGAGTTTTCCAATGTCAAGTATCCTTTCCTTAGACCATGAGATCGTGTAACTCCCGGATACCGTAGGAGTGCTTTGGGTGTGCCAAACGTCACAATGTAACTGGGTGACTATAAAGGTATACTACGGGTATCTCTGAAAGTGTCTGTTGGGTTGACATGGATCGAGACTGGGATTTGTCACTCCGCTTGACGGAGAGGTATCACCGGGCCCTCTCGATAATGCATCATCATAATGAGCTCAATATGATCAAAGTGTTTGATCACGGGATCATGCATTACGGAACGAGAAAAGTGACTTGCCGGTAACGATATTGAACGAGGTATTGGGATACCGACGATCGAATCTCGGGCAAGTAAAATACCGATTGACAAAGGGAATCGTATACGGGATTAATTGAATCCTCGACATCGTGGTTCATCCGATGAGATCATCGTGGAGCATGTGGGAGCCAACATGGGTATCCAGATCCCGCTGTTGGTTATTGCCCGAGAGCCGTCTCGGTCATGTCTGCATGTCTCCCGAACCCGTAGGGTCTACACACTTAAGGTTCAGTGACGCTAGGGTTGTGAAGATATGTATATGCAGTAACCCGAATGTTGTTCGTTGTCCCGGATGAGATCCCGGACGTCACGAGGAGTTCCGGAATGGTCTGGAGGTAAAGAATTATATATAGGAAGTGCTATTTCGGCCATCGGGACAAGTTTCGGTGTTATCGGTACTGTACCAGGACCACCGGAGGGGTCCCGGGGGTCCACCAGGTGGGGCCACCTGCCCCGGTGGGCCACATGGGCCTTAGGGGGTGCGCCTTGGCCTGCATGGGCCAAGGGGAACCAGCCCCAAAGGGGCCCATGCGCCTAGGGTTCCAAAAGGGAGGAGTCCTAGTGGTGGAAGGCACCTCCTAGATGGCTTGGGGGGAGGGAAACCTCCCTAGCCGCCGCCCCCCTTGGGAGATCAGATCTCCCAGAGCCGGCGCCCCCCCCAGAGGCCTATATAAAGGGGGGAGGGGAGGGGGGGCTGCGCACCCTATGCCCTGGCGCCTCCCTCTCCCTCTCCAACACATCCTCCTCCTCTGTAAGAGCTCGGCGAAGCCCTGTCGGAGTACTGCAGCTCCACCATCACCACGCCGTCGTGCTGCTATTGGAGTCTTCTTCCCCAACCTCTCCTTTGCCTTGCTGGATCAAGAAGAAGGAGACGTTACACTGACCGTACGTGTGTTGAACGCGGAGGTGGCGTGCTTTCGGTGCTAGGATCTCCGGTGATTTGGATCACGGTGTGTACGACTACTTTATCCCCGTTCGTTGAACGCTTCCGCTCGTGATCTACAAAGTGGTATGTAGATGCAATCTCTCTCTCCCATGACTCGTTGCTAGATGAACTCATAGATGGATCTTGGTGAAACCGTAGGAAAATTTTTAATTTTCTGCAACGTTCCCCAACAGTAATAAGGAGGCACTTGCTTGCGTGCGAAGATATAGCTGGTGGGTCCGACCTGTCAGCGGGGGGAACGTTTTTTTAGTCCATTTGGTGGGCTGGGTGAAACAATGATGTAGCATCTATGCAACCCGTTTAAATCCCATTTGCATTTTTCTCGAAATCTGCGGACTTGCTGGGCTGGGTGAAAATATCATGTTGGGCTAGACGGAGAAATGTTATAAAAACATAAACACATGATTGCACGTCAATAAAATCTTTGCAAGCTTATGTACGCAATCACTAGGAGTTAACTTGCCAAGTTATATATAAACAATTATTATTATTATTTTGTAAGAACTTTCAACTTACGAAATAAAATATCATTTTAATTTGATGAGTTAATAGTACGTGGGGTATTATTATATTTTAGGCTAGACGTGGGACTGTTGAGTTGGTTCTAGGGGAAAGTACTGGGAGAAAACTCAGTTTACATCGAAAAAGAAAGTGGGAGAAAATTCAGAGACCTGCTGGGTCCACCCGAGGAGGGGAATATGTTGGGAGGAAGGAGATTCAAAGCACGGCAGCCGAGTGAACTAGTTTTTTTTACAGACAAGTGAACTAGTTTACATACATAAGCAAATAGCCACTAAAAAAAGCAATCAGGTTAATGGGTTCCTAAAAGAAATAGTTCGGACAAAACAGATAATTACAACACATAGGCTAATGCATGAAACACTCAGATGATAAAGGTGCTTATAAATAGATAAAGTACAACATCTAGACCTTCCTGGCACGCTTGATCATGACGCTGCGGCTGTCCGTGTACTCGTCGGTTACGGGAACAGACACGCCCTCATGTCCAAGATCTGCCTGTACATGTCGTAGCATGCGTATGCGACCTTGGCCGCGTAGGTTATGCAGGCTAGATTCAGAGGTGCCTCCCACGTGTTCAGGTCGTCTTCTTTTATGTTGGCGTATCAGGGGTCGATGATGGTCTCAGCGAGGTCAACCACGGAGTCTTTCTCCTGCCCGTTGTTGATGATCTTGTATTTCTTCTGGATGTTGACAAGCTTGTTGCACCAGATGGCTAAATCGCCGTGTTCTTCCTTCTCTCCACCGTAGCGAAGGTGCAGCCGGCGCTGCCGATGAAACAGGCGAATGCTGCAGAACCTGGTGCAGCCATAGGACTGAGGCGAGGTAGAGGTTCACCGAGTCTGTATCATTAGTGTACATCACATTCAACTTGGTGCAGCCATAGGACTGAACGGCGAACTCAAAGGGGAACTCCTTGCTGAAGTCCATATCCAGCAGGCTCACCCCTCGGATTGCCATTGGAGTCTCTTCGAGTGAACGAGTGTGTAGGCGGCGGCAGCAGTTTGTTTTTCAGCTCCTGGGGAACTGGATTCAATAGTAAGCTGAGTGTGTACAGGCGACAACAGTTACTACCCCTCCCTCGTCTGCTGCACGCCCGGTAGAAGATGCACCCTCAGCCACACGTCGATTCATTTGCGGGTCTGTGTTGGTACTGTAATAACAGGAGTTAGTGGTGACTTTACTTAAATTTAATAAGCTTTAATAGAAATTTATACTTAAAACAAGCAATGCATTCGCTCGTTCTATCAGTGCCACAGGATCAACATGCACAACAATTAGAATTATTATTCTCAGGATGCACATGATCAGCACATTTGTCGCACTTTCACAAAGATAATACTACCAAGTTTGAACTGTTTGTTATGGTTGTTGTCCTCTGCATCATCATGCTGTGTTTCCCAGCTTGCAAGATTCAAAACCAACAAATAAGATCCGAATAATAAGTACAACAAAGATGCCTACACATCTCATTGATTCCCAACTTGCAAGATTCGGAACCAGCAAATAAGATTCAAATAATAAGTACAACAAAGATGCCTACACATCTCACTGATTCCCAGCTTGCAAGATTCAGAACCAACCTATTAGAGCCTTTTGATAAAGTGAATATCGGGATTAAATCCATCTTGGCTAGCCATGTCATACAATCGAAGAACTTGGCGAATGCTCTTCACCGTCACAACATCTGTAGTTGAGTATTCCTGTTTGCATAGCACAAACCAGGAGAGCATGATTGCACTTTAATAGTGGCCTCCTTTACTCAACCTGCACCTCCACTCGGATGAAGCCTGCCTTGAGTTCCATGATTAAATTCATGCGCCTTTTTCTGCAGTTCACCTAAAATGAAGCAAAGATTGCATCATTCAGCTAGCAAGAAGTACTTGCTCTCGTGAGCTGGCAGGTTCTTCTTTAGTAGTTGCACTAAAATTGAGGAACATTAAGGTTGGTTGTCCGGCTCATGTAAGGTGCAACTATAATTTTGTTATCCTTTTGTGCAGTTCCACTAAAATAAAGTGCCATTGTGGTGATAGTGAAGGCTCATCTTGCAAAGGCTAATAAAATGTTGCACGAGATTACCAGCAGAACTTGACGGAGATTTTGGAAACTCCAATCACCATTTTGTGCAGTTCGACCAAAATTGAGAGATGTTGCCCATGTGACATTTTAGTTGAACTGCACAAGACACTCATTCCAAAAAAATGTTTTGTGCAGTTCACCAAAAGGTCACAATAGCAACAAGGTGAAATGGATATCCCTATCTGCACAAAAAGATAGAAACTAAACAGTTGCTGGTCAATAAGAATATATGAAACATATACAAAATGAAAAGAAGCATGTTAATTATGTTCATGGCAATCACGCAAGGACAGTAGAAATTTTAAAACATCAGCAATGCTTCATGTTACCAGACGCATTACGATCAACAATGAGATTCCTCAAATATGGGATTACTTTAATGGTGGCATTGCTTGTTTACCAGACACAGTAAATCAACAGCAGCTAAAGAGTTGGTTTAAGGGCATGGGACCATGGGGACACCAGGACACTCAGCAGCGTAAAGGAGCAACTTAATTATCATACTGGGGAAAATAGCAGGAGTGCCATTTGTAACACAGTTTAATTGCATCTTATCACTAGAGGCATTAGATTAACAATAACACTGGTTAGACATGTCCCTAAGGTAACAGTGTGATCGCTTCATTTTACATGCGCCCTTACATTAACAACAACAAAAGGTTGGTATAAGAACATGCAACAGTGGACGCATCAGCACAATGTACCTACAAGTAGGCATAAAGTGGTGATGCCGAGTTTGTTCATGCTATGTGAGGGCAGCAAACCTAATCCTCGAGACCTTGTACTATGTGAGAGCAGCAAATCTAATCCTGGAGACCTTTTACTATGTGAGGGCAGCAAATCTAATCCTGGAGACCTTTTACTATGTGAGGGCAGCAAATCTAATCCTGAGACCTTTTACTATGTGAGGGCAGCAAATCTAATTCTGAGACCTTTAACTATGTGAGGGCAGCAAATCTAATCCTGGAGACCTTTTACTATGTGATGGCAGCAAATCTAATCCTGGACATACTCTGTTGACTTGTACACCAGCCGCCACTTTGTATCCTTTTTTCAACCAATAATAGATCTGTTCATTATCTAGTTTGTACTGCGTTTTCCCATCATTTCCCTTTTCAACCAAGAGACCGGTTGGGTATCCGGTCTCTACTACTTTCACCATATTATTTTCTCTTTGAATCAAGTCCTAGATTCATGCTACAACTTTCCCCCTTTCTTCGTTGTTTGAACAAAGCCCTAGATTCGAATGCATGAAGTAGCTTTACCTCTAATAATACTAAAAATTTAGGTGGCTTTGGAAGAGCTGATGGGAGTAGAAAAAGGTGCACATGCAGACACGTGGGGAGCTGGGGCAGTAGAGCAAGGCCGCTTTTGAAGAACTTATACCTGAGGGTCGCCAGATGTCGGCGGCGGCAGGTCGGATCTGCAGACAATACGGCTGGGAGGAAGAAGGGTCAGAGGACCTCCCGAGTCGGCGCTGTGTCGGAGAGAACGACACGGGCAGAGGATCAGGCCCCTTCCTGCAGCTGTGGGTTTCCTCCCTCGGCGGCGATGACCGCGTGAACGATGCACCTTTTGGTCCTCTACACACACCGGCCAAAGGGATCCGGCCGGATCTGTGACCAGCGGTGAACAGAGAGAAAATGTCGCTACCGCTGTCTTGTTTATATCTGGAGAGGATGAGAGAATGAAGAGAGCAACCCTAGTAAAGCAAGCGCTCAGGCCCCTGCGTACACATATAGTGGAGTGATTATCTTTTTTCTCTCCACAACAAGCGTTTTAGTTTGTGTATGTGGCATTAAAGAAAAGAAACTCTCTATTTAAGGTGACTACTGTACGACTCCTACTTACAACTAGTAGTACTACAGTATTGTTCACTTGTGCTCCCCGCCCCTCCATTCATTGAACAACCCCACGGGTGAATAAACATATAGTACTTACTGTATTTATATAGAACGAACAAGCTTGAACTATTTTCGCGTAGTTAAAAGTTGAGGGCAGGGCTTTTCCCGGGCAGTTCGCGCGGCAGTTTTCCGGTAGGCGGTTTGATAGAGAGGCGAGGAGGGTGAGCAAGTGGGGCTGTGTGATTTGACGGTGCGTTACTGCTGGAAGGATTTGTGATATGAACACTCACTATAGTCATGAATTACTGGCGCTCCGACCGGGGTGATGCCCCCCTTCCGTTCCGCGCTCTAATGTTGTGCATGACACGTCGACCCGGATGCTGGCTCTCCCACATGTCGGAGTAGTAAGAAGGAGCAAAGAATGATGCGGTATATACTAGTACTATACTACTCCCTCCATTCCTAAATATAAGTCTTTGGAGAGATTTCACTATGAACCACATACGGAGAAAAATGAGTGAATCTACACATAAAATGCATCTATATACATCCGTATGTGGTCCATAGTGAAATATCTACGAAGACTTATATTTAGGAACAGAGGGAGTACTACTCAGGTCGGAGGAGTGCGAACCACGGAAGCCTAGTGAACCATCAATGCGAACCACGGTAGCCCAGTGAACCAGCAGTAGAAAACAATGTGGTGATATGGCCATAAAAAACAATGTGCTACGGTCCACACTGTAGCAAGTACAGTAACACTCCTCTTTGTTTGGATCCCTGAGTTAGAGCTAGTTTGGGTTGAAATAGCCTCCAATTATCGAAACAAGAGGGGTTAGTTTGAGCTAGTTTGCTCTATCCTAGCTAAAAAAACTAGCCCGGTGGAGAGGTTCTAATTGGGTTAGTTATCCTCGGGCCCACTAGAAGAGAACTAAAAAAAATCTCCCCTGCCCACACCAGATCGCTCCCCCCACCTATCGCACGACTCCTCTCTGTTCCCCATAGGGCCGCTCGCCCTCTCTCTCCTCCGGCCGCTCTCTCCTTCCGGCCTCCGCCGCCCTACTCCGTCCTTCGAAGGTCGCCCCGCTCCCCCTTCACCAGTCGTTTTTCTCCCTCTTTCGTGTGCGGCGGCGGCGCATCTACCAGGGAGGTCGCGAGAGGGGTGAGTTTGTTCGTTCCTTCTCTGTCTCACGGCCATATCAGTGATCTTGCTTGCTCTAGCGCTAATTCTGATTTAGAAAAGTAGATCCTGATTAAACATGGTATAGATTTGTGGTGCATGCATGGAATTGTTTGCTACTGCTTGAGGAGGTAATAAATCTTTCTAGAGGCCCAAAGATTCAGGTCACCTTTGTAGGTATTTCAATTTCAGGCTTGCATTATTTCTAGGGGCCCAAAGGTTCAGTTCACCTTTCTAGGTATTTCAATTTCAGGCTTGCATTATTTCTAGAGGGCCAAAGATTCAGTTCACCTTTCTAGGTATTTCAGTTTCAGGCTTGCATTATTTCTAGAGGCCCAAAGATTCAGTTCACCTTTCTAGGTATTTTAGTTATAGGCTTGCATTATTTGTAGAGGCCCAAAGATTAAGTTCCCAGTCGGCGGCAAGTGGCCTTGCTACCCATGCCGGTGTCGACCTCAACTCGCAAGGGCCGACGTCGGAGGGGTTCCCGGGGCTTGGGCTCTATAGAGCCTTCCTCCAGAGCGACAATGGCGAGCTCCTCCCTCGGTGCGTGAGGGGCTCCGGGCTCCCTCCCTATCGTGAATGACTTCTGTGATGAGTTAGCTCATTCTTTGTCTCATGAAGTGTTTTTTTATTTTGTGAAGCTTGATTGACGACTTGTATGTTTAAGTGGGATATCTCATTTGTATGGACAAAGTAAAATTATCATGTTTTGCATGCTTGATTTGTATAGATGGTTCGTTTATGTCAACTGTGAGCGGGAGGAGGCCACAGAAGAGCCGGCCACACCAAGAGGGTGCTTGGATCCAAGGGACTTATTTTAGTCTGACTAAAAATAGTCTCTTTAAGAGGCTAAAAGTTCCAAGCACCCCTGACTAAAGAGGGGCTAAAACTAGTCTTGAGACTGAAAAATTTTAGTCAGGGGCACCCCTACTAAAATGTGGATTAGTCATCTCTCTCCTCATTTAACTCCTCTCCTTTAACACAGGTGAGTTATGGATTGGAGGGTTTGGAGGATATTAAATGCTCATTAACTTGATTTTAGTCTCTTTAGTATTTGGATCCAAGCATGGGTGAGGATAGCAAGTTTTAGTCTCACTACTTTTAGTCATGGAACTAAAACGTATCCAAGAACCCTCCAAATGTGGCAGGAAATAGGGTCCAAAGTAGTCAAATGATTGAGATACAACATTTATTGTCAATCTAACCCTGCCATCCATACACCTCTTTGGTTTAGAGTTAGTTCAGGGTTAGAATCTAACTCTAACCTCTAACTGAGTTAGAGTTCTCCTCGTCTCGGTTCATCGCCATCATACTTTCCCCATTCCTGTGTTTTCAGTATCTTGTGAATCAAAGAGGCCCTTTTTTTGCGGGAAAAATCAAAGAGGCCCTTAGACTAGTTTCGGTCCGGTCATTTTTTATAAACGTGTCATGTCCAAAATTTAATGAACGTGCTCCGGTTTCCACAAAAGTAATCCGGTTTCATGTAGTAATTCATTCATTTATTTATTCTTCTGCGGGGGGTTTGCATGCAATTCGTGGGGTCTGAAATGTAAAGTACCCCGGCATATGCTCCGAGTCGTGCATGCACTACGACCCAGATGCTCTATGTCCCACATGTCGGCAAATGGGAGCACGTGGAAATAGCCTAGGAGTACATATAGGAGGATAAATGCGTGAAATAATATGTATTGTGAAGCGTATCCGCGGTTCGAAAAGGAGACCTAAAGTGATGACAACTATAGGTCGCACGCACCCAACTAGTGCTACTAGACATACGACTAATTTTTCCCTCAAAAAAAAGAGAGGCACGAGTGCTCAGTACTCCTATTCTATAAACACGAGTACCATCTGACAACAACGTCCGTGCTACAGCTAGCTCTCCTCCCTCGTTTCTCTCTTTTAATTCTAAACTCGGCCGACGCCCGGTGTGCGGGGTGGGTTTGCTCAACTGCTGCCCCACCTCACAGTGAAAACGTTACGACTGGAATAAAAATGCCATATACTCCCTCCATTCATAAATACATGTCTTTTTAGATACTATTTCAAATGGAATACAACATACAGATGTATGTAGACATAGTTTAGAGTGTAGATTCACTCATTTTGCTCCGTATGTAGTAGTCACTTGCTGGAATCTTTAGAAAGACTTATATTTGGGAACGGAGGGAGTACTATACTAATAAAACATTAAGGCCACGAGGCGATGCAATGCTGGTTACAGGAGGCAAGAAGAATACATGCATCCATCGATGACGTCCACCTCCTCGACTCAGGGCGCCGACCCACCGAACGGTGCCTAAGTAGCAGCGGCTTTCGTGGCCAGGTCGACGTGCTTCTGAACAATGCCGTCCAAAGATTCCAGCCGCTAAAAGAAGGCCAACGTGTTTCTGTCGTCGCTTGCCTTGTAGTGGCCTATGTAGACGGTTTCCTCGTAGACGTGGATGTGCAGGTCGACGGTTTCTTGCATGGCGAGGCGCTGCGCGGCGAGTGCGGCCTCGAGGTGCACATTCTTCGTCGCGACCTAAGGCACCTGCAGGGCCACCAGGGGTTGAAAGAGTTCGTCACCATGGAGGCCGGTGAAGGTGGCAGGCAATGAGGAGCCTGGGCGCGCGGGCTGGAGCAGTACGGCAAGGTCGTCCGCGCGCTTCTTGACGGCGGTGAACTTGCAGATGGAGTTGACCATCATGTCGTCCATGCGAGAGGCGAAGCCGGCGTCGGCGAGGGCTACGATGCCTGCGGTCGCCAGCACCGTCTGGAAACGCTGCATGGTGCGGGGCCGCAGGCCGGCGGCTTGGTTGATTTGGCACAGCCGACTGCCGCTCGCGTCCATCGACTCCATAGGTGCTTGTGGCTTCTGGTCACTTGGTCTTGGATTGGAGTTTGCAGTGTTGCGCAGAGACTTGGGAGTAGATGGATTCGAGTGGTGGGGCGCCTTTATTATATGAGAGTCCAAACTCGGTTGCATTCACATCGTGCTGGGTCTATTCTGCTTCTCCAATTAATTCCCTCTACATGTAATTGAGGATGCATCATTGACCGTTCAACATCTCGGGAACCATTACCCTCTCCCTCCTTGGCATTCAAGCACCTATGGACCCGTCGACGACGAGGTGCCTATGGTGACTTTGTAAATTTGAAGATGATAGTACCGTGTGTGTGTGCGTCCATAGGGGTGAGTGTATGCGCGTGTATACGAGCACTTGCGTCTGTACTGTGTAAAAAACGTAAATGCGTGTCAAAAATAGCCTAGTCAGTATACTCAATATTTTGCACCTCGGAGAGGAAAACCATAGAACTAGTACGTATTTATTTACGGTGCAGATTCGCTCATTTTGCTCCATATGTACTCCGTCTCGGTGTAGTCTAGTCACTTGTTGAAATCTCTAGAAGGGCAAATACTCCTTTCTGGTTTACAAGGCTATACTAGCAAGTAGTTGTGCGTACTAGTACAATAGTGGGCTCACATAGCAATTTTGTCTCATGCAAGAGCCTGGCTATATGTGTGCTCCAATGTTCGCAACTGCAATGTTTGGTTTGTGCTTGGCTCTTCGCCTCTTCGAGAAGACGAACAATGATGTTACTACTACTGCTTCTACAGTGTCGAATCCACTGCTGCCTGTCCATCCACCGCGAGCGGGACGGATAGCTTGTTGTAGAAGTACTACGAAGCAAAAGCCTGTCCTCGTTTGCGAGCAACCGCGCGCATGGGTGAGGGAGAAGGCGTGTAGTAAAATCAAGCTTCTCCTTGTTGTACGAGTTGACGCGACACATCATAGCACTGGCCCCCAATGCTTGCCTCTAAACTTGGCTAAAAGACCCGTAGTGTACAATATATTTGCTGCAACCTCTAACATTTAACCACAACAAATTAAAATATATGTGGCCATATGCATCGTTCTGATGCAGAGGCCGGGGAGTCCCCCCTTTTCGAAAAAAAAACAAATTAAATTATATATTCCTGTCTTGACCAGATGAGCGTGCAAACTACAATCACCAGGGTGTTAGGTAGGGCCAGAAGACTATTTTAATTTTTTTAGAAAACTTCGAGACGACCACATAGCATGGAGCCGACCCCAACGATTTTAAGCTTACAGGCACGGTACACGCTATCCTAGACTACTCTACACATGAAACTGCCACACGAGCGTCTGGGCTGCGCTTGGCTCTTCGCCTCTTCGGGAAGTCGAACAATGATGGAGTACTAGTACTGCACTGGAGGATTACTACAGTACGCTTCTCGCCATCTGACACCGATTGAACTGCTGCATGTCCACCGCGTGCAGGAGGGAGAGCATGTAGCGAAAGCTTCTCCTAGTCTTGCCAGCCACCACGCTCATGGGCGAGGGAGGGATGCTCCTGCCTTTGCGTGTATGACAGGTGGGCCCGACAGGTCTGTGGCCAACCTGTCATACAACCAAAGGCAGGTGCAGTTAAGTCCGCGAGGGAGAGGATAATCAAACTTCTCATTGATGTATGAGTTGACGCGACACATCAAAGCACTGCACTCGATATATTTCAATAATTTGCGTTTACCGATGCATTAATTACAACACATGCATGCATGCCCTAACTCTCCTTTTGATACTTGCTTTGTAATACCCCGGCCCAAGTCGAGAGATGGTTGTGCACGAGGAGGGCGAGATCATGCACACCGAACAGGACCCGACGATGGAGCTCTCTAAGGTCTCGATGGACCTCACTGTGCTCCACTGCCCCTTGTGCCTCCGCCCCTTGACGCCTCCAGTGTATGAAGTTCGAATACACCTCGTCCGTTCGGCTGATTGAGAAAGGTGCAGGTTTCTTGATTGATGTGCTCTTCGATTGATTTCTGCAGGGCAAGGGAGGGCACCTCGCCTGCGCGGACTGCCGCGTCGAGCGCCTCGGGAACCAGCGGCAGTGCCAGAAGTGCGAGCGCGGCGGTGGCTTCGACGTGCGGAACACGGCGGTGGACTCCGTCCTTTCGTCGGTGAGGGTGGAGTGCCCGCACGAAGGCTGTGGACTCTACGTCACTTACCACAAGCTCGCCGATCACCAGAGCGTATGTCTGCTCGCGCCCTGTAAATGCCCCGTGCCCGTCTACGGCTACGAAGGCCCGCCGCCGGTGCTCTACCACCACATCAGCACCACGCATCCCATGCCCATGCACAGGAGTCAGTACGGCAAGGTGCTCCAGCTGCAAGTGCCACTATCGGTGCCACGACTCTTGCTGTTCGCGGAGGAGGACCGCCGCGCATTTTTCTTGGTCAGCGGCGTGCTCGACATCGGCGCGCCTATCGTTGTGTCGGTCGTCTGCATCAGAGCGGGGACGGTCCCACTGCCGCACTACGTGGCCAAGCTGTGGGCAAACGTCTCGCCGGGGGAGCCCGAAGGCACGACCGACGCCGTCGAGGTGGAAATGGAGGTGACAAGCAGCAAGGATCCCGGCGACGTCGACGTGCAGGAGCTGACCTTCTTGACAGTTCCGCCCAATCTGCTGGCCGGGGCTAAGCTTGTGTCTCTCCACATTCTGATTGACAAGCTCACGTCCTAAATGTTTCTACAGTGCCTTCTGTTTATCTTAGTAATATGTTAACATAGGGTTTACCTTGGTCTACTTTAGCTTAAGAAATGGTGGGTTTTGGTGGTGATGCAGCAATTACTTCGACATCAGATAAGTAATTTTCAACAGTCGAACAGATATTTTGTGTCTGTTGGATATAAAGTTCCTTTGGGTAAGAAGTACTCAAAAAATTATGTTTATCAATGCATTAATTGCAATGCATGCATGCATAAAGTACATGCATTGGTCAATTTTCTCTAATACTTGCATGCAATGATTTAATGCACCTTGGAATCTGAACATGTGTTGGGGAACAACCAAATTGAGCCTTATAAAATAGAAAAACTAAAATTTTGAGATAAGCCCAATAAAATTGGAAAGGAGGGAGTAGAAAAAGAGGTACTCCATCCGGGAATAGTGCCGCACTTCGAAACTAGAACCGTCAATAAATTCTGAGCTTGCGTCTCGTAACATTCCAAATTGCTCCACGCTATATTGAATTGCAAACCTGTTCACACCGATCACAACCTAAACGGTTTCCCACTTAGGAGCGTACTAGTACTCGGTTATAAATACTAGTATGCCAAGATGACTGCACATTCCTCCTCAACTCCTCATCCACAAAAATAAACAAGTCATTCAGCATCCTTCCCTTGGGTCTGCCATGGCCAGCGTGACTTCTGGGTCGAGAGATTAACACCAGGGAGAGGCGAGCATGGAAGCGGAAGCACGAGAGATGTCCCGCCTCGCTGCGAGAGCAGCCGACATGTCCCGCCGCGTGGAAGTAGCAGCACAGAGGTCCCGCCGCGCCGCTGAAGCAGCACGGAGGTCCCGCCACGCCGTCGATGCAGCAGACTGGTCCGGCCGCGCCACGGAAGCAGGAGAGATGTCCCGCCATGCCACGAATGCAGCAAAGATATCCCGCCGCGCCGCGGCGGCCTGGGAAAATTTCTCGCGGGCAGGCGATGACTGTTACAGGCGCATGCATGCGATCGTCCATAGCCAGATGGATCAGATCTCCGGTTGTGCGAGGTTGCAGGACAACATGAAAGCCTCATTTGAACAGGTTATCGACGTACTAAGGGAGGGCAATGAGAGGCTCCAGGCCGAGCGCGACCTGTTGAGGGAGAAGATCGTCCAAAGTGCAGACCAGCAAGAGGAGACCAGTGCCTTGTTGAAGAGGACCGGCGTCATCGTCAAGAAACTTATGGACGGAATGACATGCTCCGCAACGAGCGCCGAGGGCTGGTGGAGGAATCCATGGATGTTCTCAAGCAGCGTATTTAGGACACGAAAGAACTCATCGCCGCTCGCAGCGGAGACTAGTTCCCGCGGCCTGCAGCAACGCATCAAGAAAGTAGAGATCAGCGAGCCAGATCCTTGTCTTCCTTCTTCTTTTGCCCTTGTGTATTTCGGGCGTAGCCGCATGTGGCTTTTTTAATTATCTTTCTAATTATGTAAGACAATTAATCGTCCTTACCTTTTGGAAGATCAATGTTGTGAGGCTGGAATGAAGAAAACTCTTGCTGTGGCGACCCTGGCGTTGCTGTTCTTCTAGTTGCTGCTGGGCTTCCTTCAGTTTCCTGGTTTCTTTTGATTTAATAACCGGTTTAGGATGTGGATTGTGTCGTCGGTTGTGAAATGTTGGGTTCTAGCGCGGATGTTTGGCCTTTGTTGGCCTCTTGGGATGTTGCGATTTCAATCTGGTAGCTTTTAGTCCTTCGTGTTAGGCTGGAGTTGTGCTAAACTTCTTGTGAATTGTGGTGGTTTTCAGTAATGAAAATCGGAAGGGGCAAGCCCTTCTTTGATAAAAAAAATTTAATCGTCCTTATATATTCATCAGTCTTGCTATAAGTCGCAGTAGATGCTATATAGGTCCGTCGGATCTTACATCAAGATCCGTGCTTTCAGATTTTCTTTTTTCTCTCTTAAATCTCAGTTGAGTGAGACATAGCCACGCCATTAAACAGAGGCTCGGGCGCCATTAATGGAGACCTTGGGAGAGAGGTGGATGGCAGATGGAGGTCAAAGGGCTCTCCTCCCGATAAGCACGCGTAGGGGTCTAATCGCACGCCTCTCGTACTCAAATAGCTACCCTGCACGGCGCCTCCTAGCTAATACGAAATGGGGACGCGTGGCGACACGTAAATGGTACTAGTAAGTAGAACGCCCACGGTTTCAATAATACTTGTGTTTCCAATTGTAACGTGACAACACTTGTTCCAAAATGACTTTGTTGATTGTTAATGTGTGTGCCTTCGCAAATCGGACTGCAAATTTACCACAGCATGTTGGTGCCATGTCATGGCACCAAGCCAAGTTTCATTATTTTCATGCGTGTTTTGGATTTACAGGAATTAAAAAACTAAGTTTCTCAATGTTTCCAACCCAGCCGCGATGCCAAGAATTTTGAATTTCATTCCCATTTCTTGCATGGAACCTATAAATTTACCTGAGGACACACATGTGATTTTTCAGCCAACTTTGGTGCACTGGAACATGTGCTTGTATTTCCAATTTGAGTTATGCACACAAAGGTGACACGTTCCCTCCCAGACCACGAGCCTTCTTGAGAGAAGCTCCGATTTCCAAGAAGCTTATACCGAAAAATTTTGCTATTCGGCCAATTTTTTTACCACGGCATGGTACTACAATGACATGACACCATGCCAAGTTTCATGATTTTAAAACCAAGTTTCTCAATGTTCTCGACCGAGCCACGATGCCCAGATGTTTGAATTTTATTCTCATTTTTTGCATGGGACCTACTCGAGGACACAAATGTGATTTTTCAAATGTAGATATTCACCCGAGGACACAAATGTGATTTTTTAACCAACTTTGGTGCACGGGAGCATGTGCTTGTAGTTCAAATTTGAATTATGCACATTAAATGACCAAAAACTCAATTAATGTGTAAATAAGGCCAAACAAAGCCGGAATAATTCCAAAATTTAATAGGGCACTCATGTAGTTATATGTTGCCTTTGTAAATAAACTCAAGGGGGACAACGTATATCGTTTCGCACTAAAAGGTGGCACGTTCCCTCTCAGAACCACGAGCCTTCTTGAGAGAAGCTTCGGTTTGCAAGAAGCTTATACCAAAATATGTTCCTATTCGGCCATTTTTTTACCACAACATGGTAGTACCATGACACGACATCCATGCCAAGTTTCATGATTTTCAGACGTGTTTTGGATTTACAAGAATTTTAAAACTAAGTTTCACAATGTTCTCGGCCGAGCCACGATGCCCAGATGTTTTAATTTTATTCTCATTTCTTGCATGGGACCTAGAAATTCACCCGAGGACACAAATGTGATTTTTCAACCAACTTTGGTGCACGAGAGCATGTGCTTATAGTTCAAATTTGACTTATGCACATTAAATGACCAGAAACTCAAGTAATGTATAAAAACGACAAACGTACCCGGAATAATTCCAAAATTTAACAGGGCACTAATGTAGTTCTATGTTGCCTTTGTTAAGAAACTCAAGGGGGGCAGCGTATATCGTTTCACACTCAAAGGTGGCACGCTCCCTCTTAGAACCGCGAGCTTCCAAATCGGCCCAATTTTTTACCACAACATGTTAGTTCCATGACATGACACCATGCCAAGTTTCATGATTTCCAGGCGACTTTTGGATTTATATGAATTTAAAATCAAAGTTTCTCGATGTTCTCGGCCGAGTCATGACGCCCAGATGTTTGGATTTCATTCTCATTTCTTCCATGGGACCTAGAAATTCAACCAAGGACACACATGTGATTTTCAACCCACTTTGGTGCACCGGAGCATGTGCATGCAATTCATATTTAGATTATGCACATTAAAAGTCCAGAAACTCAATTAATGTATAAAAAGGCCTAATGAACCCGAAATAATTCCAAAATTTAACAGGGCACTCATATAGTTCTATGTTGCCTCTCTAAATAAAATCAGGGGGGAGGCAGCGTATATCGTTTCACACACAAAGGTGACACGTTCCCTCTTGGAACCACGAGGCTTGTTGAGACAATCTCAGGTTTTGCAAGAGGCTTATACCAAAACTTGTCCCAATTCAGCCACAAATTATACGTATGAAAACATGGTTTAGATTATCCCAAACATCTCGCTACCTAGACCAATAATGTACTATGATTTGAATTCAACATAAAATGGATACAAATATTTGAATCGGAGAGCGTATGGTACATGTAGTTCACAGTGAAATATGATTACTGCTATATGTATGTTTTTTGTTATCAAGATAATATTTAAATTATTGTATAACTTGACAACAATCATATTCAAGTAAGGAAAATTGATTCAAATTTAGTCCATATTGTAGACGACAATATATATGTTCACATGGTGGAGTAAAATGTTCATATATGATGGAAGATCAAAATGTACGACTACATCAATTATAAACCGCAATGTCACCTAACGATATATTCGAATTCAACATAACGTGGATTCAAAAATCGAAATTCGAGATCATGGCATCTGTAATCATATAAAAAGGGACATTACTCTTTCTTTGGTGGGAATTGATTTGTTTTTTGTTGTTGTTGAGGGAAGTGCGAATCGATTTGGTACTGTGCAGGGTTATCTTGTTCTCCCGATTTTTTTTACATTTTTCTTGTAGTCTTTTCAATGGCATCTATAGCAATATAGTAAAAGGAGACATGACTCTCTTGTGTATTGTATGAATTGTTTTTTTTACAGGTTAAGTTTGTTCTGCCGAACAAGGAATCCGCACCTTGTTATCCCAAAATTTTCAAGCTCGAGTATCTTTTGTCTCACCTGCTTTGAAACTCCCGCTTCTTCAACCCGCGGCGCGCCTTGTTATCCCGAAATTTTCAAGCTCGAGTATCTCTTGTCTCACCTGCTTTGAAACTCCCGCTTCTTCAACCCGCGTCGCGCCTTGTTATCCGAAATTTGGACGCGCGCGAGAACTCCCTCCTCATCCGAAATCGCTCCCGCAGTCCAGACACGTGAAATCCCCCTTCTACCCACTACTAGAAAAAGGGCTATAGATGAAGTTGACACTAATGGCGCACCAGACAAGAGGTGCGCCATTAGTATATACTAATGGCGCACCACCTTCTGATACGCCATTAGTGTTGAAACTACTAATGGCGCACCTAGCCGAGGGTGCGCCATAAGTATCATTTTTTTTGAACTAGTGCGCCTGTCAAAACATACTAATGGCGCATCCACACACAGTGCGCCATTACTAGTTATAACTAGTAATGGCGCACCAGTCCCAGCGTGCGCCACTAATGTTGTTTTTTTAATTATATTTTTTATTCCTTTTGTTGCAAAACTACTAATGGCGCACTCTTCCTCTGTGCGCCATTACTAGTTCAAACTAGTAATGGCGCACTGTGGAGCAGTGCGCCATTAGTATGTTTTTTTTGCCAAACTACTAATGGCGCATCAGACGTAGGTGCACCATTAGTAACCTGGATTACTAATGGCGCATTTATTGTTGGTGCGCCATTAGTAAGTGGGCAGCAACAAGATATTTTGGGCAGCCTCTCCTACCCACACTCACTTTCTCCCCACTTCATTATCTCCACCTCCTTGTCTCGGGTCCCTCCTCTTTTTCACCTCTTTTCCACCATAGATTCATTCAAATTAAGTGGTTACATTACCTTGTTTTGATAGGTAAGTAAGGGGGGAAGCTATATTTATGTTGTTCTCCCTACAACAATGTGCACATGCACTTTTTATGGCCTAGCTAGATCTATGTATGTTCGTGGTGTTGCATATGTTTGTGGTGTTGCATATGTGTTTGTGTTTGGAGGTGTACCGGTATTTGAAATGCGATAGTTGCCAATATTTTGCCGGAATGTTGATTCATTTCCGTTTCGGCGATAATTTTGGCATTAAGCATTCTTTTTGGTCCTATTTTTAGGGAAAGTCATGCCGAAATTTTTCTTGGTTCTAAAATATCGTTTTGCTCTACCCCGCAGGCGACCATGGTCCGCACGATGACCGAAGGCATCGTGAATAGGTTTTTGAGGTCCGCGAAGGCCGAGATGCTTCAAAAGAACGAGACAGAGATAAGATGTCTGTGTCGAAGATGCAAGCTGGAGAGCCTTATTGCGGACCCGGATTCCGGGCAAGTGCGGGACCACCTGCTCTTGTGTGGTTTCATGGATGGCTATCGGTGGCAAGGTGATGAAGATGACTACGAAGTCGTCCATGGGGGCCGGGAAAGAAATGAGGAAGGGCAGCAAGACAACCATCGCGGCTCGGGCGGGCGAGAAGACGAAGAATCCCCAGGAGATGATCATGACGGTGATGCTGTACACAGTCATCATGTAGAAGATGCAGGACATGATGATGAGGAAGATGCCGGAGCAGACGACGGGCATGATCATGAAGATGATGATGCCGGCGGAGCAGACAACGGTGGACCATCGATGGGCTGGGTGCAGGACCCTTATATTCAAGAGCTGCTTCTCAAGCAGACGGATAACGCAAGAGCTGCCGCCCGAGAGAAAGCCAAGGTGGATCAACTTGAGTTAGACGCAGTTACTCCATTGTATGAAGGATGCAGGCCCGAGGATACCCGCCTGAAAGTAACGCTCATGGCTCTGGAGATGAAGGTAAAACACAAAATGACCGACGCATGCTTCGACAAGAACATGTCATTCTGGCACGAACGTCTTCCAAAGGGGAACAAGTGCCCGAACAGTTTGGAGGAGGTGAAGAAAATCGTGTGTCCTCTGGATTTACCGCACGTGAAATACCATGTGTGCATGAACAATTGCATGATTTATCGGGACGAGCACGCGGAGTCTACCATATGTCCGGTGTGTGGCGTCACTCGATACAAGAAGAGGAAGAAAGCTCCTCTAAAAGTGGTGTCGTACTTTCCGATCACTCCTGGTCTGCAGCGGTATTTCATGGATCCTAAGGTAGCAAAGCTCCTGCATTGGCACGCGGATAGGGAGGAGAAGAAGCGAGAAGATGACGCAAATGATCCGGAGATAGATAAAAAAGACAAGATGCTGAGTCACCCTAAGGATGCGAGCCAGTGGCAAGCGTTGAACTTCGAATACCCAGAATTTGGGAAGGATCCAAGGAACATCGTGCTGGGCGCGAGCACCGATGGAGTCAATCCGTTTGGCAGGCAGAGAAGCACACATAGCACCTGGCCTGTGTTTGTGTGGATGTACAACCTTCCCCCCTGGTTGTGCATGAAGAGGAAGTACATTCACATGAGTATGCTAATCGAAGGACCGAAACAACCAGGGAACAACATCAATCTATATCTGGGGCTACTGAAGGAGGAGCTAGACACGCTGTGGAAAACGCCAGCCAATACGTGGGACGCCGCAGAGAAAGAATATTTCCCTATGAGAGCCGCACTGCTCACGACGGTGCACGACTATCTCGGTTACGGATATCTCGCGGGGCAGGTAGTCCAGGGATTTTCTGGATGCGTAAGGTGCATGGATGACACAATGTATCGCCAGCTAGATAGAGATCCCGGGTCTTCGAAAACCGTGTTCACGGGACATCGAAGGTGGCTTCGCGACGATGACCCGTGGAGGAAACGCAAGGATCTGTTCGATGGTGAAACCGAACTCCGAAAACGCCCGTGTACGAGGAGCGGCGAGGAAATAGACAAGCTGTTGAAAAATTGGAAAGACTGCCCACTGCCGGGAAAGAAGCAAAAGGCGCCAGAGCCGGGAAAGAAGCGAAAGGCGCCAGAGCCGCTGCTGAAGGTATGGGAAACGAGGTCTGTTTTCTGGGACTTGCCGTACTGGAAGATCCACCGTGTGCCTCACAGCCTTGATGTCATGCATATCACGAAGAACATGTGCGAGAGTCTGCTTGGTACCCTGCTCAACATGCCAGAGAGGACCAAAGATGGGCCGAAAGCAAGGGCAGACTTAAAATCAATGGGCATCAGGCAGGAGCTTCACGCTATATATGATGATGATGATGATGATGATGATGATGATGATGATGATGATGATGATGATGAGGCGAAGCAGGACACAGAAAGTCGTCGCAAAGGCAAAAAGGCCAAGAAGACCAGAAATGACTACCCTCCCGCGTGCTTCACTCTAAGTCAGGAGGAGATCGAGCAGTTTTTCACCTGCCTCCTAGGAGTAAAACTTCCTTGCAGTTACGCGGGGAAGATAAGCAGATACTTAGACCCAGCGAAGCAGAAGTTCAGCGGGATGAAGTCTCACGACTGTCATGTGCTGATGACGCAGATACTTCCAGTTGCAATCTGTGGGATCATGGACGCGCACGTCCGTGAAATGTTATTTGGCCTATGCAACTTCTTCGACGTCATCTCTCGGAAGTCGATTGGCGTGAGGCAACTCAGAAGGCTACAGGAAGAGATCGTGGTGATACAATGCGAGCTTGAGATGTACTTCCCGCCCGCATTCTTCGACGTTATGGTGCATCTGCTGGTACATATAGTGGAGGATATCATCCAACTCGGGCCGACGTTCCTGCACAGCATGATGCCGTTCGAAAGGATGAATGGTGTCATCAAAGGATACGTTCGCAACATGTCACGTCCAGAGGGAAGCATAGCCAGGGGCTTTCTGACCGAAGAGTGCATCTCCTACTCCATGAATTATCTAGGCATAGAGAACCCCGTTGGTCTGCCCGTCAACAGGCACCTCGGCAGGCTCGCTGGATGGGGTCACCGTGAGGGTCGCCGCGAAATGCATGTCGACTTCTAGGGTCGACTCGCCGACTTTGAAAGAGCAAACCTAGTCGCGCTACAACACATAGACGTGGTCGATCCTTGGGTGGTAGAGCACAAAACCTTTATTAAGAAGACTTACAATGACCAAGGCCAATAGAGGACGGACGGAGATATACTCAAAGAGCACAACTCATGTTTCACGCGTTGGTTCAAGCAGAAGCTTCTGTCGTACCCTTTACATGAGGATTCTTCCGCGGAAGAACAACTCATATTCGCCTTGTCACAGGGCGCTGAGCACAACCTGATGATCTATGAGGCATATGATATCAACGGCTACACATTCTACACCGAGGCCAAGGACATGAAGAGCGATGGTTATCAGAACTCCGGGGTAACGATGGACTCCTACACCGGTAATGACAAGGACAGATACTACGGAAGGATCGAGGAGATCCGGGAGCTGAGCTACGCTGGAGAGAAGGTCCCGATGTTCCGTGTCAGATGGGTCAAGAACGTCATAAAAGAAGACCGGTATTTCACCACCATGGTTATACCCGAAGCCAAATCCAAGACCGCGTGCGCAAACGTCACCGCGAAAAATGAGCCATGGGTACTGGCTTCCCAAGTGGACCAATGCTTCTTCATTACCGACCCGCCAAAGCCCAGTCATGTTGTCGTGAGGAGAGGCAAAAGGAAGATCATCGAAATGGATGGAGTAGCCAATGAGCAAGACTTTGACAAGTACGGCGACCCGAGGATCGAACATGAAGACGATGATGAAGTAGCAGCATACACCACAAGAAGAAGCAGGACCACCCTACCTAAAGGACGTCCGTTCCACAGAAGAACTCCATTTGCGAAAAAGAAGGGCAAGAAGATTGTGAACAGATAGCTAGCTAAGATCGATTGTATTTAAATCGTAGCCTTCATTTTCTCGATTGTATTTCATGGGCACTTTTTGAACTATCATGAATATTTTTAAATTTCATGGACACTCGATCTCGATCCCCCTCCATCTCGATCGCTATCCCACCTCACCAGATCCGGTCCCACTCACCGCCGAGCACCCCCCCCCCCGGTCCACCGGCCGCCGCCGCCGACCCCGCCGCCATAAAAAAATTGTGGAGCCTGGGAATCGAACCCAGGACCTCCTGGTGTGAGAACTGGCTGCTGACCAGTCGAGCTAGTAGAGGAACTTGATGTGGATCGGGTTAGGTGGGAGATAAACCTGTTGGCTCGAGCAGAAATAAAAAAAGTACTAATGGCGCACCAGGGTGAGGTGTGCCATTAGTATGGATGTACTTATGGCGCACCGAGGGGTGGTGCGCCATTAGTATTGTTAGGCCCCCATCCATACTTCCTCCCGGGCCCCCTCTGTCTCCCTCACCCTCGCGCTCGATCCCCTTCCCCTCTCCTCTCCCGACGCCGCTGCCCCGCCGCCTCGACGCCCCGACGCCCCGACGCCGCTGCCCCGCCGCCCCGCCGCCCCGCCGCTGCCCCGCCGCCTCGACGCCCCGACGCCGCTGCCCCGCCGCCCCGACGCCCGACGGCCCGACGCCCCGCCGCTGCCCCGCCGCCCCGATGCCGCCTTGACTCCCCGCCTCCCTCCTCCGCTCCTTCTCCTCCCAGGTAACCCCCGCTTCCCCGCCCCTCTCTCACGCACCGTTCCTCTTCCTCGCCGCGCCGTTTCTCTGATCGGTGCTGTTGGGTGTAATGAGCAGGGGAGGCTGAGGAGGTCCAAGAACGGCCGCTTGTCGCGGCTGGTGGTGCGCGCGCTCCAGGCCGGCGTCGAGAAGCTCGCCAACACCATCGGCGTCACCCCCGCCTTCGCCCCCATCCGCCCCTGTAAGCTAACCCCCCACCCGATCCCCTTCTGTTGCTTTCTCCTGCAGTCGGAGTAGATCGGTGCTGTTGGGGAAAGAATGATGTTGGACTACTAAAATCAAAGAAAATATTCCTTGAATTTGTCAAAACTGAAAGAAATTGGAGTGTTGAAGATCTGCTAGTGCTGAATTTTTGGAGTAGACTAAAATAAATTTTAGAATGACTGAATGTATGCAGCCTGCAGTAGTGTAGCTGTACCAAAATCACATCTGCCCTAATGTATGCAGTCATGTTTTTATGCCATTCTGACCTGTCCACTGGGACTTCTCTCCTGTGATGTCTGTTTTGGTTCTGCAAAAACCCATTCAGTAGTGTGGGACTGTGGATCATCAGCAAGGAAACCGTGCTTTAGTTCAGACTTCAGAGATATTTGCCTTTGCTTCAATAGGTAGTTTGCTCACAGTCAACATATAATAGCATAATTTGTTGTCCTGCATTGGAATACATCACACTAATACTGTATACGAATTATGGTCCTTACGTTATGTTCTATTCCATGCAGCAAAGGCAATTTTCATCTAAGTTGAGCTGATTTTGATTTCTGTATGTTATGGGGGGACAACAAATATTGCTATATGTTCATTCTTGAGGGTACTTGCGACTATATGAAAGCAGAGGACCATATGGTCTATGATCTTTTCATCCATATGAAAGTAGAGGCACATTGTGGTGCTAGTTTGCTGGGTTTTGTTTCCGACCATCGTGTCGTGATGATTTTGCAAGTACCCCGAGAGGCCCTTGAGTTTGCCGGAATGTCGATTAACTTCCGTTCCGGCAAATTCGGGTACTCCATATGTCCTATTTTCAGCAAAGGTCATGCTGAAATTTTCCGTGAATTTTAGCATGACTTTGCTAAAAATAGGACATATGGGGTTCTTGCGACTAATGCATGGGCCGGGTATCTTAGTACTTAATTAAGTAGGATCAACCAGCGCTCTTTTCCTAGGCACTCGAGTAGGCGGTGTTGCCGATGTGATCTGCCATTTAGAGTACCCATATATATCAGTCAACCTAGGGTGCCTCGGCATCGATAAACCTTAGATGATGAAAACTTAACTTAGTATTTAGGGTGCCTCAGCGTCGACAAACCCTAAATGATAAAACCTTGGCTTTTAGGGTGCCTCGGTGTCGATAAAAACCAAAATGATGAAAGCTTAGGCTTTTAGGGTGCCTCGGCGTCGACAAAACCCTCAATGATAAAAGCTTAGATTTTAGGATGCCTCGGTGTCGACAAACCCTAAATGATGAGACCAAGATCTTGTTCCTTGACAATAACCAACTTTTTGACCAAACTTTGTTTCTATTTAGAGAGAAACATGGCCCACAACGATGAGGCCGGGGGTTCGGGCGGCAAGGCATTCTGGGAGCTGTCCCAGGAGATGGAGGAACAACCTCACTTGTATGAGGACGCCGCCTTCCCCACCGATCCTGAGACCACTGATGGTGCCGCCGAGGATGACCCCACTGATGCCACCACTGATGGTGCCGCCGAGGATGCCACCACTGATGATGGCGGCGCACGCACAGATGGCAGCCAGAAGAGGCAACGGAAGGACCGGCGCCCGACCGTGCTCCGCACCCTCAAGGAGGAAGTTACTGAAGTGGACTCCGACGGGAATCCAACGGCGCCCGAACGAATAGTCAAGGGGTACTCGCTTCAGCTCGGGTGCATTCTCCGGAGCACCGTCTCGATCAACACCGAGAACCTGAGGCATCCTGACCGAGGGAATTTGCGCAACCTCCTCTTCACGAAGCTGCACGAACGATACAAGTTCCCTGCTGAATTTGAAAACACAAGCCTCAAAGGGAATAAAGTGCACAATGCTGCCCTCACGAAGATGAGCAAGGCCCTGTCTACTTGGGAAAGCAATGTGAAGAGAATGATCGAGAAAGGTGAGAGTTATGAGAAGATCAAGGAGAAAAATCCTTCGATCACCGAAGATGACTACAACAACTTCAAGATCAATTGCTCGAGCACCACACACTCCGAATCAAGTAAGTGGGGGAAAGAAATGCGGGAGCTAAACTTAGGGGAACACACACTCGGTCCCGGCGGTTACAGAGTGGCAGAGCCTATATGGGACAAGGAGGAGGCGGACCGTGCCGAGCAAGGCCTACCGCCCCTCTTCGATAAATACGGTGACAAGCAGACCAGGAACTATGTCAGGGCCCGGTACAAGAAGGACCCGAAAACAAAGGAGCTTACCACGGATCCAAAGACCAGGGAGCTTGAGCTTGTTCTGGTAAGGAATACACCCCCGCGTAATTAGCTCCATATGGTTGCATTCTAATTAATGAAGCCAAATTTCTAAATGGTTCACATTCCTTCCGCAAGCGACTGAAAGCAGTAGCGCGGGATTGACTAAGAGCAACCCTTGGGACACCACTCTAAATAGGGCGTTCAATGTAATGAAGAACAAGGATAAGCTCAGTAAGCCGACGTCAGCTGGTCGTGTGGCCGGCAAAGGCTTGTCGACAAAATGGGGGTCATACTATAACACTGGTGGGCGAAAGGAGAAAAAGACCAGCTCGGAAAGCCAGGCGCGCGAGGTTCAAGAACTCAAGGCACAGGTGGCGCAGATTCCGGAGATTGTCCAAGAGCAAGTGCAACAACAACTCGGAGCGACGATCACCGCCATTGTGCCTACCTTGATCTCGGGATTCAGTGCGTGGATTGCGGGCGGCCAACTGGGGCCGCCCCCGATTCCTAGCTTCACGACCAGCAACTCGCAGAACGCGATGCCGGGGCCATTGGTGTCTCCGGCGGAGGCGGCATTGGTATCTCCGACGCTGGCACGGGAGCTTAATGCACCCCGTGTGTACGCCGGCCGGCACCTCTGCAGCAAGCGGCCCCTCCATCAACTGCGCGCCCGCCGTTGGCGGTGCCTCGACATTAGCCGAGCTCGACGCCATCATCACGGTAACTAATTAAGCCTCTCTCGGCCGAGGACTTCATCTCCTTGCCTTTGACTGGGCATCCCTGCCGTCGACGTTTCGTGCAGTCTCCTGCACTTCGTGAACAACTAGTTGGTCGATGTCGCCAAGGGCAAAATCGTTCAACCGGGCAACCCCTTGTTCCACGGTACCCAGATGCCACCCAACTTGTTTAGGGTTCAACTGGTTCGGGTGCTGCCAGGCTGCGACGAGTTGTTACCTCCGATTCGACCCGTCGGGGCCGACGATGATGACGTGATGACCCTCAGCGCCTGCCTGAGCTGGCCCCTGCTTTGGTCGAAGAGCCAGATTCGTTTGGGGGCGGGGGACACCACCCCAAAGACAACACCGCCAGTCGTGCCGGCGCCAAGTCGGCCCCATGGCAAGACCGCCGCAACGGTGCCGGACATCCCTATGCCACTGGATCCAAACATGCATATGGCACAGGATCAGAACGACGACGACGATGATACATTTGCCAACGTCGATCGGTACTTTGCCAATCATGGGTACGATGGCGACTTCATGGGGCCTCCTTCTCAAGAACTCAACCCAACAAAAGACGTGCGCGATCTAGCTAGTACCACGGAGAAGCCAAGTTGCAACAGGCGTCGTTTGCCGTTCAGCTCTCAGGAGACGCCTCCAGCTGCCGACTTCACCGAGCCTCAGATAGGCGAGGTGCGAAATATTCTCAGCCCCAACACACTCAAGAAGGCGGTCTGTGAGCAGAACTCGGTCCCATTACAGGAGAAGAAGAAGGCACGCAAAATAAAGACTAACAAGGGTGCGGGCCAGCCGGCACCAAGTACGATCCGTGCTCAGGACGGGCCACCTTCACCTGAGGATTTAATGAGGAGGGTGCATGTGGCGGGTAGGCCGATGCTACCGAGAAATATGCTCGATGTTGCAGCCGGTGCTATGCGGAGTCTGCATGACAGTGTTCTTTCTTTGGAGAAGCGGCGTCTCAGAGAGAAGGATGTGGCATACCCGGTTTTCGTGGCCAAGGTGCCAGAGGGCAAGGGCTTTGTGGATAACTCCATCGGGGGTACGATCGTCCTGCAGTTTGATGACATCCACGCTATGTTGAACCTTCATCCGCTGCACTACACCTTCGTTCGGCTATTTTCACTGAGTATGGAGATGCAGATCATTCGCGACAAGACCCCGGACAGCGTGATAGTCGACCCCTTCTACATGCGTGCCAAGATCTTGGGCAGCGCTGGGGACCGGCAAGTCGCGAGTTCTTATATCGAAGGCGTCATTCTGGCAAACCCAGATAAGGATAACTTCCTCGTGCCTTACTTTCCTGAGTAAGTCCTCCCCTCAACCGCCCCGTAACATACGAATTCTTAGATTTCGATCGTTTTTCTTTTAACATTCCGTGTTTTCTGCAGTGACAGACATTGCACGCTCATCCTCCTAAGCCCCAAATATTCCATGGCCACGTATTTCGACCCGGACCGTCAGTCGAACGTAGACTACACAAATGTCAAGAAGGTTCTTGATGATGTTCTCCCCGGCTACGCCATATCTGGAGGCACCTTCAACAGGCCTATTCGTAAGTACGGCAAGCACGTGTTCTCCCACAATACGACGTTCTGCTGCGTCAAGCAGCCGCCTGGCGGTCAGAAGGGTGCCTACTACGCCATCCATCACATGCGGGCGATCGTACGGGACCATCATCAACTTCGGCTACCGAGCAAACTCAAAGATTGGGCCGCGAGCGTGTCGGCAATCCAGGACGCGGACATCAGACAAGAATTCTTTCGCATCCAGTCGGAGTTTGCGGAAATCATCCATCAAGATGTCCTTCGTACCTCGGGGCAGTTCTACCTCAGAAATCAACCGTCCAACAGTGAGATAGACGGAATGCTACAAATGCAGGCTGACAACGCCCGTAATTTCATGACTCCCATGATAGACGGCGGCTTCATCCACGCTGCGGTCCCTTGAGTCGAGTCGAAAGCAGTGATGCTGTGTCTAGTTCTGAAACATCGATTGGCTCATGTTGTAATTAAACTTTAATGAACTTGTAGTATGTCTCTTTGGTTTCGAGATTCGTTCAACTTAGATGTAATCGGTGCTATTAATGTCTTGCTTTTCTCTTCCGATCGTTCTGTTGCATACTTATATATTGCTTATGTATTGTCTGTGAATTGGTACTAACGTTTCGTTTGGCTAGTGCATAGCGATGCCGTCGTATATCGTGTACAAGGGTAAGGTTCCCGGAGTCTACGACGACTGGGAGGAGTGTCGGAGACAGGTTCACCGATTCAGCGGTAACAGTTACAAAGGGTACACCACTAGGGCCGAGGCCGAATCTAGATACGCCCGCTATCTAGCGGGAGAGGGGAGGGAGCATTGGAGGAACCGGATGAAGACGAGTTTCATCGTGATGATGCTCATCATGATGACCGCAGCTCTCTTCTATGTGATGGTAGTTTAGATGATCGATATCGACTTGTAATGTGAAGACAAACTCGCTATTCGCGGTCTCGAGACTTGTAATATAATGTTCTATCTTTGTTCGGTCTTTTCAATTCGGAGACTAATATGATGAATTGTATTCGGAGACTAATCTGATGAATTGTATTCAGAGACTAATCTTCTATTGTATTCGATGAATCTGTTGTTGATGTGTGCTGTCTATATTTTGTCCAATTATAAATTTTGTAACCTGTGCAAAAAAACAAAAATTAAAAAATTAAAAAAACCCTAATATTCATACTAATGGCGCATCACATCACAGTGCGCCATTAGTATTCCAGAGGATACTAATGGCGCATAATTAAGCAGTGCGCCATTAGTATGCCGAGGTTACTAATGGCGCATCCTGTTGTCGTGCGCCATTAGTATGCCAAAGCACCTGGCTATACATGGCCCCTGGGAGGCATACTAATGGCGCACCGTGCCCTGTACTAATGGCGCACCAGTGGTGCGCCATTAGTAAATATTACTAATGGCGTGCTAGTAATGGCGCATCACTAATGCGCCATTAATGGCCAAATTAGGTGCGCCATTAGTATCCCTTTTTCTAGTAGTGACCCCTCAGCCGAAAATGAAGCTCCACGTCGCGGTGTCAAAACTGGTGGGGGTATGCTGGTAACTTACCCTACATTTCAGACAAGCGCGTCCCTAAGCTTGGCTCCCCCTCCCCCTTCGCCCCCCCCATTCGTACACCGAGGCCGCCAAAACCCGTGAAACCCCACGCTCCTCCGTCGGCCTCCCGATCGCCGCCCAGCCGGAGACTCTTCCCCGACTATGTCGTCCACCGCAACAGCTCGCCGTCCCTCATCCGCCGCACCGGATGAGGATCCGTTGTTGATCTCTCGTCGTCCTGCCGGATCAGCCGCCCCGTCCTCCACCTCCAAGGAGCTGCCCCGACGTTCGCCTCGTCTATCGCGCCACCTCAATCCCCACAGCGCCGTCTTGACCTGCCCCACCGGAACCGCAGCACCCTCACCAATTCCTCCGATGAAGCCGAGGCCAACTCGGCGCCACCAAGGAGGTTCTGCACTCACCGCTGCATTTTATCTTTTATTCGATCTCACGGGGCTGCCGGTGCTCGATACGGAGCAGACATGGCGTGTCTCCATTGACGGCGCCGTCGCCGGCCACATCATCCACGGTGTCTCTCCCGCATGTCGTTGCTTCCTCAGCGGCGACTTCCACAACGGCACTAGCTGCAGCTGCTCTGGCTCTCGCTCGCGCTGCGGCTCTGTTCTTGTTGTAGGTCGCGCTGCTGCACTGCTCCTGCTTTCATTCGTGCTGCTGCTCTGCTCTTGCTCTCGCTTGCGCTGCTGCTGCTGCTGCACGACGTCCGGGAGCTACAGGAGTTGCTGCTTTAGCACTCGCTCGCGGTGCTACTGCATGACTTGCTCTCTGCTAGTGCGTTCCCTGCTCGAGCGTCTGCTGATTTAGGTCACTGCTTCTCTGCTACTAGTGCTCAAACGCCCTAAACATCTATTGCAATGCTCTGTTACTAGTTCAATCAGTTTCGACAGTAAAATTCAGTTTCGACTGTGAAGTTCATTTTCTTCAGTTAAGTTTAGAGTGAACAGTACTTACAGCATCGGTCAGAGCGGCCGTGGCATGGCTGATGCGTTTTATATCTAGCACTTTTTGGTGATGTATTTTACATCATCTATTGCAGATGATATTAGGGTCCCACTTTAGATTAACGTTGTCTGTCTTGTCATGTGTCAGCCTCGTCGCCGTACACCTTAGCGGAGCTGCTCCAACGACAGAACCATCCATCACACCGGAGCAGTACCCTCGGCGCCATTTCTAGAGGCCTCGGATCTTCTTCCCCGCCTCCGACAGTCACACCAGCATCATCACCATCCTCCACGTCCAACCCAATGATCCTAAGGTCCACAAGGCTATGCCGAAGAGGTTGTACACTCTTCGCATCACTTTGTTTCTCCATTCCTCTGTTCTTCCAATTCATGTGAGCCAAACACCCAGGTTGACTTAAATCCTATGTTTCCAAATGCTCTGTATTGCACGTGCATTCTTATCATATTCCTGTGTTTTTCCTGTCCCTGCGTTTATAGAATCCTCCAATTCGAAGGAGCCCTTACAGATTTACTTCATTTTCAGATAGGCGTCAAAGAAAACTCTGTGTGTTATGTCCTGCTCCTGCCATGCCGTCATCCACCCCACCTGAGGTGCACCATCGACAGAAGCGTTCACTGCAGCAGAGATCCCCCCTGCAGACTTCCTTTCGCCGCCTGAGATCATCTTCCCCGTTGCCGGCAGCCGAGCCAACTGCATTACCATCCTCAATTGAGCAGATGAACCTGAGGACTACACAGTTCCGGAAGAGAGGTCGCAGTCTTTCGTGTTTGCTTACGTTATACATCGGTTATTATTACCTGCTACTTTATCGTCCAATCTTGAGTTTTGAATTGTCCATGGGTCTCATATCGAGCCAGCAACGAATAGTATCTGTCTACTATGTGGTTCATCTAGGGTATTCTATGTGGTTCATGTTGGGTGGGCAACAAACAATAGATGATCCATTGTCTATCTTTTCAAACTGAAGCTATAATCTACCTGCTATCATTAGTTTTGGATCCATCCACTCGTTTGCTACCATCAGTCTTGGATTTTGCATGCACACCTTAGGCCTTACAAAATCTAACTATTTTTTTATTATGCGTGTCAGATATTGTACACAATCGTACTGAACATGTAGAGAAAAAGAGAAGACCGTTGCGTGCGAATATAATGTCATGCAGACGCCGCTCCATGGTTGGTGAAGTGCCCCCTCTCCTGCATTTCCAGATTGTATTCCAGAGGAAGATAACTGTTCAGATGGAGATTCAGAAGGATCCGACCACGCCTGTTTACCACCTGAGGTGTTTGCTCTAACCTGGCATGCTGATGTTGGTCATATCATGCATATGGCGCCTTGCATTGCTTACATTATACATCTTATATGTCATCAGCTTAGTTTAGATTTGCTTTGTATGAATGCCACCTGTTTGGTTTCTATATCATACTCCCACCATTCCTAAATATTTGTCTTTTTAGAGATTTCAACAAGTGACTACATACGAAACAAAATGAGTGAATCTACACTCTAAAATATGTCTATATACATCCGTATGTGGTAGTCCATTTGAAATCTCTAAAAAGACAAATATTTAGGAATGGAGGGAGTATATGGGAATTATGCAATGCCATCTTCTTTAGCCAGGCATCATATACGTGAATCATGCAATGCCATCCTGTTTAGCCAGTCATTGTATATGTGAATTGTATCATGCCATATTTTTTTCCATAATGTATTTCATTTGTCAACAATGTTTATACATCCATCTGCTCTTCCTATGCATCAGCCATTTGAGTCGGTCATGGGAAAATCTGGAGTGAAAACAAGGTCTTCTGAGCAGTCAGTGCTACCTGTTGATGCAGATTTCTTGCTGGTTACAGATAGCTCCTCAGAGGAGGATTCAGAGAGAGATGACCAGTCGTATTCCCCCCCCCCCCCCGAGGTGCATGCTCTAACTTGGCTGGGTTATTTTGCTCATGTCATGCATATGGTGTCTTGCATTGCCGTGCCATCTGCTTAGATTAGACATGCTTTGTGTGAATGCCTCCTGTTTGCTTTCTATATCAGATATGTGAATTATGCAATGCCATGTTTTTCAACCAGTTATCATATATGTGAATTATGCATCGCCATGGAGCCAGGCATCATATATGTGAATTATCTCATGCCATCTTTTTTTTTCATTACGTATTCCATTTGTCGACAATCTGTATATATTGAACTACTCTTCATGTGTATCAGCCATTTGAGCCGGTTATGGAAAAATCTGGAGTGAAAACAAGGTCTTCAGAGCAGGCAATGGTACCTCTTGAAGCATATATCTCGATGGTCACAGGGAGCTCCTCAGAGGAGGATTCAGAGACAGATGACCAGTCCTATATCCCACCTGAGGTGTATGCTCTAAGTTGCAATGTTTATATTTCTCATATGATGCATATGGTGTCTTGCATTGCTTAGTTTAGACATCATATGCAAAATATTGAATTCTATCTGCTTAGTTTAGAGATCATACATGCGAGTGCTAGATACTTAGTATATGAATCAATTATGTCAATTATATCATGCCATCATGTATACTTAGACAACATGTATGTGAATTATTTCATCCCAACCTATTTTAGAAAGACATCATATAGTTTTGTCATGTCATCCTGTTTAGGTACTCATCATATGTTGAATTATGCCATTATATCCTGTTAAGTTATCCATCATATATCTGAAACTGTGTCATGCTATCCTGTTTAGTTAGGCATCATATATGTGAAATTGTGTCATGCTGTCCTGTTTGGTTAGACAACATATATGTGAATTACCACATCTGTCTATCATACAATGTCTGTACGTTCAATTTCTTTTCTTGTTATCAGCCATATGAATTGGAGGGGGTGATGGCAGTATCTAAGGGAGCAAAAACCCGTTCTTCACAAAAGACAGTGCTACCCGTCGATGCAGATAGAACCATGGTTGTACTGGCCCACAAACTAGCCCCACCACACATAATCGAGACTCTTCCAGATTGCACACTGACACCGTTGGGCAGAGAACTAGCTACAACCCATCTAACCACAACCCCAGCGGATAGTAACCCACTTATAGTTGACAAAGAAACATGTCCACCACAGAGTACCCCCACACGAGCAGTTTGTAAAGCTACTGCAGTGCCCAAAGCACGAAGACCACCACAGGTAACCCAAACTCCACGTTTAAAGCAGAAGAGCAACTGTCCTCAGGTCAGATTCCGTAGCTATGGTCCATACTCCTTTGCTGTTGCATCACTGTCACTACACCACAACATTGATGCAATGGCATGTAATCTGCCGGGAGAAAGCTCTTAAGAGGGCAGACAAACTGCCGGTAGTGTGGTTCTCCCGGCAGATAGAACTGCCACAAGAACGGCTGCTGGGGATTAGTTCTCCCGGCAGTTAGAATATTCCCGGCAGTTTGTCTGCCCTGACCCATGTGTTTGCCGGCAGATTATTTCCTCCCGGCAGACTTGTTGTGGCATATGTACTATAGTTATAGGCAGTGTAACTGCCGGCAGATACATGTTTACCCGGCATTTTACATGCTAGGACATTGAGTTTCACTAGCAAACTGCTCTAGCATTATATAAATAATTTAATATTTACTATGTTCAGGCAATCAGGACACATCACAAATTATACATACACTTCAATGAAAGTTACATGTAGGCCTCATCCAAAACCTTAAACTTCATTCAATAAACATAATATAACAAATACATATGTTTCTAGATACATGCATGAAACAACCATATATATGGACGTTGTGCCGCAAAAGGAGAAGTACATATGTTCTAGGTGTGCCACACAACCAAAATGAGCATACGATGTCCTATGTGCCAAAACAACCACCAACTTAATTGTAGGTCTTCCAAATCTTCAGCAACTTGTAGATCTTTCAAACCTCCATCAACCTACGTATCTTTGGCAAACCTACAAAAGACCGGAAACTCAAATTAATGAAGCTCTTGTTTCAGATTTTAAATCAACACATTAAGGCCAGAATAGTTTGGATGTTAGGGACTGTTGTAGGTACAATTAGTTAGGATTTTCTTAGATGTTTCAGTATGTAATGGGTCCAGTTTTTTTTCCAGTGCGAATTAGACACTTTTAAAGCATACACTCAAGACTGGACAAAGCAGATGTTTGTGGTACGGGAATATATATGGAATTTAATCCAAACCTAGAACCTGCAGATCTGAACAAGTAGGGTGTAGAGCTGACAGAAACTCAAAAGTTTGATGATTCATCAGACAAATAAAATGAGACTCGCTTTCCTCAATACTATTATGGCTGTACTTAAAATTGCAGAACACCATGTCCTGGATTGTTCCTGATGGCAAATGCGATGTGCTTGTTTATTCAACGGAATCATGCGAATATGAAGCTTATGGATATCATCAACAGTTCCAATTGAAAGTTCACCTTGTTTAGCAATTGCAAGGCTGTAATATACACAAAAGAAACCACCTTAAGAGATGATTTAAAACAATCTTATTGTTTCCAAATAATTGCTGCCAATAAATTAATGAAATGGAACACAAGGACCATCTGAGAGGTTGATATCATCTAGTAGAATAGGTTAGCACTAGCAGCCATTTGCGTTACTCCATAAAATTTTGTGCAGAGTAAGAATCTAAATGTTGAATAATAATCATAACATCGTCTTGTATGCATCAAGAACATACTGAATGGGAAAATAAGAAGCGAATTATTAACACCATTGTTATCAGCACAGAATATGTCAGGTTTCGTCATATTGTAACCAAGATAGGTTCAAATATTTTGATTCTACCGGCAGAAAAATACTTGAAAACAATGAGCTATCCAATCAAGGAGATAGGCAAAGTTATAATGCAATGTAATTCTCCTGTGAAAATTGGACCAACTACGTACAAGCATTAAGAGCTAAATATCGAAAGTACTAAACTGAAAAAACAGTCATTCCAGAGAGAGAGAGAGAGAGAGAGAGAGAGAGAGAGAGAGAGAGAGACCTGTCAGGAAAAGCAACTGTATTAAAAGGACACATGTGATTAACTTCTTTCAGATTGACATTGTTGTACAACAACTTATTGCAACTGTAGATAATAGTTGGTCTATCAGACGAAGCAAACACGTGGGTTGTGCCCTTTGACGAGAATGTACGAATGCTAATTGGTTGGGTACCAGGAGAAACCTTCTTTCTATCAGTTAGTTCACATGCACTTGCATAAGTACCTGTACAGCCACCAATGTGCATTTCTACCTGAACAAATTAAAAAGAATTGGTCAGAAATCTGCACGCAACATGTGAGCTGAAATCACAGCACACATGTATGCGAATTCCAGCAGAAATAAATTGTAACAGGCATGGTGGTAGAACCAGGAGTCCTACCGGACCGGCTCCTGAGATTGTAGGGGAAGACCGGGCAATAATATTATTATTATTGCTTAATCTCAAAAGTAGTCTTACAGCTAGTATATATAACCATGATGCGGAAAATAAGATAACTTGTGGGCCAAGCTCCTAACTAAACTTGCCCGGTGGGCCTCCTACGTCCGTAAGTCAGCCCGGTCATAACACAAGGCAAAGGGCAAACGTGCATATGTCTATCTACGCTTATTGAACACATCCACTGGAGATATTCCTTGTTAATTTGGGAAGAAACCATAAAGTATTTACACGATACTGACGTGATTAACAAAGGAGAAAAACATAAGATTGATTATCCTTTGTTTTACATACCAATGGAAACATTGAGAACAGTGGGGAGTATCAAACACTTCTGTTATTCAAGCAATGAAGGCTCTATGTGGGTTCTAGAATCACTGAAAAAATAGTAAGTACTGGAGTATCACTTCATCAAAAAACCTCAGTAATCAACCAATAGCAAAATTAAGGCATGGGAAATATGTCATGTGAAACTGAAGTTGACATACCAAAACTTGAGATTGGCATGGGAAGTAAGTACTGGAGATTGGCATGATGGAAAGTTTTGACATGTGTTTCTTCAAAAGGCAAACCTTGAAACCATTTCATCGTACATCATGATCTGCAACAGGGAACAACACAAGCACAAAAGTAAAGTTATCAACTTGAGCAGATGAACCTGCATATGGATACACTTTGGAATAACTAATAGAATAAAATAAACTACATGTGGAAATCACATATAAAGGAGAATTGCAAACTGTAAAGTGATTTACCTCGCTCCAGAAATAATCCAACTATAGATCAAAAGTAATAATTGACAACTTTCAAAACCCAAAAGGCACAACTTATAGAAATGAAGAAATAAAATGTATGACTTGCTAAACTTTAGCACCTTCATTCCAATATTCATGTACAACCGATGAAAAATTCACAAGTACATGTAAACAGGTATAGCACACAAACTATATCAGATCCTTCTAGCACATGGGTCAAACAATTGATATGCGTCCAAGTTCTGCATATCACATCAGCACAAAAGCTTGCGAAAGACAAAAGAAATCTGGATTATCTACTAGAAGCGAGGAGAAATCCATATGGTACCTGGTTTCAGTGATGGAAATACGAAGACGGGTTTGCTGACCTGAGTACAAGACAGTGGTCATCCTTTAGTTCCAGGTCGCCCACCCCAGTGCCGCTCGTAGGGCAGCGGCGGACAGCCAAAGCTTGTGTGTGCGTCAATCTCAACAAATCCAAACCCCCACCCCTCTTTCCTGGCTTCATGCTCTCCTTGGGCCGTCCGGATCTGGAGTTGTGCCCCATGCCCCGTCGGCCGCCTCTCGCGCACGTCCTTCGCCAGATCCGGGGGCCGCGCAACTGTGTCCTTCCTTCCCGAATCCCTGCATCGGATCCGCGGTGTGGGCTGGTCCGACGTCCTCCTTCTCTCCCTTCCTTCACCTCCTTCTGGTCAATGCCACCCGATGCTACGACGGCCTCCTCTCGCATCTGTGGGCCCCCGAGCGGCGCCTGGCCTGATGGACTGGTGACAATAGTCGGGGAGGGATCCAGCACTACGGTGGGTTGCTGGGGGTGGCGTACGGTGGTTGGGCGCGGCAGAAGGTGCCCGGCGGCGGAAGTGGTCGGGGTGGAAGCTAGGGCAGGGGATTTGGGGGAGGCGCTATTTGGGACAGGCCGCGGATTGCTTTGGGCCCAATTATTTAGGTCGCGCGCCATACACAGTCCCCGGCAGGTAATGGGTCGGGCTTTACTTGTGCCGGCAGGTACGATGACCCAAAAAGGAGTCATTATTCCCGGCAGTACATCTGCCTTCCTTTGTTTAGTTCTACCGGCAGTTTACTTGCCTTTACGTACTTTTGCCGGCAGTAATATGATCCCCGGCAGAAAATATGCCCTTGTCCAGGTATTTCTCCCGGCAGTTAACTGCCCCCAATCAAGGGTTGTGGTGTAGTGTGTATTTACTCATACCAACTACTTTCGAATTTGAAGGATCCAATTGAAACTCCAATGGCGCAACAGGTATGTTTTAAACCTATTTCTTTAACTGGATTGTTGTTCTAACTTCTTGCTCTATGTTGATTTCAGTTTAAGTTGTATAAACAGTTATGTTCTCATGTGATGCACATTATAAGTGTTGCCAATGCTGTGTAGTTTCTCAGACTTATATTATGTCTATGCTGATGTGTCTTAAAAATATATGAGTTGAACTGTGTCTCTATCTTGATTAGGGAACATAAACTAGAATGATATGGACAATATAGTGACCATGGTACATAGATATATGTTTGTTTCATGCTATTATCCTGTCCACCTTACTACTGTACCGGTTTACCAAAATGAGTTTCGTATACTACAAGCTAAACCTGTGATGTGTCTGCTTGTTTCTCTTGTAGTATGCAAACAAAATATTGGAGAAGATCACCCCACTATGCAATGGTAGAGAAAGTAATGCAGATAAGGTTCAAGATAGTGAGACAACCCTGTTGGTCTCCAAGAAAGGTGATAGAACTGATCTTGTAGACAGTGAGAAAACCCCACAGTCCTTGATGTAGTGTTCGAGTTACTGGCCAGTACCGCTGGCACAAGCTCTTCGAACTCGTTGTCTGAATCACTTCGGCTTCTTCAGTCTCAGCTACAAGCTGAAAGGCATCAGTCAGCTGTGCTGCGGCAAGAAGCCGAAGGACTGAGGAAGTCCCTGCAGAATTCAGATGTGTACTTTCTTGTGCAATAGCAAGCGTTGGAGGATTTAAGCGCCAAACAAGAGAAAGTTAATAAGCTTGCTAAGCATCTTGCCAGCATTATGGGTACCCAGGATATTGTTTCTTGAATTCTTCTGAAGTGGTTTCAGTTCTGGACTTGTTTTGTTGCGGCGTTTATATGCTGCTTTGTTCCCTATATTTGCACTGGTGGCGAACTTTGATGCCCAGTGGATGTAATATGTGTAATAGCCGTGATAGCCTAGCATAAGTTGCTTGCTTATTTATTTCCTTGTTGTCTTGTTTATTTGTTTGCTTGTAGTCAGTGTAGTTCCTTTTCCGCCGTTTGCTAGTGGCTGCAACAACCAATTTTTTAAAACTAGGCCACAATAACCATGGGCTAATATTTACTGCAGTGACATTGGGCCTCCTATGGGCCATAGAAAAGTGGGCCTTCTACGGGCCATAGAAACAGTAGGCCTTCTACGGGCCGTAGAAAAAATGGGCCTTCTACGGGTCGTATCATCAATGGGCCTTATACGGGCCATATGATTGATTGGCCAAACATGGGCCAATAACAGGCCGCATTATGGTCGTAAACGGGCTAGAGTTGGAATCGTCCATTCATGGGCCGACCATATCGGGCCATCGTTAATAGGCCGTATTTGATGACGCTATGAAAACGGTCCAATGTATTAACGGACCACAAACGGGCCGACTGTAACCACGGGCTGAATTTGGCCCACAAGCAGAAAATGATAGTAACGGGCCGTAAGTAAACGAATGCTAGAAATGAGCCCAAGAATAAATGGGCTCTGAGAAAGCTGAAAGATAACATGGGCTGGAAACGGCCCAATAGAATAACGGGCCGTTAATGGGTATAAAGTGATACACTGTTCATTAAGGGCCAGTTTCACCACGGGCCGTTAATGGGTGTAAAGTAGTACATTGTTCATTACGGACTAGTTTCACCACGTGCCGTTAATAGGCCAAGAGTTACAAGGGCCTCATATGGGCCAAAAGACGTCATGGGCCATACATGGGCCAGAAGTGAAAACGGGCTGGAATCATATTGGATGGCCCAGATGATGCTACTGGGCCTAATTCGGATAGGGCGTAACGGGCCTTGGGTTAGCAGGTTGTAAATGGGCTATATGCGAACAGGCCGTTAACAAGCTTTCCATGGGCCGGCCCGCCACCTTTTGGCCAAGTCAAACGGGCCAGCCTTTTCACAGGAATGGGCCTCTGTTGGGCCGTGCCACGTGTCGACGTATCATAGACGCCTATCTGACCCACTGACGAGCTGACACGTGTTTCGTCCGGCCAATAAGAATTTTACACGTGGAAATTTCCCATTGGTCGGGGCTGTTAACGGGTTATCGGATCCAAAACCCGACCCGATAGCTTAACGGCGTTTTGTTATGGTGGATGCCACGTGTCGGTCACCCTTGACGAAAGCACTTCTCTGTCGCGCGATTTATCGTCATGGAAGTGGACACTTCTGTGATGATAATTTTGGTAATGTCATGGAACACTTCTACGACAGCACATGTATGACTATCTTGATTCTGTCATAAATTTGTCATGGATGTACATGCATGACAAAAAACGCGACCTACTGTGACAAACGCGTATCATCACGGAAGTGTATTTTTTTTAGTGAATACGATACGTGCTTTGCTGCCCCTACTGTCACTTGGAAAGGACACCGCAAGATTGAACCCAAAGCTAAGCACTTCTCCCATTGCAAGAAGAACCAATCTAGTAGGCCAAACCAAACTGATAATTTGAAGAGACTTGCAAAGATAACCAATCATACATAAAGGAATTCAGAGAAGATTCAAATATTGTTCATAGATAGACTTGATCATAAACCCACAATTCATCGGTCTCAACAAACACACCGCAAAAGAAGATTACATCAAATAGATCTCCACGAGAGAGGGGCAGAACATTGTATTGAGATCCAAAAAGAGAGAAGAAGCCATCTAGCTACTAACTATGTACCCGAAGGTCTGAGGTAAACTACTCACACTTCATCGGAGGGGCTATGATGATGTAGAAGCCCTCCATGGTGGATGCCCTCTCCGGCGGAGCTCCGGAACAGGCTCCAAGATGGGATCTCGTGGGTACAGAAGGTCGCGGCGGTGGAATTAGGTTTTTGGCTCCGTCTCTGATCGTTTAGGGGTACGTAGGTATATATAGGAGGAAGGAGTACGTCGGTGGAGCAAAGGGGGGCCCACGAGGCAGGGGCCGCGCCCTAGGAGGGGCGCCCTCCACCCTCGTGACCACCTCCCTCCTTTCTTGATGGAGGGTCCAAGTCTCATGGATCTTATTTGTTGAGAAAATCACGTTACCGAAGGTTTCATTTTGTTTGGACTCCGTTTGATATTCCATTTCTTCAAAACACTGAAATAGGCAAAAAATAGCAATTATGGGCTGGGCCTCCGGTTAATAGGTTAGTCCAAAAAATAATATAAAAGTGGAAAATAAAGCCCAATATGGTCCAAAACAGTAGATAATATAGCATGGAGCAATCAAAAATTATAGATACGTTGGAGATGTATCAGGCATCCCCAAGCTTAATTCCTGCTCGTCCTCGAGTAGGTAAATGATAAAAAGAGATTTTTTGATGCGGAGTGCTACTTGGCATAATTTCAATGTAATTCTTCTTAATTGTGGTATGAATATTCAGATCCGAAAGATTCAAGACAAAAGTTCATATTGGCATTAAAATAATAATACTTCAAGCATACTAACTAAGTAATTATGTCTTCTCAAAATAACATGGCCAAAGAAAGTTCATCCCTAAAAAATCATATAGTTTAGTCATGCTCCATTTTTGACACACAAGAATTCTCTCATCATGCACAACCCTGATGACAAGCCAAGCAATTGTTTCATACTTTAATAATCTCAAACTTATAAACCTTCACGCAATACATGAGCGTGAGCCAAGGATATAGCACTATGGGTGAAATAGAATATGATGATGGGGGTTATGTGGAGAAGACAAAAAATGAGAAAGTCTCACATCAACGAGGATAATCAATGGGCTATGGAGATGCCCACCGATTGATGTTAATGCAAGGAGTAGGGATTGCCATGCAACGGATGCACTGGAGCTATAAATGTATGAAAGCTCAACAAAAGAAACTAAGTGGGTGTGCATCCAACTTGCTTGCTCACGAAGACCTAGGGCATTTGAGGAAGCCCATCGTTGGAATATACAAGCCAAGTTCTATAATGAAAAATTCCCACTAGTATATGAAAATGACAAAACAAGAGACTCTTTATCATGAAGATTATGGTGCTACTTTGAAGCACAAGTGTGGAAAAAAGGATAGTAGCATTGCCCCTTTTATTATATATATATATATATATATATATATATATATATATATATATATATATATATATATATATATATATTTGGGCCTTCTTTTTTTTTCTTTGGCCTTTCTTTTTGCACAACTCAATGATTACAACTCGATTCTAGAACAAAGTATGACTCTATATGAATGCCTCCGGCGGTGTACCGGGATATGCAATGAATCAAGGGTGACATGTTTGAAAGAATTATGAACGGTGGCTTTGCCACGAATACTATGTCAACTACATGATCATGCTAGCAATATGACAATGATGAATGTGTCATGATGAATGGAATGGTGGAAAGTTGCATGGCAATATATCTCGGAATGGCTATGGAAATGCCAGAATAGGTAGGTATGGTGGCTGTTTTGAGGAAGATATAAGGAGGATTATGTGTGAAAGAGCGTATCATATCACGGGGTTTGGATGCACCGGCGAAGTTTGCACCAACTCAATGTGAGAAAGGGCAATGCATGGTACCGAAGAGGCTAGCAATGATGGAAGGGTGAGAGTGCGTATAATCCATGGACTCAACATTAGTCATAAAGAACTCATATAATTATTGCGAAAATCTACAAGCCATCAACAACCAAAGCACTACGCGCATGCTCCTAGGGGGATAGATTGGTAGGAAAAGACCATCGCTCGTCCCCGACCACCACTCATAAGGAGGACAATCAAATAACACCTCATGTTTCAAATTTGTTACACAATGTTTACCATACGTGCATGCTACGGGACTTGCAAACTTCAACACAAGCATTTCTAAAATTCACAACTACTCAACTAGCACGACTTTGATATTATCACCTGTCAGGACCGGATTTTCGGGATATAATTTCCAGAAAATGGCCCTTGTGCTCACCAGCCCCAGGATTACTGTTAGCTGATGAGGGACCAACTTGATACAGAAATTCCAAGCAAAAGTACATAATATGTAGGTACAAGACCACTCTGGCCTGTGAGTACAACAAAAGGTTTCTAGGGGTTGATGGTGGAAGCGGTTTGTGGTTCAGCATGGTCTATGGGACTCCATTTCCCACAGGAACAGCTGACCAGGTTAACTCCTATCTTCGCGAGGCTGCTATCATCGTTGCTTAGGTTATGAGACTGTCATCGCAACGCTCCTCTCCAAGCAAGCAATCTGGCCAAGACAATAGCCAGGGACAAGCCAGTGAGTACTTTTGAATGTGCTCGCAAACATTATGAACACAGGTATAATATAGCAACCGATAATCATGCTCTGAAAACACCCTACAATCACGACGTCAGTCATGAAAATGGAATCCCTGATGTATGCAAGCAGGTTATTTATATGCAACATGTATAGGCAATAATAGAATAGTATTAAAGTGCACCGATCGGATGTCTGATGCGACGTCTCGAAAGGATAGTAAAAGTGAGCATGCCTCAGTCGGGCGTCTCAGCGAGACCACATAAAGGGCTTATAAAGTGAATAGAATAACATGCATGCCACAGTCGGGCGTCTGAGCGACACCACATAAAGGGCTTATAAAGTAAATAAATAACAAGCATGCCACAGTCGGGCGTCTGAGCGACACCACATAAAGGGCTTATAAAGTAAAAAAATAACAAGCATGCCACAGTCGGGCGTCTAAGCGACACCACATAAAGGGCTTATAAGATGAATAATTAACAAGCATGCCATAGTCGGGCGTCTCAGCGACACCACATAAAGGGCTTATAAATTAAATAAATAATCACCGTGAATATCCGGGAGGTAGAACCGTCCCAGGGATATTCATTACTTCAAACAATATACTTGGTTAGTCCACAACAATAAAAATCATAACAATCATATATCACAAGTAAAAATCCATATGTTCTGGTTTAACAGTTTCACCTCCGAAGATCGACACTAAGACCGACACTTGACCCATCCCATACTGTAGTCCTTAACCATAGACACGCCTATTCGAATAGGTTTAACATCTCTGCAGAGGGTGTACTCTTTACCCATGAGTAACGGATTTCTTTAGTTCATCGGAACTAATTTCGTCTACGGTCTTTTAGTCGAAAACACGCCTGTGTTGCACACACCAGCTTTTACTCGTGTCTGGAATCACCCATAACACCTGTTAAGCAAAACTCTAAGTGGGGAGGCTACAACCTCGCGTAGCATGGGATCAAATTTCTATCGTGCGCTCTAAGGGGTGGCCTCCCCTCTCGGTCCCAACCGGAAACACCCATGCCCCCGGACCAGGTGGCATGCCTACCGGTTGCAACCGGTATCTTCCACCATGGCCTCTCTGTACGGTGTGTGCTAGGACAGGGGTTGACAACTTACTGAACCGTACCCTACCTATGGCAGGGACAAGTGGCAGCACGAAACAATTATGGGGGTTACTGGAACAAGACTCGATTTATGGCCGACTCAGGAGGCTTAAGTATTTCCTGCATGATTAGCTCAAGGATAATATTTCACATCCATTAGATACAACCACCACTCATCATACCTCCCCCTGCCCCACCGGTCATAACCGTCTCGACGAGGGACAAGCTCGTGTCTACCCAAGACAGGGACTTTTCGGGATACTTCCCGGTAGGCATGAGAGGCATATTAGGGTGATTGCTATCACAAGTACATCCTTTTCCAACAGTAAGAATTTCCATTATGCACTCAACGCGTATGATCATATCGTCACGTAAAAAAATAACTAATGTTTCATGTCGAGGTGGGGTTATAACCGTATCAAACGACCCACAAAATATTATGCCAGGGTTCAGAATGCTTGCCTTCAAGGTGTGGAGAGGTGGGGGTGCTCTCCAAAACTTTTTGTAAGTTTTCTTCTCTTCCAAAAATCCTATTTTGAAAATATTGGAATTAACACACAAGTTCAAAACAGCACACAAAAGTTGTTTGAATTTTTTTCAAATAAATCTTAAAATAAACAAGACAGAATTTGAGAGATGTAGGAAAAAGAATCAATTCATTTGGAGTTATATTTAAAAAGTTATAGCCAGTCAAAGATTTGGTCAAAATCTGTTTTTAAATAAAGATATAAAAGAAAACGCTTCAGATAGGAATACGTTTTCGGAGCGGAGGAAACGTACTGGGTGGTTTACGCTTTCACTTAAACACGTGGACTGGTGCGGGGGTCACTGACAGTGGGCCTAGGGGGGCCACTGGTCAGGTTTGACCAGGCCCCTTTCCCTCTTCTTCCTTTGCCCGAGCGGGAGACGGGACTTCGGCGACGCTCGCCAGCGAACGGTGGCACCTCTCGAGAAACGGAGGCCACCCGCGAGCTCATGGGGTCGAGGCGGTCCCTCCGGTGGTCAGAGCTGCCGGCGGCGAGCTCCGCAGCGGGTGTTGGCCGTCGGGCAAAGTGAGTTTTCGCCTGCGGCGAGTCCCGAGCAAAATTGAGTAGGGGGTTGGACTCACGAGAGGGAGAGGAATCTCCTGGTGAAGAGAGTGGAGAGGGGGAGGTCCTGGTGGCGCCGGAGTGGCCGGGGCAGTGGCGGCGGCTGGAGTTGCCGGAGAGGAAGAAGACGACCCCCTGGTTACTGCTACGGGTGGGTCGGTGAGGGAGTGAGAGAGGCTGTGTGAGGCCTGGACGAGCTCGGGGGTACTATTTATAGCGCATCCATGGCAGTTCCACAGTCGAGGATAAGGTCGCCGGCAAACCGCCTCTCTGTAGTGGTCAGGGCGACGTGGCGGGGACGAGAGCTTGCTGACGAGCGAGAGGATAAGCTTGCGCGGCTCCCAGGGGAAGGTGGCGAGCCGGGGTGGCTCGGGCGGTGCCGACCGGGGTAGGAGCCACTGTGGCTGGCCGCTAGCCACCGTGGCCGACCTGGCGGCGGCCCTGTGCTGCTCCAGGGAAGAGCTTGGGCGTTTCCTGCGAGTGGATGAGGTCGGGGCGGCTCTGCGGGCGAGCAGGGGTTGGTGGCGCGAAGTGGGCGCGACGCGGCTGCTCGGGTGCACGTGCGTGCAAAACGCACGCTCTGGGCGCGCCCAGAGCATGCCCGGAATGTGTTCGATGAATTGCCAGTGCATGCTAGAGGTTGCGGATGAGGCTGGCAAGAAACAGGGCTAGGTTAGAGTTAGCAAGAAGGTAAATGGACATGGTGGTTAGGTTAGGTGTTCAAGTTTATAATGCAAATTAAAACTCATGCCAATACTGTCCATGCTCTCAGGGTGTTTGACAAAATGCCACAGGCAACTAGGCATTTCTTGGTGTGGCCAATTCTTCCAGATTGAGGTCTCTTTGGATGCACAAGAGGATGGTGAGGTTAGTTTGTAAAAAGCACAAACTTGTTAGTGCAAGTTTTGCAAAACTTCAATTCTGGACAGGAGGTAAATGGTATCATCTCATGAACCAAAATTATTCCAATGGTTGCATGCTCTTGGACTTAGGGGTTTTGTAGGGTGGTCTATGAGAAGGAGAAAGAATCAAGGGCAAAAGAGCAAGCAAAAATATGGTTGCTTTACAAACCATCAAGTTGTACCAGAATGCAAAAGAGGTTGATTCACTCGAATTTTACAAAGTACATCACTGGGTTTTTGCATAAAGTTGAATCATATGCAACTACTATCATCCCATAATTTTGGTGGAAGCTAGAATGAAATATTTAAGTGGGTTGTAGTGCAAGATTGCCCACTGGACCAGGGAAGAAAATTTGGTGTAGAGCTCAAAATATTTCACGAAATAAAGATGCTTTTGCAGAAAAGTGATTTAAAAACATCACCTGACATTTCCAAATTTTGGTTGGAATTATGAAAGAATTTATCAAATGGTTGTAGTTCAAAAATGGCCATAAAACCATGGAAAAACCATTTTTCAAGAAATAAAGGTTTGGGAAAATAATTAAATAATTAATTCCATTGACAAAGGAGAAGTTTTCTTGAGAGGGTAAACAAGTCCAATAACATATTTGAAAGGTTTTCTTTTTGGAGAAAAAACTCCATAATAACAAGGGAGGAAATGGTTTAAACTCAAAAAGGGAGTCCAGAAAATAAAAGTTTTAATTTCCTGGCAAAATTTTAATTAATAAAACAAGGTAAAAAATTTGGGGTGTCACAACACTACCCCCCTTAAGAAAAATCTCGTCCTCGAGATTTGATAAGGGTTGTTTTGGAAAATATCTTTCCTGTTAGTTGGAATCAAAAATCTTACTCATAGCACAACTTGTTTGGCCGGGGTTGGTTTTTGGTAACTACGCTTGGAATAAAACAAAATGCAACCGCACACCGACGCACTCAAGCATGGTTATAATTAAAAATCGGGGCGCTCAACCAAACAACATTCATTCATGGCGACACCAGGTCACACAATTACTGGGCGTGGCCGTACTAAGGCTCGGTACTACTCGAGTAGATTAGTCTACCTCATTCATACCCAAGCGGGTGTGCCTTGTGGACGCCGAGGCTTCTCCATTGGCTTCACCGTCAGGGTTAGCTGGAGGGGGTGGAGGAACTGCAGGGTCGGGGTAGCGATGATGACTATCGCGGGGATTGTTGGTCACAATCCCGTTGGACTGTGTTCCCAAAAGGCGACAAAGCGCTTCTGGGGTCATCAAAGCACCTTGGTTGATGGCTGGGGCTGACCTCAAGGTCTCGATTGGTTGTCCGAACAGCACGACTGGGTTGTCGGTGTCGGGCTCATCTTCTCTTCTTACCGGGGTTTGGCGAATTAGTTCTCCACGAGCCGCGATCAGATCAAGAGTGATTTGATCGAACAGTCCTTCTAGTGCATTTACATAGCGCACCAGATGCAACAATGCAGGATTTGTCTTGTGGTCTCCGTTGACAACTCGGGGTGGCCTACCGTATCCGTCACGGCTGGGGTAGTAGTAGAAGGAGCGACAGTGAAGTATATCTTCTCGGGCGGCTAGTTGGATGGCTTGTGGCTCAAAGGAAGTTGTCCTTCCGGTGAACCTGTAGGGGCGTTCTGGCGATAGACCCCTACCATAGATGTGCACAGTGGCCCAGAACTGACGGCTCTCACCGCTCACGGACCCTTGGTACACCACATATTCTGGGGGTTCTTCTAGCGCAAAGGCACGGCGGGTGAGGTTCGCTAGCACGGTCACAAAACCTCCAAGGTTAGTTGATGTGGTCTCATTGTCGACGATGGGTCCTTGCATTTTACCTCGGTTTGGGTAGAGGCTGTGCTGTGTTGGGTTGAGGCTAGCGTGCCCTTTTATAGAAAATGGGACAGAGTCTTCCTTCGCACGCTTGCGAAAAAGACTATTCAGGATTCGGTCACTGGCGCATGATCGACAGGTTAGGCTAATAGGTTGGGCATCGACTGCCAAAAGGTGTCGGGTCACTGTGTGGCTATCTTGCAAGGGAAGCTTGGCTGGGGTTCGGTTAAGGTCTGGTGGATTGGTTAACCTAGGTTTTTGACCTGGCTAAGATAGGGTTAGCCAATGGTCAGCCTGGCTCTGATACCAAGTTTGTCAGGACCGGATTTTCGGGATATAATTTCCAGAAAATGGCCCTTGTGCTCACCAGCTCCAGGATTACTGTTAGCTGATGAGGCACCAACTTGATACAGAAATTCCAAGCAAAAGTACATAATATGTAGGTACAAGACCACTCTGGACTGTGAGTACAACAAAAGGTTTCTAGGGGTTGATGGCGGAAGCGGTTTGTGGTTCACCACGGTCTATGGGACTCCATTTCCCACAGGAACAACTGACCAGGTTAACTCCTATCTTCGCGAGGCTGCTATCACCGTTTCTTAGGTTCCGAGACTGTCATCGCAACGCTCCTCTCCAAGCAAGCAATCTGGCCAAGACAATAGCCAGGGACAAGCCAGTGAGTACTTTTGAATGTACTCGCAAACATTATGAACACGGGTATAATATAGCAACCGATAATCATGCTCTGAAAACACCCTACAATCACGACGTCAGTCAGGAAAATGGAATCCCTAATGTATGCAAGCAGGTTATTTATATGCAATATGTGTAGGCAATAATAGAAAATTATTAAAGTGCACCGATCGGATGTCTGATTCGACGTCTCGAAAGGATAGTAAAAGTGAGCATGCCTCAGTCGGGCATCTCAGCGACACCACATAAAGGGCTTATAAAGTGAATAAAATAACAAGCATGCCACAGTCGGGTGTCTGAGCGATACCACATAAAGGGTTTATAAAGTAAATAAATAACAAGCATGCCACAGCCGGGCGTCTGAGCGACACCACATAAAGGGCTTATAATGTAAATAAATAACAAGCATGCCACAGTCGGGCGTCTGAGCGACACCACATAAAGGGCTTATAAGATTAATAATTAACAAGCATGCCATAGTCGGGCGTCTCAATGACACCACATAAAGGGCTTATAAATTAAATAAATAATCACCGTGAATATCCGGGAGGTAGAACCGTCCCAGGGATATTCATTACTACAGACAATATACTTGGTTAGTCCACAACAATAAAAATCATAACAATCATATATCACAAGTAAAAATCCATATGTTCTGGTTTAACAGTTTCACCTCCGAAGATCGACACTAACACCGACACTTGACCCATCCCAGACTGTAACCCTTAACCATAGACACGGCTATTCGAATAGGTTTAATATCTCTGTAGAGGGTGTACTCTTTACCCACGAGTAACAGATTTCTTTAGTTCATCGGAACTAATTCCGTCTATGGTCTTTTAGTCGAAAACACGCCTGACTTGCACACACCAGCTTTTACTCGTGTCTGGAATCACCCATGACACCTGTTAAGCAAAACTCTAAGTGGGGAGGCTACAACCTCGCGTAGCATGGGATCAAATTTCGATCGCGCACTCTAAGGGGTGGCCTCCCCTCTCGGTCCCCCCCGAAAACACCCATGCCCCCGGACCAGGTGGCATGCCTACCGGTTGCAACCGGTATCTTCCACCATGGCCTCTCTGTACGGTGTGTGCTAGGACAGGGGTTGACAACTTACTGAACCGTACCCTACCTATGGCAGGGATAAGTGGTAGCACGAAACAAGTATGGGGGTTACTGGAACAAGACTCGATCTATGGCCGACTCAGGAGGCTTAAGTATTTCCTGCATGATTAGCTCAAGGATAATATTTCACATCCATCAGATACAACCACCACTCATCATACCTCCCCCTGCCCCACCGGTCATAACCGTCTCGACGAGGGACAAGCTCGTGTCTACCCAAGACAGGGACTTTCCCGGATCCTTCCCGGTAGGCATGAGAGGCATATGAGGGTGATTTCTATCACAAGTACATCCTTTTCCAACAGCAAGAATTTCCGTTATGCACTCAACGCGTATGATCATATCGTCACCTAAAAAAATAACTAATGTTTCATGTCGAGGTGGGGTTATAACCGTATCAAACGACCCACAAAATATTATGCCAGGGTTCAGAATGCTTGCCTTCAAGGTGTGGAGAGGTGGAGGTGCTCTCCAAAACTTTTTGAAAGTTTTCTTCTCTTCCAAAAATCCTATTTTGACAATATTGGAATTAACACACAAGTTCAAAATAGCACAAAAAAGTTGTTTGAAAATTTTTCAAATAAATCTTAAAATAAACTAGACAGAATTTGAGAGATGTAGAAAAAAGAATCAATTCATTTGGAGTTATATTTAAAAAGTTATAGCCAGTCAAAGATTTGGTCAAAATCTGTTTTTAAATAAAGATATAAAAGAAAACGCTTCAGACAGGAATACGTTTTCGGAGCGGAGGAAACGTACTTGGTGGTTTATGCTTTCACTTAAACACGTGGACCGGTGCGGGGGTCACTGAAAGTGGGTCCAGGGGGCCCAATGGTCAGGTTTGACCAGGCCCCTTTCCCTCTTCTTCCTTTGCCCGAGCGGGAGGCGGGACTCCGGCGACGCTCGCCGGTGAATGGCGGCACCTCTCGAGAAACGGAGGCCACCCGCGGGCTCAGGGGGTCGAGGCGGTCCCTCTGGTGGTCGTCACGGTCCCTGGGATGGTCGGAGTTGCCGGCGGCGAGCTCCGCAGCGGGTGGTGGCCGTCGGGCAAAGTGAGTTTCCGCCAGCGGCGAGTCCCGAGCAAAATTGAGTAGGGGGTTAGACTCACGAGAGGGAGAGGAAGCTCCTGGTGAAGAGAGTGGAGAGGGGGAGGTCCTGGTGGCGCCGGGATGGCCGGGGCAGTGGCGGCGGCTGGAGTTGCCGGAGAGGAAGAAGACTACCCCTGGTCTTCCTACTGCTACGGCTGGGTCGGTGAGAGAGTGAGCGAGGCTGCGTGAGGCCTGGACGAGCTCGGGGGTACTATTTATAGCGCATCCATGGCGGTTCCGCGGTCGAGGATAAGGTCGCCGGTGAACCGCCTCTCTGTAGTGGTCAGGGCGATGTGGCGGCGACGAGAGCTTGCTGACGAGCGAGGGGATAAGCTTGCACGGCTCCCAGGGGCAGGTGGCGAGCCGGGGTGGCTCGGGCGGCGCCGACCTGGGCAGGAGCCACTATGGCCGGCCGCTAGCCGCCGTGGCCGACCTGACGGCGGCCCTATGCGGCTCCAGGGAAGAGCTTGGGCGTTTCCTGCGAGTGGATGAGGTCGGGGGCGGCTCTGCGGGCTAGCAGGGGTTGGTGGCGCGAAGTGGGCGCGACGCGGTGGCTCGGGTGCACGTGCGTGCAAAACGCATGCTCTGGGCGCGCCCAGAGCACGCCCGGGATGTGTTCGACGAATTGCCAGTGCATGCTAGAGGTCGCGGGTGAGGCTGGCAAGAAAGAGGGCTAGGTTAGAGTTAGCAAGAAGGTAAATGGACATGGTGGTTAGGTTATGTGTTCAAGTTTATAATGCAAATAAAAACTCATGCCAATACTGTCCATGCTCTCAGGGTGTTTGACAAAATGCCACACGCACCTAGCCATTTCTTGGTGTGGCCAATTCTTCCAGATTGAGGTCTCTTTGGATGCACAAGAGGATGGTGAGGTTAGTTTGTAAAAAGCACAAACTTGTTAGTGCAAGTTTTGCAAAATTTCAATTCTCGACAGGAGGTAAATGGTATCATCTCATGAACCAAAATTATTCCAATGGTTGCATGCTCCTGGACTTAGGGGTTTTGTAGGGTGGTCTATGAGAAGGAGGAAGAATCAAGGGCAAAAGAGCAAGCAAAAATATGGTTGCTGTACAAACCATCAAGTTGTACCAAAATGCAAAAGAGGTTGATTCACTCAAATTTTACAAAGCGCATCACTGGGTTTTTGCATAAAGTTGAATCATATGCTACTACTATCATCCCATAATTTTGGTGGAAGCTAGAATGAAATATTTAAGTGGGTTGTAGTGCAAAATTGCCCACTGGACCAGGGAAGAAAATTTGGTGTAGAGCTCAAAATATTTCATGAAATAAAGATGTTTTTGCACAAAAGTGTTTTAAAAACATCACCTGACGTTTCCAAATTTTGGTTGGAATTATGAAAGAATTTATCAAATGGTTGTAGTTCAAAAATGGCCATAAAACCATGGAAAAACCATTTTTCAAGAAATAAAGGTTGAGGAAAATAATTAAATAATTAATTCCATTGACAAAAGAAAAGTTTTCTTGAGAGGGCAAACAAGTCCAATAACATATTTGAAAGGTTTTCTTTTTGGAGAAAAACTCCATAATAACAAGGGAGGAAATGGTTTAAACTCAAAAAGGGAGTCCAGAAAATAAAAGTTTTAATTTCCTGGCAAAATTTTAATTAATAAAACAAGGTCAAAAATTTGGGGCGTCACATCACCTCCATATCTCAAAACAATTATCAAGCATCAAACTTTTCTTAGTATTCAACGCACTCAAAAGAGAGTTTTACAAATCTTGAATACCAAGCTTATTATTATTAAGCAAATTAGCATGCTATTTAAGACTCTCAAAATAATCTAAGTGAAGCATGAGATATCAATAGTTTATATAAAACAAATCCACCACCGTGCTCTCAAAGATATAAGTGAAGCACTAGAGCAAAACTATATAGCTCAAAAGATATAATTGAAGCGCGTAGAGTATTCCATCAAATTCCAATTCATGTATGGCTCTCTCAAAAGGTGTGTATAGCAAGGATGATTGTGGTATACTAACAATTAAAGACTCAAATAATACAAGACGCTCCAAGGAAAAGACATATCATGTGGTGAATAAAAATATAGCTCCAAGTAAAATTACCGATGGAAGTAGACGAAAGAGGGGATGCCTTTCGGGGCATCCCCAAGCTTTGACTTTTTGGTGTCCTTGGTTTATCTTGGGGGTTCCATGGGCATCCCCAAGATTAGGCTCTTTCCACTCCTTGTTCCATAATCCATCAAAATATTTCACCCAAAACTTGAAAACTTCACAACACAAAACTCAACAGAAAACTCGTGAGCACCGTTAGCGAAAGAAAACAAAAGTCCACTTCAAGGTACTGTAATGAACTCATTCTTTATTTATAATGGTGTTAAACTTTCTGTATTCCAACTTCTCTATGGTTTATAAACTATTTTACTAGCCATAGATTCATCAAAATAAGCAAACAACACACGAAAAACAGAATCTGTCAAAAACAGAACAGTCTGTGGCAATATGTAACTAACGCAAACTTCTGGAACTCCAAAACATGTACAAAAATAGGAAGACCTAGGAAATTTGTTTATTGATCATCATCAATTGGAATCACTATTTTATCACATTATGGTGATTTTTAACAATTGTTTTCGTAAACAGAAAGTTTCTGGAAATTACAGCAAGATCAAATAACTATCATCTAAGAAGATCCTATAGGTTTAACTTGGCACAAATACTAATTAAAACATAAAACCACATCTAAACAGAAGGTAGATGGATTATTTATTCCTAAACAGAAGCAAAAGCAAAAAAATAAAAAAATAAAAAAAGATTGGGTTGCCTCCCAACAAGCGTTATCGTTTAACGCCCCTAGCTAGGCATAAGAGCAAGGATAGATCTAGGTATTGCCATCTTTGGTAGGAAATCTATAAGTGGATCTCATGATAGATTCATATGGTAATTTTATTTTGTTACTAGGGAAGTGTTCCATGCCCTTTTTTAATAGAAATTGAAATCTAATATTCCCTTCCTTCATATCAATAATTGCACCAACAGTTCTAAGGAAAGGTCTACCAAGAATAATAGGGCAAGAAGGATTGCAATCTATATCAAGAATGATAAAATCTATGGGCGCATAATTCCTATTTGCAACAATAAGAACATCATTAATACTTCCCATAGGTTTCTTAATAGTGGAATCTGCGAGGTGCAAGTTTAGAAAGAAATCATCAAAATCACGGAAATCTAGCAAATCACACAAAGTTTTGGGAATAGTGGAGACACTAGCACCCAAATCACACAAAGCATAAAACTCATGATCTTTAATTTTAATTTTAATAGTAGGTTCCCACTCATCATGAAGTTTTCTAGGGATAGAAACTTTCAACTCAAGTTTTTCTTCATAAGATTGCATCAAGGCAGCAATGATATGTTCGGTACAAGCTTTATTTTGACTATAAGCATGAGGAGAATTTAGCACGGATTGCAACACGGAAATACAATCAAATAAAGAGCAACTTTCATAATTAAATTCTTTGAAATCCAATATAGTGGGTTTAGCAACATCTAAGGTTTTATTCTTTTCAATCCCACTTTTATCAATTTCATCATCAAGATCTAAAAACTCCGAATTTTTGGAACACCTTCTAGGTAAAGGAAGATCATATTCAGTTTCATCAAGATTCATATTGCAAAACAAAGATTTAATAGGGGATACATCAATAACTTTTAGATCTTCATCTTGGTTTTCATAGGAATTGGAAGAACACGCTTTAATAAAGGCATCTTTTGTAGCACGCATCCTAGCGGTTCTTTCCTTGCACTCATCAATGGAAATTATCATGGCTTTGAGAGACTCATTGATATCATGCTTAGGAGGAATAGATCTAAGCTTTAAAGAATCAACCTCAAGAGAAATTCTATCAACGTTCCTAGCCAAATCATCAACTTTAAGCAATTTCACTTCAAGCAAAGCATTGAAATTCTTTTGTGAATTCCTAAACTCTTTAACACTATTCTCAAATTCAGAGGGCATCTTATTAAAATTTCCATAAGAGTTGTTGTAGGAATTTTCATAATTATTAGAAGGATTACTACGATAAGGCCTAGGATTAAAGTTCCCTCCATACGCGTTCTTACCAAATTTATTCCTACCAACAAAATTCACATCCATAGATTCATTATTATTCTCAATCAAGGTAGACAAAGGCATATCATTAGGATCAGAAGAAACACTCTTAGTAGCAAATAATTTCATAAGTTCATCCATCTTTCCACTCAAAACATTGATTTCTTCTATTGCATGCACTTTTTTATTAGTAGATCTTTCAGTGTGCCATTGAGAATAATTAACCATAATATTATCTAGGAGTTTAGTAGCATATCCTAAAGTGATTTCCATAAAAGTGCCTCCCGCGGCCGAATCTAAAAGGTTTCTAGAAGCAAAATTCAAGCGGGCATAAATTTTTTGTATAATCATCCAAAAATTCAAACCATGAGTAGGGCAATTACGTATCATTAATTTCATTCTCTCCCAAGCTTGTGCAACATGTTCATAATCAAGTTGCTTAGAATTCATAATATCATTTCTAAGAGAGATGATCTTAGCGGGAGGAAAATACTTAGGGATAAAAGCATCTTTGCACTTGTTCAAAGAATCAATACTATTTTTAGGCAAAGACGAAAACCAAGCTTTAGCATGATCTCTAAGTGCTAAAGGGAATAGCTTCAATTTAACAATATCATTATCGACATCTTTCTTCTTTTGCATATCACATAAATCAACGAAGCTATTTAGATGAGTAGTGGCATCTTCACTAGGAAGGTCGGCGAATTGATCTTTCGTAACAAGATTCAACAAAGCGGTATTGATTTCACAAGATTCAATATTGATAAGAGGAGCAATCGGAGTGCTAAGGAAATCATTATTGTTGGTATTGGTAAAGTGACACAATTTGGTATTATCTTGAGTCATCGCGACAGACAAGCAAACCAACACACGAGCAAACAAAAGCAAGCGAGGAGAAGGCAAACGGAAAAGAGAGGGTGAATAAAACAGCAAGGGTGAAGTGTGGGAGAGGAAAACGAGAGGCAAATGGAAAATAATGTAATGCGAGAGATAAGGAATTGTGATGGGTACTTGGTATGTTGACTTTTGCGTAGACTCCCCGGCAACGGCGCCAGAAATCTTCCTGCTACCTCTTGAGCACTGCGTTGGATTTCCTTGAAGAGGAAAGGGTGATGCAATAGAGCGGAGTAAGTATTTCCCTCAGTTTTTTAGAACCAAGGTATCAATCCAGTAGGAGGCTACGCGTGAGTCCCTCGTACCTACACAAAACAAATAGCTCAACGCAACTAACACAATTAGGGGTTGTCAATCCCTTCACGGCCTCTTACGAGAGTGAGATCTGATAGATATGATAGATAATATTTTTGGTATTTTTGGTATAAAGATGCAAAGTAAAATAAAAAGTAAAGTGAAAAGCAAAGCAATAATAAAGTGATTGGAGATTGATATGATGAGAATAGACCCGGGGCCCATAGATTTCACTAGTGGCTTCTCCCAAGAGCATATGTATTCTACGGTGGGTGAACAAATTACTGTTGAGCAATTGACAGAATTAAGCATAGTTATGAGAATATCTAGGTATGATCATGTATATAGGCATCATGTCCGAGACAAGTAGAACGACTCCTGCCTGCATCTACTACTATTACTCCACTCATCGACCGCTATCCAGCATGCAGCTAGAGTATTAAGTTAAAAACAGAGTAACGCCTTAAGCAATATGACATGATGTAGAGGGATAGTTTCATGCAATATGATAAAAACCCCATCTTGTTATCCTCAATGGCAACAATACTATTCGTGGCTTGCTTCCCCTACTGTCACTAGGAAAGGACACCGTAAGATTGAACCCAAAGCTAAGCACTTCTCCCATTGCAAGAAGAACCAATCTAGTAGGCCAAACCAAACTGATAATTCGAAGAGACTTGCAAAGATAACCAATCATACATAAAAGAATTCAGAGAAGATTCAAATATTGTTCATAGATAGACTTGATCATAAACCCACAATTCATCGGTCTCAACAAACACACCGCAAAAGAAGATTACATCAAATAGATCTCCACGAGAGAGGGGGAGAACATTGTATTGAGATCCAAAAAGAGAGAAGAAGCCATCTAGCTACTAACTATGGACCCGAAGGTCTGAGGTAAACTACTCACACTTCATCGGAGGGGCTATGATGATGTAGAAGCCCTCCGTGGTGGATGCCCTCTCCGGCGGAGCTCCAGAACAGGCCCTGTCGGTGTCAAAACTGGCGGATCTCGGGTAGGGGGTCCCGAACTATGCGTATAGGTGGATGGTAACAGGAGGCAGGGGACACGATGTTTTACCCAGGTTCAGGCCCTCTTGATGGAGGTAAAACCCTACGTCCTGCTTGATTAATATTGATGATATGGGTAGTACAAGAGTAGATCTACCACGAGATCAAGGAGGCTAAACCCTAGGAGCTAGCCTATGGTATGATTGTTGTTCTGTCCTACGGACTAAAACCCTCCGGTTTATATAGACACCGGAGAGGGTTAGGGTTACAGAGAGTCGGTTACAATGGTAGGAGATCTACATATTCGCATCGCCAAGCTTGCCTTCCACGCCAAGGAAAGTCCCTTCCGGACACGGGACGAAGTCTTCAATCTTTTATCTTCATAGTCCAGGAGTCCGGCTGAAGGTATAGTCCGACTATCCGGACAACCCCTAATCCACAACTCCCTCAGTAGCCCCTGAATCAGGCTTCAATGACGACGAGTCCGGCGCGCAGATTGTCTTCTGCATTGCAAGGCGGGTTCCTCCTCCAAGTACTTCATAGAAGATTTTGAACACAAAGGATAGTGTTTGGCTCTGCAAAATAAGTTTCCACATATTGCCATAGAGAGAATAATATTTACACAAATCTAATCTGCTGACGTATTCCGTAGCGTGACATCACACTGCGGCCAAGCCTTTATTCGAACCGTTTTTACTCCCCCACCTCAGCGCGTTTCGCGAGGCGGTTTCCTTGGCACGTCTTATCAAAGCAGAGATCGTGTCCCCTTTATTTACGGGGTTCTGATCAATACGGACGTGGGTAACCCAACCGCGCCCGTTGGCATGTTTTCTCGATTAAAGGCGAGTCCCGAACGGTTACGGGGAGGGCCCTTGGTATTCAACCTCTTATAAAGAGACCAAGGCCTTACTCCTTTCTTTCAATATCGAACGAGTTCTGTCACGACCGGTTTTTCAATAAAATGCTTATTGAGGAACCGGTCTATTTAGTCCAGTATGAGGAAAAAAAATCCTCCAGACTGGTAGACAAAATCTTGATACAATAAGCCAGTAGCATCGAAATATATTACGGGGTCGAGCTGGGATGCTCAACAATTTATTACAAGCACGCCAATAATTATACATAATGGTGAATATGTCACAATGGTGTGGGGTGGCTTACTACTGACTCGAGATAAAAGTGGTTGGTGGAAAAACACAGTGGAGAGTGGATAATATGACTACTAAAACTGGCAGCTCATCGAGCGTTGAGGTGAGGCTCGATGAATTTATTTGGGTAGCGGAAGCGGTTATAGTACAGTGACCAAATCCAGGGTCGCACGAGACTGACTGGGACTCCTCTAGGCATCGGACTCGGTATCGAACTCTTCATCCATGAGATCACCTTCGTCAGCATCTGGCCAAATCAACAAGCCAGGTGAGTACTTTGAAAGTACTCGCAAGACAGTTCGGACAATAAATATAACAAATGCATGCATGAATGTGACATGAGTAATTTAACAATGCACATTCAATTTAGTAAACAAGGTAAATAAAAGGGAGTCGGCGGTAGTCCGCCTGAAAACCCAACAAAATAACTGAAAACCAATCGGGTGTCTGAAGCGACACCTCGAAGGGTGAACAAATAAATAAAATCATGCCGCAGTCGGGCGTCTAAGCGACACCACATAAAGGGCTTAAACTGAAAATAAAAGACATGCATGCCACAGTCGGACGTCGGGGCGACATCACAGAAAGGGCTTATATTTGAAAGTAAATAACAATACTGCCACAGTCGGACGTCTAAGCGACATCGCAGAAAGGGCCTGCATTGAAAGTAAATAATAAGAATGCCACAGTCGGACGTCTGAGCGACATCGCAGAAAGGGCTTGCATTGAAAGTAAATAATAACAATGCCACAGTCGGACGTTTGAGCGACATCGCAGAAAGGGCTTATACTGAAAATAAATAACAAGTATACCACAATTGGACGTCTGAGCGACATCGCAGAAAGGGCTTAAATTCATTATTCGTATCTGTTATCTTTCAAGAAAAATGCTGACAGGAAAATATTCAACTCATGATAATAAACGGGTTAGTACATCCACAGAAATAATCATTTACCGGACTTAACACTCATGTGGCTCACCGGAGGTTTTGTCACCAAGACTGACACTTGTCAGGATAAGATAAACACAGAACTTGGATATGGATAAGATGATTCAAAGGAATTTTTGACTCTGCAGAGTTGTACTAAAATGCCCACAGCCAAAGGATTTCCATAGTCATGAAGGACTAGTTCCGTTTACGGTATTTCAGAAGAAACACAGCTAACCAGTACACACCCATCCCACCTCACGTTGCCAGGAATCACCCTAGACAGCGTTCGAGAAAAACTTTGTGACGGGGAGATCACAATCTCGAATAGCATGGGATCAAATTTATATACGCGCGCTCTAAGGGGTGGCCCCCTCTTGGTCCCAACCGGAAACAACCATGCCCCCTGATCGGATGATAGGCTTTAATCCAGGGCCATGGAACCCTCATCCCGGCCTGTCGATTTGGTGTGTACCAGGAAAGCGGTTTGCAACTTACAAGCCATATCCCTTGCGGAAAACATGTGGTAGCACGGAAAGGGAAATGGATGGGAACGGACCGATACAGGTTGACACTGAAGTCAAATAGTCTGGCATAAGACTGGCATGCTACAACACTGCCATCTTACCCATTCTCATGCCATCACATGGCCATGCAAACTCATATCCAACAACTTATGGATTTTCGAAACTCCCTTTCCTCAACTTGCATGTAATAGGACATTCATCAATATGCTCATAACCATGCCATGAAACTACTCAATGCAAACAATGCCAAGACACTCATCATATCAAAAGTTCAAACATGCTTGCCTGGTTCAGAGTAGTCGGAGCCTAGCTCGGTGAAGTTCGCGGTTCCGTCACCTCCTTCGGTATCTATGGTATAAAGAAACATACGCACTAACGTAAATATCGTGAGGTGCACAAAAGTATCCCAAATATTTTTCAAATAAATCTGATAAAAAACTAGACAAAAATTTGAAAAGGACAGAAAAAGAATCAATCAAAAATCCTTTACTGATTAAAAGTTATAAGTGTATTAATCCAGGGACCTTTTTGTAATGAAACAGAAACTTCTCAGGGTCCATTTTATAAAACAAAAAATGTTTCGTTTGAGAATAAGCCGGCCCAGAAGGGAGACGTACTTTGGCAGAAGGCGCTTTCAGAAAACGGTTCGTTTAAAAGAACAGAGAGGCTGACAGGCGGGTCCCACCGTCAGGTTTGAAAATTCAAACGGGGCAGCAGAGCTCGTCGACGCCCGAGAGCTGCGGTGGTCGCCGGCGGCGATCCACGGCGAGGCAGAGGGATCCGGTGGTACCACCGAGCTCAACGTGTCCTTCCGCGTCGGTGGGTGGTGGTGGTGGTCGTTCGCGAGCTCTACGTCGACGGCGGCCCTTGCTCCGGCGGACGGCGGCTCGGGTGGAGCGGGATCTCGTCGGGGAGGGCTGCGAAGTCCAAATTGACGCTGGGGTTAGCTTACTGGGTGCTAGAGGAGGCTATAGACGATATTTGGGCGCCGGGGACGGCCTCACCGAAGCGATCCGAGCTGGTGGCCGAGGCGGATCGGGGCGGCCGGAGCTGGGGGAGGAGACCTCCTCGAGGTCCTCCTGGTGGCTTGGCGGGGTCCTGGAGAGGTGCAGTGATGGTGTGTGCTCGTGAGCGAGCTCGGGGCCCTTTTTATAGGCGATCCGAGGCGGTGGCCGTGAACGGAGTTCTCTGGTGAAGTTTACGGCGGCGCAGAGTTTGGTCGGGGGAGATTAAGGAGTTGGGCGTCATCGTGGAGGTCTACTGGTCCCATTCAGACGCTAAACGAACTTGGATTAGGAGCTTTGAGTGGGTTTCGACAGAACGGGGCGGCGCGGGCCCGTCGGCGGCAGAGATCGTGCCCTGTGCTTGCCGGGCCACGGTGACGGTGCAGCGGGGTTGCGCTGGCATGCATAAGCCACGCGGACAGTCAGGGAGCGTTGGGCGGCGCCGGATGGCGTGGCGAGCTGGCTCAGGCCCTCGCTGGCCGCCACGGGTGGCGCTGCCACCGCAGAAGCTGCCAACTCCGGCGATGCTCGCCGCCACCGACGCCTGCACCCGTCCAAGATGGCGTGCGGTGCTCTCGCCAGGGAGGAGAGGCCGTGCGCAACGCGCTAGGGCGCACTGTGGATCGTGACAACTCTCTGACAAAGAAACGACACTGAACTCTCTGAATCTCTGAATGTGCATAGTAACAGTGCTGGCCAGGTGTTCGACAAAATGATTCTGGTATGTGGGAGGTTCTCCTTGAGCTGGTTTTTGGTGGGGTGGCCTCTCATTGCATCTGAGGGCTGCCTAAATTTTGGTGGAATTTTTGGAGAAGAGGAGATATGAATTTCACCAAATTTGGCAAATCTGGTCCAAACTTGCAGAGGCTGAAATTTGACAAATTTGAAAAGGGGAAGAGTGGATCTTGATGGTTCTGGGTTGTGGGTGCTAAGGACTATCCAGAGGAGTTGGTTTGAGATCATAACTCAAAAGCAATAAGGTACTTTCTTTGAAAATCACTTAGGCTCAAAATAAATGACAGAAATGATTAGGGAGATAAAATAAATGAAATAGAATTCAAAAATGAGTTGGACTTGTTGGGACAGAATATATGGATTGCCCCAAAGAGGAAGGAGGGGTTTTGAGAGGATTTACCACAAGAGACATGGTAAAACCATGGGTGGTTTCAATATAAGAGAAGACTCAAAACTTCTAGGGTTTTCTTTAAAAGCAAATAAATAATTTCCAAAAATATATTTGAGAAGGGAACCATCAGAGAAAAGGTTTTTCATAATCAAACACCAGAGTTGAAGAAGGTACAAAAATAAAATCCTTGCCTTATAGCGTCATGGGTCAATAAAGGACTAGACTGGGGGCCATCCAAGGACGTGCCCTTGCTGCAGGGCCGTATCAGGGATCTCTTCGAAAGAGACCTCAGCCTGGTCAAACTGATGCATGTCATGCTGATCTGCCGAACCCTGCCCGGCAAACGTCGCCCCCTTCGCCTGTGGGAATTTAATCTGGAAGGACCGCGAGCTCTCCAGCATTTTATGGGCGCAACTCCCGCGGAGATGTATAAATTGTTCTTCGGATCATAAGTAATGTGTCCGTACTTAATCGAGGACGCAGGTGTGAGCTGCAATCGCCCGGATACTCAAGTAAGTAGCCTTGTGCCCGGACTCGCTATCCGTATATTTGTCATAAACTTGCCCCTAAAAGAGCTTTCCTTTTAAACAGGAGTGGATAGCGAAAGCAAAGCTTATCAGGTGTCCGGCTCCCCTCCCCGAGACCGCGCCGGATCCCGTGCTGTTCAGGATGTTGAAGATTGTGCCTTTGGAGGAAAGCAAGGGAGGGGACAAGGAAACTACGGCCTCCTCGAAGGAGGCTGTTCGGAAGGGAGGAATCAAAAATTCCTCTCCTCAGGGGAAGAAGAGGACCACCTTTGAAGACCCGGAGACCATGGCCTCAAAGCGGGGGAAGAAATCCTCGTCAGAGGGTCCTGCGCCGGGGGATACCTCGGCCGAATTATGCCCTCAAGGGGATCAGCCCTTCACCGAGCCGTAAGTAGAGAGAGATTTTCTTTTTAAGAAATGGGAGAAATCCTTGCCTTATATCTGAGAAGAGTAACCGAAATTTTACCTTGTAGCTCGGACCTCAGCCCTTCTTAGCAGAGCTCGTCTTCGGAGGACCTTCTTCCGGAGATGATGGAGAGCGGAACGCCTCCCCCCGCCGTACCACCTAGCGAGGCGGGCAACCCTGAGGTGTCGTCGCGGAGGGTTTCTCCGAATCCGGCAGGGCCGGAAGGTAGCCGTCTGGATCCCCAAAGCTCTCCGCGTCCGGCCTTTGAAAAGGGTCATCCAGCGAGTCCGGCACCGTCCGGTGCGCGGTCGGAGGAGCTGAAGGATCTGCTAGCAAGCTGAAGGATCTGCTAGGGCGAGCATCTATCTCAGAGGAGCACCGTTCCTTGATGGGTACGGTGATTGAGAGGATTTCGTCCACGGAGAGCGGATTGCACGAGGCCGTCAGGAGTTTATTGACAGGTTTTGAGGTATGTGAAATAATGTACACTTTTGCAACAATTGTGCATAAACAAGATGCGCCCTGTGTAGATAGTAGCCCCTAAGACTTTGTGCGTTGTCAAAAGTGATGGCGCACCGAGGATCATAACCCCAGGATTAAAATGTCGCCTTCATATGTAGGTGGCGAAGTGTCCGGCGGCCAGCCGGACTGATGAATTTGCCGAGCTAAAGCGGCAACTTGACATGGCAGATGCCGACATCGCGCTTGTTAACAGGCGGCTTGACGAGGCACAAGGTATGTAATTCCTCCGGTGGCACCTAGTAAGAGGAGCTTTGTGCCAGTATCTTACTATGTGTGTGCTTGAAGCAGATGGTGCGATTGCCATGGAGAATCTTCGGGCGGAACTTGTCCGAGCCAAGGAGCAAGCCAGAAAAAGTGATGCGGCTGCCGGAAAGGCAATTGAAGAGCTAAAAGCCGAACAGGTTGCTCACTGCCGAAGCAAGAAGGAAATGGCCGAGATGGCCATGAATCTGAAGAGCGCCGCTGACCATTGCAAGCTTCTTGAAAAAGAAGACCGGGCGGGACCGACGGACCTGGAGAAGGCCGTTGTCGATGCCAAGGATGCTCGCTCTGCGATGAGAGCTGTGAAGGAGGAGCTGCGTCTGGCCGGAGAGATCACGGCTGGAAAGCCCTTTATGCTGCGAAGGAAGTTCTGTGATCCCAAACATGCTCCGCTAGACCGAATGTGGAGTACGGCGGACACCTATCTGGATTTGGCAGCGAGTGCTGCAGATGCGACCGAACACTTTTGGGATCAAGAAGATCGCGAAGTGGAAAAGCTCTTCTGGTCGCAGTTCCATAATCCGGAGCATCCGCTGTCAGTGGCCGATCGACTGGCCGAATGGGCTGAGCTGAATAGGTTGTCCGGACTCGCCATGAAGTGTGTCCTGAACCATCTGTGGCCGGAGAGGCCAGAGCCGAAAAGTTATTTCAACTTGGTGCAACAGTTCCTTGGTGCGGTGCCGCGTATTAATGCAATGAAGAGGTCAGCATGCATAGAGGGTGCACGGATGGCTCTTGCCCGTGTCAAGACATACTGGGCGGAGAATGGATACCACCGTTGTTGCATCTCGAGATTCAGATGAAAGTCGGGTACCTGTTGAGCACTATTTTCAGGAAGTCCTTCAAGGTGCTCACATGATAGAGACATAGTGCTTGAAGGATGTTATGTTCAAATAGCATATGTTATAGTAAAACAATGTTTTGATAAATTGTAGAAGCTTTTTATACTTGTGCCTTCAAGTATTGTAACACCTCCTGCGCGGCCGTTTAAGATATATGTATATATAATCTGAAAGATGGCAGTCGTCGGCTTGAGCCCCCACGCAAATGTTGCGGGGGTGTTCGCAGAAGGCGCATTTTCACACTTGATCCAACGTCTTGGTCCTACAAAGGAGGTGATAGCGCAGCGAACTAGGCAATCGGACTATAATGCTTTAACTCTTTCACTTAGCCATAGGAGTTTGACGGTGGGGCTACTTATATAGCCCCTGGTGGAGCCTGCACTTGCCCGAAATCGGGGCGCGTATGTGCCTGACCGGGAAACGGTCCTTCGTTAATGCGGAGGAATCCTAAAGATTCCGGTGAGTCATCGAGTGGATGACCAGTCTCTCGCTATATCATGATAGTCCGTTTTCGGCTTTCTCTACTGAGGTGCTCGCCTGGCCGAACCGGGGCACAATCACAGTAGTTCTCCTGGTGCCGCCTTAGCCGATAGAACGGAACGTAAGGCAGCAAAACATAGGAGCCGGGCAACCCAACATTTGACCAAAGACATGATTCGGAGATGATGCATATAAGGCCAAACTCGCGACGCCGAACACTCCCTAAGGTATTCGGTCTTTATGAGGGCGGGCGGAACAACGCCCTTAGTTATAAGCCCCTAGTGTCTAGGTACGCGCAAAATTCTGACGTGGCCACATGCCAAGACGCCGGCCTCCTCCTTGGTTATACCAAAAAAACCAGGGGATGTATATCAACAAGAGACAGTAAAAAAGTTTTACACAGGGTCTTAATCTGAAAAGAATCCTTGGAACGGGTCCCTGCTGCACGTCTGCGCCTGTGTCTCCGTTGTGCCGTATTCTGGACGGGCGCAATACAATGTTCATCTGTAAAAGAGAGGAATTTAGCTGAAGAAAGGTCGTGCCGAACAGAAGTTATATTAAATAAACAAAGTATAAATTGAAATGGTTAAAATTGAGCTTGATTGTCTCTTGCTTTATATGCACGGAGCCCCTAGTACAGGGGTATACGGCTATTAAGCCTTTACCGATTGCATTTTTATGTCGGACTCGTCTAGCCGTGTCCATTGTCTTGACGACCTGTTTAGATGTTTTGGCTGGTGAAGCCGTTTTATTGTGGGGTTGTTAAGCCAGCCGAACATTCTTCCGCGCGGGAGGCGCACTCAATGCTTTCCCTTTAAAGAGATGATGCCTCGTGGACTGGGCATTTTAAGCGTAAGAGATGCATAATGCGGAATTGCGTTAAAGCGGGCGAAAGCTTCGCGTCCCAGTAGTGCTTGATAGCTGCTTGAGAATGGGACGATATGGAAGGTTAGCCTTTCGCGATGGAAGTTGTCGGGGGAGCCGAACATAACTTCTAGCCGAAGAGAACCCATGCAATGGGCATCCGGGCCTGGTGTTACCCCTTGAAAGGAGGTTTCGCTATGGCGAATTTTTGCCGGGTCTATCCCCGTGTGGCGGATTGTGTCCTGATATATCAGGTTTAGACCACTGCCGCCATCCATCAGGACATTTGTGAAGTGGAGTCCGCCGATTATTGGATCTAATACCAAGGCAGTCCAACCTGCGTTCCGGATACTTCCAGAGTAATCCAGATGATTGAAGGTGATTGGTTTTAACAACCAGTGGCGAGACTCCTTTGGGATAGGCCGTATGGTGCGTACCTCTATGGGCGCCGCTTGTTTTGTTACGTGAAGTAAGTTTACTGTTTTAACTTATTGTGGAAAATCCTTTTGTTTCCTGGTGCTCTGCTTTTGGGGTTCGTCATCGTCTTCACTTGGTGTGTCGAGCCCCTTGTGTTCGGCGTTGAGTTTGCCGGATTGCTTGAAAACCCAACAATCTCTGTGGGTATGGTTTGCAGGCTTCCCGGGAGTACTGTGTATTTGACATATCGTGTCCAAGATTTTGTTTAAGTTGGATAGCTCGTCCCTGTTATCCTTGAGGGGCGGCTTTTTCTGATTTTCCCGAGAGCTTTTGAATCCGGCATTGACTGTCGTGCTCTTCGGACTGCCTTCCTTAGTCCGGCGTTGGTCCTTGTTGCATCGCAGTTTCCCGTTTCCATCCCTAATTTCGGATGTACTTGGGTCGCTGGTGCTACATCTTGCCAACCAGTTGTCCTCTCCTACGCAGAAGCGGGTCATGAGGCTTGTTAATGCTGCCATTGTTCTTGGCTTTTCTTGGCCGAGGTGTTTGGAGAGCCATTCGTCTCGAACATTATGCCTAAAAGCTGCTAGGGCTTCGGCGTCCGGAGAGTCGACTATCTGATTCTTTTTAGTAAGGAATCTGTTCCAGAATTTCCGGGCTGTTGAGTTATGTGACTTAGATCGTTTGCATCCGGAGGGCGGACATAAGTCTGTTGAAAATTTTCCCGGAAAGCGTCTTCGAGTTCTCCCCAACTTCCAATGGTGTTTTCGGGAAGGCTTTTGAGCCAATGCCGAGCTGGCCCTTTAAGCTTGAGGGGTAAGTATTTTATGGCATGGAGGTCATCTCCTCTTGCCATGTGTATGTGGAGGATATAATCCTCAATCTAGACTCCAGGGTCTGTTGTACGGTCGTACGCCTCTATGTTTACGGGCTTGAATCCCGCAGGAAATTCATGGTCCAGAACCTCATCGGTGAAATATAGGGGGTGTGCGGCACACCTGTATTTGGGTGTGCCGTGATGTTCGGATATTGGTTGTGTTGCATTGCTTACGAGAGCTCACTTTCTTGGCCCATGGATAGATCTAGTTGGGCCGTCTTTTTGATGCGAATCCTTGAGTGGGTCACGTGCCGACTTGTGTGCGGTGCCGCTTGCCGCTTTGTGCTGGCCATGGGGTCGTCTATCCGACCGGGTGGCTTTATTTTTTGATTGCAGGGGCTCTAAGGCCTCCTCGTCGAATTACGGCTGTAGCTTTCGCTTCGGATAGCTTTTGGTGTGGCGACTGCCGCCGTATTTGTCTGCGGTGTTGAGTACTTTGCTCCATCTGATTCTGAGTGCATCTTCCGCAGTTTTGAGCTTCCGCTTCTGCTTTTTCAGGCTACGCGCAGTGGCAATGAGCCTTTGGTGGAGGTTCTTCTGCTCCATTAGCTTGTCCGGCGTAAGGTCGTTCGGAATGCTGTTCTCACCGGGGACAGGTTGTTCGGTTTGTTTATCCAAGTTGCCATGTTCGTCGTCCGCCGGCTCGTCCTGCTCTATGGCTGGGTCTGTATGGCTGCTGTCTCTGTCAAGGGGGGGCTTGGAGCGGCGTTTACATCGCCGCTTTGATTGCTTTTCGAGAGAACGATCCCTCGTTGCATCCCTGTGTTCCTCGTCGTCGCTTCCTTTAGGTGTGTCCACCATGTACACATCATGAGATGAGGTGGATGTCCAGTGCCCTATAGGTGTTGGTTCATGTTCGTCTCCTACATCGTCGTCCATACCGTCAATGTCTTCGGAGTCGAAGTCGAGCACGTCATTTAAATTATCGACAGTGGCTACCAAGTGGGTGGTGCGTGGGCTTCGAATTGCTTTGTCGTCCGCATCCCAATCCTGTCGGTCATAGTCCGGCCAGGACTCTCCTGATAACGAGAGAGAGCTGAGTGAATTCAGAATGTTGCCGAAGGGCGAGTGCTGAAAGATATCTGCGGCGGTGAATTCCATGATTGGCGCCCAATCGGCTTCAATTGGTAGGTGCACAGAGGGTTCGGAGTCCGGGGAAGAGTCCGGTGCCTTAGGGTCACGGGCTTCGCAGGGGACAAGGCTGGTGTTCGGCTTAATCGCCATAGAGATTGCAGCCCCCGAGGCGGTGTCTAACCACTCGCCCTTGATTGGTGTGGCTGGCTCTGGGTTAAGGGTCGGAGCGGACACAGGTGCGGCCTCCAAGGCACTGTTCGGCGGCAGAGCTAGATCGTGCCCTTCATGACAGTGCGGCGCGCTTGGCAGTGGCTCAGATCCGTCGAAGATCGAGTCTTCGCGGTCGTCCGCCGCATAGTTTAAGCTTACAAATCTGACCAGATGGCCAGGGGAGTAGCCTTCGATCTGCTCCAGATGGCCAAGCGAATTGGCCCGTAGTGCTGAGCCACCGAAGGCGAAGATTTGTCCGGGGAGAAAGGTCTCACCCTGGACTGCATCGCTATCGGTGATCGGAGGAGCCATCGGGCCTAAAAAGTGACGACACAGAGGAACTCTCAATGAAAGCACCAATGTCGGTGTCAAAACCGGCGGATCTCGGGTAGGGGGTCCCGAACTGTGCGTCTAGGCGGATGGTAACAGGAGGCAGGGGACATCATGTTTTACCTAGGTTCGGGCCCTCTTGATGGAGGTAAAACCCTACGTCCTTCTTGACTAATATTGATGATATGGGTAGTACAAGAGTAGATCTACCATGAGATCAAGGAGGCTAAACCCTAGAAGCTAGCCTATGGTATGATTGTTGTTCTGTCCTACGGACTAAAACCCTCCGGTTTATATAGACACAGGAGAGGGTTAGGGTTACAGAGAGTCGGTTACAATGGTAGGAGATCTACATATTCGCATCGCCAAGCTTGCCTTCCACGCCAAGGAAAGTCCCTTCCGGACACGGGATGAAGTCTTCAATCTTGTATCTTCATAGTCTAGGAGTCCGACTGAAGGTATAGTCCGGCTATCCGGACACCCCCTAATCTAGGACTCCCTCAGTAGTCTCCTGGATCTTATTTGTTGAGAAAATCATGTTCCCGAAGGTTTCATTCCGTTTGGACTCCGTTTCATATTTCGTTTCTTCGAAACACTAAAATAGGCAAAAATCAACAATTCTGGGTTGGGCCTCCGGTTAATAGGTTAGTCCCAAAAATAATATAAAAGTGGAAAATAAAGCCCAATATGGTCCAAAACAGTAGATAATATAGCATGGAGCAATCAATAATTATAGATACGTTGGAGACGTATCAGAGTGTGAAGAAAGTTCGACTACATCAACCACGTTGTGAAACGCTTCTACTTACGGTCTACGAGGGTACGTAGACACACTCTCCCCTCTCGTTGCTACGCATCTCCATGGATAAGTCATTGCGTATGTGTAGAATTTTTTTTGTTTTCCATGCAACGTTTCCCAACAGTGCTTCTCCTTCCAGCTTCAACCCCGACAAGCGCACACCCTCCCCCGCGTTCACCGCCGGCCGCAACACCCAATACAGCTACTCGCCGCCGGTGTACTCTGGCTCATTACCCGTACCGCCTCTGCGCCGCGGCGCCCTGCTGTTCTCCCACAGCTCGGTGCCACAGTTCAGCAACACCGAAACTGACATGGACGAGATCATCACGAGCGGCTCGGTCGCCGCCGCTTTGTGCCCCAGGTTTCTCGTGCAAGATGAGATGATGAACGCCGCCGTTAACATGGACGATGAGCTCGACTATGCCGAGGAAGAGGTGAAGGAGGAAGAACTGCCGGAGGCAGAGGAAGAGGCGGAGCCGGCCCCGAAAGGAAGAAAGAAGAAGTGGGAGGCCAACACCGGGCCGGGCAAACCTCGTGTCAAGTGGACGTCTAAGGAAGACGAGTTCCTCGCCAAAGCATGGAAGACCGCCAGCATCGACCTGATTACTGGCTCGAATCAGTACAACGACAAATACTGGAGAAGGATCAAGACAGTGTTCGACGAGCGCAAGTTGGTCGACTCCAACTTCGCCAACATCCACATAGACCGCGGCGAGAAGGCCACGGCGAACTGGCGACCATTCAGACGGCCTGCAACAAGTGGCATGGGGTTCAAGAGGAGGTCGCGGCTCGCCCGAAAGCGACGCCAACATCGAGGGGCGGATATGGCCATCGTTTACCGGTTTATTTCCTTCGCCGTGTTTTTTGCCGACACTTGTTCGTTGGATGTACAGATGGTTCAGATGTTCAACATGTTTCGCTAGGACAACAGCGACCAAGAGTTCAAGTTCCTTCACGTGTTCTCCAGGATCGAGGGGTGCGAGAAGTGGAGGGAGGTATGACTCGCTCTCGTCAAGGCCAAGGAGACTTAAAAGTCAGACGCGCCTGCCCCGACGGTGGCAGAAGGGCGCCTTGATAGCAACAAGAGAGCCAAGGCGGCTAGGGACGCGACACCAGCTGTCGAACGGCTGCAATCATCGATCGAACAGTGCATCACCGATGCCAAGAACAACGCCGCCAAGAGGGAGGAGAAATCTGACGTGAGGTGGTCGGCGTTGATGATGAAGCAGGACATCAAGCTCGACCTTCTCAGGACCAACGTCGCCTCGAAGAAGAGGAACACCGACCTGGAAATCTTGATGGCGGCAGACATGTTGACGATGGACGAACATGTCAAGGCGTGGTACCTGGCGGAGTGCGGCCTGAAACTTGAACGAGATGCCCGAACCGGCGGTGACCACCGCCCCTACGCCCTCGCCGATGCCGACGCCGTCGCCCAGCCCGAGCAATGGCAGTACACCGAATCCCATGCCGACGCCGAGCCTGAGCACCGAAGCCACGCCGACGACGAGCCCGACCACTGAAGCCATGTTGACGCCCACCCGGCCAGTACCACGTCCACACTGACGCCCACCCCGGCTGACGGCGAGCCCGAGCGCTGAAGCTGCGCCCATGCCTCCCCTGATTCCTTTCCTTTTGATCACCGAACTTTTGGGTGCGTTTTGATCGCCGACCTGTGGCATGATGCTCGCCGACCCGTGGCATGATCACCGAACCTAAGGTGTTTTCTTCAGCAAGAAAGACAGTTTCAATTTTTTTGGGTGTCCGGGGCCCAAAACCTGGGGGGCGACTGGAAACTCGATCGCCCCGGGGCGAAGAAACCGCCGACGCAAATGCCAAAAGGCATTCGTCGGGTGCGCTGGGGGCCAAACGGCTGGAGATGCTCTAATGCTGGGAGGAGGAAGGCACAAGGGCAAAGAGGGAGAGGGGCTTAAGCCACACGCAATATTGTTGACTATGCATTAGCTAATCGAGACGCATTAGCTAATCGAGAAGCACGGCTGAGGAAGACTATGTTGGTTGGTAGGGAATTCGCAGGGTTTGAGCGTAAGAAAAGGGTAAGGACACATAAGAATCATGTGTAGAGTCCACGAGGAGGATGAGTGTGCATGTAGTTGGGAGACGACTGACCAGAATGTTAATCCATCGGCCGATTCATGTTTTCCTTAAAAAACTATGCTAAAAGAACTCAACTTGTTAAATTACTCCAACATTGTATTTTTTTTGAAAAGGAGGATGACCTCCGGCCTCTGCATCTAGGAGATGCATGCAATCACTTTATTAATAATTCACAAAGACCTTACAAAGTAATACATCAATACGTCTGAAGCCGTATCTTGGCAACATCTGTCGCTACTCCTATGCATTAATGAAGGGGTGCAAAAAGTGTGAGCCGAATACCCAGACCTCACACCTAAGCCTAACATCTAAAGGCAGAGTCCCCAACCAAGCCACATATCAGGTCTGGGGCACAAACCAATCCGACACACTCTCTTAGGTCGCAACTGTCATCTTCCATCGATCCATCTTCAGAGTAGATACTCACGCATCGACCTTGCCAGGCCTGCTGTCCATGCCACCACAGTGCCAGACAACACCTCCTCCCTACGCGGGTCTGATGCCTACTACACAACTTTCTTCTTGTAGATTCTGTTGGGTCTTCAAGCGCAGAGTTTTATAGGACAACAATAAATTTCCCTCAAGTGAATGACGTAAGGTTTATCAATCAGTAGGAGATATAGGATGCAGATGGTCTCTCTCAAATAACCCTGCAATCAAATACAAGGAATCTCTTGTGTCCCCAACACACCCAATACAATGGTAAATTTTATAGGTGGACTAGTTCGGCAAAGAGATGGTGATACAAGTGTAGTGTGGATAGTATATATAGATTTTTGTAATCTGAAATAATAAAAGCAACAAGGTAATAAATGATAAACGAAGTACAAACGATATTGCATTGCTTGGAAACAAGGCCTAGGGTTCATACTTTCACTAGTGCAATCTCTCAACAGTGCTAACATAATTGAATCATATAACAATCCCTCAACGTGCGGTAAAGAATCACTCCAATGTTTCTATTAGAGAATGTAGGATGAAAATGTGTATCAACCCATGTGCCTAGATTACCCCAATGTCACTACGGGAATCCGCAAGTTGATTACAAAAACATATATCAAGTGACTCCATATAATACCCCACTGCCACCACGGGTATCCATATGCAAGACATACATCAAGTGTTCTCAAGTCCAAAATATTCAATCCAACATAACGAAACCTCAGAGAGTAAGACTCAATTCATCAGAACAAGATAGAGAGGGAAAAACACCATATGATCCGACTATATTAACAAAACCCATGATTACATCAAGACCGTGCCGGATCAAGAACACGATACAGAGAGATCAAACACATAGCTACTGGTACATACCCTCAGCCCCGATGGTGAACTACTCCCTTCTCGTCATGGAGACCGCCAGGATGATGAAGATGTCCTCCAGTGATCCCTTCCCCCTCCGGCAGGGTGCCAAAACATGGCTCCAAATGGGATCGCTTCCGTACAGAGTCTTGTGGCGGCGGAGTCACAGTTCTAGGTTTATTTCCGGAGTTTCCCTATTTATAAGAATTTCTAGAGTTGGAATCATGCGAAACGGAGTTACGAGGGGGGCACAAGGTATCCCAGCACGGCCACATCCCTAGGCGCATCGGGTTGCCTTGTCACCTCCTCGTGGATCTTCTGATCCTCCCACAAAGCTTCGGGGGTCTCTTATGTTCCAAAAAAATCATCAAAAAATTTCGTCGTGTTTGGACTTTGTTTGGTATGGATTTTCTGGAAAACATAAAACAAGCAGAAAAGAACAAGTGACACTGGGCACTAGGTTAATATGTTAGTCCAGGAAATCATATAAAAGTCATGTAAATTATAGATACATTGGAGACGTATCAACATTGCCTTCAAATAAACTATAGAGGCGGTGGAGAAGAATTGCCACGCCCATCAAAGCAGCACCGACAACGAGTGTGCCCACAGTGACGGAGGCGGCGAACTTGATGTCATTGTTGCCCTCCTGCCCGAGGCCATGGCTTTGGACTGGTACATCCATAGTGTTGTTCAGCATCAGTGGCGGAGCTTGGCAAAGCTAGTTGGGGGCAAAACTTGGGGGGGGGGGGCACGGCCCCCTATGTTGCACTAAGCTCTGCCAGTGTTCGGCATGCTAACCTGGAACAATATGTGGTGTAAATTTCCATCCAGAATCAAGTAGAGGTTTTAAAAAGCCAACTATTGTATAACATGAGAATCAAGTAGATTGTATAACATGAGTATCAAACTAGTTGGGAGCTGAGAATTAGACCAGTTAAACAATATTAAGCAGCATGTTATACAATCATGAATTAGAAATGCTCTAATGAAATTCGTTGTCGGTGTCTCAATTGAGATGAAAATTAAGAGTAAAGAGTATGATCAAAGAAGCTTTGGAAGCTGGTTCTAGTTAGATCGCGTGCTTGCTCTGATGAAATTCGTTGTGGATTTCTTAGTTGAGATGAATACAAAATTATGAGGCAGCTGGAAGAGAGAAACGATAGTGATGGTGTCCCAGACTACGTGGTGCAAACCACGTCGCCCCATCATAGTGGGCTGGGCCGAGGACCCCTGGATTGTTAACGAATGGGCCAAGACTACCATAGCCCATGGCGTACTCAAGATGGAATGCTCTGAAGACTTAGTGCACACTTCAAGGCTCGTTTTAATCTTCGGTCTGTTTATCCCTAGATGTAACCAACCTCATGTAAACCCTAATATCCCTGGTCCCTATATAAGCCAAGGGGTTGCTACTTGTGAGCTGCGTCGGGATTCTCCCCATCCCCTCTAATAGAATTTTAATCTCCTCACTACTCAACTATCGTTCCCCACCTCTAATTCCCACAAACCAACATAGCCAAATAAAAATAATCAAATATGTGATCAATAAATCAGTAACAAAATTACAATTAAAGGGGAGCTGGTGGTCATTCATCTACATCCCTCCTCCCCTCTCCTCATATATTTTTAAGTCATTTTAGGTGCAACAAATTTCTGAATTTTGTTGAGTGGCAATAAAGGAAATACATATCACCATATAAATATTCAACGCCTTGTATCGAGTTTCACTTTAAATACATTTTCCCCGAGCCAGAAAAAAGTGTATGAGGTGGGCCTACTGGAGGTAAACCACGTTGGGAGGGGCCAAACCACTAAAATGCAAATTAAAAAAACCAAAATGTCGTATTCGTAGCTCTAGCAATGTTGTTTTATCAATGTTGGTCCGGGCCACGGTCCCAGCTCGGCCCTGCCTCCGTCGTTGGTTAGATTTATACAGATGGAGTGTTCTTTTCCGCAGCCACAACTAAAAATATTGTGGTAAGTTGTATCTCGAAACTAAAGTCTTGCATTTTAAACCATTTGATTGTGTTCTCGAGCCGATTGATCTCAAAAAATATGGGCAGCCTATACTTTATTGCACGTCGACTGACTAGGATGTCACAAACGATGTCAAATTCGTTAAAACATGAGATATGTGCTTTGTGCTACAACTAACCGTAGTGTTTTCTCTTTTGAAGAAGACAACCGATAGGCCAATTCATATTTGTAATTCGTCAAGGAAAACAATAGCCAGTACTCACTAAAGAATGACAACTCGACACAAAGTAACCACTAAAAACAACAAACCGAAAACCTTCCTGGCCGATTTACTTAGATTGTGACTTCTTTACCTAGCCCCACTGCTTACTATGTTTCTGATATTTAGTTATTTACTAGAAAACATGCCCGTGTGTTGTAACGAGACAAAAAGCCATGCCCGTTCTACATCTGTATCTTATGGACTCATGTTTTTCTACAAGAGAAAATGCGACGTGTGCATGCGTGATATAATCAAGTGACACTATCAAGATTCGTAAGAACCAAACAATTCATCAACTTTAATCCTCATTTTGTTAAAGCAGCATACATGCATGTATTTGTCCCAAAGAGATGCATAGTGGAATGCCTATTCATTTCTATGGAGAAAAAATCACTTCGAAATCTTAAAAAATTGTTCAGTGTTTTATATTATTTCATAAACTTCAAAAAATCTTCCTATTTTCATAATTTGTTCACAAATTTAGAAAATGTTTAAGTTTTAAAAAAATTCATAAAGTTTAAAAAATGTTTGCATTTTCAAATTATGTCCTCAAATTAAAAAAATTCCCATTTTCAAATTTTGTTCACAGGTCCGATAAATGTTGGGCTTTCAAATTTTGTCCAGAGTTTCAAAAAATGTTCAGAACATGCAAGATTTGTTTTTGTCCCGTTGTAACACACATGCATGTTTCCTAGTATTAAAAAGCTAAGATCGATCGCTACATATGGAGGGCTGTTGACGAAAGAAGGGGTGGAACAAGGGACCTTACTTTTTTAGTAATGATAAATCCCGAACGTTTGAATTTTAAGCATGGCAAACCGAATGTTTTTGCAACTTTCGTTCGCACTAGGTTGGCAAACATGATACGTTCAAAAAAAAAAGGTTGGCAAACATGACAATTTTCTGACAAAAAAAACGAACTGATACAAAGTTGCGATGCTTTAACAACTAAAGTTGTCACCTCACGTCAACTAAAGTTGCCACGAAAAAACGATCGGAATGATATGCTTAAAATCCGAACGTTCGGATTTATCGGGGTCCTACTTTTTCTTAGGTAGGAGAGAAGATATTACTCAAGAAAGCCGTGTAGAAGATCGTGCCCCTGCCGTTGGATGGGCAGGATCGTACATTCATACGGTGGCGATCTAACGAGGCAGGGCATACGACCCGGACGTTCTCTCTACACATTGCACACCGCCTGGCAAGATAACAACAACTGCCGCCGGCTCCCTCGTTCCCCGCCTCCACATAACGCGCAACAACCTGCAGCCCGCCCAGCCTTGACCGGGAAGGCGATCGAGCTTATCGATCTGATCACCAGCGGACGAGCGCGAGTGCAGGACGGCGACCATGAGGAACAGGAGGACGTCGCCGAAGCGGCTCTTCGCGCTGCTGCTCACGGTGCTTTGCGTGGCCTCGCGCTTTCAGTGCATCGTCTGCCCCGCCGGAGCTCGGGGTGGCGGCGGCGGCGTCGGCGAAGGGGGTGGCGAGGCGGAAGGCGGTGGTGGCGCCGGCGCCGGCGAAGGGGAGGAGGGCGGTGAAGGTGCAGGTGGATCACGGAGCGGCGACGAGGAAGAAGGTGGGTCGACGAACACGTACAACTGGTGGGGTGGTGCTACCCGCGCCGTGGCGGCGGGGCCGGGCGTGGACCTGAGCGCTGCCGCGGGGTCGCAAGGACTGGCCAGCATCTGGATAGTGTTCGGCGCCGTCGTCGCCGTCGTTGTGTCTGTGGCGCTGGTCGCGCGCGCCCGTCGCGCTGTTCGCCGGCGGGGTGGCAGCAAGTTGACTACTAGATCGGTGGGTGCATCCTCTCAGCACGTGTAATGTCAGTGGTAGTTTGATTTCACATCGTCGTTTTGGTTAATTAGCGTGTAGAGCTAGATACCCAGACACATCGTCACTTCACTCCGGGCGAAGTAATCGGGCCTCCGTGCACATTTCATAACTGGTTCGATGTCATGGCTTGTGCAAACACGAGAATGTTGGCATTAATAAATTTGAATTTTGTCTGAAAATTTTCAGCGGCAGGTAGCTGGCATTTCTGATTACCGCCCAACAGAAGACGTATCCGTGTGTAATGTGCTGCTGGTATTTGCACTTTGCCTCTGTTTCAGTCTAGCGAGATCCACATGTTAATGTCTCACGTGTAAGACTCTCATATCGTTGTGCCTCATCAAGTGATTACTACGTAGCTTGGAAATGTTTTGTTAGCAAGGGAGTCAACATTCAGCATGATTTTCCCCATTCCCATTATAGCAACATTCAGCGTGAATTTAAAGCAACATTTTGCAGCAAGTTCTCCCAAACCAACATGGCAAAGCTACGCTAGCATCCCCTCGAGCCTTGGTGCAGTGTTGAAGATCAGTTGTAATAGTATCCTCCATGGTGTAGTTGCCTCACTTGTGTAATAGTATCATCCAGGATTGTAAAGTTTGACTGATATAGGAGATCATTCCATGATAATGTGTCACCGTTTCATGCTCCAAACACGTATAGTTTCTCACCACAACAACAATGCAATCCCGCAAAAGGTAAACCTATGTCTTTTCCAGCAAAAGCTTTTAAATCGATGCATCAAGCAGATCATCACCATCTTTAGGTAATACTAGCACATATGCCCGTATGTTGCAACGGGAGAGATATTTCTTTAGAGAAGCAATGGAGAGATAATTGATGTGTCCATAGAAAACGATCTCCACAGCAGTGCGATAGAGCGAGGAGTTACGGTATTCTTGCAGGTCATGTTTATCCCGCGAGATCATGATAGTGGTGGAGTTAGTCGGCGTGGCGGCAACCATCCAACTCGTGTCTTTTTTTCCTCCGCGTCCGCCTCTGTCTCGGGGTTGTGTCTGCCTCCTCATTTGGTAGCTATGCAGCGACTTTCGGGGCACGGTTGCTTCGACCACTCTCTCTTGCGATGGCGTAACCGGATGGATTACTAATTGTAGCGCATAAAACCCATTTTCATTAGCATATTTAGCGCATAACCAAGACATCGATGTCCCTTCTTTATTAAGGTTTATTCTGTTTGATTATTTTAGCGCTCGTGTGGCCACAATTTTTTTATTCGAGTCAATATATTCTCTTTTATGGGCACTTGCAAGCTAGCACGGGCAAATATTTATGGAGTCCTTCCTTCTGCTCATAATTCTCGAGATAACTTTCTTATTTTGATACAAACTTCTTATTTCCAGACAACCTATGGACATATACAAACGGGTGCGGATTTACTACAAAGTTTCAGGTAATACTATTCTCATCATAATTGCGGGATAGATGAGTTGGTTTTGTCTATCGACACAATATGAAAGGTCCATAGTTCAATTCCCTCGGGGCATAAATTTTTTTTTGCTCATCCGTCTCACAGAAAAGGAAATGCATGGGTAGGCCTATTCGTCCCACTCGGGGGACAAACAAAAAAATCGCGTGAGGAACAAAACCTATACGTATAGTTAATAGGAGGACCAACCAGTTTTATGTAACAAAGGCGCCCTAGCCAGTTGGCATCCGCATGAGGATTTGGATGCAACGTCACATGCTCTATTCCTTGCGACCGTCAAATATTTTTGGCTCCCTTGGCGAGGATCAATGGGCCGGATGCGGACGGCCCAGTAGGCGAGTGCGGCTGAGACCCAATACTGCCTGTGCGATGGAGCAATTTTTTTCTTGGGACAACTGCGTGGGGCTACTATATGAAGCTAGTTCCGTAAAATAGCGTGTGGGACACACATCAATTCGTGTATGGGCCAACACATTTGTAGGCTCTAAGACTACATATATTTATAAGGCACGAAAAAAATCCAAAAAACGATGAGTTGAACGATCCAAATCATGCCCTTAAAAACCCAACTACCTGTTGCTAGCTACTCGACAAAACGAGTCCTACTAACCAATGGCTAGCTCGAACGCCATCTCCTCGGCGCGGGAACGCCATCGTCTGCGCCGGTCTTCGTCATGCTGTCGGGTTCTTCGCCTACTTCGAGCACCGTCCCCGCGCTCCTAACTTGGCCGCCGCCGCCGCTACCCCTGTAGCCGCTGCGGCCGCTCGTCCACGCCCTTCGTCTTCATCAAGCACCAGCTTGTCGCCAACGACGCCATCTTCTTCCCCGACCACTTCGTCTACTCTGACCATCGCTGGCGACATCGGCCCTCTGCTGATTGGCGCCGCAACCGTCGTCGAGTCTTCTTCTCTACTGGCCCTCCGACTCCTCGACATGGCGTACGGATCGTGCAGGTCCCTCGTCTACGCATGCCCGATGCTGGCAACACTGACGTGTGCCTTCGTCCACGACGTGTCCCAGGCCTGGCAAGCCTGATGTGGCGCTTCATCAACTTCGTCTTCGTCCATCTACGCATGCCTGGTGCTGGCAACACCAACACGTGCATTCATCTACGACATGTCCCTGGGCTTGGCAAACCCGGCGTGACGCCTCGTCACTATCGTCTTCTCCCCCGCGCATCACTACTTCGACACCAATGCGCCCATGACTAACTCGGCGCCTCCTTGCGCCAATGGCTCCACTGCGACTTCCTTGACACCGGCTACCCCGACTCGACATCGACCACGACATTTCTTCGCACGGCTACCTCGACCACGGCTACACCACCCTATGCTCTCGGCTACATCAACATCGGCACAAAGACCTACCGACTTGCTTGAGCAACCTCGTCAGTTTCCACTCCAGTCACGCCTTCCGCGATGCATCGACCGTTACGACTGTGGAAGGGGTGTTCGCTGGCTTGCCTTCGGATTCTTCTCCAGTCTCACCGTCTGCGTCGCTACCGTTGTGACTGCGGCGATGAGTATCATGATTGTATTGGAAATATAGGATAGACTAGGAATTATTCTGGCCACGAGACTCAAGCAATAAACATCCATCATCAAACAACTATTCCACCAATCATCTCTTTCCCTTCTAACAGTAACCACCCTCCATGCATAACTGATGATGGGTGCAATCAAAAAAATAGTACTAGCTGATTACTAATTCTCTGATTCCGTCCAGAGAATTGACACCCGGTGATCTTACCTATCCTCGCTCTGTATAAAAAATATTCTTGTCAGAAACTTTTTGTGAACCACCAGCCACTAGAAAATTTGAAGTCTACAAGGGACCTTTACTTTACACACATTTTTAGTAACCATTGCATCGACCAGGGTTCTATAAAATGCACTGTACATTTTCCTTTTTTGCAGGTTTCTAGATAACGTCATCTCTGTTATCAATTAATAAAACTACATAAGTACAGAGAGCATTTAGATGCTCCAGCTGACTCAGCCTGTCACCATATAAATTTCTCCGAAACATCTCCGGTGTTGCTTAATTGTAGCTCTCTTGTCAGTGCACAAACAAAACAAAGATAGAAATTATCAGCCTTTTTTAGCCGTGGTTCATGCTCGCCACTGTCGCCAATGAAAACATCATGAAAAAACGCTTACAATGGATGAAAGAGGACAACCTATTCCTGTCAAGAGATTTGCTTCACTATTTATATTTACTGAATCAGCGAAAGAATCATACGCATAAGCACTTGGTTAAGTGTCCCAATTGATTTTTTTCAGTGATAATTTAAACTATGGACAGGAATGATTACTGGTATCGTTTTGGTTGGATGAATAGGCCAGTAGCTCTAATATTATAACACAGTGTATATAGCTTCCAAGTGAATGATGAATTATTTTCTACAGTTTACTGTTATTTTTGTGTCGGATATATTATATACGCAAGGGGTTACATGGACTTGGAGTTGTAAATGGTGTAGTTAGGTACGAGTCGTGTAGGAGTCGGACACGTTGTATTCTAGGTCTCTTATATACAGAGGCGCACGACATGTTGTAACCTATGACGACTTGATAGTAGCAGGTACGTGGGGGAGCCGACGGCTTGTGCCGGCACCCGGATGACCGGTGTTGCGCTATCTCGGAGAGGAGCGCCCGTAGTCATGCCCCGGGGATGTAGCCATATCGATAAACCTCGTTAACAAATATCGTGCCTCGGTGTATCGTCTATGATCTTGCATTAGAGTTTTATTCTAACAAGTGGTATAATGAGCAAGGTTGCGAGAAGGCTATGTGGAAGATCATCTGGAGGTACGAGGATCATGCTCGACGGGTGCCAGGGAACGTCCGATTGGTGCGAGCTGGAGCATGGTGGCGATCGCGGATGCGGTCGATGGTGTCGGACACTTCGGGCAGGAGGCCTGGACCGTTCGATGGGCTACGGTCAGTAAGGATCGGCTAGACGTGGCGATCGGACCGGCGTAGTGGTTGTTGAAGATGTTGCGGAGGCGATGGATTCGGCTCGCGATCAGACTGGCGGCCAGACGTGGAGGACGACCGGATAGATCGGAGTGTGAGAGCATCGAGATAATGCGCTCGGTGTTGTACAAGGGCGGCGGCGCGGCACTGCGGACGGATTGTGTCGGCGACGCGGGCGGCCAGGGTACGGCACGGCTCGTGAACGGACGTTGCGCTGCGCGAGGTGGCGACTGTTACGGCAGGGTTGACGTGCAGCGAGTACGGGCGACAGGGCTGGACAGATTGCTGGCGAAGAATCAAGATCAGAGACAAGGCCAAGTTTTCGTCGGAGATACAGCGGCGCCGGACACAAAGAGGAAAGTAAGGTCAGGTTTCGGTTGGCGTTGCGCGAGACGGCTGCTCGGAGCCTCGGAGGCGTGTGGCAATCGGTCTCGGCAGCGGCGCGACATGCAAGACAAAGGAAGGCCAAAGCAGTTGGTTTCTCGGACGAAGTGCGGTGCACAAGGATAGAAAAAGGAAAAACATTAGATTCAACCGACTGATTTTCCTCTCGCTTAAGCCGATTTTCCTCTCGCTTAAGCCGCGCCGCTCGCACAATGATACGTCTCCAACGTGTCTATAATTTATGAAGTATTCATGCTATTATTTTATTATTCTTGGATGTTTTACAATCATTTTATAGCAACTTTATATCATTTTTTGGGACTATCCTATTGACCCAGTGCACGGTGCCAGTTGCTGTTTTTTGCTTGTTTTTCACATCGCAGGAAATCAATATCAAACGGAGTCCAAACACCGCGAAATTTTTTGGAGATTTTTTATGGACCGGAACACCCAGGATGGGCCAGAGCAGTACCTGGGGGTGCCCTGAGGGGGGCACCCAGGTGGGCTGTGCCCACCTCGGTGGCCTCCCGCGCCCCCTCTTCGCCCTATAAATTCTTCAATAATCCAAAAACCCTCAGGTTAACCTAGATCAGAAGTTCCACTGCCGCAGGCCTCTGTAGCCACCGAAAACCAATCTAGACCTCGTTCTGGCACCCTGCCGGAGGGGGGAATCATCTCCAGTGGCCATCTTCATCATTCCGGCGGCCACCACTGTCGGCGTTCTGGGAATGGGGGTCCCCAGACTTGCCTGCCTGCGGCCCACAGCGTGGCCAAGGAGCAGGCCGTACGGCCCATCTTCGTCAACAAGACACCCAAGACCCTCGCGAGGGTCCAAGCCTCGCGAGGCGGACGACGCGAGACCTCCTCTGGAGTGGCCTAGTCAGGCAGGCTCACGAGGAGCGGAGATATCAAGGCAAGGCAAACCTCATGAGGCTCTCATGACATGAGCCATGACGAACGGTACCAGGCGGGTGCCAGGCGGGCGCCGGTGCGCGTAGCGTCCTTATTTCCTCTTTGGTGCTAAGGAGGCCAGCGCAGGCGAAGAGTACCGAGGCATCAGGCAAAGGTTGTCATATTGGTGCAACGAGACCAAGACCAGGAGGACGGCAAGGCGTAGGTCATCGTGGAGCCCAAGACAGCGTCACCCCAGAGCTTTTCGCAGGCAAAGACCGCTTTTGTCAGGATAGCTTGTACTAGTTGTCCCCCTTTAAATTTGCCCGCCGTTGTTGGCTCCCTTCCCGCTCGATATTTGGGAAGAGGACCAGGGCCTCTATAAATAGGGCTAGCCACCACAGTAGGAGGGGACGGATCCGGAACCAGTTCAGATCATCCTCAACTACACAAGCACAAGAACACCTCAACCTCAGGAGGCTGTTCTTCCCTTGTACTGTTCATCATCAGCCCAAGAGGCAATCCACCACCACCACACTGGAGTAGGGTATTACACCACAACGGTGGCCCGAACCAGTATAAACCTCGTGTCTTTCTGTGTTGCGAGTTCGTCGAGTTCGTCCGCAAGATCTTAGCGAGCTAGAGCGTAGATCGGTAGGAGGGAGAGACTTCGCGCGCACCCCAGTGTTCGAACCTTAAGGGTTTGCCGGAACCCCACATCCGACATTTGGCGCGCCAGGTAGGGGTGCGCCGGAGCTCCTCTCCACCAACCTGCGCCCCTTGCCGCCGTGCTTCGCCCCCATGGCAGGTGCGCCACCACCCGCCTCTGCAACCGGCACCAACAGTAGGGAGTCAGGGTACCGAGCCCTGGCCCCCGCCCTGCGGCAAGTGCAGTGGCCAGCCAAGTTCAGGCCGGAGATGCCACCGCGCTACGACGGCGCGGCAGACCCGGCGCCGTTCCTGCAAGCGTACGAGGAGGCCGTCCTCGATGCCGGAGGCGATGGCAAGATCATGGCCAACTGGTTCCCCATGGCCCTCGCCGGCGAGCCATGCGCCTGGCTGCTCAACCTCCCGGGGTCCATGGTGGTGTCCTGGGAGGAACTCCGCAACCTCTTCACAGCACGCTACGCGGTGCCGGCGCACCACGCAGTCGCGGCGCTGCTGGGTGGCTCTCAAGCACCGCCTTCAGATCGCCACGTCAAGCCTTTCTTTCGTCAGATTGGGGCAGCCTCCAAGCGCCCGGGGGCTCCGCCGGGTTGGGCTGCGCCGGTGGCCGACCTCACCTTCGACTCAGAAGACCATCCCGGCTCCACCGCCGGCTCTGGCGTGCTCCCAATGCTCTGCACGCCTACCATCTGCAACGTGGCCTTCACCAAGGCCCTCATCGACGGTGGTGCCGTCCTCAACTTGCTCTCCGTAGAAGCCTTCAGCCTCCTCCACGTGCCGCCCGAGCGGCTCAACCCTAGCAAGCCTTTTTCGGGAGTGGGTGGTGGAGCTGCCCACTCCCTGGGGCAGATCTGCCTCCCCGTCACCTTCGGCATGCACGACAACTACCGCACTGAGCTGGTGGATTTCGACATCGCCCGCATCAGTCTCCCGTACAATGCTATACTCGGGTACCCGGCCCTCGCTCAGTTCATGGCGGCGACTCACCCGGCCTACAACCTCATGAAGATGCCAGGGGCAAGGGCGTCCTCACCATCAAGGGGACACTAAGGAGGCCGTGATTGCGCTCAGGCTCGCCTTCAAGACTGCGGCAGCAGCGCAGCCAGCCGGCGCCAGTACGCCCGAGGCCAAGGAGACTGCGCCCGCAAAGAAGAAGCAGTTGTTCACCCAAGACAAGGCGAAGACGAAGTAGGTGCCGGTTGACGAGGACGGGTCTTCGGGAGCCACCTTTACAATAGGAACCAGCCTTGACCCGGCACAAGAAGAAGCTTTGGTGAGGTTTTTGTGCGCAAACAAGAAGATATTCGCGTGGGAGCCCAATCAGCTGGTAGCGGTCCCAAGAGAGGTGATCCAGCATCACCTGAGGGTGTGCCCCAACATGCGCCCCGTGAACCAGCGGGCAAGACGGCAGTCCACTGAGAAGCAGGCCTTCATCGTCCAAGAGAAACACTAGCTGGAGGCGGCTAGTACCATTCGAGAAGTTCGATACCCTGAGTGGTTGGCGAACCCTATCGTAGTACCAAAGAAAGGCGGGAAGGAACGGATGTGCGTCGACTTCACCAACCTTAACAAAGCTTGCCCCCAAGATCCGTTCCCCCTTCCGCGCATCGATCAAATCATTGACTCCACCGCCGAGTGCGACTTGCTATGTTTCCTGGATGCATTCTCTGGATACCACCAAATCAAGATGGTGGTGGAGGATGTGGAGAAGACGGCCTTCCTAACACCATGCGGGGTGTACTGCTACACCTGCATGCCCTTCGGCCTGCGCAATGCGGGCGCAACCTTTCAGCGGCTGATGCACATCGCCTTGGGGCAGCAGCTCGGCAGGAACATAGAGGCCTACGTTGATGACATAGTGGTCAAATCTCGCGAGGCAAGGACATTGATTCAAGACTTGGAAGAGACCTTTGAGAGCTTGCGCCAGGTGAACTTGAGGCTTAACCCGGAGAAGTGCGTGTTTGGCGTCCCCTCCGGAAAGCTACTAGGGTTCCTCGTATCCCACAGAGGGATCGAGGCGAACCCGGAGAAGATCAAGGCCATCAAAGACATGAGCCCACCACAGACCCTCAAGGAGATGCAAAAGCTAGCAGGGCGGGTGACCGCGTTAGGGCGTTTCATCTCCAAGCTAGGCGAGCACGCCTTACCCTTCTTTAAGCTCATGAAGAAGAAGGGCCCCTTCGAGTGGACCCCGGAGGCCGACCGGGCCTTCCAAGACCTCAAGAAATACCTCACCAGCCCCCCGGTGATGGTGGCACCGGGACCTCTAGAGCCTCTGGTACTCTACCTTGCCGCCACCCCGTACTCCGCCAGCGTGGCTGGTGGTGGTCCGGGAGGAGCGCCAAGACAAGGGTGTGCCGCGCCAAGCCGGAGCTGATGCAGCATAGGGTCAGGAAGGCTTAGCAGAGCCATCAACGGCGAAATACCAAGCTCAGCAGGGCAGCATCGCAGAAGCTTCCAAGGACGGTCAGATCTCAGGAAACCCTCCACCTCAGGATATGCCACAATCTCCGCAGGACCCGAGCCTCGACAGTGTGCCAGCCCTCGTCGAGCACCCGGTGTACTTCGTCAGCACCATACTGCGGGACGCGAGGGCGCGCTACCCCATGCCACAAAAGCTCCTGCTCGCACTCTTGGTGGCCTCGCACAAGCTGCGACACTACTTCCAGGGCCACCCCATCAAGGTCGTCTCATCTTACCCATTGGAGAGAGTACTCAGGAGCCCGAACTCAGCCGGAAGGGTCGCTGAATGGAACATCGAGCTGCAAGCATTCCAGCTGGAGTTCAGCACTACCAGGGTCATCAAGGGAGCCGCGCTCGCCGATTTTGTAGCAGAATGGACAGATGCACCGGCTCTTGAGGAAGGATAAGACCGGTCCACCTCCCCAGGAAGTGAGGCACCAGACGGCTGGGTCATGTATTTCGATGGCGCCTTCGCGCACCAGGGCGCGGAGGCTGGAGCAGTGCTCATCTCGCCCACTTAGGACAAGCTTTACTACGCCATGCAACTCTGCTTTCAGCACGGCGAGAAGGTCTCAGACAATATCGCAGAATACGAAGGCCTGATAGCTGGCCTCAAGGCCGCGGCGGCTCTGGGGGTGAGGCGCCTCATCGTCAAGGGCGACTCGCGGCTCCTCGTCAACTTCTCCAACAAAGTGTACAAGCCGAAGGACGAGCACATGGAGGCATACCTTGCGGAAGTGCGCAAGATGGAAAAGCAGTTCTCGGGCCTCGAGCTGCAGCACGTGCCCCGGGGCACCGACAAGGAAGCCAACGACATCGCGAAGAGAGCATCCAAACGGCAACTGCAAGAGCCCGGCGTCTTCGAAGAGCGGCTCTTCAAGCCATCATCTACGCCTCCTCTTTCAAGCACGACTCAGCCTCGGGAGGAGCTCCCACAGCCCCCGACCACGGGAGCCCCAACCTGCGGCCCAACCTCAGGAGCTCGGCTGCTCTTGGCGCTCGAGACCTAGGAGGAGTGCTGGACCAAGGAATTCAAGGAGTACCTGATGCACGGGACGCTGCCGGAGAAGGAAGAAGACGCGGAGCGCGTGGCCCGACAGGCCACGGCATACTGCATTCAAGACGGTGAGTTGTACAGGAAACGACCGAACGACGTCACGTTACGCTGCATCTCCAACGACCAAGGAAGGGAGTTGTTGATTGACATACACGGCGGGCACTGTGGACATCACTCATCGTCAAGGACCCTCGTCGGCAAGGCCTTCTGCAGCGGATTCTATTGGCCTACAACACTCAACGATGCAGCCGAGCTGGTGAAGTCCTGTGAAGCTTGCCAATTCCACGCCAAGCAAATCCACCAGCCCGCTCAGGGCCTCCAAACCATCCCGCTCACGTGGACGTTCGTGGTCTGGGGGCTGGACATCTTGGGCCCGTTCCCACGAGCGCCAGGGGGCTACCGCTATCTCCACGTCGCCATCGACAAGTTCACCAAGTGGGCGGAAGTGGAAGCCGTCCGTACCATTCCAGCCGGCTCTGTTGTCAAGTTCATCAAGGGCCTCGTGAGCCGCTTCGAGGTCCCCAACCGCATCATCATAGATAACGGCTCGCAGTTTACTAGTAACCTCTTCAAAACCTAATGTGCTAACCTTGGAATGCAGATTTGCTACGCTTCGGTGGCTCACCCCAGGAGCAATGGTCAGGCCGAACGCGCCAACGCTGAGGTCCTGAGGGGTCTCAAAACCAGGACCTTCAAGAAGAAGCTGGAGGCCTGCGGCAGGGACTGGCACGACGAACTCCAGTCCATGTTGTGGTCCATCCGTACTACTGCTACCAAGCCAACGGGCGAGACCCCATTCTTCCTCATCTACGGAGCCGAAGCAGTCCTCCCTCACGAGGTCAAGCATCGCTCCGCGTGGGTCCTGGCGTTCGATGAAACGCAGCAGGACGCCATACGGGGGATGGATCTTGTACTGGGGGAGGAACGCCGACGCGAAGCCGCATTGAGGGCGGCGAGGTACCAACAAGCGCTGCGGCGGTACCACTGCCGCAACATCCGCTTGAGGACGCTCGAGGTGGGCGACCTCATCCTGAGGCAGGTCCTCTCCAGGGAAGGGCTGCACAAGCTTTCGTCCATGTGGGAGGGCCCGTTCAGGGTCGTCCATGTATCCAGGCCGGGAGCAACGCGCCTGGAGACACAGGACGGGATACCCGTCTAGAACGCCTGGAACATCCAGCACCTCTGGAAGTTCTATCCATGAAGCAAGGCCCAGAGCCTAAGAAGAAAGGCCCAGAGCCTGTGAAGAAGGCCCGGTGCCTGTGCAGAATCGCCGCCCATGACACTCTCACGTAAAAATGAGTGGGGTTGTACACGCCCCGGAGTCTCAGGAGCGCCGGCCTCAGGCCCTGGGGCTCCCTCCCACGCCTAGTGGACAACACTTAGCTCCGCACTGGTGAGAAGACTTGAAGACTAGATTAGGTGTCGGACGCGGCTTTTCATTTGCTTTCCGTAGTTGGCTCGCTTTTCCTTAATCGGAGTTGCTCTTGGTGTTCGTTGCTGATTTGGTTCCCTAGCCTTTTACTGCTTTTTTCGGCTCTGGTTTGCTCATGTTCTCTCTCTCGCATGCCTCGCGAGGGGGCTAGGCAGGTGCCCTCGCGAGCATTTCTCTTCTCTTTGCCTTCTCGCGAACCACCCTCGTTTGAGTCTGGAAGCTGGCACATCTCTCCTAATCCGTGCCCCTCGGGTACCGCGATACAAGTTTCCGAGCAACGCAGGCACCACGTGAGGGAAAGGTCGTCCCAAACACACCAGGTTAAGTTATCTTTGCGCAAAATAAAAACACGGCATGGGAACGACACGCACAGTGCATTAACCAAAGAACCATAGTTCGATACACGCCCCTCTGGGCCCCATACTGGTTTCGTTTTTCATGCAGGAAAGAAAGAAAAAGCTAAGCAAAGTAGCATTGCAGCAATCCGCAGAGGCAGGCCCTTGGTGACGCCCCAAGCCTAGCAAGACCCCTCCTCGCGCTTCACAGAGGCGCGACGACAAGATGACCCGCTGCCTCCTTTGAAGCGGGCGCGGCGGCTGGTCATAGCCACCGCTGCTGGAGCTGACACCGGAGGAAGAGCCACCGTAGCTGGAGGAGACGCGGTCGCAGCTGAGGGCAGGCTCTCCCTCATCCTCGTCGCGACCATCACCAAGGCCGAGCACCACTTCACCATCGTTCTTCTCGGGCCAGCACCCGGCGCAGCAACCATCTTCCCCGAACACCCTCACATAGAGGGTCGATTCACCATCATACCTGAAGTGGAGCCAGGCCGCGCGCGCGGGCGAACGTCTGCCAGCCGCGGGCCAGGGCTATGTTGCCCGCGGCGAAGGTCTCGACCGCAACCCAAGAGGCCCTGCTGCAGCAGCCGTCCGCCTGCAGCCAGAGCCCATCCGGACCAGAGGTCGGCAGTTCGCCGGCGAAGAAGCGTGGAAGTTGGAACCAGTTGCCGACCGGGCTCTCTGACCATACAACGAATTCTGGCGATACCTCAGCCGAATGGAAGCGCGGGCGGGGAGGTCGCACCACCATTGCGCGCCTCCCCTCATCGGCTGAACCACCATGGATGGGACGATCCCCTCTGCGTGCCGTAGCGCCACCTCGACGGTGGGCCAAGGCGGGGGTCGCGGCGTGCTTGCGCGGACGGCCGCGGCCGCGCTTGGGCGCCAGGGAACCGGGGCCCTCGCGAGGGGCCTTTCCTTTCTCAGCGGCATAGAACTTCTTTCGTGGCGCCATCAGTGGTACTGCGAGCAGTGGAGTAGAGAAGCAAGCAAGCGAGGAAGAGATGGGCAACGGGGGCTCCGCCCCCTCCCCATTTATAGCAAGAGAAGGCCAACCGGCGTCTCCCACGATCGCAGGTAATGATGGTTTTCCTTGCATGTCGCAGGGACTTGTCAAGTCATGCAGTTGCCGAGGCAGCGTGGGGAAGCGGAGACGCCCACGTCCAATCAACCGCCACGCGTCGACCGAGACCGTAGGCTTTTGGGGCCCGCGGTGCTCCGAACTTGACCCTTGGCTTCGCCGCGAAGCCAAGCCCGAGCGCACCTTGGGCCCGGGGGCTACTGTCGGTGTACTGGGAACGGGGTTCCCCAGACTTGCTTGCCTGCGGCCCACAGCATGGCCAAGGAGCAGGCCGTACGGCCCATCTTCGTCAACAAGACACCCAAGAACCTCGCGAGGGTCCAAGCCTCGCGAGGCGGACGACGCAAGACCTCCTCTAGAGTGGCCTAGCTAGGCAGGCTCACGAGGAGCGGAGATATCAAGGCAAGGCAAACCTCACGAGGCTCTCGTGACGTGAGCCATGACGAACGGTACCAGGCGGGTGCCAGGCGGGCGCCGGTGCGCGCAGCGTCCTTATTTCCTCTTTGGTGCTATAGGAGTCGAGCGCAGGCGAAGAGTACCGAGGCATCAGGCAAAGGTTGCCATATTGGTGCAACGAGACAAAGACCAGGAGGACGGCAAGGCGTAGGTCATCGTGGAGCACAAGACGGCGTCACCCCAGAGCTTTTCGCAGGCAAAGACCGCTTTTGTCAGGATAGCTTGTACTAGTTGTCCCCCTTTAAATTTGCCCGCCGTTGTTGGCTCCCTTCCCGCTCGATATTTGGGAAGAGGACTAGGGCCTCTATAAATAGGGCTAGCCACCACAGTAGGAGGGGACGGATCTGGAACCAGTTCATATCATCCTCAACTACACAAGCACAAGAACACCTCAACCTCAGGAGGCTGTTCTTCCCTTGTACTTTTCATCATCAGCCCAAGAGGCAATCCACCACCACCACACTGGAGTAGGGTATTACACCACAACGGTGGCCCGAACCAGTATAAACCTCGTGTCTTTCTGTGTTGCGAGTTCGTCGAGTTCGTCCGCATGATCTTAGCAAGCTAGAGCGTAGATCGGTAGGAGGGAGAGACTTCGCGCGCACCCAAGTGTTCGAACCTTAAGGGTTTGCCGGAACCCCACATCCGACAACCACGATGAGGAGGGAGTAGTCCACCCTCGGGGCTGAGGGTTTGTACCAGTAGCTATGTGTTTAATCTCTCCCTCTCTCTCTCGTGTTCTTGAGATGTCACGATCTTGATGTATCGCGGGCTTTGTTAATATAGTTGAATCATATGGTGTTTTCCCCTCTCTATCTTGTTGTGGTGACTTGAATTTTTCCCTTTGAGATTTCGTTGTTATCGGATTGAATACTTTTATGTATTTGAGAAAACTTGATATATGTCTTGCAATTGAATACTCGTGGTGACAATGGGGTATCGTATTGATTCACTTGATATATGTTTTGGCACTCAACTCGCGGATTCCAGAGGTGACATTGCGGTAATCTATGGATAGGGGTTAATGCATGTTCTTCTCTTTGTTTCTCCGATAGAAATCTTGGGGCACTCTTTGAAGTTCTTTGTGTTGGATCGAGTATTATGAATATGAATTTGCTTTGGTGTTATTTTAGTACGAACTCTAGGATAGATCAAACGGAAAGAATAGCTTTGTGTTATTATAGTACGAACTCTTGAATAGATCGAACAAAATGAATAGCTTTGAGGTGGTTTATGTTCTCCGCTAGATAGGAACTTTTGAGTGATTCTTCATCGCACTTCGAGGGGTGGTTAGATGATCCAATTATATTAGCATTGTTGGGAGATTGCACTAGTGAAAGTACGGACCCTAGGCCTCATTTTCAAGCATTGCAATACTGCTTTTGTGCTCGTTTACTATTTGCTACCTTGCTATTTTTATTTGTTCACATTACAAAAATATATTTCTACCATCCATATTACACTTTTATCACTATCTCTTCGCCGAACTAGTGCACATATACAAATTGCCATTGTATTGGGTGTGTTGGGGACAGAAGAGATTTCTTGTATTTGATTGCACGGTTGCTTGAGAGAGACCATCTTCATCCTACGCCTCCCACGGATTGATAAACCTTAGGTCATCCACTTGAGGGAAAATTGCTACTGTCCTACAAAACTCTGCGCTTGGAGGCCCAACACGTGTCTACAAGAATAAAGTTGCGTAGTAGACATCAAGCTCTTTTCTGGCACCGTTGCCGGGGAGGTGAGTGCATGAAGGTATATTTTTAGATCTTGCAATTGAATATTTTAGTTTCTTGTTTTATCACTAGTTTGGTTTATAAAAGAAAACTACATAAAAATGGAATTGAGGTTGCATCATATTATTGATCATCTTTATAATATCTTTCTTGAAAATGATGGTTCGGAAAATTGTGCTCAATTGTTAGAAGAAGAAGTCAATAAAATGTTTGGCATAAAATATTTTAATGATGAGCATGATTGCAATGTTGTTAGTATGAACTCTTTGAATATCCATGATGCTAATGATTTGCGAAGCCAGAAGCTTCGGGATGCTATGTTTGATGAAGATGATATTTTTAGTCCACCAAGATTTGATGTGAAAATTTGTTATAATGATTGCATTCCTCCTATTTATGATGATTATATTGATAAAAGTGGATTTGGAGATGTCATGACTTTATTTAGTGATGAATCCACCATTTTGGATGAGGCTTCAATTGACTATGATAGAAAAGTTGCTATTTATGATGATTACGGTGATGACATGTATGCTATAAAAAATAATGATAACCATGAAACTTGTCATCGTGATTTCAATTTTCAATCACATGATAGTTATTTTGTTGAGTTTTCTCCCACTACTATTGATGAGAAGAAATTTGCTTATGTGGGGAGTAATAAAATTTCTATGCTTATGCATCATGTAAATAATGATTGATGTGATAGCTATATTGTTCAATTCATACATGATGCTACTGAAAATTATTATGAGAGAGGAACATATGCTTTTACATATCTCAATAATATCAAGTTTCCTCTCTATGTGTTGAAAGTTTTGAAGTTGCACTTGTTTTGCCTTCCTTTGCTAGTTGATTCTTGCTCCCATAAATTGTTTGATCATAAAATCCCTATGCATAGGAAGTGGGTTAGACTTAAATGTGCTAGTCATATGCTTCATGATGCTCTCTTTGTGTTTCAATTCTTATCTTTTATGCGAGCATCATTGAAATCATCATGCCTAGCTAAAAGGCATTAAATAAAAGCGCTTGTTGGGAGACAACCCAACACTTTTACATACTGTTTTTGTGTGTTCACATGATTAGGCTACTGTAGTAATCATGTTTTATTGCTTTTGTTTCAATAAATTGCCAAGTAAGACCTTTGGGATGGCTTATGGTGATAGTTGATTCGATCTTGCTGAAAAACAGAAACTTTTGCGCTCAGGAAAACAATTCTCATTTTTAACAGAATCATGATAAAATGTTGATTCTTTTTGCAGAAGATTAATAGACAAATTACCCAGAGTTTTCATATTTTTAAGAATTTTTGGAGTAGCAGAAGTATGGTTTGAGTGTAGATTACTACAGACTGTTATGTTTTTGACAGATTCTGTTTTCAATGCATAGTTTGCTTGTTTTCTAGTTTCTATGGCTTATATTGCTCAATATGATTGTGGAAATGATATGCTACAGTAGGCATTGTGTGGAAACAATTATGAATCTTGTCTTTGACAGTACCAAAGTGAAATGTTTGCTCTTTATCATACTAACCTATCTCACGAAGTTCCGTTAAGTTTTGTTTGATTGAAATTTTCAAGTTTTGGGTGAGATGTCGATATGAGGAGAATAAGGAGTGATAATACCCTAAGCTTGGGGATGCCCAAGGAACCCCAAGTTAATATCCAAGGAAGATCGAAGAACCTAAGCAGGGGATTCCCCGGAAGGCATCCCCTCTTTCGTCTCCAACGTTATCTGTAACCTCACTTGGAGCTATGTTTTCATTCGTCACATGATATGTGTTTTGCTTGGAACATCATTTTATTTTGTTAGGATTTTCTTGATGTTACTTAGAATAATGTTTTGCATCTTTATTTTCAATAAAAATATCAAGTACAGCCTTTGCCATGCTTATTTTGCAAGTCTACATGTTGCTGTTCCAAAACAGAAAGTTTATCGATGTTGCAAAAATTCCCTAGAGAAGTCGGAATGTGATAAAATGTTGAAACCTTTTGCAAAATAAGCTCTGATAAATTTTCTACAGTGTGGGAAATTTTCATATCTTTTGGAGTTAGGGAAGTATTGATACTCTTGCATTCTTTACAGACTGTACTGGTTTGGCAGATTGCTGTTATGTTTGCATTGTTTGCATATGTTTGCTTGTTTGATGATTCTATTTGAGGATAGGAGTATTAAATATGCAGAAGAATTTAGTATGAAATGTTGAATAATAATTTTAGTGATTTGCTACAGTAGAGAATGATAAGGTTTTTTGCATTGGTTTATACTAACTTATCTCGCGAGTTCTTGTTGAGTTTTGTGTGGATGAAGCTTTTGAGTTTAGAAAACCGTGATATGAGAGGAATTAAGGAGAAACAAAAGCTCAAGCTTGGGGATGCCCAATTCATCCCAAGATAATATTTCAAGAAGTCTCAAGCATCTAAGTTTGGGGATGCCCCGGCAGGCATCCCACCTTTTTTCTTCAACAACTATCGGTTAGTATCGATTGAGCCTAAGTTTTTGCTTCTCCACAAGAGTTGTGCTATTCTTAGAATGTCATTTTATTTTCATTTTACTTGATGTTTTAATAAATTACTTAGATCTGAAAGTTTTTAAATAAAATAGAGTCCTCAAATAGTTGCCAGGGAGGCTAGGTAAGCGGCACACACATCCCGTCAACGAAGCTCTTTTCTATGGAATTTCTCTAGTACTTCACTTATATCTTTTTCAGCATGGTGTGCTTTAGTATTTTTGAAGAAATTCTCTCTTGCTTCACTTAAATTAGTTTGAGAGAAAGAAATATTATGCTCATGATCTTCATTTATATCTTTTTGGAGTAGCTTGTCATTTACTCTTGTGCTTCACTTATATCCTATGAGTAAATTGTCGAATAAATTGAATGTCATGAAGTTGAAATCATATCATGCCTAGTGGTAGCTTCACATTGGGTTTAGAAAGTGAAATCTTTTGAGGCTTGACAATCCAATATTGGTCATACAAGCAATTCACGAATGATTAGTAGAAGGAAGAAAACTTTCACATGCAAATACACTATCTTGGAAATCTTTTGTGATTGTGAGCCCCCATCAAAATATTATATGCCAAAATTCGTTGGACAAGGAAGACAATGTAATGGTTTATATTTTTTCATATTCACATAGAAGTTATATTGTCATAGATCCTTCAACATGTGGTGCTTGCCCCCCATCTTTGCTAGCCAAAAACTCCGCACCAAGTAGAGATACTACTTGTGCATCCAAAAACGCTTAAACCCAAATCTTATTTTCAAGAGTCCACCATACCTACCTAGGGATTGAATCAGATCCTTCAAGCAGTAAGTTGTCATCGGTGCCATAAGGCAATAACAATTGCTTCGAAAAGTGTTAGATAACTTAGTGTAAGAGAAAATTGAGCGTTGTACGAACTTGTGATGGCAAAGAATAAAAGCGATAGACTGCATAATAAAGGTTGCTATCATAAGGGGCAATATAACGTGACGTTCTTTTGCACTAAGGGGTTGAGCATTGATACGTCTCCAACGTATCTATAATTTTTGATTGCTCCATGCTATATTATCTTCTGTTTTGGACATTATTGAGCTTTATTATACACTTTTATATTATTTTTGGGACTAACCGGAGGCCCAGCCCAGAATTGCTGTTTTTTTTGCCTATTTCAGAGTTTCATAGAAAAAGAATATCAAACAGAGTCCAAATGGAATGAAACCTTCGGGAACGTGATTTTCGGAACGAACATGATCCAGATGACTTGGACCCTACGTCAAGAAAGCTACCAGGAAGCCACAAGGTAGGGGCGCGCCTACCCCCGTGGGCGCACCCTCCACCCTCGTGGGCCCCACGTTGCTCCACCGACGTACTCCTTCTTCCTATATATACCTACGTACCCCCAAACTACCAGATACGGAGCCAAAACCTAATTCCACCGCCGCAACCTTCTGTACCCGTGAGATCCCATCTTGGGGCCTGTTCCAGAGCTCCACCGGAGGGGGCATCGATCACGGAGGGCTTCTACATCAACACCATAGCCTCTCCGATGAAGTGTGAGTAGTTTACCTCAGACCTTCGGGTCCATAGTTATTAGCTAGATGTCTTCCTCTCTCTTTTTGGATCTCAATACAATGTTCTCCCCCTCTCTTGTGGAGATCTATTCGATGTAATCTTCTTTTGCGGTGTGTTTGTTGAGACCGATGAATTGTGGGTTTATGATCAAGTTTATCTATGAACAATATTTGAATTTTCTGAATTCTTTTATGTATGACTGGTTATCTTTGCAAGTCTCTTCAAATTATCAGTTTGGTTTGGCCTACTAGATTGATCTTTCTTGCAATGGGAGAAGTGCTTAGCTGTGGGTTCAATCTTGCAGTGTCCTTTCCCAGTGACAGTAGGGGCAGCAAGGCGTATTGTATAGTTGCCATCGAGGATAACAAGATGGGGTTTATATCATATTGCATGAGTTTATCCCTCTACATCATGTCATCTTGCTTAAAGCGTTACTCTGTTCTTATGAACTTAATACTCTAGATGCATGCTGGATAGCGGTCGATGTGTGGAGTAATAGTAGTAGATGCAGCAGGAGTCAGTCTACTTGTCTCGGACGTGATGCCTATATACATGATCATACCTAGATATTCTCATAACTATGCTCAATTCTGTCAATTGCTCAACAGTAATTTGTTCACCCACCGTAAATACTTATGCTCTCGAGAGAAGCCACTATTGAAACCAATGGCCCCCGGGTCTATTTTCCATCATATTAATCTTCCAACACTTAGCTATTTTCGTTGCATTCTATTTTAGTTTGCATCTTTATCACAAAAACACCAAAAATATTATCTTATCATATCTATCAGATCTCACTCTTGTAAGTGACCGTGTAGGGATTGACAATCCTTATCGCGTTGGTTGCGAGGATTTATTTGTTTGTGTAGGTGCGAGGGACTCGTGTGTAGCCTCCTACTGGATTGATACCTTGGTTCTCAAAAACTAAGGGAAATACTTATGCTACTTTGCTGCATCACCCTTTCTTCTTCAAGGGAAAACCAACGCAATGCTCAAGAGGTAGCAAGAAGGATTTCTGGCGCCGTTGCCGAGGAGTCTACGCAAAAGTCAACATACCAAGTACCCATCACAAACCCTTATCTCCCGTATTACATTATTTGCCATTTGCCTCTCGTTTTCCTCTCCCCCACTTCACCCTTGCCGTTTTATTCGCCCTCTCTTTTTCGTTCGCCTTCTTCCCGTATGTATCTTTGTTTGGGTTTCCTTGTGCCTTCTATATGCTTGCATCTTTGCTTGCTGAAAATCTATTGATATGGATCCACTTAAAGTGTTCTACTTGGATCATCTTTGATCCTTATGCGCTCGTGCTGAAACCCCAACTAGCCTAGTTGATGGGAAATCTTTAGATGAGCATGCTCATTTTGTGTGTCATCGTTTGTCTGAAAAAGGGAAGCTCTTATGGTATCATATAAATAGTTTGCTATGCTATGCTTGGAATCTTTGTGAAATGTGTGATTTTACTTGTTGCTCTAAGAACTCTAAAAAACAACTTCCCTACCTATGTGAGTCCAATAAGTTGAATTACAATTTCTTGGTGACTGAGAACATAGGTTGTTGAGTTTCAAGAGAATTCATTGTTTGAACCTTAACATGTGAATTGGTTGCTACTACAACATGAGAAATTTTATAAGAAAGATCTGTTGTCATGATGCTCAGAAAAGTGATTGAAATTATCTTTGATCAAACTTATGCACTTTGCTAGAATTCACACTTCATAAATTATTTCTTTTATCATTTACCTACTCGAGGATGAGTAGGAATTAAGCTTGGGGATGCTGATACGTCTCCAACGTATCTATAATTTATGAAGTATTCATGTTGTTATTTTATCATTCTTGAATGTTTTACAACCATTTTATAACAACTTTATACCATTTTTTGGTACTAACCATTTGACCCAGTGCCAGTGCCAGTTGCTGTTTTTTGCTAGTTTTTTACATCGCAGGAAATCAATATCAAACGGAGTCCAAACACCGCGAAACTTTTTGGAGATTTTTTATGGACCAGAACACACAGGATGGGACAGAGCAGCACCTGGGGGTGCCCCGAGGGGGGCACAACCTACCAGGGCGCACCTGGGGGCCCAGGCGCGCCCAGGTGGGTTGTGCCCACCTCGGTGGCCTCCCGCACCACCTCTTCGCCCTATAAATTCTCAAATATTCCAAAAACCCTCTGGGTTAACCTAGATCAGAAATTTCGCCGCCGCAGGCCTATGTAACCACCAAAAACCAATCTAGGCCCCGTTCCGGCACCCTATCGGAGGGGGGAATCATCTCCGGTGGCCATCTTCATCATCCTGGTGGCCACCACGATGAGGAGGGAGTAGTCCACCCTCGGGGCTGAAGGTTTGTACCAGTAGCTATGTGTTTAATCTCTCTCTCTCTCTCATGTTCTTGAGATGTCACAATCTTGATGTATTGCAGGTTTTGTTAATATAGTTGGATCATATGGTGTTTTCCCCTCTCTATCTTGTTGTGATGAATTGAGTTTTTTCCTTTGAGATTTGTTGTTATCGGATTGAATACATTTATGGATTTGAGAACACTTGATATACATCTTGCAATTGAATACTAGTGGTGACAATGGGGTATCGTATTGATTCAGTTGATATATGTTTTGGCACTCGACTCGCAGATTCCCGAGGTGACATTGGGTAATCTATGCATAGGGGTTGATGCACGTTCTTGTCTTTGTTTCTCTGGAAGAAATCTTGGGGCACTCTTTGAAGTTCATTGTGTTGGATCAAGTCTTATGAATATGAATTTGCTTTGGTGTTATTTTAGTACGAACTCTAGGATAGATCAAACGAAAATAATAGCATTGTGTCATTTTAGTACGAACTCTTGAATAGATCGAACGGAAAGAATAGCTTTGAGGTGGTTTCGTACCCTACAAACAATTTATTCTTATGTTCTCTGCTAGATAGGAACTTTGGAGTGATTCTTCATCGCACTTTGAGGGGTGGTTAGATGATCCAATTATATTAGCATTGTTGGGAGATTGCACTAGCAGAAGTATGGACCCTAGGCCTCATTTTCAAGCATTGCAATACCATTTTTGTGCCTGTTTACTATTTGCTACCTTGATGTTTTTATTTGTTCAGATTATAAAAATATATTTCTACCATCCATATTACACTTTTATCACCATTTCTTCGCCGAACTAGTGCACCTATACATATTGCCATTGTACTGGGTGTGTTGGGGACACAAGAGATTTCTTGTATTTGATTGCAGGGTTGCTTCAGAGAGAGACCATGTTGATCTTACGCCTCCCACGGATTGATAAACCTTAGGTCATCCACTTGAGGGAAAATTGCTACTTTCCTACAAAACTCTGTGCTTGGAGGCCCAACATGTGTCTACAAGAATAAAGTTTCATACTGGACATCACACAACACGTGTCATGTGGACCCGTGCGTGACTGCTTCCATCCCTCGTCCTTATCCCTCCATGAGACTGCACCTGATCCTATCATCTCTCTCTCTCTCTCTTCCACGCATCTTCTTCCACGACGCGGCCAAACCTCTTCTCTCTTCCACCCACTCCTCCAACAAGCTCAACCACTCCTTCTCTAGTGGAGCAGCCGCTGCTCTTGCATCCTTGCGCTGATATTTCATACTCACCATGGTCGCAGTCGCTACTATTTTGACGGGGCATCTCCCTCAACTCCGATTGCAATGATCTCCTCTCTCTCACACACACATCCACTCCTCCGGCAAGCTTAGCCTCTCCTTCTCCGGCGAAGTAGCCGCTGTTGTTGCATCCTCGCGCATGGCTGCAGCCCGGAGTCGTTGCCACGGCTGGACTGCAGCTCATCGTCGGTGATGCAACGCAGCATGGAGGACGAGGTCGGAGGCCGCTGCGCTCATTGCTGGTGCTGCAACACAACATAGAGAAGGAGTCTGGAGGCTGCGGTGCTCGTTGTTGGTGCTGCAACGCAGCATGGAGGAGGAGGCCGGAGGAGGCGGAGCACGTCGTAATGCTGTAACGCAGCACGCAAGAGGCCAGCGCCGCTCGCCGCCGATGCTGCAATGCAGCACAATGGGGACGCCGGAGATGGGTGTCGGATTTCGGGTTCCGGCAGACCCTTGAGGTTCGAACTCTGGGGTGCGCGTGGAGATTACGCCTTCTACCTACCTGCACCCCTCCGCCTCGCAAAGATCTAAGCTATGGAAAGAACAGCGCAAGAGACACAAGGTTTATACTGGTTCGGGCCACCGATGTGGTGTAATACCCTACTCCAGTGTTGTGTGGTGGATTGCCTCTTGGGCTGATGATGATAAGCAATACAAGGAAGAACAGCCTCGCGAGGGTCTGTTCTTGGCCGGGACGATGAACTGCTACGAGGAGTTCAGTCGCCCTTCTCTCTCTCTTTCTGATCTCCCGGTGTCTCTACCCTGGGGGTGGCTAGTTCTATTTATAGGCAAAGGCCCTGGGCCTCTTCCCAAATATTGAGCGGGAAGGGCGCCAACAATTGGCCATTTTGAAGGGGAACATCCGGTACACTTATCCTGACTAAAGTTGGTCCTCGCCTGCCAAAGGCTTTGGTGGTGATGCTGGCTTGGGCTCCACAATGACTTCCTTCCTGCCGTTGGACTGGTCTTGGTCTCGTTGCACCGAAACGGGTGTCTTTGCTTAATGCTCTCGCCTGCGCTTGCTCCCTTTGCACCAAAGAGGAAAGGAGGACACTACGCAGGTTGGCACCCGCCTGGCGCCCCTGGTCGTCATGGCTTGCGTCACGGGCACCTCGTGAGGTACCCCGCCTTGATCTCTCCGCCTCCTCGTGAGCCAGCCTGATGAGGCCGTGCCTGAGGAGGCTCCATGTCGTCCGCCCCGCGAGGCCTGGCCCCTCGCGAGGGTCTTGGGTCTGTGTTGATGAAGATGGGCCGTGCTGGGCCCTCCTTTGAGTCATGCCGCTGGCCGCAGGCAGGCAAGTCTGGGGACCCCCGTTCCCAGAACACCGACAGTAGCCCCTGGGCCCAAGGCGCGCCCGGACTTGGCCGTGCAGGGAGGCGGAAGGGCAAGGGCGAAGCGCCACGGGCCCTAACAGCCTGCAGCCTTGGGCGCCGCGTGGCGGTTGATTGGACGTGGGCGGCACTGTTCCCCCACGCCCCCCTTATTTTGCGCCATGCTAGGCGGACTCGTAGTCGTACACAGCCGCTCCCCTTCGTGTTGCTCGAGCGCCCTCTGTCCTTCCTCCTCTCGAACTCCAGCTTCTGTTTCCAATCCAATCTCGAACCTCCCCCCCTTTCTCATCGCCATGGCTCCGACGAAGGAGGGAAGAGGGAAGAAACCCATGCCTCCGCCTTGCTCGCCGCCGTTGGCGGCCCCCGCCGAGGGCTTGGGCAAGGTTAGCTCGGCTCTGGACACCATCTTCAACGAATGCGGGAGGACGACGGCCTGGCCCGCGCCTCACTTCTCCATTGATAGGATAGCCACCGAGGTCCAGTATTTTGTCGACGCCCTGTGGGCGGGTCTGATTCCCCCCTTTTCTGATTTCTTCAATGCCGTGCTTTCCCACTATCAGATCCACATGATGCATCTGAATCCTGAATCCATCACCATTCTTTCTGTCTTCGCCTTTGTTTGCAAGGCAATGATGGGCATCCTCCCTTCGGTTGCCTTGCTGCGTCACTTCTTCGCTCTGCGCCTTGTCGATCCTACCCAATGCTTGGCGTGCGTGAGCTTTGTTGCCAAGTCTGAGACAGCAGCCTCAGGGATTGACTTAAGGCTCCCTCCGTCCGCGGCTGGGTTTTGCGAGCGGTGGCTGTACGTGGATGTAGGGGTGCCCAGCCCCTGCTGTCAGAGCCAACTTCGCCTGCTGTCCCCAATTTGGGCTGGGGCCAGGAGACGCTTGAGAGCCCCCGGCTCGGCTTCGTCTGGCACCGCTTCGCGTTCTTGAGGTCGCTTGGCATGACAGCGCCCAAGATGGTGAAGGAGTTCCTGCTACGCCGCGTTGCCCCACTCCAACGCCACTCCTGCCGGATGTGGGCCCTCAGCGGGTGTGGCGATCGCATGAGGCTCCAGGAAGAGGACCTGACGCCTGAAGTGCTGAGGACAGTGCTCTTGATCCTGACTGGGGACCCCAACCCTGGCAGCATCTAGCAGGGAGGGGCTTGCTATACCTCTGCCAGAACAGGGGCGATTTTGTGAATCAAATCCCTATCTTTGATGAGTGGGGGCCGTGCCCCGCCGGCCTCCAGGGGCCTCGCGAGAACCCAGTGGTGGTGACTGCCCTTCCAGTCGGCCAAGGCGACTCTTCCTCAAGTGGCGGAGCAGGGAGGCATGAGGCGCCAGAGGCAGAGGGAGCTCCTGACGGGGTGACAGCATCGGGTGACGCTCATGAGGGAGCAGCTCCTGGGACCCGCGCCGCTGAGGCTGAGGGTGGCAAGCAGCTGCCCTCAGCGCCTGTGGCTGAGGCCCCTGAGGCTCCAGCCGCTTCTCTTGGCGAGGCGATTGGCAGCACGCATCAGGCAGGCGCCCCTGACGCGGGTCGCCTTGATGCTCCGTCCTCGTCGCAGGTTGATCCCTGCGCTCAACTCTTGGGCCGCTTCCGCGTGGACTTTGAGGCCCTCCGGAAGAAAAGGGAGGCCCTGGGCGGCGATTACCCTTGTCGCCTGCTGAAGCGTAGGAAGTACTTCGCCACTGATGAGTAAGCCTTCTCCTTTTCCAGCTCCCGATCTTCCTGTTGCTTCTACTGATCCTTGCTCCGCAGGCCCCTTCCGGCCGAGCTCACGGAGGTGGCTGAGGTGCCGTCCCCCTTGGCTTCGCCCCCTCCACCGTCCTCAAGTGCTCCGAGCAGCACAGCCCTTGTGGTGAGGGCGACCGGAGGGGCGAACCGTCCCGAGGCGCATCGGGGCCCTGCGCACCCCGTGATCTTCCTTTGCGGGCCCTCGCGTGGCATAGCCAGCCTGCCATGGGCTTCTCGCCTGGTCGTGGACTGCGATTGGCTGAGACGCTCCCTGCGCTCTTCGTCTGGGGATGGGCTGGCTCCAGGTCGGGCTTCTGGCGTGGCGTGCCCGGCCGTCGCGAGGGTGCCAGCCCCCAGCCCCCTGCCCGGAGGGGGAGTGCTGATTTGTGGCCCCCGGCGCTTGCTTGGAGTGGATGATGGTGTGGAAGACGTGCTCGAGCGAGCCCGGGAGCGTCGCGCTCGTCGCCAAGGATTCCTTCGAAGGGCGGCTGACGCGGTGAACCTGCTTGGGGAGGAGCTTGCTGATGAAGACGCGCGCCTCGAGGCCGAGGGCCTGCGCCTGGCTGCAGAGAGGCGCGAGCTGGAGGGCACCATCGCCCTGGCGCGTCGTCAGCGCGATCTTGATGACGCAGAGGCCGAGGCGTCGCTGGTGGCCTCTCGGGAGGCCCGATCTCAGGCCATTGAGGAGGCCCGGGAAGCTGATCGACGGTGAGAGGCGGCGGAGGAATAGGCTCGGGAGCTCCTGGCCTGGTGCCGCTCACTGAAGGAGCAAGTGGAGCTGCGCGAGGCAGCCCTTGCATCGATGAAGGTGGCCTCTGGCGACCCAGCAGAGCTCCAGAAGCGTGAGGAGGCGCTGACGCTAGAAGCCGCCGAACGTACCCGCGAGTACGAGCGTCTGGAGACGAGGGAGCGCTTGGTGACGCAGGCATAGGATGATGTCGCTGCACGTGAAGCCCGTGTCCTGGAGGAGCTCGGACGTCGGGTGGCGATGGCGCGCTTGGACCTCGAGCACGAGTTCGAGGAGAGGCTGGGGTTGATCCAGGTCGAGGCTGAAGATAGGATTGCTGCCTTGAGGGCCAAGCTGGAGGAAGCGACGCGGCGGGCCGATGCTCTTCGGGCCGCCCTTGAGGTAACGCAAGGGGAGTCAACCACCTCCCAGGCCGAGGTGCTCCTTCTTCGCCAGCGGGTGGAGGAGGCTGAGGTCGTCGCGCGCCAGAATGCGGACGAGATACGTCAGCGGCGGATCTTGGAGCACGAGCATGGCCCCATGCTCGCCACGCTCCGGGAGAGAGCCAACACAGCCTTGGGCAACATCTGCGAGGCGGCTGTTGGCGAGCCGCACGCGGTCAACTACGCCGGCAATCTTCATTTCTTCACCAACGTGGTGACGCAGCTGGAGGCGCGGTCGGCCAGGGCCGACAGGTTGGTGAAGGAGAAGAGCCGCGCCCTGCTCGGGTGCGCCTTTTCTCGCGTCTTCAGTCATCTCCGGAACATGGATCCCCACTTCGATTTCGACGCCGCCATCGCCCCAGTCCCCCAGGTCGTCCGAGACGACCTGGCGCACTGGGTGGAAGACAACGTGGATGCCCTTGTCAGGGCCTTCGCTTCAGACAACGACGACGTGATCGTGGCTGCCGACGAGGGCGGCGTGGTGGACGGCCCTGACGCCGCTGGTGGCAATGCAGACAGCGATGGTGAGTTCAGCGACGCCAGCAACGGCTCGGGAGGTGCTCCTGAGGATGCATTGGGGGATTTATCCGACTGATTATGCATCGTTCCTGTTTCCTTACCCTGCATGAATAGAACTCAGGTTTTGGCCTGATGGCTGTGAGAGCATTTTGGGAGGGGGAGCCCCTCATGTAAAACTTGTGTTCATTGTATTAGTAGACGTTATATTGCCCATGCGTCCGCGCCAGGCGGTTGGCTAAGCGACGTGCTGGTTGGCTAGTTTACCTTCGTTTTCGTGCGGGCCCTGAGGTAGCCTGTGGGGGGCCGTGGTGTCTCGAGTGTTCTCTAATCGAATCCGTACGATGTGAGAGTGCCGCGGGCGGCGAGCTTCACAGGCGTTGGCCTTCTTCACAGGCTCCGGGCCTTTCTTGGGGGAAGCAAGCTTCACGGGCATTTGCCCTCTTCACAGGCTCTGGGCCTTTTCCCAAATGCGACAGCTTCACATGCATTCGCCTTCTTCACAGGCTCCGGACCTTTTCCAAAAAGGATAATCTTCACAGGCACTCGCCTTCTTCACGGGCTCTGGGCCTTTTCCAAAAAGGATAATCTTCATAGGAATTCGCCTTCTTCACAGGCTCTGGGCCTTTTCCAAAAAGGATAATCTTCACAGGCATTAGAAAAACTCCCGAGAGGACGCGGCGGCGGCAGTCTGGGCTGCACGCAAGCTAGGCCTGACCTGACTCGCGAGGGGCTCACGAGGGGAGGCAGCTGGGGCGAAGTGGTAATCAAAACGCGAGAAATGGCTCGAACGAGACTAAGCACCCCTTCCCCGAACACACGCAAATCTCAAATTCGAATCCAACTTAAATCCAGCGGGGGAAAGTTACAACCAAAGGGAAAAGCAATGAAAGCAGACAAAAGGCCGCGTCCGGCACCTAATCTAGTCTTGGACGTCTTCTCACTAGCGCGGAGCTAAGTGCTGCCACTGGGCGTGGGAGGGAGCCCCAGGGCCTGAGGCCGGCACCCCTGAGACTCCGGGGCGTGTACAGCCCCACTCATTATTACATGAGAGTGTCACGGGGCGGCGAGCTTCACAGGCACTGGGCCTTCTTCACAGGTACCGGCCTTGCTTCATATCGCCAGATGAGGGCCCCGCCTTGCGCCACACTCTAGTGCCATCAACGACGACCGGAAACCACGACGCCGCCGATGGGGTAGAGCGGTCGCCAGCGATTCCCCCGACGACCACGGGTCCTCCGCCAGGGGCAGGCCCTGAGGCACCTCCCCAGCAGAGGGCCTACCTCCTGAGAACGCCTTGCTCCGAACGCCGCGGTGGTGATGTCGGATCTCTGCCCCTCTCCTGCAGCCCCCTGCGCCCTCCTCCCGAGGGGTAGGAGACTGTGGGAGCGGGGCAGCTGCTCGCTGTGGCGACCTGCACCTCCTGCGATCCATGATTAGCGTATGCCTGCTCCTGAGGAAGTAGCGGTACCCGATAATCGTTGCCTCGAACGTGGCCGGTGGGACCGTCCCTGGGCTCCTGGAAGAGCTCAGCTTCTGGTGCCTCGTCCCCCCAGCTTGGGCTGAGGAGCGAGCCTTGTTCGGCCTCGTGAGGGTGCCCTTGGTCCATCATGTGGGGCACGTATTCTTCTGGCGCCGTCATCCCGAAGGCCACGCCGTAGTGCTCCGCGTGCCATGCAGCTCTGCTTGACACGCCCACCGTGGGGTGGTAGCGTGGCTGTCCACTGGGACCGTGGGTCGCGTCGAGCCCTTCTTCTTCGCGGATCGGGAGCGGGGGCAGCGCCGCCGCCGGTCCGGTGCCGACAGCTTCGCTGGCGTTGGAGTAACCTTGAAGCCCGCGGGCGCGCGCGGAGCCCCCGCGCGGGCCGCCTTGGGCTAGAGATGGGAGCTGGGTGCAGAAGGGGTGAGCCCCCGAAGCAGCAAAGCCCAGGAGCTCTGCCACCCGCTCTAGCAGCACGTCGCGACCACCTTCCAGCAGCCTGCACTGCAGCAGCTCTCGGGCCACCGTGAGCGCGGCCCTCGAGTTCGCCTGCTCCCGGCGGGTGTACGGTGTCGTGGTCGCGGCATGATTGGAGGCCCTTGCTGCTGACCGCGCTTGCCGCGGTGTGAGAGCTGTCGAAGCCTGTCCGCGTCGCCCGTGGCCCGCAGCGCCCTGCGGACCGCGAGCTGCCTGGGGCACAGGGTCGCCCAGGGCGAGCGGCTCTGCGCAGGCGGGCCACGCCGCCCATGGATCTGGGTTGCCCGCCTGGTCGCCGGACATGGTGATGACGACGCGACGGGGCGCGAAGCGGTAGAAGGCGGATTCCGGCGCACCACTACCTGGCGCGCCAAATGTCGGATTTCGGGTTCCGGCAGACCCTTGAGGTTCGAACTCTGGGGTGCGCGCGGAGATTACGCCTTCTACCTACCTGCACCCCTCCGCCTCGCAAAGATCTAAGCTATAGAAAGAACAGCGCAAGAGACACAAGGTTTATACTGGTTCGGGCCACCGATGTGGTGTAATACCCTACTCCAGTGTAGTGTGGTGGATTGCCTCTTGGGCTGATGATGATAAGCAATACAAGGAAGAACTGACTCACGAGGGTCTGTTCTTGGCCGGGATGATGAACTGCTAGGAGGAGTTCAGTCGCCCTTCTCTCTCTCTCTCTCTTTCTGATCTCCCGGTGTCTCTACCCTGGGGTTGGCTAGTTCTATATAGGCAAAGGCCCTGGGCCTCTTCCCAAATATTGAGCGGGAAGGGTGCCAACAATTGGCCATTTTGAAGGGGAACATCCGGTACACTTATCCTGACTAAAGTTGGTCCTCGCCTGCCAAAGGCTCTGGTGGTGACGCTGGCTTGGGCTCCACAATGACTTCCTTCCTGCCGTTGGACTGGTCTTGGTCTCGTTGCACCGAAACGGGTGCCTTTGCTTGATGCTCTCGCCTGCGCTTGCTCCCTTTGCACCAAAGAGGAAAGGAGGACACTGCGCGGGCTGGCGCCTGCTTTGCGCCTCTGGTCGTCATGGCTTGCGTCACGGGCACCTCGTGAGGTACCCCGCCTTGATGTCTCCGCCTCCTCGTGAGCCAGCCTGATGAGGCCGTGCTTGAGGAGGCTTCATGTCGTCCGCCCCGCGAGGCCTGGACCCTCGCGAGGGTCTTGGGTCTGTGTTGATGAAGATGGGCCGTGCTGGACCCTCCTTTGAGCCATGCCGCGGGCCGCAGGCAGGCAAGTCTGGGGACCCCTATTCCCAGAACGCCGACAATGGGTGCCGCTAACCATACTGCTAAAATGAAGCGGGCAAGGGGAGGCCGGTGCCGCTCGATGCCGATGGTGCGACGCAACACAAGGGGGATGACGGAGACAGGAGCCGCTCGGCGTACTACTGCAACGCAGCACACAAGGGGAGACAGGCGCCACTGGCTGTCAGTGCTTCAACGCAGCAGGAAGCGGGATGCCAGAGACGGCGTCGCTTGTCGTACTGCTGCAATACAGCATGCATGTGGAGGCGAGGCCGAGTCTATTCCTAGGATGGTAGCAACTGCTGGGAGTGTGCTACGTCAGACGGCAACTTCGTTGACGTCTACGGTCACCGGAGCATCGTCGTTTGTTGTAAGTCAGTGGCGAGCCGCGCACCACGAACACCACAGGCAAGCAGGGGCGGCGATACTAGCGGCCTGCACGGGACGCGAAGAGTAGCGAACCAATAGGCCCTGTTTGACTAATCGAACGGCTGGGCGGGGTGTATTGTACGGTTAAGGAGGCGGATGATTTTCTCAACTTTTCAACCGGCTGATCCGTAGCACTGGCCATTCTCAGTCCTTCGGCTTCTTGTCGCAACACACCTGATTGATGTCTTTCAGCTCGTAGTTGAGACTCAAGAAGCCGAACTGATTTTGACAGCGAGTTCAAAGAGCTTGTGCCAGTTGTAGTGACCAGTAACTCGAACATAATACATCTTGACAGGACTTTGGGTTGTCTCACTGTCTTAAATATAGTTTTCCTTATCTATTTTATCAGCTTTGTTTGAGACCAACAAGTTCCTCTCACTATCTTGAACCTTATCTGCATTACTTCAATTACCATTTCTTAATGGGGTACTCTTCTCCAATACTCTGTCAGCATTCTAAAAAAAGATACAAGCAAACACATAACCGATTTAGCATGTAGTATATGAAACTCATTTTGGTGAACCAGTTTAGTAGTAAGGTGGACATGATTAAAATAACAAGTCTTCTATTGCAGAGTAGTACATAATAAAAGCATCAAACAAACATATATCTATGTGCTATGGTCACTGCATTGTCTTGCCAAATCAAAATAGAGACATAGTTCAAATCATATCAGTTCAAGACAAAACAACATTGAAAGAATATAAATGTGGGAACCTACACAATACCACAAGATTTCAGCTAGGTACCACGGGTATACATGTACAACTAACAAAACTATTGGCTGTGTTTTGATGCTACTAATGTGCATGATATGAGAAGACAACTGTCTACACAATCGAAATTGAAATCAACATAGAGCAATTTAGAAGAGCAAACTATTTAAAGAAGGGACAATTACGTTTATGCCCCTAATTTGCGCCGACTCTCAAATTTACCCCTAAAAATCATGTGCTCAAATTTGCCCCTCCTCTGTTAAGCGCGCTTATAGAAATGCCCTTCCGTACATTTTCCGTCTAGTCAAAGGCCTTTGACCACTAAAGGGGTAAATCTAAGTAGGTGGTTTAATTTAGGGGCTGAAATGAAAATGGCATTTTAAAGAAACATGTTTAAACATACATGTTGTGTCATTGGAGTTTCAATTGGATCCTTCGATTTTAAAATTAGTTGGTATGGGTAAATACAGTGATACAAGAGCAAAGGCGTATGCAACATAGCTACGGAATCTTACCTGAGAACAATTGTTCTTCAGGTTTAAGTATTGTTCTACAAGAATAGAGTATAATAAGACGCAGGCATATAGTACTTTGATGCGGCTTGAAGCTATGTCGGTATTTCCCGAAAGAGGAAGGGATGATGCAGCACAACAGCGGTAGGTATTTCCCTCAGATGTGAAACCAAGGTTATCGAACCAGTAGGAGAACCAAGCAACACAATGTAAACAACACCTGCAGACAGATAACAAGTCCTTGCAACCCGACGTGTTAAAGGGGTTGTCAATCCCTTCCGGGCACGGTGATGTCTACTACACAACCTTCTTCTTGTAGACGTTGTTGGGCCTCCAAGTGTAGAGGTTTGTAGGACAGTAGCAAATTTCCCTCAAGTGGATGACCTAGGTTTATCAATCCGTGGGAGGCGTAGGATGAAGATGGTCTCTCTCAAGAAACCCTGCAACCAAATAACAAAGAGTCTCTTGTGTCCCCAACACACCCAATACAATAGCAAATTGTATAGGTGCACTAGTTCGGCGAAGAGATGGTGATACAAGTGCAATATGGATGGTAGATATAGGTTTTTGTAAACTGAAAATATAAAAACAGCAAGGTAACAAGTGGTAAAAGTGACCGTAAACGGTATTGCAATGATAGGAAACAAGGCCTAGGGTTCATACTTTCACTAGTGCAAGTCCTCTCAACAATGATAACATAATTGGATCACATAACTATCCCTCAACATGCAACAAAGAGTCACTCCAAAGTCACTAATAGCGGAGAACGAACGAAGAGATTATGGTAGGGTACGAAACCACCTCAAAGTTATTCTTTCCAATCGTTGGGCTATTCCTATAAGTGTCACAAACAGCCCTAGAGTTCGTACTAGAATAACACCTTAAGATACAAATCAACCAAAACCCTAATGTCACCTAGATACTCCAATATCACCTCAAGTATCCGCGGGTATGATTATACGATATGCATCACACAATCTCAGATTCATCTATTCAATCCAACACATAGAACCTCAAAGAGTGCCCAAAGTTTCTACCGGAGAATCGCGACAAAAACGTGTGCCAACCCCTATGCATAGGTTCATGGGTGGAACCCGCAAGTTGATCACCAAAACATACATCAAGTGGCACGTGATATCCCATTGTCACCACAGATAAGCACGGCAAGACATACATCAAGTGTTCTCAAATCTTTAAAGACTCAATCCGATAAGATAACTTCAATGGGAAAATTCAATCCATTACAAGAGAGAAGAGGGGGAGAAGAAACATAGGATCCAACTATAATAGCAAAGCTCGCGATACATCAAGATCGTGCCAAATCAAGAACACGAGAGAGAGAGATCAAACACATAGCTACTGGTACATACCCTCAGCCCCGAGGGTGAACTACTCCCTCCTCGTCATGGAGAGCGCCGGGATGATGAAGATGGCCACCGGTGAGGGTTCCCCCCCTCCGGCAGGGTGCCGGAACAGGGTCCTAAGAGGTTTTTGGTGGCTACAGAGGCTTGCGGCGGCGGAACTCCCGATCTAGGTTCTATTCTGGAAGTTTTAGGGTACGACGGTATATATGGGTGAAAGAGGTACTTCGGGGAGCCACGGGGGCCCCACAAGGCAGGGGGCGCGCCCCCACCCTCGTGGGTAGCTCCCGTATATTCTAACGTAGAGTCCAAGTCTCCTGGGTCATAATCAGGAAGAAAATCACGTTCCAAAAAGGATATTTCTGGTTGGACTCCGTTTGATATTCTGTTTCTTCGAAACACTGAAATAGGCATAAAACAACAAATCTGGGCTGGGCCTCCGGTTAATAGGTTAGTCCCAAAAATAATATAAAAGTGGATAATAAAGCCCAATATTGCCTAAAATAGTAGATAATATAGCATGGAGCAATCAAAAATTATAGATACGTTGGAGACGTATCAAGCATCCCCAAGCTTAATTCCTGCTCGTCCTCGAGTAGGTAAATGATAAAAAAGATAATTTTTGATGTGGAATGCTAGTTGGCATAATTTCATTGTAATTCTTCTTACTTGTTATATGAATATTCAGATCCGAAAGATTCAAAACAAAAGTTCATATTGACATAAAAATAATAATACTTCAAGCATACTAACTAAGCAATTATGTCTTCTCAAAATAACATGGCCAAAGAAAGTTATCCCTACAAAATCATATAGTCTGGCTATGCTCTATCTTCACCACACAAAGTATTTAAATCATGCACAACCCCGATGACAAGCCAAGCAATTGTTTCATACTATTGACATTCTCAAAACTTTTTCAATCTTCGCGCAATACATGAGCGTGAGCCATGGATATAGCACTATAGGTGGAATAGAATGGTGGTTGTGGAGAAGACAAAAAGGAGAAGATAGTCTCACATCAACTAGGCATATCAACGGGCTATGGAGATGCCCATCAATAGATATCAATGTGAGTGAGTAGGGATTGCCATGCAACGGTTGCACTAGAGCTATAAGTATTTGAAAGCTCAACAAAAGAAACTAAGTGGGTGTGCATCCAACTCGCTTGGTCACGAAGACATACGGCATTTTGAGGAAGCCCATCATTGGAATATACAAGCCAAGTTCTATAATGAAAAATTCCCACTAGTATATAAAAGTGATATCATAGGAGACTCTCTATCATGAAGATCATGGTGCTACTTTGAAGCACAAGTGTGGTAAAAGGATAGTAGCATTGCCCCTTCTCTCTTTTTCTCTCATTTTTTTATTTATTTTTTATTTTTGTTTGGGCCTTTTCTCTTTTTTAATGGCCTCTTTTTTTCTCTTTTTTTTTATTTTTCGTCCGGAGTCTCATCCCGACTTACGGGGGAATCATAGTCTCCATCATCCTTTCCTCACTGGGACAATGCTCTAATAATGATGATCATCACACTTTTATTTTTCTTACAACTCAACAATTACAACTCGATACTTAGAACAAATATGACTCTATATGAATGCCTATGGCGGTGTACCGGGATGTGAAATGACTCATGAGTGACATGTATGAAAGAATTATGAACGGTAGCTTTGCCACAAATACAATGTCAACTACATGATCATGCTAGCAATATGACAATGATGGAGCGTGTCATAATAAACGGAACGGTGGAAAGTTGCATGGCAATATATCTCGGAATGGCTATGGAAATGCCATGATAGATAGGTATGGTGGCTGTTTTGAGGAAGGTATATGGTGGGTGTATGATACCGGTGAAAAGTGTGCGGTATTAGAGAGGCTAGCAATGGTGGAAGGAAGAAGAGTGCGTAAAATCCATGGACTCAACATTAGTCATAAAGAACTCACATACTTATTGCAAAAATCTACAAGTTATCAAAGCAAAGTATTACGCGCATGCTCCTAGGGGGATAGATTGGTAGGAAAAGACCATCGCTCGTCCCCGACCGCCACTCATAAGGAAGACAATCAATAAATAAATCATGCTCCGACTTCATCACATAACGGTTCACCATACATGCATGCTACGGGAATCACAAACTTTAACACAAGTATTCCTCAAATTCACAACTACTCAACTAGCATGACTCTAATATCACCATCTTCATATCTCAAAACAATTATCAAGCATCAAACTTTTCTTAGTATTCAACACACTCATAAGAAAGTTTTTACTATTCTTGAATACTTAGCATATTAAGATTAAGCACATTACCATTCTATTTAAGACTCTCAAAATAATATAAGTGAAGCATGAGAGTTCATCTATTTCTTCAAAATAAAACCACCATTGTGCTCTAAAAGATATAAGTGAAGCACTAGAGCAAACAACAAACTACTCCGAAAGATATAAGTGAAGATCAATGAGTAGTAGAATAATTGCGCAACTATGTGAACACTCTCTAACATTTAAGGATTTCAGATCTTGGTACTTTATTCAAACAGCAAGCAAAGCTAAAGAAAATAAAATGACGCTCCAAGCAAAACACATATCATGTGGCGAATAAAAATATAGCTCCAAGTAAGGTTACCGATGAACGAAGACGAAAGAGGGGATGCCACTCGGGGCATCCCCAAGCTTAGAAGCTTGGTTATCCTTGAATATTACCTTGGGGTGCCTTGGGCATCCCCAAGCTTAGTCTCTTGCCACTCCTTATTCCATAGTCCATCGAATCTTTACCCAAAACTTGAAAACTTCACAACACAAAACTTAACAGAAAACTCGTGAGCTCCATTAGTGAAAGAAAACAAAACACCACTTCATGGTACTGTAATGAACTCATTCTTTATTTGTACTGGTGTTAAACCTATTGTATTCCAACTTCTCTATGGTTTATAAACTATTTTAATAGCCATAGAGTCATCAAAATAAGCAAGCAACACAATGAAAACAGAATCTGTCAAAAACAGAACAGTCTGTAGTAATCTGTAACTAACGCTAACTTCTGTAACTCCAAAAATTCTAAAATAAATTTTTGGACCTGAGGAATTTGTCTAGTAATCATCTGCAAAAAAATCAACTAAATATCACTCTCCAGTAAAAAGTTCTAGCTAATCTCGTGAGCGCTAAAGTTTCTGTTTTTATAGCATGATCATAAAAACTTCACCCAAGTCTTCCCAAAGGTTATACTTGGCACAAACACTAATTAAACCATAAAACCACATCTAAACAGAAGCTAGATGGATTATTTATTCATAAACAGAAGCAAAAAGAAAGAAACTAAAATAAAATTGGGTTGCCTCCCAACAAGCGCTATCGTTTAACGCCCCTAGCTAGGCAGGATGATTTCAATGATGCTCACATAAAAGATAAGAATTGAAACATAAAGTGAGCATCATGAAGAATATGACTAGCACATTTAAGTCTAACCCACTTCCTATGCATAGGGATTTTGTGAGCAAACAACTTATGGGAACAAGAATCAACTTGCATAGGAAGGTAAATCAAGCATAACTTCAAGATTTTAAGCACATAGAGAGGAAACTTGATATTATTGCAATTCCTACAAGAATATGTTCCTCCCTCATAATAATTTTTAGTAGCATCATGAATGAATTCAACAATATAACCAGAACCTAAATCATTCTTTTCATGATCTACAAGCATAGAAAATTCACTACTCTCCACATAAGCAAAATTCTTCTCATTCGGAATAGTGGGAGTATCATAAGAGACTTGAATACTATAAATTGTTTCCACATTAAAAGAGTAATGTTCAGATAAAGGGTACTCATAATCATGACAAGTTTTATAAATATAATCATCACTACTCTTTATAGCATAAGTTTTATCACAATAATCATCATAAGTAGCAACTTTGTTCTCATCATAATCAATTTGCATATCAAAACTTGGGAGACTAAAAATATCATCTTCATTAAACGTAGCATCCCCAAGCTTGGGACAAACATTAATTGCAGCAAATATATTCTCAAATATGTCCTCCTCATCAAACATAGCTTCCCCAAGCTTGTGCCTTTTCGTATCATAAGCATAATCACTCTCATCATTAATAGTATGGATAGCACCAATAGTATAGCAATTATTATATTCTTTCAAGCAAGTGTCAAAAAGATTTTCAAGATCATAAGAAGTATCATTGTCTTCCCAATCATAATCATCACAACAAGCAGTAGGCATAACGAGATCATCATCAAGTGTATCATCTTCATTTTCATGAGGCACGGCAATAATAGGAGCAACTTTATTTGGGAGAGATACCTTTTTACCTATCTTCCTTTTTCTTTTCTTCTTCTTCACCACATCATGTGTGGGTTCAATCCTCTTTTTGGAGCCCCTTATTAATGAGATTGGTTGAATAGAAGGCTCCTCCTCATTACCTGATTCATCATAAGAAATAATAGGAGGATATTGGGAAGTTCTTCCCTTTCGTTAGCATTTTATTCATCCTCTATTTGCTTTCTTTTATTTATGTAATTGGCAATATAAGGATTATCAATGCAATTCACCGCACAATACATACAAATTTTCTCTAGATCAAAATGAAGAACTTTATCAAGGGCAAATTTTGGAATATCCTTAATTCTACGTTTAATTTCTTCATAACCCAAAAGCAAACTAAGTTCATTATGATGTGCAAGGGAAATCAAGTCATAACAATTTTTGAACACGATTTGATCGTGAAACAATTTGCATCGGATAGCTAAATGACCACTTTCATTGCAAAGTCCACAAGTACGCCCAAGATAATTTAAATTTTCAGCACATTCATCTAGCTCATCTTGCAACAATTTGGTTTCTAAGTACTTATGCTTCTTGCAATGTCGGTGTACAAAAAGAGGGGTACACTTTTTGTACCCCTATAACTGTGCACGGGCAGTCTGAGCCACGGGCACCGCCACACCAAGCACGGCAAGGGAGGTGAGCCAAGGTAAGGCCGAAACTCAAGAGAAACAGAACGACGCCAAGACCAAGACCAAAAAGAGCAAAGGGGACGAAGCGGACTCCCCTGGCAAGATCCTTGCTGGGGGGCAGTTTTAGCAAACCCGGCAAGACCCTTGCCGTGGCAGCTCGCCCCACACCTATGGAGCGAGTCACCCTTGAGTCCACTGCCCCCATGGGGCAAGGATTCGGGAGGCATCCCCGTGGTGGCATGCAGATCTTCGTGAAGACATTCAAGATCAGATACACACTTTAGAAGATGATGACCCTTGGCGGGATCCCAGCCGAGGAGGACCACAAGGCCCCCGGCAAGAGCCTTGCCGGGGATGACAGCAGGCGCCACGGCAAGACCCTTGTCGGGGCCCCGGCAAGGCCCTTGCCAAGAACACCCGTGGGGCCACCGTCAGGCCCCCGCCAATCGAACCTCCACCGCTGCTCGCATGCAGCTGCCGACCCAACCAGCTGGGCAGGCACCTGCGTGGCGGCATGCAGATCTTCGTGGAGACCCACCACTGTGCCACCTCAGCTGCCTGCCTGCCTACATGGCACCGCGGGCACTGCTGGCCAGGGCGCGTGTCGACGCAAGAGGGAGCGGCGACGGACGAGACAGGGCTCTCCCCCGTCCCCGATAAAGCAAGGACACCTAAGCAAGACGCAATAAATGCACCTAGTCATGTAATGCGAGGGATAACCTCGCATCACTCTACCCTTTCCACCTCCTGTGTGCCATTGTGGCAACCCCTTTCCCTATAAAAGGAGGCCCAAGGAGACCAGGAGGGGGATTCGGCTTTTTGGAGCTCCTCACGCCCCATAGCTAGTTCAAGAACACAGATAAACAATCCACCAAAGCAGGAGTAGGGTTTTATGCATCCTCGCGGCCCGAACCTGGATAAACGAACCGTGTGCTATCTGTTCGATCCGCTCTTTTCACAACCCCGCGCCCCGCAACCGTAGTAGGGATTCTTGTGATCCCATAGGTGTCGTTCCCACCGACATCTTTGGCGCACCAGGTAGGGGGTGCAGTTGTGAGAATCGGCTCTAGCTGTTAGCCCGGCACTCCTTCATCTTCGTGACCCTTGAAGAAGGAAGGGGGCCAGAAGATCGACACTCGAGCGGTCGCAAACAGAAGCTAAGTTGCACTGAACCCTTATTTGTGCTACCCTTCTTATCCGAGGTTATTCCCCCCCCCCCCCAGAGATGTTTGCTTTGTATGAAAAACCTGCACGCCAGGGGGCTCTACCACGATTGGCAACGCCCTTGCCCTGTTTCAAGTCCACTCAACAGCTCAAGCGGCTACGTCGAGAGTGGCAGAGTAGCCTTCCACGATCAACAACGCCCTCGATTTTGACTCGAGTCAAGCTCGACAGTTCGAGCGGCCGCGTTCAGAACGGGAAGGTGGCTCGTCCGGCAGCATGCGTACCCGGCAGGCCATGGGGATCCGTCCCCAAGACTCCACTTGGGGCTTCCGCGCCGGCAAGCCTTCCCGATCGATTGTAGGGCACACATACAAAGAGGAATTGAACGGGGAAATAACATGCATGAAAATTAAGAGTACTTCAAAGTTATATTACATCACATCATAGCTGCGGTTCTAACTAAAGATAAAATTTGTCTTGGTCGGGAACCCGCAGCGGCGAAGAAGAACAGGATGCCTAATCCCGGCGCTGGCCTTCCACCCTCTTGATTCCGTCAATGCAGTCGGTGATGGGCTTGATGCGCTCCTTGAGCACCGTGAGGTCAGCACCATCCGGCAAGCTCTTCATCGCGGCCGCGAAGTCAAGATCGGGATTCCAGTACGCCATCTTGGTGAGGACCTTGGTCACGACCCTCCGGCAAAGTCGCCGGGCCTCCTCGGCCAGCGTGGTCGTCCTGTTGGAGTTAAGATAGGCCAAGGCTCCAAGGACGCCCTCGAAGAACTGGGTCAGCTTGGCATTGACGGTCCCGTTGCGCTCAGGGGCTTACCTCACGTTTGGCAACCCCATGGTGGCCAATTGAGAGGTGACCTTGCCGGCGACGACCTCCAGATGGCTGATCCACCTGTTCTCACCCGCCACATATTCCTGGTGGGAGGCGGCCTCATTCGCCCACAGCTGCTTCTCCTCCTCGAGGCTCCTGGTCAAGGTCTCCTCCCGAGCCCTGCTCTCCGACAACATCTTCTCGAGATCCTCCAGCTTCTGCTTGAGGTCTTTGATGGAGTTCCACGCGTCGGAGAGCTCTCCAGTCCTGCTGATGACTGCTCCTTGCGCCTCTACCAAGGCGCGGTTGAGCGTGCTCTTCTCGCTGGACAGCTTGAGGGCCTACTCCTTCAGCTTGTCCTGCTCTGCCTCCAGCTCCTTCACCTTGCCGGCATGGGCCAGGGCTTGGGCATCGAGTGCCTCCTTGTGCCTCTGCTCCAGCTCGCGAGTCCGTCGCGCGACAAGGGCCTCGAGCTCCTCCTCCTTGCCGCGGAGCATTGCGGAAAGCTTCGTCTCACGCGCGGAGAGGTCCTCCTCCTGGGAGTCCAAGGCGGCTTGATGCTGGTTCCGAGCGGCTTCGGCCGCGGCAGCCAAGTTCGCCGCCTTCTCCTGGGCCTTCTCGATGTCGGCCATCTTCATGGTGAGCTCCACATCGCGCTGGGCCAATTTCTCCTGAAAGGCCCTCTGCTCCTCGCGAGTCTGGTGGAACCAGGTCTGCGTCTCGGCAATGCGCGCCTTGAAGTCCACCTCCGCGTTGTCCACCGTTGCCATCCTGGACTTGACCTTGTCCAGGCGAGCACGGTAGAGCACTTGGAGCTTCCGGAAATTGGTCCCCATGGCACGGAAAAGCTGCTCTTCTGGGGAACCGTCGCCGCCAACGCCCGGCGCGTCGACCACCTCGAGCCCGATGGTGGCAAGCACCTCGCCGTCAAAAACTTCCCCTTCGGCGGGCGCTTGGCTTGACGCCCCTGGGAGGTGGAAGAAAAGATCATCGCCCACCTTCAGGTATCTGCCGGGGCCCGAGGTTGAGGAGGAGGGAGGCTGATCCTCCATCACCTCTTCCTCGGCAGAGGCCTTGTCGGCCTCCCCGGCAGGACCACCACTGGCGCCCTTGGCGGAAGCCTCGTCGGTAGCCTTGGCGGCCCCCGCAGCGGCATCCTCGGCAGCACCCTTGGCGGCCTCATCAGCGGCGGCCTCGTCAGCATCCTTGGCGGCCTCCTCGGCGGCAATTCTGTCAGCCTTAGCCGCGGCCTCCTCGGCAATGTCTCCGACAACAGTGTCCACGTCCTCCATTTCTGTTGAAGGAGGGCCTGGACAGCAATGGGAGCAATGAAGCCAAGAAAAGAATAAGGGAAAAACAAAGACGAAGGACAGGCGACTCACCAGAGCCAGGCTGTGAAGCAGGAGTCCCCTCTCCACCGGCATTTGGCGCCATGGCAGAGCCACCAGCGCCCAAGTTCCCCTCTTCCTCCATGGGTGTGAGCTCCGTGCCTGATGCCCTTGCCGGGGACGCCCCCCGCGGCGGCGTAGTCAATGGGGGTGGTGTGTTAGGAGTAGCCCTCTATGGCTCCTCCTGCTGTCGCTCCCCTCCTGCAAACCCGGCAAGGTCAGCATCATAGCATCGAGCACCCACTGCATGTTGAGTAAGAAGAGGGTGACGAACTTACGCTGGGGGCTGCGCCGGGGGCTGTTGTCCGGGCTGCTCAGCACCACCAGTGGTGTCTTTGAAGCCCCAGCCAGGGGTTGGCTGCTCGCCGAGGTCCTCGCCCTCTTCGCCCTCTGGGCCAACGTCTCTGCCTCCCTGCAAAAGCAAGAATGGATCAAGACAAGCGACCCAATTCGGGGAAATGGAAATGACAGTAAGGAACGGAGTACTTACTCGTCATCCGTCTCCTCCTCTTCCACCAGTTTCCTTTTCCTCTCCGGGCTGAGAGGCCCGACATAAAAAGGGAGCTCCACATCATCATCCGAGTCGACGCTTGCCGGGGGAGGCGAAGAAGGCAGCGGGGTTTGTGCGCGCCCGGATGAGGAAGGGGCTGTCGCCTTCTTCTTCTCAGCGGCCTTCGTCAGCCTCTTTGCTACCGAGGCCCTCGTGTGACGCCCGGACCCCTCCAGGGTCAATTGAGGCCGCGTAGCCCTGCCGGGCCGGACCGGCTCGCCGGTACCAGACCACCGCAGGACTCGCCCTCTTCCCCTGGCTGGCGTCGAGCCCGCCACCACGCCCTCCTCCTCCGACGACTCGTCGGCCGCGTCCTCGACAAGCGGAACTCCGGTGTCGGTGCTGCTGGCCTCCTCGGTGGCCGCCGCCCATAGGGTGAACTGCTCCTCCTCCACAGCCATTGCGGCCTTGTCCTCCACGCCCCCGGCGCTACCGGCCTCCATAGCGAGTTGTGCCTCCCTCGCCCTGGTGGCGATGTAGTCCAGCTCTGCCTGGGTGGTGTCCATGACAAGCCACCGCTCGGCGTCAGCATTGACGTACACCTAAATCAAAGTGTCGAAGAATTGCTGCACATCTGCGTCCGTCGGCTCCCTCCAGCTCGGGATGGGGCCGTGCGCGTTGCAGTCCGGCATCATGGCGACGATCTCGGACCGGCGTGAATTATTGCACAACGGGACCACCCCCACTGGCAACTTGAAGAGCGGCCCCTTGACGGCCTTGCCGGCCTTTACGGCAACCCTTGTGGCCTTGCCGGTCAGCTCGACCTCGCCATCGCGACCCACATCCAGCTGAAAGAGCTGCTGGCAGAAGTGGGCATGCGCCATCACCGTGAAGTTGTGGTCGAGGCCAGGGAGGAGCCGCTAATGTCAGCCGGATTCGTAAAAAGCCAGGCTGGCCTCCCCTTATTGTGCAACGGGGCGATCCGGCGGTGAATGAAGTCCGCCCCAATCATCTCAAGGGTGAGCCCAGCCCGGGTCAGCCGAAGAATCCTGGTGGTGGCCACAGTAAGCCTCCCATCGGCGGCGTCGACATCACCCCAATCGCTGCCGCGGACCGGCGGCACTCGGCGGACCTTGCAAAATTCCGACGGGTCTTTGTCCTCAATCCAGCACCACCGGTCACGCCGTTCCTCCCACCTCTCCTTCACGGCACCGTCCGGGTACGCCTCCTTGGATCTTGGGATCCAGGTGACGCAACCAGAGACGGCACCTCCCGCCTGGATTCGAGGATAGAAATAATGGCGGAAGAGCGCCGTGTTGGACTGCGCCCCGGCGAAGCCCTCGCAGAGATGCGCAAAGAAAGACATGCACGCCACCGCATTCGGAGTAAAATCCAAGAGGCGAAAACCGAAGGTGTGCATAATGTTGCAGAAGAAGTCGGAGAAAGGGGGCATAACCCGCAAGAAAAGTAATCAACGAAGAAGGGGTACCGACTTGGGGCAGGATCAGCGCAAGCGGCAGGAATGACGCGTGTCGCCGGGTGTCCCGAATTCTCTCCCCCCGTTTTCACTCCCCATAGGGACTTGAAGGAGGCCCGGAGCTCATGAACATCAACCGTCGAGGGGAAGAAGAAGGCGGACTTCGTCCAGTCCCCCAATAGCGCGCTCTCCGGTGGCTCCATGGTCCCGGAGCCCTTAGCCACCCCCTTGCCCTTGGCGGATTTGGGCGCCATGGCGGCCGAGAAGTCTAGAGGGTTGAGGAAGGGGGGTGGCAAAGCAGCGACTGCGGGCGACGACGAAAGCTTAGGAAGGAAGGAAGAGAGGGAACGGCGGCTCTGAGATTGGAAAAGGCACAAGGGGAAGAGGAGAAAGTGAGCGGCGCGCCCATGGTTATTCCTTCTTATGGGGGGAAATGCGGGCCGCCTCCTTCCACATTAACTGTGATGTGACGCATGCCCGCGGGAAGCAACCCCACGCATGCCGCCCACGTCACACACGCCTCCCCACGCCACGCCACGCGCGGGAAGCGTGGGAAGCGCAGCGCGCGAAGAGACTTACCGCGGTAAAAACCACCCCGCCTGCCCGCGCACCGTTTTTGGGCCTGGCCCAACAACGTGTTGCGCTTATGTGTGGCCCAGGCCCGGGGGCTCCTGTCGGTGTACAAAAAGAGGGGTACACTTTTTGTACCCCTATAATTGTGCATGGGCAGTCTGAGCCACGGGCACCGCCGCACCAAGCACGGCAAGGGAGGTGAGCAAAGGTAAGGCCGAAGCTCAAGAGAAACAGAACGACGCCAAGACCAAGACCAAAAAGAGCAAAGGGGACGAAGCGGACTCTCCCGGCAAGATCCTTGCCGGGGGGCAGTTTTAGCAAACCCGGCAAGACCCTTGTCGTGGCAGCTCGCCCCACACCTACGGAGCGAGTCACCCTTGAGTCCACTGCCCCCATGGGGCAAGGATTCGGGAGGCATCCCCGTGGTGGTATGCAGATCTTCGTGAAGACATTCAAGATCAGATACACACTTTAGAAGATGATGACCCTTGGCGGGATCCCAGCCGAGGAGGACCACAAGGCCCCCGGCAAGACCCTTGCCGGGGCCCCGGCAAGGCCCTTGCCAAGAACACCCGTGGGGGCACCGTCAGGCCCCCGCCAATCAAACCTCCACCGTCGCTCGCATGCAGTTGCCGACCCAACCAGCTGGGCAGGCACCTGCGTGGCGGCATGCAGATCTTCGTGGAGACCCACCACTGCGCCACCTCAGCTGCCTGCCTGCCTACATGGCACCGCGGGCACTGCTGGCCAGGGCACGTGTCGACGCAAGAGGGAGCGGCGACGGACGAGACAGGGCTCTCCCCCGTCCCCGATAAAGCAAGGACACCTAAGTAAGACGCATTAAATGCACCTAGTCATGTAATGCGAGGGATAACCTCGCATCACTGTACCCTTTCCACCTCCTGTGTGCCACTGTGGCAACCCCTTTCCCTATGAAAGGAGGCCCAAGGCGACCAGGAGGGGGATTCGGCTTTTTGGAGCTCCTCACGCCCCATAGCTAGTTCAAGAACACAGATAAACAATCCACCAAAGCAGGAGTAGGGTTTTACGCATCCTCGCGGCCCGAACCTGGATAAACGAACCGTGTGCTATCTGTTTGATCCGCTCTTTTCACGACCCCGCACCCCGCAACCTAGTAGGGATTCTTGTGATCCCATAGGTATCGTTCCCACCGACATGCAATATCTATCTTCCCTATTCGGTGTGTACTTGCAAACCCAATGCACTCCACAAAAATTGACATGTTTATAGGAGACATTTTCATCATAACTAGTGCAATCATCATTAGCATCATGGATATTCAAAGAATTCATACTAACAACATTGCAATCATGCTCATCATTCAAATATTTAGTGCCAAACATTTTAGAGATCTCTTCCTCTAGCACTTGAGCACAATTATCCTTTCCATCATACTCACGAAAGATATTAAAAAGGTGACGCGTGCGAGACAAACTCAATTCCATTTTTTTTGTAGTTTTCTTTTATAAACTAGACTAGTGCTAAAACAATAAACAAAAAGATTCAATTGCAAGATTTAAAGATATACCTTCACTTACCTAGCCTCCCCAGCAATGGCGCCAGAAAAGAGCTTGATGTCTACTACACAACCTTCTTCTTGTAGACGTTGTTGGGCCTCCAAGTGCAGAGGTTTGTAGGACAGTAGCAAATTTCCCTCAAGTGGATGACCTAAGGTTTATCAATCCGTGGGAGACGTAGGATGAAGATGGTCTCTCTCAAGCAACCCTGCAACCAAATAACAAAGAGTCTCTTGTGTCCCCAACACACCCAATACAATAGAAAATTGTATAGGTGCACTAGTTCGGCGAAGAGATGGTGATACAAGTGCAATATGGATGGTAGATATAGGTTTTTGTAAACTGAAAATATAAAAACAGCAAGGTAACAAGTGGTAAAAGTGAGCGTAAACGGTATTGCAATGATAGGAAACAAGGCCTAGGGTTCATACTTTCACTAGTCCTCTCAACAATGATAACATAATTGGATCACATAACTATCCCTCAACATGCAACAAAGAGTCACTCCAAAGTCACTAATAGCGGAGAACGAACGAAGAGATTATGGTAGGGTACGAAACCACCTCAAAGTTATTCTTTCTAATCAATCTGTTGGGCTATTCCTATAAGTGTCACAAACAGCCCTAGAGTTCGTACTAGAATAACACCTTAAGATACAAATCAACCAAAACCCTAATGTCACCTAGATACTCCAATGTCACCTCAAGTATCCGCGGGTATGATTATACGATATGCATCACACAATCTCAGATTCATCTATTCAATCCAACACATAGAACCTCAAAGAGTACCCAAAGTTTCTACCGGAGAATCACGACGAAAACGTGTGCCAACCCCTATGCATAGGTTCATGGGTGGAACCCGCAAGTTGATCACCAAAACATACATCAAGTGGCACATGATATCCCATTGTCACCACAGATAAGCACGGCAAGACATACATCAAGTGTTCTCAAATCTTTAAAGACTCAATCCGATAAGATAACTTCAATGGGAAAACTCAATCCATTACAAGAGAGAAGAGGGGGAGAAGAAACATAGGATCCAACTATAATAGCAAAGCTCGCGATACATCAAGATCGTGCCAAATCAAGAACACGAGAGAGAGAGATCAAACACATAGCTACTGGTACATACCCTCAGCCCCGAGGGTGAACTACTCCCTCCTCGTCATGGAGAGCGCCGGGATGATGAAGATGGCCACCAGTGAGGGTTCCCCCCTCCGGCAGGGTGCCGTAACAGGGTCCTGTGAGGTTTTTGGTGGCTACAGAGGCTTGCGGCAGCGGAACTCCTGATCTAGGTTTTGTTCTGGAAGTTTTAGGGTATGACGGTATATATGGGTGAAAGAGGTACGTCGGGGGAGCCACGGGGGCCCCACGAGGCAGGGGGGCGCGCCCCAGGGGGGTGGGCACGCCCCCACCCTCGCGGGCAGCTCCCGTATCTTCTGACATAGAGTCCAAGTCTCCTGGGTCATAATTGGGAAGAAAATCACGTTCCAAAAAGGATTTTTCTGTTTGGACTCCGTTTGATATTCCATTTCTTCGAAACACTGAAATAGGCATAAAACAGCAAATCTGGGCTGGGCCTCCGGTTAATAGATTAGTCCCAAAAATAATATAAAAGTGGATAATAAAGCCCAATATTGCCTAAAACAGTAGATAATATAGCATGGAGCAATCAAAAATTATAGATACGTTGGAGACGTATCACACGGCGCCTCAAGATAGGCAAACAGACGTGAGATAAATTGTAGTAGATTGATAGATCTAACGCCAAATAAAATAAATAAGGATAAATTGTAGCAAGGTATTTTAGTATTTTTAGTTTAATAGATCTGAAAATAAATGCAAAGAAAAATAGATCGGAAAGGCATATGATATAAGAAAGAGACCGGGGGCCGTAGGTTTCACTAGTATCTTCTCTCGAGAAAATAGCAAACGGTGGGTGAACAAATTACGATCGGGCAATTGATAGAACTTCAAATAATCATGACGATATCCAGGCAATGATCATTACATAGGCATCACGTCCAAGATTAGTAGACCGAATCCTGCCTGTATCTAATACTATTACTCCACACGTCGACCGCTATCCAGCATGCATCTAGTGTATTAAGTTCATGGAGAAACTGAGTAATGCAATAAGAATGATGACATGATGTAGACAAGATCTATCTATGTAGAGATAGACCCCATCGTTTTATCCTTAGTAGCAACAATACATACGTGTCGGTTCCCTTTCTGTCACTGGGATCAAGCACCGTAAGATCGAGCCCACTACAAAGTGATGTTTACTACGCAACTTTATTCTTGTAGACACGTGTTGGGCCTCCAAGCGCAGAGTTCTGTAGGACAGTAGCAATTTTCCCTCAAGTGGATGACCTAAGGTTTATCAATCCGTGAGAGGTGTAGGATGAAGATGGTCTCTCTCAAACGACCCTGCAACCAAATACAAGAAATCTCTTGTGTCCCCAACACACCCAATATAATGGAAAATTGTATAGGTGCACTAGTTCGGCGAAGAGATGATGATAAAAGTGTAATATGGATGGTAGAAATATATTTTTATAATCTGAATAAATAAAAACAACAAGGTAGTAAATAGTAAACAGGAACAAAAACGGTATTGCAATGCTTGAAAATGAGGCATAGGGTCCGTACTTTCACTAGTGCAACCTCTCAACAATGCTAACATAGTTGGATCATATGATTATCCCTCAAAGTGCAATAAAGAATCACTTCCGAGCTCCTATTAGCGGAGAACAAAAGATAGAAATTGTTTGTAGGGTACGAAACCACCTCAGAGCTATTATTTCCAATCAATCTAATCAAGAGTTCGTACTAAAATAACACCATATGACACATATCAACCAACTCTAATCTCACCTAGATACTCTAATGTCACCACGAGTATCCATGAGTTAATTCTACGATATTCATAAAACAACTTCATGGTCGTAATACTCAATCTACACAAAGAATTATAAGGACACCCCAAAGTTTCTATCGGAGAAAAGATAATAAAAACATGCATCAACCCCTATGCATAGATTACCCCAATGTCACCTCGGGAATCCGCAAGTTGAGTGCCATAACATACATCAAGTAAATCAATATGATACCCCATTGTCACCTCAAGTATTCATACCGCAAGACATACATCATGTATTCTCAGATCTGAACATTCAATCTGACAAGACAAAACTTCAAAGGGTAAAGATTCAATTCATCACAACAAGAGTATAAAGGAGAGAAACATCATATGATATATCTATATTAACAAAGCCCATAATATATCAAGATCGTAACCTCTCAAGATCACAAGAGAGAGAGAGAGAGAGAGATCAAACACATAGCTGCTGGTACAAACCCTTAGCCCCGAGGGTGGAATGCTCCCTCCACATCATGGTGGCCGACGGGATGATGAAGATGGCCACCGGTGATGATTCCCCCTCCCCTTCGGCAAGGTGCCGAAAAGGGTCTAGATTGGTTTTCAGTGGCTACAGAGGCCTGCGGCGGTGGAACTTCTGATCTAGGTTAACCCCGAAGGGTTTTGGAATATTTTTGAATTTATAGGATAAAGAGGGGGTGCGGGAGGCCACCGAGGTGGGCACAACCCACCTAGGCGCACCTGGGCCCCCAGGCGCACCCTGGTGGGTTGTGCCCCCCTCGGGGCACCCCATAGGTGCTGCTCTGGCTCAATGGATGTCTTATGGGCCATAAAAAATCTCCAACGAGTTTCGCGGTGTTTGGACTCCGTTTGATATTGATCTCCTGCGATGTAAAAAACAAGCAAAAAACAACATCTGGCACTGGGCACTGGGTCAATAGGTTAGTCCCAAAAAATGATATAAAGTTGCTATAAAATTATTGTGAAACATCCAAGAATGATAAAATAACAGCATGAATGCTTCATAAATTACAGATACGTTGGAGACGTATCACAAAGCACCTCTTTCCCTTGCAAGATAAATAGATCAAGTTGGCCAAACAAAACCCAAATATCAGAGAATAAATACGAGGCTATAAGTAATCATGCATAAAAGAGATCAAAGAAACTCAAATATTTTCATGGATATAAAAAGATAGATCTGATCATAAACTCAAAGTTCATCGATCCCAACAAACACACCGCAAAAAGAGTTACATCATATGGATCTCTGATACGTCTCCAACATATCTATAATTTTTTATTGTTCCATGCTATTATATTATCAATCTTGGATGTTTTATAATAATTCTATCGTCAATTTATATCATTTTTGGTACTAACCTATTGACATAGTGCCAGTTGCTGTTTTCTGCATGTTTTTTACATCGCAGGAAATCAGTACCAAACGGAGTCCAAATGCAACGAAACTTTCCGGAGATTTTTTTGGACCAGAAGGAACATAATGGGTCCTGGATGCACCTAGGGGTGCTCCGAGGAGAGCACAACCCACCACGGCGCGCCAGGAGGCCCAGACGCACCCTAGTGGGTTGTGCCCACCTCGGGTGCCCCCCGGACCGCCTCTTTGCTCTATAAATACCCCAATATTCCAGAAACCCTAGAAGCTTTGACGAAATATTGAGCCAGCTGCCGCAGAGTCCAGAACCACTAGATCCAATCTAGACACCATCTAAGATGGGATTCAGCACCTCCATTGGTGCCCCTCCAATGATGCGTGAGTAATTCTTTGTAGACCTTCGGGTCCGTACTTAGTAGCTAGATGGCTTTCTCACTCTTGCTGAATTCTCAATACAATGGTCTCTTGGAGATCCATATGATGTAACTCTTTTGCGGTGTGTTTGTTGGGATGAACTTTGAGTTTATGATCAGATCTATCTTTTTATATCCATGAAAGTTATTTGAGTTTCTTTGATCTCTTATATGCATGATTGCTTATAGCCTCATATTTCCTCTCCGATATTTGGGTTTTGTTTGTCCAACTTGATCTATTTATCTTGCAACGGGAATAGGTGCTTTGTAGTGGGTTCGATCTTACGATGCTTGATCCCAGTGACAGAAGGGGAACCGACACGTATGTATCGTTGCTACTAAGGATAAAATGACCGGGCATATCTCTACATACATAGATCTTGTCTACATCATGTCATCGTTCTTATTGCATTACTCCATTTTTCCACGAACTTAATACACTAGATGCATGCTGGATAGCGGTCGATGTGTGGAGTAATAGTAGTAGATGCAGGTAGGAGTCGGTCTACTAATCATGGACGTGATGCCTATATAATGATCATTGCCTGGATATCGTCATGAGTATTTGAAGTTCTATCAATTGCGCAACAGTAATTTGTTCACCCACCATTTGCTATTTTTATCGAGAGAAGCCACTAGTGAAACCTACGGCCCCCCGGTCTCTTTCTCATATTATTTGCCTTTGCGATAAACTTTTCCTTTGCATTTATTTTCAGATCTACTAAACCAAAAACACAAAAATACCTTGCTGCTATTTATTCTTGTTTATTTTATTTGGCGTTTGATCTATCAAATTACTACAATTTTATCTCACGTCCGTTTGGCTATCTTGAGGCGCCGCTACCCGAAAGGGATTGACAACCCCTTTTACACGTCGAGTTGCGAGGATTTGTTATGTGTGTGTAGGGGCTGTTTACGTTGTGTTGCTTGGTTCTCCTACTGGTTCGATAACCTTGGTTTCATATCCGAGGGAAATACCTACCGCCGCTGTGCTGCAGCATCCCTTCCTCTTTGGGGAAATACCGACGTAGCTTCAAGCGACATCAAAAGGAATTTCTAGCGCCATTGCCGGGGAGGATCTTCAACATATACCAGGTTCCTAATCACAAATCTCATCTCCTCGCAATTTACATTATTTTTCATTTGCCTCTTGTTTTCCTCTCCCCCACTTCACAAAAATTTGCCATTTTATTCGCCCCTCTTTTTTGTTCGCCGATTTCTTGCTTTCCAGTCTTGATGGCTAGCGTTCCTACTCATCCTTTGTCACCAGATTTTGAAGTTCTTTACTTCAAGCAAAGACAAGGAGAAAATTTGAAAGATGCCTGGTATAGGCTTATGGAATCGTATCGTATTTCCAATTTAAAGGGGGGAACTAAGTTTTTGCTCCATAATTTTTACATAGGTTTGGCTTTGCATCATAGACAACTTCTAGACTTTGCCGCTAAAGGAAATTTCATTGAGCTTGATGCCAATGCTGCCTATTAAATTTTAGAAGGAATTTTGGTAATTCCACCTCAAAAGGTGGGGTTTCATTTTACCCCTGAGGGAGCTCAAATGTTGGACAAACTTGGTGATTTGCATAAACATATGGTTGAAATACAGAAATATAGTGAACCCCTCAAACACCTCAGTGGTAGTATCAATCGCATGAATACCCTGATTACTCTTTGCAAGTAGGAGCTCTTTCGGTATGCCATTGCGAATAATTTGCCATAATATTATCAAGCAATTTAGTAGCTTCACCCAAAGTAATTTCCATAAAAGTACCACCTGCGGCGGAATCTAAAAGATTACGAGAAACCAAATTCAACCCCGCATAAAAATTTTGTATGATCATCCAAAGATTTAACCCATGAGTTGGGCAATTCCTTAGCATCATTTTCATCCTTTCCCAAGATTGTGCAACATGCTCATGTTCAAGTTGCTTGAAATTCATGATCTGGGTTCTAAGGGAAATAATTTTTGCGGGCGGAAAATACTTAGTGATAAAAGCATCTTTGCACTTATTCCAAGAATTAATACTATTGTGAGGCAAAGAATAGAACCAAATTTTTGCAGAATCACGCAAAGAAAACGGAAATAATTCCATCTTCACCACATCATTTTCCACATCTTTTTTCTTTTGCATATCACATAATTCCACGAAGGTATTAAGATGGGACACGGCATCCTCACTAGGAGTACCGAAAAATTGATCTTTCATAACAAGATTTCGCAAAGCAGTATTAATATCACAAAACTCCGCACTAGTGGCGGGAGGAGCAATCGGAGTGCCAATAAAATCATTGTTGTTGGTATTTGATAAATCACACAACTTGTTGTTCTCTTGAGTCATGATGAGTACGCAACAAGATTGCACCCAAAAACAGATCTGGCAAGAAAACGGCGAACGAAAAAGAGGGGCGAATAAAACGGCAAATTTTTGTGAAGTGGGGGAGAGGAAAATGAGAGGCAAATGGCAAATAATGTAAATTGCAAGGAGATGAGATTTGTGATTAGGAACCTGGTATATGTTGAAGATCCTCCCTGGCAACGGCACCAGAAATTCCTTTTGATGCGGCTTGAAGCTACGTCGGTATTTCCCCAAAGAGGAAGGGATGATGCAGCACAACATCGGTAGGTATTTCCCTCAGATGTGAAACCAAGTTATCGAACCAGTAGGAGAACCAAGAAACACAATGTAAACAACACCTACACACAGATAACAAATCCTCGCCACCCGACATGTTAAAGGGGTTGTCAATCCCTTCCGGGTACGGCGCCTCAAGATAGGCAAACGGACGTGAGATAAATTGTAGTAGATTGATAGATCGAACGCCAAATAAAATAAATAAGAATAAATTGCAGCAAGGTATTTTTGTGTTTTTAGTTTAATAGATCTGAAAATAAATGCAAAGGAAAATAGATCGCAAAGGCAAATAATATAAGAAATAGACCCGGGGGGCGTATGTTTCACTAGTGGCTTCTCTCAAGAAAAAGAGCAAACGGTGGGTGAACAAATTACTGTTGGACAATTGATAGAACTTCAAATAATCATGACGATATCCAGGCAATGATCATTACATAGGCATCATGTCCAAGATTAGTAGACCGACTCCTACCTGCATCTACTACTATTACTCCACACATCGACCGCTATCCAGCATGCATCTAGTGTATTAAGTTCATGGAGAAATGGAGTAATGCAATAAGAACAATGACATGATGTAGACAAGATCTATCTATGTAGAGATAGACCCCATCGTTTTATCCTTAGTAGCAACGATACATACGTGTCGGTTCCCTTTCTGTCACTGGGATCAAACACCGTAAGATCGAACCCACTACAAAGCACCTCTTCCCATTGCAAGATAAATAGATCAAGTTGGCCAAACAAAACCCAAATATTGGAGATGAAATACGAGGCTATAAGTAATCATGCATAAAAGAGATCAAAGAAACTCAAATACTTTCATGGATATAAAAAGATAGATATGATCATAAACTCAAAGTTCATCGATCCCAACAAACACACCGCAAAAAGAGTTACATCATATGGATCTCCAAGAGACCATTGTATTGAGAATCAAACGAGAGAGAGGAAGCCATGTAGCTACTAACTACGGACTCGAAGGTCTACAAAGAACTACTCACGCATCATCGGAGAGGCACCAATGGAGGTGGTGAACCCCATCCGAGATGGTGTCTAGATTGGATCTGGTGGTTCTGGACTCTACGGCGGCTGGATCAATATTTCGTCGACTCCCCTAGTTTTGGGAATATTGGGGTATTTATAGAGCAAAGAGGCAGTCCGGGGGCACCCGAGGTGGGCACAACCCACCAGGGCGCGCCTGGGCCTCCTGGCGCGCCCTGGTTGGTTGTGCTCTCCTCAGACCACCCCCTAGGCGGAGCCAGGGCCCATTATGTGTCTTCTGGTCCAAAAAAATCTCCGTAAAGTTTCGTTGCGTTTGGACTCCATTTGCTATTGATTTCCTGTGATGTAAAAAACATGCAGAAAACAGCAACTGGCACTTGGCACTATGTCAATAGGTTAGTACCAAAAAATGATATAAAATGACTATAAAATGATTATAAAACATCCAAGATTGATAGTATAACAGCATGGAACAATCAAAAATTATAGATACGTTGGAGACCTATCATACTTCAAAATTAAATATGATCTCATAGACCCTACTAGATTCTTGGGTCTAGACGAGTACAAAACAAGGCGTTCCCAGACATCATCCCATAAATGTGTCTCCTAAGAAAGGAATTTGATGAGTTTCCTTGCCGGTGAAGTACGTTTTCTTTAGGTAATTCCGATACTGCCACAAAGCATTATTGGAGATAGCACAGGTTACCTCATCTTGAGTTTCCAAATCAGCCATTCTCTATAGAGAAAAATGGGAAAATTTGTTGTGTTATAACCAACATGGGGTAGAAAGTATGGGACAAAGCAAAGCAATTGCCATGAATAACATTACATACACATAACTCTTGAAGGAACACCTACAGCTGGATTTTTTCTTCATCTTCAGTATAATATTTTCATGATGGGAAGATACACACATAGGATTTAACAACATCAAATGTGATAAATGCTAAACTACGAATGAATCATTGTGCTTTGTGCACAGGAATAGGTGTATTAACTGGTGGAGTTGGGGTTCTCCGTGGTAGTCCTGGCACTTTGCGCACTGGAGCTGCCTTACTAACTGCTCTTGTTTGGGAGCTCTGTGGTGGAGATGGTACTGTGTCAACTAGAACTGGGTCACTATCTGCTGGGGTTGAGGTTAGATTGCGTGAAGTTGGTTCTCTCTCCATCGGAGTAGGGGTAGAATCTGCAAGAGTCTGGGTTATGTATGGTAAGGATGGTTCTTGTGCAAGTCCAACCAGGGTGCTATCTCCATTGACAGGTGGCACTATTTTATTTTAAGACCATGTTTTTACTCTACTAGATAATTCCATCACCCCCTCTAATTCAAATTGTTGATAAACAAGAAAATTAGTTGAATGTATAGACCTTGTATGAGAGAGATATGAAATAGATAGTGAGGGGAAAAGAGGGCATGAAATAGTTCACATATATGTTGTTTAACTCAACAAGATATCATGACATAAATTCACATATATGATGTCTATCTAAACAGGATAGCATGACATAATTCAAAGATATATATGATGACTAACTACACATGATGGCATGAGATAATTACATGATGTCTTTAGTAAACAGGTTCACATGACATAATTCACATACATGTTATCTAAGTAAACAGGATGGCATGATATTACATATGTGATTTATATACTAAGAAGATGACATTCGCATATAAGATGACTAAACTATGCAGATGGTGTTGAATATTATGTATATGATGTCTAAACTATGCAATGCAAGACACCATATGCATGATACGAGTAGTATAACCCTGCCAAGTTAGAGCATACACCTCGGAGGGGCAGAAATGGTCATCTATCTCTGAATCCTCCTCTGAGGAGCTATCTGGACCCAACAAGAGATTTGGTTCGACATGTAGCACTATCTGCTCGGAAGACCTTGTTTTCACTCTAGATTTTTCCATCACCCACTTAAATGGCTGGTTCACAGAAAGAGTAGTTGAATGTACAAACATTGTCGACGAATGGAAATGTAATGAAAAACGAAATGGCAAGATATAATTCTAATATATGATGTCTGGCTAAACAAGATGGCATTGCATATATTTCACATATATTATGGCTGGCTAAAAAAGATGGCACTGCACAATTGACATATATGATATAGAAACTAAATAGGTGGCATTATAGAACATGTCTAATCTAAACCGATGACATATATGATGTCAAAAGTACAGAATGCATGGCGCCATATGCATGATATGACCAAAATCATCATGCCAAGTTAGAGCAAACACCTCGGGGGTAAATAGGAGTGGTCAGCTCTCTCTAAATGCACCTCTGAACAGTTATCTTCCTCTGGGTTACGATCTGGAGGAGGGGTAGGGGGTGTGCCATTGCACCCACCATGGAGCGATGTCTACATCACATTGTATTGTCGCGCAAGACTCTTCTCTTTTTCTCTATATGTTCAACATGACTGTGTACAATAACTGACATGCATACGAAAAAATATAGTGAGTGGTGACCCACAAGTATAGGGGATCAATTGTAGTCCTTTCGATAAGTAATACTATCAAATCCAACGAGGAGCAGAAGGAAATGACAAGTGGTTTTTATCAAGGTATTCTCTACAAGTAATGAAAGTAGCAGTAGCATATAGTTTCGTGGCAAGGTAATTTGTAACAAGTAACAAGTAGCAATAGTAACAAAGGTGCGGCAAGGTGCACCAATCCTTTTCAAAGCAAAGACAATCCTAGAAGTTATCTTATAGCAAGCAAAGCTTTCTCGAGGACACATGGGAATTGTCATCTAGTCATGTTCATCATGTTTAGTTGATTCACATTCGTTACTTTGATAATTTGATATGTGGGTGGACCAGTGCTAGGGTGTTGTTCTTACTTGAAGAAGCAACCCTCTTATGATTACCCCCTCCCTCAAGCATCCACAACTACGAAAGAAGAATTAAGAAAAATGGATCCAAATCAGCCCCTTATATATGGGGGATAACGCATAAACTAGGGTTTAAGCTTCTGTTACTCTCGCAACCCATCTTATACTTATTACTCCACAATGCCTTCCCTTATGCCCAGTTATGGTGAAGTGTCATGTAGTCGACTTTCACATGTTACCACTAAAGGAACACAACATACACATCATCAAAATATTGAACGAATACCAACTTCACATGATTACTTATAACAAGACTTTCCACATGTCCTCAAGAACAAAAGTAACTACTCACAAATTATATTCATGTTCAAGATCAGAGGTGTATTACTGAATATGATTGAGGATCTGAACATATAAATTCCACCAAATAAACCAACTAGTATCATCTACGAGATGTAATCAACACTACTAGCAACCCATAGGTACCAATATGAGTTTTTGGTACAAAGATTGAATACAAGAGATGAACTAGGGTTTGAGATGAGATTATGCTGGGGAAGATGTTGATGAAGATTGGTCCACCCACGATGATAAGATCGTTGGTCATGTTGATGGCTTTGATTTCCCCCTCCCGGAGGGAAGTATCCCCGGTGGAATCGCTCCATCGGAGAGTAAAAGTGCTCTTGCCCAGGTTCTGCCTTGAGACGGCGACGCTTCATCCCGAAAGTGTCCTTCTATTTTTATTCTAGGGCAAATAGAATCATATAGGAGAAGATGGGCCCCAGAGGCCTGCTGGTGGATCCACAAGCTCACCAGGTGCACCCCCTAAGATCGTGACTCTCTGATGGCCCCCTCGTGGTATTTATTATGTCAATATATTTTATATATTCCAAAACAATTCTCTATAATTTTTTAGGTCATTTGGAGCTGCGGAGAATACCCAACTCTGTTGTAGCCTTTTCAGGTCCATAATTCCATCTACTAACAATCTCCCTCTTCATGCAGAACCTGCAAATTAAGAGAGAAAAGGCACTAGTATTGCATCATAATGTGAAATAATGACCCAAAACATAATAAATAATAGTAGGAAAACCTGATGCAAAATGGACGTGTCAACTCCCCCAAGTTTAGACCTAGCTTGTCCTCAAGCGAAAGCCGAACCTGATAATCATGACCACATGTTTAGACAGAGAGGTGTCGATAGAACAAATTGCGGATATGAAAGCATCATGATCCTTTTCATAGCAGCAATATAACATCATAAAACTTCTCATAATCAAGTGATAATTCATTCACATTCCCAAGTATGAACCAAACTTCATTGAAAACTAACAAACTATGATCTCAGTCATTGAAACAATTGCAATTTACCATATTTTCAGAAAGAGTCTATGCAAGAGCTATGTTTAGCAAGTTCACATACTCAACTATCATTCTTCCATGATTGCTAACACTCACTATATATTTATGGAGCAAAAAGTTTTAGTCAAACACATAGGAAGATGGGGGTTTATAGTTTCACCTCCCAACTTATTTCTCTCGAGGATAATGTCAACAATAATAACCCATGATTACCTACATCCAACCGTTATATGTGCCGGATCTTTCCCTACCACATGATGCTTTCCAAGTGGAGAATAATTAAGAGTGGAATAGATATGAGCATTATTAAATCTTGCATAAAAGGAAATACTCAAAACTAAATTATAGGCCCCCTTCGCAGAGGGAAGCAGAGGTTGTCATGCCCTTTTTCATTTGGATGTGCAAGCTCTTAATGGAAAGGAACATCACTTTATACTTCCCCTTGTGATAGAAACCTTTATTATGTAGTCCGTCACTTTTATTTATTTACCATTACAAGTTCATACAAAGTTTATTTTCCCTTACAATAAAAGATCATAGTGCAACACAGGGGGGCATGCCCCCCCCCCCAGTTTTGCACATTTGTGATAGTTCTATGTTTTGTGCCCCACAAAATTTAGATTTTGTGTTTTGCTGCCCCCTAACCAGCTTTGTCAAGCTCCGCCGTTGATGTTGAACTTTCATAAGCTAAAACAGTATTATCTGTAATGAGTGTACAACGTAAGAAGGCACTCTGAACTGGAGGGGTAGTATCATCAAGATGGATTTTTAATCTGAATGCTATCATATTGGATATTATTTTGTAAAGAACATTACATAGACTAATAGGCCTATATCACCGCCTCTACAGGTTTGTCAAGTTGGAGAAGGCGCTGTGAGCACTGAAGATATGCCTCGCTAGGTTCCATCTGGAGGGGGAAATCAACACGGTTTGCATGATCTGCATTGCAGACTTCTATCGCAGCGCGCATGTGGTGGTGCTCCCCACGTGTGGGCTGGTCTTCCACTAACACTGCCTCCGGGAGGTGGTGGCTGGACAGAGCCCATGCCGCCCGCTCAGTTGGGCAGCTCTACTATGAACATTTATTTGTTTTCCAAAGATTTACGTAACTTTTTTTATTTTGTGTGCCTACTTATGTCCATTTCTGATGTTGGTGGTATTAAACAATATTTTTAAAAAGATTCTATGTAAGAGCTATGTTAAGCAAGTTCACATACTCAACTATCAATCTTCCATTATTGCTAACACTCACTACATATTTATGGAGCAAAAAGTTTCAATCAAACACATAGAAAGATGGGGGGTTTATAGTTTCACCTCCCAACTTATTTCTCTTGAGGAAAATGTCAACAATAATAACCCATGATTACCTACATCCAACCGATTATATGTGCCTTGATCTTTCCCTACCACATGATGCTTTCCAAGTGGAGAATAATTAAGAGTGGAATAGAGATGAAAATTATTAACTCTTGCATAAAAGTAAATACTGAAAAGTAAAAGATAGACCCTTCGCAGAGGGAAGCAGAGATTGGCATGCCCTTTTTCATTTGGATGTGCAAGCTCTTAATGGAAAGGAACATCACTTTATACTTCCCCTTGTGATAGAAACCTTTATTATGTAGTCCATCGCTTTTATTTGTTTACCATTACAAGTTCATACAAATTTTATTTTCCCATATAATAAAAGATCATAGTGCAACACAGGAGGGGGCATGCCCCCCCCCCCCAAGTTTTGCACATTTGTGGTAGTTCTATGTTTTGTGTTTTTTGCCCCCAACTAGCTTTGTCAAGCTCTTCCACTGATGCTGAACTTTCATAGGCTAAAAGAGTATTATCTGTAATGAGCCTACTAGGTATGAAGGCACTCTGAACTGGAGAGATAGTATCATCAAGATGGATTTTTAATCTGAATGCTATCATATTGGACACTATTTTGTAAAGAACATTACATAGACTAATAGGCCTATATCACCACCTCTACAGGTTTGTCAACCTGGAGTAGGTGCTGTGAGCACTGAAGATACCCCTCGCCATGTTCCATCTAGAGGGGGCAATCAACTCAGTTTGCACGATCTGCATTACAGACTTCTGTCGCAGCGCGCACATGGCGGTGCTCCCCATGTGTGGGAAAGTCTTCCACCACCACTGCCTCCAGGAGGTGGTGGCGGGGCATAGCCCATGCCGCCCGCTCTGTTAGGCAGCTCTACTGTGAACTTGATTTGTTTTCCAAAGATTTATGTGACCTTTTTTATTTTCTGTGCCTACTTATGTACATTTCTGATGTTGGTGATATTAAACAATATTTTCAGAAAGAGTATGTAAGAGCTATGTTTAGCAAATTCATATACTCAACTATCAGTCTTCCATGGTTGTAACACTCACTACATATTTATGGAGCAAAAAGTTTCAGTCAAACACATAGGAAGATGGGGGTCTATAGTTTCAGCTCCCAATTTATTTCTCTCGAGGATAATGTCAACAATAATAACCCATGATTACCTACATCCAACTGGTTATATGTGCCTGGATCTTTCCCTACCACATGATGCTTTCCAAGTGGAGAATAATTAAGAGTGGAATAGAGATGAACATTATTAACTCTTGCATAAAAGTAAATACTGAAAAGTAAAAGATAGGCCCTTCAGAGAGGGAAGTAGAGGTTGTCATGCCCTTTTTCATTTGGATGTGCAAGCTCTTATTGGAAAGAAACATCACTTTATATTGCCCCTTGTGATAGAAACCATTATTATGTAGTCCGTCGCTTTTATTTATTTACCATCACAAGTTCATACAAAGTTTATTTTCCCTTACAATAAAAGATCATAGTGCAACACAGGGGGGGCATGCCCCCCCCCCCAGTTTTGCACATTTGTGATAGTTCTTTGTTTTGTGTTTTTTTTGCCCCCAACTAGCTTTGTCAAGCTCTTCCACTGATGCTGAACTTTCATAGGCTAAAAGAGTATTATCTGTAATGAGCCTACTAGGTATGAAGGCACTCTGAACTGGAGAGATAGTATCATCAAGATGGATTTTTAATCTGAATGCTATCATATTGGATATTATTTTGTAAAGAACATTACATAGACTAATAGGCCTATATCACCACCTCTACAGGTTTGTCAACCTGGAGTAGGTGTTGTGAGCACTGAAGATACCCCTCGCCATGTTCCATCTGGAGGGGGCAATCAACTCAGTTTGCACGATCTGCATTACAGACTTCTGTCGCAGCACGCACATGGCGGTGCTCCCCATGTGTGGGAAAGTCTTTCACCACCACTGCCTCCAGGAGGTGGTGGCGGGGCAGAGCCCATGCCGCCCACTCTGTTGGGCAGCTCTACTGTGAACTTGATTTGTTTTCCAAAGATTTATGTGACCTTTTTTATTTTCTGTGCCTACATATGTCCATTTCTGATGTTGGTGATATTAAACAATATTTTCAGAAAGAGTCTATGTAAGAGCTATGTTTAGCAAATTCATATACTCAACTATCAGTCTTCCATGGTTGTAACACTCACTACATATTTATGGAGCAAAAAGTTTCAGTCAAACACATAGGAAGATGGGGGTCTATAGTTTCAGCTCCCAATTTATTTCTCTCAAGGATAATGTCAACAATAATAACCCATGATTACCTACATCCAACTGGTTATATGTGCCTGGATCTTTCCCTACCACATGATGCTTTCCAAGTGGAGAATAATTAAGAGTGGAATAGAGATGAACATTATTAACTCTTGCATAAAAGTAAATAGTGAAAGGTAAAAGATAGGCCCTTCAGAGAGGGAGGCAGAGGTTGTCATGCCCTTTTTCATTTGGATGTGCAAGCTCTTATTGGAAAGAAACATCACTTTATATTGCCCCTTGTGATAGAAACCATTATTATGTAGTCCGTTGCTTTTCTTTATTTACCATCACAAGTTCATACAAAGTTTATTTCCCTTACAATAAAAGATCATAGTGCAACACGAGGGGGGGCATGCCCCCCCCCCTAGTTTTGCACATTTGTGATAGTTCTATGTTTTGTGCCCCACAAATTTCAGATTTTGCGTTTTTCTACCCCCAACTAGCTTTGTCAAGCTCCGCCACTGACGCTGAACTTTCATAGGCTAAAAGATTATTATCTTTAATGAGCCTACTAGGTAAAAAGGCACTCTAAACTAGAGAGATAGTATCATCAAGATGGCTTTTTAATCTGAATGCTATCTTTGGATACTATTTTGTAAAGAACATTACATAGACTAATAGGCCTATATCACCACCTCTACAAGTTTGTCAACCTGGAGAAGGCGCTGTGAGCACTGAAGATACCCCTCGCCAGGTTCCAACTGGAGGGGGCAAACAACACAGTTTGCATGATCTGCATTACAGACTTCTGTCGCAGCGCGCACATGGCGGTGCTCCCCACGTGTGGGCACATCTTCCACCACCACTGCCTCCGGTAGGTGGTGGTGTAGCAGAGTCCATGCCGCCCGCTTTGTTGGGCAGCTCTACTGTGAACGTTGATTCGTTTTCCAAAGATTTCTGTAACCTTCTTTATTTTGTGTTCCTACTTATGTCCATTTTTATGCTGGTGGTATTAAAAAATCTTGATACATGTGCAGTTCAAGAAAAATATACTCCTCTATCCCAAAATGTAAGAACTTTTTACACTACTATAGTGTCAAAAAGCATCTTACATTTTGGGAATGAGGGAGTACTATATAGTGTTGTGCTGACGAATGTGCAAGGTGGGGGAAGCAAAATTCCATCTGCCGTTAGGCCGACTACTCATCTCTACTGAATTTTTTATCTATGAGCTAGATGATAATGTATGCACATCTGAAATCGTTGTCGTTTTTCTCCCTTTTCTCCTATGTATGAACTATCAGCATACTATCGTCATTTAAGGCTTTGAATGAATGTACATACAGATGAGATAGTGGCATTGAATTGAATTGTATGTTTTTATCAAATTGTGAGTTCAGTGTCATATGGCATTATCATTCTTTTTAAGTTGTGATTCGGACAAAAATAAGTACATCTCCGAGAAATTATCATTTGTCTGATCTAGAGAATAAGTAGGTTCAATCAATAACAGAGAAGATAAGGTTGGGATTCAGGGTTATCATGACGAGCTTAGGAGCGCAATTGGAGTGTCAAGGTTGCCCCACATTTTATCTAAGAAAGACGTAGAGGATATGTATATTGTTTAGCCTTATGGATAGGTCGCTTGTAGATTATCAAATTCATTTGTCACTCTTTACAAAAAATCTCAGTTAGCACGTTGAAACTGACAGCATCATAGTCGAAAGGAGAGAAAACTAAGGAAAGTGTTGCAAAATCATTTTGTTTGGGGTCTTCTATGTTGTATGGCGGAGCCAGCTGTATGGCTTGTATCCTCCCTATATTTCCATATTTGTGCGTGTGCTTTTTTGTGGTAATTGAAGGGCTTTATTCAAATAAAAGAGCTCTGGCATGATCAGCCATCAGGCTGGTAACCATAAAACTCAGAGGGGACTCCATCCAACAATCAGACACCTCCCGAGTGCATGCATGCATGGTGTGCACATAGGCGAGCTGGAAAGTTAAAGTGTCTCATTACATGTTGAATCAACAAGGAATTAAAACTAAAAGTTAATCCTTCAATGTCTAACAAAACTGGCGCTATAACCAAGCGTGAAGAATTGCGCGAGTTCCAGAGATTAACCACCTCTAAACTATCTATTTCAATGAATACTCGTGCAAAGCCCCTAGTTGAGTAAATACCACATCTTCAGGAATCGCCATTACCTTAGGATCGGTGACACCCAAACATGGCTTGCTCCAGGATCCGAGAAAAGTAGTGGAGGATCAAGCTACACCTCCCATACCTCCCATATGTGCCTCAGAAGAAATACCAACGTCGGTATTAATTTTTGTCCACTCGGCCTCAGGTGGTCGCTACCCATGTCCAGGTAAGATCTTAGAGTTTGCAATAGGAATATCAAGTAGCACAAGCATTTCCCTGGTCATCTTCATGGAATGGGCTTGATCCATACTAGCTTTATCATGAGTAATATTTTTTCGAGATATCCAAATCGACCACATCATTGTTATGGTCTTTGCCCCATATAAATCATTAAATCACAGGTTACAAAGAATGTCTCTAGACCAGGTAGTGGGATGGAGTTCAGGCAACTTAATCTCAAGCCACTCCCTCGCCTCCATCCAATATCGCTTCGCATGATTGCACTTGACAAGTGCATGCATCAGATCCTCATCTACAATAAGACATATTTTGCACCGAGCCAAAGTAGCAATGTGTCTGTGTTTTTAGAATGCCTTGAACTTGTAGAATACCACATAGCACCCACCACCAAAACACATGTACCTTGGGTACAACTTTGAGCTTCTATAGATGTGTCCACAACTGTTTTTCTTTAGCGGAAGTTTTTGTCATCATCCCTTCTTCTAGAGCAGTATGCTCACTTTGAATCACTAGAGAACAATATGTGAACTTTGCAGAATTTCTGTATTTGTACGTGTGATATCTAGGTTGTCTTATTGTTTTTCGACTCGTATAAATACAAGTAGCGCATAGCATTATTGCTTTTATGTGGAACTCAGAGCATTGTTGTTGGGCTCCCACGCCAGCACCCACGTCACGTGAGCGCCCCTGGCGGCATCGCCTCGATCTCCCTTCTCCAGCTAGCTCTACACCTGCCCAGGCCAGATCCGAAGTCCCCTACTTGCCCTCTCTCTTCTGCAAGGCTTGGCTCGGCGTCAAGCATTGGAAGTTACGGCACTCTCGCATCCACATAAGTGGCGGCTGGGCGTGCGCCACCATCGCCTGGATCTCTGGCCTCCATCCTCCCTCACGGCCACCATGACCGGATCCGGGTGCCCCCCGGAGCCCTCTCCCACGCCTGTCTCAGCGGCACCCCCTTCTCCTAGTTCGCCCAGCAATGCTGCTCGCACGATCCTTCACGGCGGCTACCACTGTAGTGGCGCCTCCCACTCCTGCACCCTCGTCCTTTCGCTGTCTGCGTTGTGTGCACTGGCTGCAGGCTCCATCCTGATTGTTGGCGTTCTCCCTCGCCCGCGGCCACTGCCCCCAGCTTGCAGTTTCAGTAGGTAGGATGGGGTGTGAAGGCCATGTTCATGCCCAGTTCCGAGCCTGTGTCGACAACTGCTTTGGCCCCGATGCCTGCCGCCCCTATCCCATTGTTAGTGCCGCCTCGGGTGTTTTGCAGCTAACCCCAGTTGTCTCGGCCATTGGGGACGACATTGGTTGTGAAGAGGAACTGGTTGTGATGCTGCCACCATGAGCGGTGTTGTGGGCCTCCGCTGCTAACGACGATGAAGAAGATGGCGAGGAGGAGTTGGCTCCCCAGACAGTGTCGGCGTCCACCAAGGTCCCTTGACTCTGGAGGGATGTGTGTGGGGCATAACACGGACACAAAATGAGGGTTGGCTGGAGGTGCTACCGTGGTGCGACACGTGTCATCTGACTTCATCACCATCCTCGTTTGGCTCTGCGGTAGATGCTATAGATGCCTTGCTCATGGGCATCATGCGTCTGTTTGCAAAGATCCGTTGTCGTGCTCCCGTTGTTTGGAAATGATCACCATGCGCGCAGATGCTGTAACCCATGGTGTCCTCTAGGCTCACTGCCATGCCTTGATGTGCCACCCGTGTCTCGCCTCGGCGTCGTGCATCGTCTTTGCTCCTGCTCCATGTGAGGGTTTGATGAGATTCGCGTTGCCCTCCAAGGCACTTCGTCGTGGGTCTTGGACGTGTGTTGTCTCTGCAGTCCGCTCTAGCTGGTCAGACTATGTTGATGCAAGGCTGCCTGGCGCGTGTTGGGAGCTTTTTGAAGCGAGCGGAGGCTACTCTGAGTAGACTCTTCCTTGTGTCGACTATGTTGCAGACCTCTATGTCATTGCATTCTCTCTGTGCGGTCGGTGTTTGCTCCACAGAGGATAGGGTGGAGTTATATGGCTCTTTCTCCCATCGTGTTGGAGACAATTCATCGTCGATGCTTACCTCCCCTCCTATGTTGTCTTCCACTGAGGGTGAGTCCATCGCCGTGCTCGTGGCTCCGGTGATGCAGATCATGCCCGAGCTTACGGAGTTGTGTTTGAGTCTATCAGTGGAGCATATGAAGGTGGACACGCTAGCGACTTCGAGTAAGGGACAAGATTCACCTCTGTCAAGTGAGCAGCTAGAGGTTCCTATGGTTGATGATGCAAAAGGGAACCGTGATTTCATGATGGATAGTAATCACTTTGTCGTGTTGTTGACGTGGCTTTGGCCTTACGAGTTGTCGTTGTCGGTTTTCTTGGCCGTGGTTCCGCATTGTAGAAGTGTTGAGGGTTGTGGTTGTTTGTGTGTCGGGAGCATTTAGTGGGGCGTTTACGTGGTCATGGTGTTTTTGTTGAGTGAATTTGTTTGCATCGGTTTTTATCCGATTTTTTATAAATTAACCGAGCAGTTCTCTTCTTCCAAATTAATCATCTACTAGATGCTACACTGGTATATGGTTTGTTGAGGGGGGAAAAGTCGGCCGGGGAAGAGCAGGAATGTTAACCCGGGGATAACGGTAGTCGTCGTTTGTCCAGTTCCCACTTCAACCAGCAAACCAAGTCACCGCAGGGGGAGACGCCACCGTGCCGCTCCCCGCGGCCACCATGGAGCCGCGCGAGATCGCCGCCGCCGCGCGAAGCTTCTCGGCGATGGCGCGGATCGTCGGCCCGGTCAGTACCCACCCCCTGCCCTCTTCATCTTCATCTTCCTCAACCCGTACCAGCGTCTCCCGAGCTTTCCCGCTAAGCGCCACGCTCCCCTCTGCTTCCTCCAGGACCCCAAGGCCGTCAAGATGCGCCGCCACGCCTTCCACCTCCACCAGTACGGCGCCCGCTCCCCTCCCTCCCCCCGATTCCTCTATTTCCTCGCCGGATTCGAGCCTAATCGTGTGACCTGCCTTGGTTTGGTTCCAGGTCGGGGTCCACCACGCTGTCGGCGTCGGCCGTCCTCCTGCCGCCGGGCGCCCTGGCGGAGCCGCCGCCGCTCCTTGCCGGTATATGCGCCTCCCACGGCCACGCCGGGGGCGTCGCGCTCACGGCCGCGTCGCTCGTCGAGGCGTTCCTGGTCGCGGAGCAGCGCGATAGCCCCAGCGAGGTTGGTTGCGGTGTATCGTGCTCACACATGTCTGATTGGGGTGATTCTGCTGCTGAGTTGCTGGTTGCTTGATGGAATGCCTGCAGGAACTGCAGCCGATGTTAGTACCGGAGGCGCGTCTCGATGTGCTGGTTGAGGTGAGGAACATTTGCAGGGACCTTGTTTTTTGCTGTATACCAGTATTGTAATGTGCTAACTATTCTCACTTGCATCACACAGTACGTAGTCTATTGAGTGCCTCCTTGAAAGAAATATGTGAATTCATATTAACGAAATTGGGTCAATAAATTGTGTCAAGCTGTCCATCGCCACATAAGAGTGAAAACTAAGGCAGATGCTTAGATTGGTGCATATTTTGGGGGGTTATTAAGACTTCAGATCAATGGGAGAGTATTGTAAAGGGCTGTAGGATTAGCAGATCAAATTAAATATCCTGTGCTTAATTCTGTGTGTTGAAGAACTGCACAGAGAATATCCATCCTGAATGACTTTTAGGAAGATTTTCCTGAAATCCTGATCTTTTCCTGGCATATGCAGGCTGAGGAATCAGGGAACATTAGTCATGGAGATTCTGGAGCTCCCCAGTGGCTTTCAGCTGAGTTACTTGCCATGGTGGGTGTTTCTTTTCCATGTGAAAACATATACTTGTTGCTACTATTACTTTTTTGTGTACCCAGATTCTAGTGCTACTTCGTTGGGACTTTTGCCTTGAGGCAACATAAAACTCTGTAGATTTTCATTCCGTGCTATTAAAACCGCTGGCTAAAAGAGGGGGGGGGGGGGGGTCCCTCCTTTAACTAACCGTTAGTGCTATAAGAATGGGCAGTGCTTGTGTGATTCTTCACTGAAAGGAAGTGCTACTTAGTAATATGAAAGGTGTACCAACTGGGCATACATGATTACAACAATGGAGGCAATAGCTGTTTAAAAGTTTTTTGGCTTTAAAGGATGTTCTTTGAGCTCAGAAAGAGTAATCATGAATTTAGACTTCATAATTATAATCAGAACTGCGTTTCTTTTTCGTTAATATTTTACAATGTTCTAGATATTTATATATGGCATTAGATGGAAAAATATGATTCATCGTCATCTCAGCACCTCAGTTTCTCCTTTTAGGTTGATGTCCCAGCATCTGCTGATTCTGTATCATCCTTGTTAACATATGATGGTTCACTGATTGGAAGCTCGTCATGGGATGTTGGCTGGCCACTGGCCGATGTAAATCAGAAGCAGGTTGTCTATTCATCAAGCTAAACTTGCCTGCCCTGATTTATAGCGAAGGAAGACTTACCGTTATCAGCCATTATCAGGTTGAATATGACGCCGGATCCTCCCTTGAGTATAACAGGAAGAATGTCTATGCTGAGTCTGTTGACCCATCAACAATAGCCAAGTCCGCCACAAGAATTGCTATACTAGGAGTCTCAGCCTTAACATCAAGTGTAAGGTTCATTATGATGCAGTTTCATTTCACTGAACTTTAGCATCTAAGAATAAGGTGCACTTAGTTTTTATCGAGTTGATGATCTTGGTCAATGATGATCAGAATGCAAGACATATCAACGTTCCACCGACGCCACAGCGAGGGGACTCTTTGCTGTTAGTGGGGTCTCCCTTTGGCATCCTGTCACCATTCCATTTCTTCAACAGGTAATTTTTATCTCTACTGCTTAAGTTCAGTAATAAGCATTTGGACCTAGTGTATTTGTAAGTTCAGTCAGCTAGAACATGGAGTACATAGTTTATGTTATTGATCAATGTAATACAACCTCTTTAACTAAATAGAAGACGTTATTGCAGTTCAAATTCAACTGCAAAAAAGTCTTATATTTAGTTACAGAGGGAGTATTAACCTTCAAACAGTTGAAAACTTGATGCCGTTACATATCTGTTATGGCGATAATACTAAACTCTGAAGTGTTGCTCTTTATTTTTTCTTTGCATGTCCTCACTGAAGCTAAAAACACAGGGATAGTCTAATTCTGTTTGAGGCATGTGCCGTGAAGGCTTATTCATCGTCAATTAGCCGCTCTAGTTTTTGCCTTCGGAAAGACATGCATGCTATTATCCACTTTATTATGTCACATTTATTCTAAAACAAAGAGGTATTGTCTGATTAATTCATAATCTTGATGTTATTATGTAAGCAGTATATCAGTCGGTGCTGTTGCAAACTGCCTACCTCCAGGCGCTGTCAGGAGCTCGCTGCTGATGGCCGACATCCACTGTCTTCCTGGTATAGATATCACTATCTCTGTTAGGATATACATTTATGACGTCAGCTGTTAATAAATTTTCAAATATTGTAAGGTATGGAAGGTGCTCCAGTGTTTGATAAAAATTCTTGTCTTGTGGGGATGCTGATGAAGCCATTAAGACAGAGAGGCAGCAACATACAAGTTCAGGTGAGTTTACTGGTGTCTGTAATATACTTATACACATGAAAGAGATATGTGAACTTAGGTATCTGCATGACAGCTTGTGATTACATGGGAGGGAATATGCACTGCATGGAGCAGAAACAAACTGGAACTAATTGAGCAAGTCTCAAATGAACTACTGGATGACAAAAGTGCAGACAGTAAAATGGTGGAATCATGTAGCATGGATAACCATAGAAGGTTCGTCTCTAATTCAGCCAATGACCTTAATCAGTATAGCATTCCACCTTCACTCAGAGAGGCTATATCCTCGGTTGTTCTTGTCACGGTTGGTGATACAACTTGGGCTTCAGGTATTCTCCTCAACAAGAATGGCTTAGTTCTGACAAATGCTCATCTTTTGGAGCCTTGGAGATTTGGGAGAACTTCACCTTTAGGTTTACAACATAAAACCACCTCACTTGCTGGAGAATATCTCCATGGAGAAAATAAATTGTTGCAGTCACAGCATTGCAAGATGTCCAATGAAGATGCTGTTAAGCATGAGGTTTCATTCTTTAATTTGGGTTCCAAGAGAGAGAAGAGAATATCTGTTCGTTTGGATGATGGGGAGAAACAGACGTGGTGTAGTGCTAGTGTGGTGTTTATCTCCAAGGGGCCGCTTGATGTTGCCTTGCTTCAAATGGAAAAGATCGCGATTGAATTTTGTGCAATTAGACCAGAATTTGTTTGTCCGACAGCAGGGTCGTCTGCATATGTTGTTGGGCATGGTCTTCTTGGACCTCGATCAGGTAATAAGCCTTAGAACCGTAGTTTCCAAAATATTTCCTACAGCAGATTGATGCTTAATTTATGACATGTACGTTAACTGTTTTATTAATGTAACGTTGCTATTTGGGTATTTGGCTGTACTGCTGTAGGTCTATGTTCCTCCCTTTCCTCTGGGGTTGTCTCGAAAGTTGTCCAAATTCCATCAGCTCAACATTCTCATCAGCCTAGCAATGTGCAGACTGACAATATGGACCTGCCAGTAATGTTGCAGACAACAGCGGCAGTTCATCCTGGATCTAGTGGTGGTGTAATTGTCAATTCACATGGTCGAATGGTTGGACTAATAACAAGGTATGCACAAACATTGTAACAGTATTAGTGGACACCACGTCACCACTGTCAAATTGCATGCGGTTTGTATCAGTATTACCCATTCTTTTGGTGGATTTGTACTATTCCGGAACTAGCTTTGCTGTCTTGGTGTTTTCCTGCTTCACCTATAAAGTGACCCACTTCCCTTTGTCCTTCATTCTCTGGACCGTAAGACTGTCTTTGCAGTCATCTTAGTTTTCTAGATTCTGGCAAAGGCCCAACATACTCGTTTCCATTCACTTATTTCTTCTGTTAACATATGCAGCAATGCTAAGCATGGCGGTGGGAGCACAATACCTCGTCTGAATTTTAGCATCCCCTGCAAATCTCTGGAAATGGTCTTCAAGTATGCAGGTGCTTGTTCAAATCATCTTCTTTTTTGTCATCTGAGCCTTCCAGGGTATATAGGACTTTTTTGTCAACCTTCTCCCCTTTTGTACAGCGAATGGAGATTACACAATTTTGGAGCAGCTGGATAAACCAAATGAATTGCTCTCATCAGTGTGGGCACTGGCACAAGCACCATCATCTCTCCCATTTCTCAGTAGCCCCCCTGGGAAGAGCGGAGAGGGGAAAGTTTCGGAGTTCTCAAAGTTTCTCGCCAATCAGAAAGAAGGTTTGACATCTATAAGTGATTTGGAGGCTTTCCTTAAACACAAGACTCCCAGTAAAATTTAGATGGGATTATTTCTGCAAAGCACAAATGGATAGTACTAGTACCCTGAATGCATAGGAGTACAGAGGAGGAAAAGAATGAAAAACTAAGGATTCGGGTAGCCTGAGCACCAAAATGGCAGGCTCTAATTTGGCGAAGTTGGGGTAACCTGAACACTGAAAGTTCTACAAGATTTGGCCTGCCGCTACAAGGCCGTCAAAGCATACTCACAGATTGAGATTGCTAACCAGGCCTGCCGCTAATGAATGAGTCCCCCCCCCCCCCCCCCCCCCCCAAAAAAAAGATGCATGTTGATTCATGTATAGTTTGTTTCCAAGTAGAAGGGTGTTACAATAGCGTGTTGAATTTGGTTCAAGATACTGGACATATCTTCAGGAAGTGTACGAGGATACTGGAAGCAATACAGGTTGTACAAACTGAAAAGATAATCTTCTACCATTTGCGCGTGAGTAGTACTACCAATGCTTTTTCAGCGCCTGCAGTTAGTCTGAAAGCATCGACATGTTTTCTGATTCATTTAACCTTTGAATTCATAATGAAAATCAATCTGGGTTTGTCCTCAGAACCAATCTGGGATTTTGATATCCTACTACCACACATTTCCTCACGCTATCGTAGTGATAAAAATGATGCGCACGAAACAAACATTATACAGTGTTTTTTTTTTTGCAAAATAACGTTATACAGTGTTCGTCTAGCATCCATGTGTTGTTTGCACTTATGCACTGTGAACAACACGTCCTCTTATCATACGCCGGATAGTGATGTAAGACTGAGCTTCAGTGCTGTAACTGCACGTGTAGTTGGGTCAGTGACATGTGGGCCCAGAAGCAGCAGTTAGGCATCACGCCTCCGAAGGGGCATTGAAAACAATGAACTGTGTAGTTTGACAATACCGAAGTAATCCTACCAAAATGGTTCAAATTGTTAAGGCCAAAACATTCTCCTCCTGTAGGGGCAAAAATCCTTCACCAGTCGGGAAAATAAGGTCAATCTGCCTTTACAATGTAAGAAGAAGAAAAAGAAAATGCATAAATCTATGCTCTTCTTGTTCCCTGAAGGCACGCCCATCCATCCATTTCGGATACAGATACGTTGTCCAAGTACCTGGAGTAAGCCTTTTCGATCTTCGGAACCTATATCAGACAAGATATAACTGGTGAGGTACCAAGAGAAGCATCGTAACCAAGAAACAAAGCTCTGAATGACGTTAAATTTTGGAAACAGTCAAATTCCTTTTACCTGCTCACTCAATATCCCTGAAACAGCAACTGTTCCACCGGTTTTCGCAAACCCAACTATGTCCTCGACCAGCTCCAGCAAGGGGTTCAGCAGTATATTTGCAGCAACAATGTCGTACGTCCCCTTTGAGGACTTCACCTCAAGGTTACTGCCAGGCTTTTCCTCTTCTGATGATTTGTCGATGCTCCTTGAGAAGCATGAAGGCTCGGCGCCTGTCGGTACCAAGTGAACCAGCATTCTGTCGGAATCCATACCGTTCAGCAGCATGTTCTCACGAGCAGATCTTACAGCTTGAGGGTCAATGTCTATACCAGTCGACAGAGCAGCACCCATCTGCATTTGTAGTGTAAGCCAACAATGAGAGCATGAAACAAGGCATATTGCTGATGTCTTTTCCTGAAAAATACTAAACAAGAACAGTTTTAAACATTGCACCTTCAGAGCTGCAATGCCCAACACTCCGGTGCCTGTTCCATAGTCCAAGACATGCTCACCCCCCTTAATAACTTCCTTCAGAAAAAGAAGGCACAATTTAGTCGTCGGATGCTCCCCGGTTCCAAAAGCCAGGCCTGGATTGATGATGATATTTGTGGCCTGTGGATCCTGTGGATGGAGGAAGATGGGCATGGCACATGACGAAGTAACTCTCAGTTCAAGCGCTCAAGTAGGCGAAGATAAACGAAAACAACACTTATCTAAAAATAAATAAAGAAATTAAAAGGAAAAGAGCATGGTGTATGGAGCAGACATACGGGGGGAGTTTTCCATTTAGGAATGATCCAAAGGTCATCGATAACTTTAGTAGACTCATACGTTTCCTGCAGACATATAACAGTAACTTTTTCAAGTATCTGCCAACCAAAATCAGTGTATCTGCAGACATGCCGTATCGGTATGATGCAGATACTCGCATTCGTTCATCACATCACATGAAGGCACAAAACAGAACAATGGACTTTTCACTCTCAGATCATCATGTATATAAAAGTTGCACAAGTAGAATATCAAGACCCCAAGAAGTGAGAACCGAGTGTGTGTTAACCTGCACGAGTGTCACCCAATCGCACTGCTTTCCTACAGAGGTTTCATACGCTGGGCTGTAGTCCAGACCAGCTGAGCTTGCAGCACTCGAAACGCTCGAGCCCACGTTCTCCCCGTGTGCATATATGGTGGTTATGGAGATCTGCACAGCACACGATTGCGCACATTAGATCTTTGATTGACGAATCTTGTGCATCATCTGTAACAAGCAAGCCATGGACAGTAAGACTGAAACCTTCTCCAGATTGAGTTAGCTAGAACCACAGGAAATCATCCGACTGTCTGAACCCCAAAATGCACAGAGAATGAACTCACCTCGTCAATATTCGCAGCGTCCGCGATGTCGTCCACCGTGACGGAGCAAGCGCCAAAGCACAGCAGGGACTCGGAGAGCAGTTCCTGGATTGCGAGGACACGTGAAACTTTTGTCAGGGAAAATTTCAGATGGAGGCTAGAAAGTAGTAGTAGACTAGTAGTAGAAACTAGTGCTCTGAACTAGAGGGGGGATACTGACGGCGTCCTCCTTGCGGCAGCGGATGCGGACGGAAAGGTAGGGCGCGGCCACGTCGTCGTAGACGCTGCCGGCGGCGGAGCTGGAAGGCGCCTCGTCGTCCACGCTGACGGCGCGGGCGCAGAGGCTCCTGCCTCGCGGGGAGGCCCCGGTTGGTGAGCCCACGCCGACGCGGCACGCCGAGGGGCGAGCAGAGAGCATCAGGAGAAGGGGCGAGACGCCGCCGCTGCCGCCGACGCCGCGGCGGCTTACGGTCGTGTAGGGGGAGCAGAGCGAGAGGGCAAGGGGCGAGGAGAGCAGGAGGCGGCGGAGAGGGGCGCGCGCCAGCGGCAGCATCTCGGCGGCGGCGGCGGGGGCGGCTCAGTCGCCGAGAGCCTGAGCGGAACGGACGGTTCGGTGCGGTGCGTCCCAAGCGTAGAGCGCGGGTTCGGAGGAGCACGGCTGATTTTTGTTTTTCGTGTGCTGCAACGTGTGGTTTCGGTGGCTACAGTACAGTACAGCAGAGGGCCCGTTTCAGTTTTCTGCCGTGGCCCTTTCTTTTTCTCAGTTCTACGGCGGCCGTTTTGGATCTTTTTTATGTAGAGTCTTTGCAGTTGCGAAAGCAAAGAACAAGCAAGCATATCAATGCCGATCTATGAAATCCCAGTTTTATCTAAGCAACCTTGTGAGATATACTCCCATGAAAAAAGAACTTGTGAGATACTACCTCCGATCTGCGACACTTATTATGGATCGGAGGGAGGGGAATAATACAAATAACAATTTAGTAATAGTAATCAGAATGATATCACACCATCGTTCTTCATGTGTAGGAATTTGGGAAGGAGGTCCAAGTGGCTGCTAGAATTCTTGTGCTTTTCCCTATGAAACTGGGATCAAAGGAAAATGTCCTCCCGCTTTCTTTTGATCCATTCCTTTGAACAAAACATATACTCCCTCCGTCCAATAATATAAGAACGTTTTAAACACTAGTGCATTTGAAGTCTAAACCAGAAAGGTCCTTAAGCTACGTCATTGGCGACGGAGGCGAAGTGTTACGCCCTCTGACAAGGTGGCTCCATCTATCAAGGCCACGCCGGCTCCTGTTGGGCTGGAACGACCGCACCGACAGCCCAAGCCCAACAGTCGCTTCCCGGCCCATGTGTGGGATACCACGTGCGGAGTTAAAAGCAAGCCAAGCCCTCCTGCGAGAGGTGGCGATTGAGTACTGTAATCTAGCGGCGGCTACCTAACCCGATCCCCTTTCCCTTCCCCCTGTCCCTCTCAAGAACCCTAGCTAGGGAGTGAATCGGTGTATCGGAATCGTGTATGTGAGTGATTTGCTTAGCGGGAGTGTAACAATTGGCATCAGAGCCATTCCGATCCGCCCAAAAATTTTCCCCATTCCCAAATCTGGCCGGGCGTTTTCCCTCTATCATCCAGACTCGCCGAGGGAAGGCGACCACCATGGAGGACCACACCAAGGCGTTGGCGGACCTCACCACGGCCATCACCGCGCTCACGACCAAGATCGACGCCCTCCAGCCGGTGGTGCTCAAGCTGCAAGGCTGGAAGCCCGTCGTCGAGCGATCCATGGAGGAGCTGCGACAGGAGGTCGGCAGCCTCCGTACCCAGCTCGGCGCCAAGGCGCCCATGGGAGACAAGGCCACGGAGGAGGCGCCGCCCCAGATCCGCCTCTCGGATCTGCCGCCCCTGCTTCCTCTCCTGGTGGACGCGCCGCTGCCACAACGCGGAGCCGTTCCAGATCACGGGCCACAGAGCCACGGCATCGCAACAGATCTTCGGGGGAAATCGTCGGGAGAAACTCAGACCCCGCGATTGCCTCCGGCCACTGGTACGTACGACTCCTACCACCACGGGGAGCACTCGTTCTCAAGGGACCGGGGATATCATCGCCTACCACCACCACCACGTTTCGATTTTCCTCTGTTCGATGGGACTAGCCCGAAGGCTTGGCGTCTCAAATGCGAGGCCTACTTTCGGGTGTGCATGATTAGTCCGGATGCATGGGCCAGTTGTGCGGCCATGTATTTCACATAAGGGGCACTTACTTGGCTCCAATCATCGCAAGCACACCTGCACTACCCAGACTGGGGCGATTTCGCCACGGCAATTTGCACCCAATTTGGTCGGGAAGAATTTCAAAATCTTCTTCGACAGTTCAATAGGCTTAAGCAAAATGGAAAGGTGGCTGAATATGCTGAGCAATTCACGCAAATTATGCACCAACTTTTGGCTCACCACACATCTTGGGATCCTGCTTTCTTTGTTACCCAGTTTATCGATGGGCTACAGCGCGACATTCGCGCAGCCGTCGTTTCACATCACCCCAAAACACTGGATACTGCTGTGGATCTCGCATGTTTGCAGGAGGAGGTGGTGGAGACATTCAGGCGGGAGGACAGGCGGCATTCCTTCCCACCCGCACTGCCGGGGAGTGGTCGCATGGTGCCCCACACGGCTCTTCCCTTGCCACCGCCCCCGTCGCGCCCAAGTGCACCTCCGCCAGAGGCGCGCCAAGAGGATCACCGCGTCACCGACAACAACAGGCCAACTACTAGCGATGACAAGTTGGCTGCCCTGCGGGCCTATCGGCGTGCTAAGGGCCTCTGCTTCACGTGTGGTGAAAGGTGGGGGCGCGATCATCGTTGTGCACCCACGGTACAGCTTCATGTGGTTGAGGAGCTCCTGGAGATGTTTCAAGGCCAATCTGCAGAAACTACACCGGAGGAGTCTACCGCCATCGATGCGGACTGTTGTGTGCTGTCCAAAGAAGCCGTGGAAGGTGCAAAATCTGCCACAACCATGCGGCTTCATGGCTGGGTTCAACAACGGGAAGTTCTCATGCTCGTCGACTCGGGATCATCGCACAACTTTGTTAGTACTGACTTGGCGTCACAGTTGCAAGGTGTTCGGCCAGCCCGTCAGCCTCTGTCAGTCCGAGTAGCCAATGGAGGAGAGCTTCGCTGTGAGCAGGAAATACCGGCCTGTTCCTGGCAATCACAAGGTGTTCAGTTTTCCACAGATCTCAAGGTGTTGCCGTTGGGGTGCTATGACGTGATTCTAGGCATCGACTGGCTCGCTTGTCATAGCCCCATGAAGGTGCATTGGCTGCAGAAGACTATGGACTTCGAATATGAATGCAAGCAAGTTCACCTCACTGGAGCGCGAGCTGATGTCACCCACTGTCCGCAGATTGCGGGTCATGAACTGCAAGAGCTGCTGGATCAAAAGGATGTGGCCAGAGTGGTGCAGCTTTGCACCTTGGCTGACGACATGGAAATACAGCCCATTCCGGCAGAAGTGGCTGAACTTTTGGAGCAGTATGCGGTACTCTTTGAAGAACCCAGTGGACTGCCGCCTCAACGCTCGTTCGACCACACTATTACGCTGGTTCCCGGAGCGCGACCAGTCAACCTCAGACCGTACAGGCACAGTCCATCTCAGAAGGAAGAAGTGGAACGTCAGGTCGCTGAGATGCTCGCTCAAGGGATTATCCAACCCAGCTCCAGCCCTTTCGCGTCGCCAGTTCTGCTAGTCCAAAAGAAGGATCTCACCTGGTGTTTTTGTGTGGACTGTGGACTATCGGAATCTCAATGCAGTTACGATCAAGAATCGCTACCCGTTGCCAGTGATAGAAGAGCTTCTCGATGAGCTAGCCGGATCGCTGCTCTTTACCACTTTGGATCTGCGGGCAGGATATCATCAGATTCGTATGCGGCCAGAGGATGAGCATAAAACAGCGCTCAAAATCCATCATGGGCACTTCGAGTTCAAGGTCATGTCGTACGGCGTCACGGGGGGGCGGCAACCTTCCAGGGAGGCATGCACATCGTGTTACACCCATTGGTTCGCCATGGAGTGTTGGTATTCATCGACGATATACTAGTACACAACCGCGATATGGACACTCACATATAGCTTCTTTGACAAGTTTTCCAGCGGCTGCAAGAACACGGCTTGAAGGTGAAACGCAGCAAGTGTTTCTTTGCCCGTCCACAACTCAGATATCTGGGGCATGAGATCAGTGGCGATGGCGTTCGCACCAAAAACAAGAACATCATTGCAGTGCAGCAATGGCCCGTGCCTACAAATGTCAAGGAGGTCCACGGATTCCTTGGCTTGGCTGGTTATTACCGCAAATTCGTCCGAGGTTTTGCAATCACCAGTCGCCCGCTGACCGACCTGCTCAAGAAAGGAGTGGTTTTCCGTTGGACCGAATTGGAGGACGGTGCCGTTTGCGCCTTGCAGCAGGCTCTGATGACTGCTCCAGTTCTGGCGCTGCCTGATTTCAAGAAAACGTTCGAACTCGAGACCGACGCATCTGATCTGGGAATAGGCGCAGTCCTTTCTCAAGACAAACACCCTATCGCCTTCCTCAGTCGCGCGTTGGGGCCACACAACAGGCAGCTCTCCACCTATAAGAAAGAAGGGTTGGCTATTCTCATGGCCGTGGATCATTGGCGCGCGTACTTGCAAAACGACGAGTTCATTGTGCATACTGATTAGCGCAGTCTCATCCACCTCGAAGATCAGAGGTTGGCAACACCATGGCAGTAGAAGATCATGGCCAAAATGCTCGGGTTGCGTTACCGTATCGTCTACAAGAGGGCTATTGACAACCGCGCGGCTGACGCCTTGTCTCGCAAACCTGGGCCACCACAAGGCACCCTCGCAGCCATTACCACCGCAGTACCGGCGTGGTTGGAAGCAGTTCAGCAGGGATACACTGAGGATCTAGCGGCACAGAAGATTCTCGCACGCTTGGCGACCTCCACGAGCAATCTGGATGGTTTTCACTTGCAAAATGGGATTATCAAACAACACAGACGCATATGGCTCGGGGACAATGTGGAGTTGCAGAAGCAAGTGCTCACGGCTTTGCACACCGGAGCAATCGGAGGCCACTCCGGTTTCAACGTCACATACCGCAGAGTGCGTCGGCTCTTTACATGGCTAGGCCTCAAACATCATGTCAAGCTTTTTGTGGAAGCATGTCAGATCTGCAAGCAAGCTAAACCGGAGCGTGTGCGATATCCCGGGCTCCTGGAGCCATTACCTGTCCCGACCCAAGCTTGGCAACTCATCACCATAGATTTCGTGGAGGGGTTGCCGCGTTCCTCGGGATGCAACTCCATCCTCATCGTCGTGGATAAATTCTCGCGGTACGCCCACTTCATACCTCTGTCACACCCCTTCACCGCATTCCAAGTGGCTCAAGCATTTGTAGATAACATTTACAAATTGCATGGCCTGCCGGAGTCGATCGTCTCGGATCGCGACCCAGTCTTCACCAGTACCATGTGGAAGGAGCTGTTTCGACTGACGCACACCAAGCTTCGCATGAGCACAACGCGACACCCACAGACGGACGGGCAGACGGAGCGTGTTAATCAGTGCCTGAAGACGTTTCTTCGTTGCTTCATCCACGCATGCCCAACAAAGTGGTACATGTGGCTTCCGCTGGCGGAGTTCTGGTACAACACTTCACCCCACTCTGCCCTGGGCACATCTCCGTTCGAAGTTCTCTACGGCCACGCCCCGCGCCACTTCGGCATCGTCGATCCAGTGGCATGTGCATCTCCAGACCTGGCGGATTGGCTTTAGGACAAGGCACAGATGACGACACTCATCCACCAGCACCTGTTGCGTGCGCAGCAGCAAATGAAGGACTCAGCCGACAAGTGCCGCTCCGACCGCGTCTTCGCCGTCGACGACTGGGTCTTCCTCAAACTGCAGCCCTACGTCCAGCGTTCGGTGGCCACCCGTGCCAACCAAAAACTGGCGTTTCGCTACTTTGGCCCCTATCAAGTGATCCAGCGCATTGGTGCCGTCGCGTACAAGCTCTGTCTGTCGGAATCCAGCACTGTTCACCCTGTCTTCCACGTCTCCCAACTGCGGCAAGCACTCCCTCCCACGGAACAGGCGCAAGTCCAACTACCAGCAGCGGCTGCTTCAAGTCCCGTACCAGAGGAGATCTTACAAGACCGGCAAGTGCAACGTGGGGGCGCTCAGGTGTCGCAGGTCCTGGTTCGCTGGACTGATCAACCACCCGAGCTGGCCACATGGGAAGATCGCGCTGAGCTCCAGCATCACTTTCCGGCGGCGCCAGCTTGGGGACAAGCTGTGTCTCATGGAGGGGGGATGTTACGCCCTCTGACAAGGTGGCTCCATCGATCAAGGCCATGCCAGCTCCTGTTGGGCTAGAACGACCGCGCCGACAGCCCAAGCCCAACAGTCGCTTCCCGGCCCATGTGTGGGATACCACGGGCGGAGTTAAAAGCAAGCCAAGCCCTCCTGCGAGAGGTGGCGATTGAGTACTGTAATCTGGCGGCGGCTACCTACCCCGATCCCCTTTCCCTTCCCCCTGTCCCTCTCAAGAACCCTAGCTAGCGAGTGAATCGGTGTATCGGAATCGTGTCTGTGAGTGATTTGCTTAGCGGGAGCGTAACACGAAGGGGTGGCGAAGGTGAGATGAAATGTTAGGGCTAAAGATCTATTAGAGTCTGGGAAGGCTTGATCTAACCACTAGTTGTAGTAGCCGTTGGAATCAAGGAAATAGTAGATGATTGTGCCGGAGGAATAGTAGATGATTGAGGAGAGTTCCGAAAGTGCTCTTTTTCCTCCTGAGCTCAAATGCACCTACCATGAACAGTACAATAAAAAAGCATAGTAAAGAATTTCTGACCAAAAATTGCAACAAGCATTATTGAATGTTATACATACATACGATTTTTTCATGAGAAAAACGATTCCTAGTGCTTTTCGAAAATAAAAATAGTGCTCCAAAAAGGCGTTAAAGGAAGAGTGTTACTCTTAGAATTTTTTTTTCCGGTATGGATGTGTCTGTAAGGACATGTGATGCTTATTTTTAATCACAGCCAATTTTGAAAGTACTTATATTTTTTGATATGAGTGTGTTTGTAAGGACCTGTGATACTTAGGCCCCTTCCAATGCTCCACCTTGTAAAGGTGCTAAGGTTGCCAACTAAGCAAAAAATCTGATGTGGCATGCTAGTTAAGAAGAGAGAGAGTAGTATGGTGACCCCAGGAAGAAACGGTGCTAAGCACGTGTACCTAGGTGGAAGCACAATTCTAAGTCTATAGCTAATTAAATGCATGAAGCTTAGCACCCAAAAGCTTAGCACCTTTGCATTGGGGACTTGAGTTGCTAAGGCATTTAATATACTTAGCACCATATCTAAGCACCTTTGCATTGGAAGAGGTCTTAGTTTATGACCTTGGACCCCTTTCACGAAAGAAAAATGCAACTCTTCTTTTAAGGTAGAAATAAAACATTATGTACAAACACACATATCTCATAGTAGTACCCATAAACTGAAGTGCACGTCCTATTAATGCACATCTACAAATCAGGAAGAGCAGAGAAAATTTTAAACGTTTGTAGACGGAGTCGTGCCACAACAAATCCACCATGCACAAGTACTTGATGCACAATCAATACAAAAGATACTAGTACTTTAATGCCAAACACACTCAGGAGGACACGAACCAAAATTGGTCCATGAACGTACTCTGCAAAGAAAAAACAAAATCTGAGCCCTTGGTAGCTGAGAGTGCTCGTGCAAGTTAGTACACACTATTTTTAACTCACACAGCTTCGGTGGCCCCCCAGGGGATCTATCTACAGTAGGCGATTATTATTTCTGCGGGTGAGTTGGTGATTAAAGCAGCAAAATTTTATCCAGATCATCCACGCCGCCCACGATCCATGGAACCAACCTTCGGAACGTGGATCCATTAAAGAAAAATTGAAGAGTTTGGATCACCGGATCAGGAAAGTGCAACTTCACTCACTGCCGCTCCGGTGCACAGCACGTGCCGCTTTTAGTACGGCCCATTTTCTTCTTCTTCTTCTTCCCCAAGTTTCCATACTACTACTCCGTATGATTGTTTTCTCGCTCGTCCTCCAGGCCTTCAAGTCCCGCGCTGATGGACTATCATGTGCCCCTGCCCATTGATCATACATGTAGCTACTCTATTCAAATGAGAAGACGGCGAACTTTGTAGAATTAAGCAAACTGCCTGTTTCACTGAAGTCGAAGGGATCAGTAAGTTTACAAGCAACATGATCATGAACATAACAGGTGATATACATTGATGTGAGTGTGTAGTGTAGGCACATTTCATCTCCCTTGCTAGTTGATTATACTCTTGAATCATAACTTGTGATGTGTGCAAATACAGAACAGCAAAAAAAAGTGTGCAATAGTTTGGATCCTTCTGTGTTGAATGGTGAAATCATACTTTAGATCCTTCCGTGTTGAAAGATGAAATCTTACTTTGGTTCCTTCTGTGTTGAATGATGAGGTGGTGTAGATATGGGGGGCTATAGTTTCTGCTTGTTGCCACTTACCTTCACTACTGACTGTTCTTATGTAAATACACCAATAACAGTGGTACAGTTACAAGTGATTGTTGCAGCATAAATAATCCATCAACAGGTAATAGTAGATGTAATTCTACTAACGCTGAGGGGTATTATCAGCCTACTGTTTGATGGCCATTGACATTCACATGTTATCCTGATGAGACCAGTCATGCAATTTTAGTTACCAAAAGAAAAGAAAAAAAAATGGATACATGATGCTTCACTAGACATACACTGTCTTCCCAGTCCCAAGTATATGCAAACAGTTGATGTTCGGGAAGAAACTGTGCATGCCTGTCTGAGTACTCGAGTGTGATAAACAGTCAACTGCTTGAGTGTGATTAACAAATAATGTGGTGCTTTAAGAAAAAACCTGAATGAATTCTCATATTTACATCAACTCTCTGTAAAACTAACATATAACAGCCATCCTTGCACACATGAAAATGTTTCTGATTCTACAGGTCTGCTAAGACTGCAGGACGTCAGCACAAAAAGAGGTAGATTCAACATCAAAATAGTAGTGAGTAGTTGATTTCCAAATACTTGGTAAAATAAGTCAGTGTCACATTTTCTCCATTTGGCTCGTGTTTTTTTGTCCATATACGAATAGTAATTCAGTTTAGTAGCATTTTCTAGCGCATGATTCTTTGTTCTGTCATTGTCATAGTTATCTCCAAAAGGATCAAAATCATGCTGCTGTGAAAAGACATCAACAAATAACAAGACAGGGGAAAGTCAGCGAGATCATGATTAAAGCAGCATACCAACTCATCAAATTTAAGCATACAAATTTAGATGCTGAAACAAACAACTGCAGCAGCAACGCCAAGTTCAGATACCCTATCTGAAAAAGTGAAGCATCTACATGATAAAATAGAAAGCTTGCAAATCAAACTGTAGCATTATTGTCAATGGCTGGTTAATTACATAAAACAACATGGTGTTTCTTGCAAAAGTGTGTGCGCTGACCGGTCCAGCCACGTGGCTGCCAATTGGTGCGCTCTGATTGGCTTGGGACTAAAACATCACATGAGATGCAAGTTGAGGTATGGCTTGGTCAAGTTTTACAAGTTTGGGACTAGATCATGACATCCTATGCAAGTTAGGGTACCTGGGGTGCTATTACCTCTTGTTTTCTTCCCTGCCCAACCCACGAGGAGGCTAGGCCAGCAGGCCTAGAGAAGCATCTCAGCAGTACTGCTGATTGGACTTGAGCTGGGGGCCGTTCGGCGGCGCGGTTGGGTGGAAGTGGAACCTGGAGCCCGTCACGAGCTAGCGGAACGCGTGCGTCAGCGACTCGACGGGCTTTTCGCTTCGGCCAGTACAGCACCGCGTTTCCGCTCTCGGTCAACAACGACCGAGCGCGATGACAACTTTGTGACCACCGCTGTAGATACCGTGAGGTGAGCGCATACGTGTCGAGATCTCAGACTCCATGGGGTCGCATCGCGGTTGGTCAAACGGTTGGCAGCCACCGCACACCGCACTTGAGGCTGGCTTCTGTGCGGCCGCGGGTGTACCTGAAGATGGACAAAACTGGCATTTTTTCAAAAGTTCAACACAAAATGAGCTCAATCGAAAATATTTCATAAAATGACGTCTCTTTGCATGACGTCCGGGGCTAGACCGCCATGCTAAAGGGTACGACGCCCCGGGCTAAGGCGTCATGGTTGTGATGTCTAGCATGATGCCCTGAGGCCGGGCGGCATGCAAAGAGGCCACTTTATGGAAAAAATTCAGAGTTGGGCAATTTTGTGTTGAACTTTCGGAAAAGGACCAGTTTTGTCCATTTTGACTGGTTGTATATTGGCTCTGGCCAAGCTGTCAAAACACGCAGGACGGTGGCCAATTCACACTCACTCCTCCTCAGACGGGTTCGAGTTAGACGGAGTCCAAGAAGAATTACCACTGCATGCGCAGCGCCACCCAATAACACATTATAATTATACAGTATAGAATAAGGAATGAACCAGGTAATTTTGTCTGACCTGTGTTACACTGCTACGCAATCCGACTACCACTAGTCAAGCTTATGTTTTAACCAACCAATGAGCCACTCCACAAGATAACACACACATAAATTTAAACAAACATTAAGACACGGATAATTGATAAATCTACTGCTTTGTCGCCCCTTTTTTTCTATATCGAATGATGATATATGTACATGTTTTCACGGCGAGTAGATCCTTCCTGCAGGTCATGGGATTAGCGGCGATCCTTCCATCCATCAATTTGACGGCCAAGAGAGGTAGCTGGCTGGTGCCACGGACTGTGCGTAGCTAGCCCTGCGCTTTCACGGAGTACAGCAGCTCCTGGACGTTGGGAGGGAAACGGCACATACAGACATTAGGATGATGAAGCAATGGCGAAAGGAAGCGGTTAAACAGGCAGTCAATTCAGAGGTGGAATTACCAGGTCCCCAACACCAGAGGCAAGCTTAGGGTAAAGCTCTGAAAGCGAATTCTCCTCCTTGAGCCTTTCCAGGCCGTCGAGCCAGTCCGGTTTCGCCTCGCCGTCTGCGCTGGTGTCTTCGGTTTTAAGCGGCCCGTTTATGGAGTTTTTCCTGAAGTATATCTCCACCTCCGCGGCTTGCCGCGACAGCTGAAGAGCAACGAACTGAAACAACGCAGAAACGGGGTAAGCAGGGTCTTCGCTTATTCATTTTGATCTATGCCCACCAAGGTTGTGTCACATTACAAACGGCAAGTGTGTGGAAGCAAGTGATCAGTGATTACCTGGCATAGGTGGCTAACAGAGAATGTTGGCTGGCAGCTGAGATAGGACTTTTCCAGTTTAGGCATGCTTTGTCCATCAAGCGGAGTTAGAGCGAGGTACAGGTTGAACTGCACAACAGAACAGACATATTCAGCAAACCTAATGGACGTAAACCACGGGCCACTGCTTGTGCAAGATTGGCCTGGCCCAGGTAGCCATGTATGTATGTGCATGTGCTGATGTTTTATATTGCCTGTGCAACACTACAAAACACACCAGAATAACACGATACGGACAACAGGACGCATCCAGCCTTTTTAGAATGTTTAGTAATCTGAATCTTCCAAAGCATAAGTAAAAACAAAATACCAACTCTAATCATTAGTTTTGCAACAGGAAGTAACTGTAAATTTAAACTATTGCGACGGTCTCTTTTTACCTTGGTATCAAATTCATCAGCATTACGGAGATGATCCACCAACTTGGCAACACGCCCACCCTTGACCATCCTTCCACTGGAGCCACCGGCACTGCCATGTCGAGTTTGGCTGCGGGTGCCATTTTTGCCCCAGGCAAGCATCTCTCCCCGCAGTGGAGAAGTGGCCAAGATATCTCTGGCACCTCCCAAATCATCATTCTCCTCGTAGCTGCTATCAACACTGCCAATAGTCTTAGCAGGGGATGATCGTGGCACAGGCCACCTCCGAGCTCTTTTCATCTTGACATCTGGTGAACGATCATCAACAGAAGACGATTCTTTGCTGCCGTCATTGCCATTTTCTTCTCTCTCGTCATCATCAATGTCAGTTGGGGCATTATCAGGAGAACTATTCCGTCCTCTCTTCTTTGTCCGCATACTCCCACGGGTCTTTCTTGTAGAAGCTATTGCTTTTGCATTGGAGCGCTTCTTCACAAGTGCCTCTGTTTGTCTTCGAAATGTTTCAGCAATGGAATCTTGAATCTTTCATGAGAAATAAAGCAAATGTCAATAACAAGAAGACAAATACCAAATGACCAGAGCAGATAATTTTCCACCAGACATAGACAGCCAAATAAACCAACCTTTTTGTTGCGAGTCTTCTCTTCTTCACCAAAAGCAAGTTCCTGACGTATCAAGCAAATTAGAATCAGCGGCAGGTACTACAACAAAAGCTAGATAAACAAGAGTGACAAGACAACTAAGTGTGCCAACTGGAGAAATTATGCATCACCTCCTCCTCGTACTTGTCAATGTCTGGATATAAAGCTAGAATTAAAGCGTCAAAATTAGGATCATCCCTCAAGGAACGTCTGCTCTTGCAGTGGGTGCGGCATGCAGGGCATTCATTATTTCTGCAAAAAACACCACACCGCTTATATTGTCATTGAAATAAAGTATATATTTGGACTTTTCAAGGCCCCAATCAGGTTGGGCTATACATTTTTTTAAATGACACTGTAGACAAATAACGCAAGGGATCATACCCAAGCCTCATGGATTTATCAATGCAGTCCCTACAAAACCGGTGCAAACACTCCATAACCGTTCTTGTTTTCCGGATAATGCCTGCAACAGAGGACCATAAGAGAAGCAAATTCTCAGATATCACAGTTTGAGCAGACATTCTACCTAGTTTCTTGTATAAAACTCATCCTAACTTCTTGATGATGTGGACAGTCCCAATATGTATCCTTGGATAACAGAAACATGTGAGCTTTGATGAATGTGCTAGCTTCAACATTGATAGTAAATAATCACAAAAAGATGTACAGAACACATTATCCAGCTATAATTACAACTATTACAAGCAATGCTGTCAACACAGAAATCATGAAAACTAAACAGAGTTGCTATCTCTGAATTTGAAAGCAAGTAGACAAGGTTACCTAAGCATATAGGGCACTGCACTTCCTTCCGTATATCCATCAATTTCACTAGTATAAACCTGCATGAGAAAACAATACTGTTTAGCTACTAGTTTCGCTAACAAGAAAGTCAAAACTTATGGAACACACAGTGGCACTATTTTTCCTTTTTCAAAGAAATGCGTAGTATAAAGAAACATAATGTTCAGGTGTTCACAGTGGGACTACAGGAAACAACGGGAAAAATGGAACCATTAGCACCTTTGGACAACTTGAACACTGGAAACTCATATTTGACAGGCAGAAGAAGAGTTCATTTGATTCAATTTACCAGCTGAGAAATGTAAGCAGTACCAATAAAATCCAAACAACATACAATAGGTGGTCAACAAAAACAGTGTCTACACAATTATCTGGATCAAAGGGGATCAAATGTGAAAAGGTGTGTGTGCTACAATCTGATAACAGAGTTTATATATCTAGTGAACAAAATGCTTTCCTGACAGGAAACTGCATTGCTCCTACAGCAACAGAGGGGTTGATTTGCACCTCGCTTCCGCAGCGAGAAAAGATTCATAGAAGCATCTGTGCATTTCAGTGCCGAGGAAAGATTCATAGAGACAGCTGATGGAGGGTAAAGCATAATGCTATCACGAGAATAAGAATGCATTTGCATAAAACCGAGTTAAGACACCTAAACAGTGTAAGACCTATCGCAGTCATGGGGGTCGGGACAGCAACAGTAGAACCAGAGAGATATTCAGAGCACGACAGGAAACACGAAGAGGCTCCCAATACAGACGAAGGCGGCACCTGCTACAAAACTGAGAAAATCCACTGGAAGATCTTATGGGCTGGATGAGCTTGAATAGTGTTTGCCATAAGAACATGGTGTCTACACAGAACCATTCGACATGATGAACACGGGTGCACGGGTGCACGGGTGAGAGGCTGGCCAGGAGCTCACACGGGTCTAAGCATGGCAAGATCATTCAGAATGTCAAGCTAGCATCAGCAAAGAGCCGGGACGGAAGAGTTGGCCGTGGCCGCACACGATTCAGAAGCAAGAGAAACAGGGAATTCTTCCTGTAGATAGCTGAACCACGACGAACATGACCGCCGGTTCAGATGTGGCTGGCGACTCCGGGGTAAGAGCTTCGGTATGCGGCGATCGGCCCTGGATGCCGCTCCCAGCATTTGGCGTCGCGAGCACGGCGCCTCCGCTGAGCCGTGTGACGAAAGCATGCATGCTACAGAAAGATCCCATGACTCGGCGGTGACGGGACCGCTCGCGGCGGCGCGGGACGGAGGAAGCGGCCTGCGCCTGCGCCTAACGACGAGGACGACTCGTGGTGGGCCGCCGCCGCCACCACGAGAGACCCGAGCCAGCATACGAAGCACGACGCCACGAAGATCCCATGGCGACAGGAGCGGTCAGCCCCACGAGGTGAGACGATGCGGCCGCCGGTGGTGCCGCCGGCCCGGTGGGACTCCCCGGACGAGGACCTCCGGCACCACCCCGGCGAAGCGAAGCTAGCGTACGGGGACGCGGCGTGACGACGACGGGAAATCGGCAACGGATGCGAGAGGAGGAGGAGGAGATGGGAAGGGGCGGGGAGGGAGGAGGGGCGTCGACGGCCCACTTACTCGTCCACGTCGGCGGCGTCGCTCTCCGACGACTGGCTGTCGTCGCCGTCCTCGTCGTCCCCGCCGCTGCCGCCGCCTTCCTCGTGCTCGTCCTGCTGCTGCTGCTGCTGCTTCCGCTGCCGCTCCTCCTCGTCCTCGTCGTCCTCCCCCGCATCGGAATCTGCAGAGCCCGTGGAACACGCAAGCCAGTCAGCGACCGCGGCGCCGAAACAGAGGACGCGATGCGCGCATCGCGTGGGACGGTGGGAGATGAGTCGGCGGCGCGCGTCGCTCGAAGCAGAGCTCTCACCGCCACCGCCACCGTCCTTGGCCAGCTCCGCGGAGCCCCCGTTGGCGGCGCCGCCCTCCGTGCCGGAGCCCGCGGCCCCGGCGGCAGCGGCAGCGGCAGCCTCCTCCTCCTGGTCGACGTGGGCGTCGTCCGCGTCGGGCGACGGGTGCGGGCGCTTCTGCGCGGGCATTCCGGCCGGCCGGCCGCCCTCCCCGCTCGTCGGCGCGGCGCTCGGAGAGGACGGGCGCGTGCGGGCGGGCGAGTGAGAGGGAGGGAGGAGGCAGGAGGTGGGTGGAAGCGGCTCGAGTCGAGGGGGAGGCGGAGAGCGAGAGGAAAAGAAAGGCGAGGCGAGGCAGGGGACGGGGGGTGGGGGTGGGGGTGGTGCCTGCCTCTGGCTGCCCTCCCCTGTGCTGCGTCGCGTGTGACTTTGGGTTGGTGCGCGTGGCCGCCCCGCCCCGACCCGGCCCGGCCCGGCCCGCTCCGGGACAAAATTTTAACTTGCGGCCTGCGTACGGTACGAAAAATAAAGACCGTGGGGGAGGACGAGCTCGACCCCGTCGTCTCCGGCGAGCCGGTCCGTCGGTGAGGTTTTTGGGGTCAGCGGCGGACGGCGGCCGCCACGCACGCGCTGAGCCGGAGGAATTTTCCGGGGAGGAGCCGCGGGCTGCATATGGGACGTGCGTCGCGTACGTAGGCTTGCCCGATGCGGGAAGGTGGTGATGATTGGGAGTGGTACTCGGCTGCGTTGACTAATGCATCGCTCTGAGTTGTGTTCTTCGGCGTGTGGTTACGGTATACGAGGACTATTCGCCTTTGTTCCATCCAAGTGATTGTCGATCTGGTATTGGAGGAGAAGAGAAAGGCCTTCGATTAAACTAAGGATACAGTCGTCCTGCCAGGGAGGAGTAATGCTACACTTACAAAGGTTTACTTAAAAAAATTAAATACAAACTGATATGGAGGATTGTGATTGGTAATAGAGGGATCGGCAGCCCCATCCCCACTTAAAACCAGGGAGGAGAGATAGAGAATTAATTTGGATGGTTATAAGTAAACCCTTAGTTATAAGCAAACACTCGCTCGAAGTACTACGTATTATCACAGGAGTGCAATCATCGCAGTGCATTTCTATTCGCGATTTCCCGTATTTAGAGGCCATATTTCTCTTCTAATTTCCCGCAAGGGAAACTAAATTCGTGGTCATAAGTGGTGCTTGGATCGAAAGCGTCGGGCTTGTATATCCAGGCCTACAACCGAGTGAGCCACGTGTCATTTGTTTGACATGCGTGCGTCGCGTGATATATATGTCTGCATGGTTGGATCACTTTGTGCGCGGCGGATCCTGAAAAGGCCCCTGGTTTTCTGTCAAGGCGTTACGATGGATATGCACCATGTCGTGTAGTACTATTATGCAGGGGCGGGGCAAAACCGAGAAACGTGCCGACCAAGGGTGAAACTGTGGGCTATATGGGTTAAACCCATTTTACTTTGCCATTTTCGCTAAATTCTCAAAGCTTTTGGTCTATGCTCTTGGCTGAAGCCGGGGTTGTCGTGGATTTTGGTCCACTGATTACGTGAAAATACCATGTGGTTACTTGCATACTAGGGTCTGAGGGAATTGGATTTTCACAAAGCATGACACACAAGTTCAACCCATCTGTTTGGAGTTGATGGACACACGAGGCCTTTCTCTCCCCGTTTTTGGTTTTCACCTTTTACTAAGTTTCTAAATTTGAAGGTTCTACCGATAGTTTGGATTTAGTAACGCTCTCTTATTTGAAAAATGTAAAAATCCAACTTAAACCTTGCCATTTGGGTATTTTTACAATTTGTCATTAGAGAGTAGTTTTCTCTTATTGTTAGTGATATTCATACCTATGTTATTCTTTACAAGTACATGCATTAACAAAAAGAACCGACTCCACGGCTAGAGAGAAGGATGCCATAGAGGAACCGCAAGTCATCGCAATTTTAAAAAGTGACAAATAAATTACTGACAATTAGATTAAAATCATTATAGACAATCATGTTGTTTCACTTTAGCTAAACATCCAGCCAAAATGAAAAAAAAGAACTCGTCGACACGTTTAAAAAGAAGTCTACAAGCCAAGGACTTTGATATTGTACACTTTAGTGCATATGTTTTCTTTATTTTTAGAATTATATAAAGGTGCTTGTGGTGTTCAAAAATTAGAAAAACGGATTCCATATGTAAATATTAAATTGGTATACGTAGGTTTTAGAAGTTTTGCGGAAACATGCGTCGACTTGAGGTCTACACTAAAAAATACTGAGATATTTAGCAACACTAAAGCCATTTTACAACCAAAATTAACTTTTTTTGTCTAAATTGTTAAAGCGTTTGATCTACAGTCGGGATTGCAGCCAAAGTTTTTTCGCGAATACGTAAAGCTTGCGTATCATTACATTGATAGAAGGAATAGAATGAGTACAAATAGAGGTACAACACATGACACGAACGCAGACAGGCGTGAACATGGTACCCGGAGCAGAGAGACAAGGAATGCTCGGCCCGAATGAAAAATACAACACAGCTAAACCAACCAAGCGTGACCCAAGGGCGGCAATGTCAAACCAACAAGAGCAGCAACATCTCCAGAACCAAAATAGAGGACACCGCGAGCGAGCGAGATAGCGCCTTCAAGAAGGGGGACGACGCCGAGACGCCGTCGCCATCTGGTGCGGAGGAACCAAGCCCAGGGTTTCCCCTGAGCTCGAAGACGGGCGCAGCCGCGGGCCTTGACAACGCTTCCAAGAATAAAACAACATCCGCAGACACCGTCGCTGCCAGCATCGGCGAGCCGAGCAGGGATTTCTCCATGGCCTGAGGCTGAGCAATCTCATAGCCACCGTCTCTGGAAACGAAGATGAGGAAGCCAATGTCGGTCGAAGCCACCATGTCGGAGGGGGGTTGGCGGGCTGCATCTGCCGTCGGAGGGTGGCACCTCCTCCGAACCCACGAGCGTTGGATCTGGCAAAAGGGGAGGTTTTGATGCATACAAGGTAGGGCAGGTGGCGAAGCAAACCCCGAGGGGGTTGGGCGACGACGAATAGCAACGCCGTCAAGCTAGGACTGGAGGGACGCGAGCTGCAAGGAATGCAACTGTGGGTTCCCGAGGCCGGAGCCGCCCGGCAGAGGACGCCAGCAGCCATGGACATTGGAGGGACGCGGGTCCAAGGTCGCTGGGGCCAGAGCAGCGCCAACAAGTACCCGCCTTGAGGGACTTCATGATTGCCACTGCCACTGTATTCTCGTTGCCAACCACCCGAGCCATCACCATGGCACAAGGGAGAGGAAGGGTTGCCGGTGACGAAGGGGGCTGCCTGCAGGAAGACAGGCCGCGAGCACCTCCGCTGCCGGCCGCAGTACCCGCAACCAACCCAGAGCCAGAAGCACCAGACATAGCTGGGCTATGCGGAGGGAGGGGAAGGACTGCTGGGGACGGCGCTTAGTGGTCGTGGCCGGAACGCTGCGCCCACTGCCGGATCGGCAGAGACCTGCAGCAGCTGGGAGGGGGTGCCTGCGTAGGAGCTCGAGGACGCGGGGAGGGGGGGCGAGGTATGAATCCGCCCTATTGTCGCCTTCGTGGGACACGGTGCGGCCTCGCCGGCCGGCCTCCGGCGTCGGCACAGCGAAAGCTGGCGGCGGCGGGGGTGGGCGTCCCGGCGGCGGCGGTGGATCTGAGGGAGGCGGGCTGGATGGGGAGGCGCGTGGGGGTGTGAAGGAACGATCCGCCCCGCCGCCGCCATCCCTAGGCGCGGCGCAGCTTCGCCGGTCGGCCCTCCCGGCGGCGACGGATGCGGTTACCCGTGTCGCCAGGGGGATGTGGTTACCCTCGTGCCGCCGGGGGGCCTTAACCCGACACTGATTATGCTATGTGGTTACTTGCATACTAGGGTGTGAGTAGTTAGATCTTCACGAAGCATGCCACATAAGTTTGACCCACATTAGCGCTTTGCTCCATCCCTTTGGAGTTGATATGAGGCCTTCACTGGGAGCTTTTGGTATTTACTTTACACGATTTAGTTCATAAATTTGAAGTTTCTAGTGATAGTTTGGATTTAGTTTAGATGCTCTCTTATTTGGAAATTTAGAAATCCAGTTTAAGCTTTCTAATGTGGTTATCTTTCCTACTTATAAAGAGAGTTGATGGTGAGTTCACATGTGGGCCCAATAAACTTCACAAATAAATAATACGCTCCTACCCACATGTGAAACTAGCAACCTTCCAACTCACACGTGAGACCTAGCATGAACAAACAAATATAATACTAAATTCATGTGAGAACACACTTGTAGCATACAAAACTAACAAAATAGAGTACAACTCAATATCATGATCTTGGGTTTACTTTACGTAACCAACCATTTTTTCCAGTTATATACTCCCTTCGTTTCGTAATGTGGTGTCTATAGATTTTTGCAAAAGTCAACCATTACAAACTTTAATCATATTTATAGAGAAAAGTAGGTACATCTAGAATACCAAATGCACATCATTGGATGCATCATGAGTTATATTTTCAGAATGTACATGTTCAGTATTGTGGATATAGACAGTTTTCTCTATCACTTGATCAAAGTTGGCAAAGTTTGATTTCCACAAAAAATTATAGGCACTACATTGTGGAATGGAGGGAGTACAATAGCATAAGAGAGCAAACAAATTTAAACCCCAATGTTTCCATAGAGCTTGTCGTCCTACCTCAGATCGCCGACCTCGTGCTAATGACATATTGTGGTCACTTAAAATTCTGCAACACCTACCATGTGATTTCTCACTGTAATTTTTGCTCTCTTTTAGTCGTGGGTTAGGTAACAGGATAAATGACACTAACGTCTTTTGATGATCTCCTAAGTCGGTGGCCTAACTCATGATCTATTTTATGACTCGTAGCAACACACAGTTACTGTGCTAGTTGTATACTTTGTCGGTAGGGATGAGTAGTTTCCTCTTATTTTTTAGTGATGTGCATACCTCTAGTATTATTTACAAAGATGTGCCGCGTTAAAATATCTAACTCCATGGCTGGAGAGAAGGACGTCATAGGGGAATCACAGGTCTTCGCAATTTTAAAGGCGAGAAATAAATTTTGGAAAATTATATTGAAATCACTATAGCCACTTATGTTTGGCTTTGCTAAATATCAAATCCAAGGGGGAAAACAAAAGTCATCAATACACTGAAAGAAAAATGTACAAGCTGAGGACTTTGGTATTCTACACTTCAGCACATCTGCTCTCTTTATTTTAAAATTGTGGAAAGGTGCTTGTGGAGTTCCAAAAATTCAAGAAACAATCTCAAAAGTAGATATTAAAACGGCCTACATATTTTTTTCAAAGTTCCGCGAATAGACTTGTGGTCTACACTAAAAAACATGTGAGACTAAAATGGTATCCTTATATGCTATATTTGTTTCTTTTTCTGCACATGTCCCAAGACTTAACATGACAGTTGCAAATAATATCACATTTTTTCAATACAACAATTTCTTGAGATTTTCTAAAACATGATGAATATATATTTTTTTACAAGATAAGACATCTCCAAATGCTCATATGTGATGACTTCTCTTTTACTCTTCCACGTCAATTTTTGTTTACATGGCACATTATTTTATTAATGAGGATAAAGAATCATATCTTATCATAAATACGGTCTCGTAGCACAATCCAAGAAAAAGATTGTTGGATATTAATTTTTCACCTTCTAATTGGACTCACGCAGTCTTAATTTAAGTGAAATCTAATGGATTAAATATTTAATCTATATAAGATATAACTCATTAAAATGGTTGTCTGTAAAATCTATCATCTCCTAAGAGAACATGTGAAGAAATAGCACGGTGTGTGTGGCCTAAGTTGAGTAATTATAGGTAGTTCCAAAAATCACATGCAACACAAGAAGAGTTGAATCCATTCAATCATGCGCCGATTCTAGATGTATCACTACCAGAAGTTAAACATTCAAGCAACTCAAAACCTTGTCAGTTTTGACTTACCGACCAAAACACATGTGGCGAGAATTTCTACCTCCCTCCATTATTTTGGTTGGCATGCTCTATTACTATATTATTAAAAATATCCTTTTACAGCATATGCAAAAAACATGCCTTTTTGGACTTGAGCCCTCCAATGAAGGGCTTCTCTGCATATTTTATCCTCTAAAAGTACAACAGAAGGACCAAAATCCCTCAATTTTAGATATAACATTTGATATTAGAAAATTTATAGTGAAGTCCAAAAGGAAAACATGTACAAAGCCATCACATGTGCCTTTCATTTAAATTATGGGTTTTGTATTATACACGAAATGGTGGCTAAGTAAGTTGGAATTGTTGCAAATCAAGTTACTGTGGTGAATTATATAACAAAGTCTAAGTATGTTGCTGCTTAGGAAGCGACAAAAGAGGGTATTGGATCATATAGCTCATTCGTGAACTTAGTATGGTTCCAAAAAGCTTTGGTCAATGGAACACTATTGAAGATAGTTGCTCCATAGCTCAGTCTGAGAAATCAAGGTTTGACCAGTGATTCACATATATACAAAGCCAAGTCCACACAAATTATGAATTTTGTGAAAGCGTGAAAATGCGAGAATGTGCAAAGGTACACACAGACATGAAGTTGTTAGATACTTCGGACAAAGACTATACCACAAGCGAATCATATTTTACACCGGTGTGCCATAGTTGTGAAGTGCATTAGCATTGACTAGTTTATTGACTCTAGTGCAAGTGGGAGTTTGTAGGAGATATGCCCTAGAGGCAATAATAATAGTTATTATTTAATTTTTAGTTTATAATTACATTTTATATTCCGTGTTATAACTGCAATGGTCCTTCAGTCTGTATATCCATAAAGTCTTGGAGGAAAGCCCGTATGCACGTTTGGAATAGTAAATGTTGGAAATATGCCCTAGAGGCAATAATAAAAGCATTATTATTATATTTCCTTATTCATGATAATTGTCTTTATTCGTGCTATAAGTGTGTTATCCGGAAATCGTAATACATGTGTGAATAACAGACAACAAACATGTCCCTAGTGAGCCTCTAGTTGACTAGCTCGTTGATCGACAGATAGTCATGGTTTCCTGACTATGGACATTGGATGTCATCGATAACGGGATCACATCATTAGGAGAATGATGTGATGGACAAGACCCAATCCTAAACATAGCATAAGATCGCATAGTTCGTTTGCTAGAGTTTTCCAATGTCAAGTATCCTTTCCTTAGACCATGAGATCATGTAACTCCCGGATACCGTAGGAGTGCTTTGGGTGTGCCAAACGTCACAACGTAACTGGGTGACTATAAAGGTATGCTACGGGTATCTCTGAAAGTGTCTGTTGGGTTGACATGGATCGAGACTGGGATTTGTCACTCCGCTTGACGGAGAGGTATCACCGGGCCCTCTCGGTAATGCATCATCACAATGAGCTCAATGTGATTAAAGTGTTTGATCACGGGATCATGCATTACGGGAACAAGAAAAGTGACTTGCCGGTAACGAGATTGAACGAGGTATTGGTATACCGACGATCGAATCTCGGGCAAGTAAAATACCGATTGACAAAGGGAATCGTATACGGGATTAATTGAATCCTCGACATCGTGGTTCATCCGATGAGATCATCGTGGAGCATGTGGGAGCCAGCATGGGTATCCAGATCCCGCTGTTAGTTATTGCCCGAGAGCCGTCTCGGTCATGTCTGCATGTCTCCCGAACCCGTAGGGTCTACACACTTAAGGTTCGGTGACGCTAGGGTTGTGAAGATATGTATATGCAGTAACCCGAATGTTGTTCGGAGTCCCGGATGAGATCCCGGACGTCACGAGGAGTTCCGGAATGGTCCGGAGGTAAAGAATTATATATAGGAAGTGCTATTTTGGCCATCGGGACAAGTTTCGGTGTTATCGGTATTGTACCGGGACCACCGGAGGGGTCCCGGGGTCCACCAGGTGGGGCCACCTGCCTTGGTGGGCCACATGGGCCTTAGGGGGTGCGCCTTGGCCTGCTTGGGCCAAGGGGAACCAGCCCCAAGAGGCCCATGCGCCAAGAGAGAAAAAAAGGGGAGAGTCCTACAAGGGGAAGGCACCTCCGAGGTGCCTTGGGGAGGATGGACTCCTCCCCACCCTTGGCCGCACCCTTCCTTGGAGGAAGGGGCAAGGGCTGCGCCTCCCCCTCTCCCTTGGCCCTATATATAGTGGGGAAAAGGAGGAGCAAACCAACCCTAATGCCCTGGCGCCTCCCTCCTTCCTGCAACACCTCCTCCTCCTCCTCCCGTAGTTGCTTAGCGAAGCCCTGCCGGAGTTCTGCTGCATCCACCACCACACCGTCGTGCTGGATCTTCCTCAACCTCTCCTTCCCCCTTGCTGGATCAAGAAGGAGGAGACGTCTCCCGTCCCGTACGTGTGTTGAACGCGGAGGTGCCGTCCGTTCGGTACTAGATCATCGGTGAATTGGATCACGGCAAGTACGACTACCTCATCCACGTTCACTCGAACGCTTCCGTTGCAATCTACAAAGTGGTATGTAGATGCTATCCAATCTGAATACTCGTTGCTAGATGAACTCATAGATGGATCTTGGTGAAACCGTAGGAAAAGTTCTAATTTTCTGCAACGTTCCCCAACAGTGGTATCAGAGCTAGGTTTATGCATAGTTCTTCTTGTGCGAGTAGAACACAATTTGTTGTGGGCGTAGATGTTGTCAATTCTTCTTGCCGTTACTAGTCAATCTTGATTCAGCGGTATTGTGGGATGAAGCGGCCCAGACCAACCTTACACGTACGCTTACGTGAGACCGGTTCCACCGACTAACATGCACTAGTTGCATAAGGTGGCTGGCGGGTGTCTGTCTCTTCTACTTTAGTTGGATCGGATTCGATGAATAGGGTCCTTATGAAGGGTAAATAGAGATTGACAAATCACGTTGTGGTTTGAACGTAGGTAAGAAAACGTTCTTGCTAGAACCCTAATTCAGCCACGTAAAACTTGCAACAACAATTAGAGGACGTCTAACTTGTTTTTGCAGCAAGTGCTTTGTGATATGATATGGCCAAAGTTGTGATGTATGATGAATGATCTATATGTGATGTATGAGATGTTCATGCTATTGTAATAGGAATCACGACTTGCATGTCGATGAGTATGACAACCGGCAGGAGCCATAGGAGTTGTCTTTATTTTTTGTATGACCTGCGTGTCATTGAGAATCGCCATGTAAGTTACTTTACTTTATTGCTAAACGCGTTAGCCATAGTAGTAGAAGTAATAGTTGGCGAGCAACTTCATGGAGACACGATGATGAAGATCATGATGATGAAGATCATGGTGTCAAGCCGGTGACAAGATGATCATGGAGCCCCAAGATGGAGATCAAAGGAGCTATGTGATATTGGCCATATCATGTCACGTTTATTATTTGATTGCATGTGATGTTTATCATGTTTTTGCATCTTGTTTACTTAGGACGACGGTAGTAAATAAGATGATCCCTCATAATAATTTCAAGAAAGTGTTCACCCTAACTGTGCACCGTTGCTAAAGTTCGTCGTTCCGAAGCACCACGTGATGATCGGGTGTGATAGGTCCTTACGTTCGCATACAACGGGTGTAAGACAGATTTACACACGCAAAACACTTAGGTTGACTTGACGAGCCTAGCATGTACAGACATGGCCTCGGAACACAGAAGACCGAAAGGTCGAGCATGAGTCGTATAGAAGATACGATCAACATGAAGATGTTCACCGATGTTGACTAGTCCGTCTCACGTGATGATCGGACACGGCCTAGTTGACTCGGATCATGTAATACTTAGATGACTAGAAGAGGGATGTCTATCTAAGTGGGAGTTCATTAAATAATTTGATTAAATGAACTTTATTATCATGAACTTAGTCTAAATATTTACAATATGTCTTGTAGATCAAATGGCCAACGTAGTCCTCAACTTCAACGCGTTCCTAGAGAAAACCAAGCTGAAAGACGATGGCAGCAACTATACGGACTGGGTCCGGAACCTGAGGATTATCCTCATAGCTGCCAAGAAAGATTATGTCCTAAGAGCACCGCTGGGTGACGCACCTATTCTCCCTGCAGAACAAGACGTTATGAACGCTTGGCAGTCACGCTGCGATGATTACTCCCTTGTTCAGTGCGGCATGCTTTACAGCTTAGAGCCGGGGCTCCAAAAGCGTTTTGAGAGACATGGAGCATATGAGATGTTCGAAGAGCTGAAAATGGTTTTCCAAGCTCATGCCCGGGTCGAGAGATATGAAGTCTCCGACAAATTCTTTAGCTGTAAGATGGAGGAAAATAGTTCTGTTAGTGAACACATACTCAAAATGTCTGGGTTGCACAACCGCATGACTCAACTGGAAGTTAATCTTCCGGATGAAGCGGTCATTGACAGAATCCTCCAGTCGCTTCCACCTAGCTACAAGAGCTTTGTGATGAACTACAATATGCAGGGGATGGTAAAGACCATTCCTGAAGTATATGCTATGCTGAAATCAGCAGAGGTTGAAATCAAGAAGGAGCATCAAGTGTTGATGGTGAATAAAACCACTAAGTTCAAGAAGGGCAAGGGTAAAAGGAACTTCAAGAAGGACGGCAAGGAAGTTGCCGCGCCCGGTAAGCAAGTTGCTGGGAAGAAGCCAAAGAATGGACCCAAGCCCGAGACTGAGTGTTTTTATTGCAAGGGAAGTGGTCACTGGAAGCGGAACTGCCCCAAATACTTAGCGGACAAGAAGGCCGGCAAAACCAAAGGTATATGTGATATACATGTAATTGATGTGTACCTTACCAGTACTCGTAGTAGCTCTTGGGTATTTGATACCGGTGCAGTTGCTCACATTTGTAACTCAAAGCAGGAGCTGCGGAATAAACGGAGACTGGCGAAGGACGAGGTGACGATGCGCGTCGGGAATGGTTCCAAGGTCGATGTGATCGCCGTCGGCACGCTGCCTCTACATTTACCTACGGGATTAGTTTTAAACCTCAATAATTGTAATTTGTGCCAAGTTTGAGCATGAACATTGTATCTGGATCTCGCTTAATTCGAGATGGCTACTCATTTAAATCCGAGAATAATGGTTGTTCTATTTATATGAGAGATATGTTTTATGGTCATGCTCCGATGGTTGATGGTTTATTCTTAATGAATCTCGTACGTGATGATACACATATTCATAGTGTAAATACCAAAAGAGTGAAAGTTGATAACAATAGTCTCACATATTTGTGGCACTGCCGCCTTGGTCACATAGGTGTCAAACGCATGAAGAAGCTCCATGCAGATGGACTTTTAGAGTCTCTTGATTATGAATCATTTGACACGTGCGAACCATGCCTCATGGGTAAAATGACCAAGACTCCGTTCTCAGGAACAATGGAGCGAGCAACCAACTTATTGGAAATCATACATACCGATGTGTGTGGTCCAATGAGTGTTGAGGCTCGCGGAGGCTATCGTTATGTTCTCACCCTCACTGATGACTTGAGTAGATATGGGTATATCTACTTAATGAAACACAAGTCTGAGACCTTTGAAAAGTTCAAGGAATTTCAGAGTGAGGTTGAAAATCAACATGATAGAAAGATCAAGTTTCTACGATCAGATCGTGGAGGAGAATACTTGAGTCACGAATTTGGCACACACTTAAGAAAATGTGGAATAGTTTCACAACTCACGCCGCCTGGAACACCTCAGCGTAATGGTGTGTCCGAACGTCGTAATCGCACTCTATTAGATATGGTGCGATCTATGATGTCTCTTACCGACTTACCGCTATCTTTTTGGGGCTATGCTTTAGAGACTGCCGCATTCACTTTAAATAGGGCTCCGTCGAAATCCGTTGAGACGACACCGTATGAATTATGGTTTGGAAAGAAACCTAAGCTGTCATTTCTAAAAGTTTGGGGATGCGATGCTTATGTCAAGAAACTTCAACCTGAGAAGCTCGAACCCAAGTCGGAAAAATGCGTCTTCATAGGATACCCGAAAGAAACTGTTGGGTATACCTTCTACCTCAGATCCGAAGGCAAGATCTTTGTTGCCAAGAATGGATCCTTTCTAGAGAAAGAGTTTCTCTCGAAAGAAGTAAGTGGGAGGAAAGTAGAACTTGATGAAGTGTTGCCTCTTGAACCGGAAAATGGCGAAACTCAAGAAAACGTTCCTGAGGTGCCTGCACCGACTAGAGAGGAAATTAATGATTATGATCAAGATACTTCTAATCAAGCTCCTACTAAAATTTGAAGGTCCACAAGGACACGTTCCGCACCAGAGTGGTACGGCAACCCTGTCTTGGAAATCATGTTGTTAGACAACGGTGAACCTTCGAACTATGAGGAAGCAATGGCGGGCCCGGATTCCGACAAATGGCTGGAAGCCATGAAATCCGAGATAGGATCCATGTATGAAAATGAAGTATGGACTTTGACTGACTTGCCCGTTGAACGGCGAGCCATAGAAAATAAATGGATCTTTAAGAAGAAGACAGACGCGGATGGTAATGTGACCATCTATAAAGCTCGGCTTGTCGCTAAGGGTTATCGACAAGTTCAAGGGGTTGACTACGATGAGACTTTCTCACCGGTAGTGAAGCTGAAGTCCGTCCGAATCATGTTAGCAATTGCCGCATACTATGATTATGAGATATGGCAAATGGACGTCAAAACGGCATTCCTTAATGGTTTCCTTAAGGAAGAATTGTATATGATGCAGCCGGAAGGTTTTGTCGATCCTAAGAATGCTGACAAGGTATGCAAGCTCCAACGCTCGATTTATGGGTTGGTGCAAGCATCTCGGAGTTGGAACATTCGCTTTGATGAGATGATCAAAGCGTTTGGGTTTACACAGACTTATGGAGAAGCCTGTGTTTACAAGAAAGTGAGTGGGAGCTCTGTAGCATTTCTCATATTATATGTAGACGACATACTTTTGATGGGAAATGATATAGAACTCTTGGACAACATCAAGGCCTACTTGAATAAGAGTTTTTCAATGAAGGACCTTGGAGAAGCTGCTTATATATTAGGCATCAAGATCTATAGAGATAGATCGGGACGCCTCATAGGTCTTTCACAAAGCACATACCTTGATAAAATATTGAAGAAGTTCAATATGGATCAATCTAAGAAAGGGTTCTTACCTGTGTTACAAGGTGTGAAATTGAGCTCAGCTCAATGTCCGACCACGGCAGAAGAAATAGAAGAGATGAGCATCATCCCCTATGCCTCAGCCATAGGTTCTATTATGTATGCCATGCTGTGTACCAGACCTGATGTAAACCTTGCCGTAAGTTTGGTAGGAAGGTACCAAAGTAATCCCGGCAAGGAACACTGGACAGCGGTCAAGAATATCCTGAAGTACCTGAAAAGGACCAAGGAAATGTTTCTCGTTTATGGAGGTGACGAAGAGCTCGTCGTAAAAGGTTACGTCGATGCTAGCTTCGACACAGATCTGGATGACTCTAAGTCACAAACCGGATACGTGTATATTTTGAATGGTGGGGCAGTAAGCTGGTGCGGTTGCAAGCAAAGCGTCGTGGCGGGATCTACATGTGAAGCGGAGTACATGGCAGCCTCGGAGGCAGCACATGAAGCAATTTGGATGAAGGAGTTCATCACCGACCTCGGAGTCATACCCAATGCGTCGGGGCCAATCAAGCTCTTCTGTGACAACACTGGAGCTATTGCACTTGCAAAGGAGCCCAGGTTTCACAAGAAGACCAGGCACATCAAGCGTCGCTTCAACTCCATTCGTGAAAATGTTCAAAATGGAGACATAGAAATTTGTAAAGTGCACACGGATCTGAATGTCGCAGATCCGTTGACTAAACCTCTCCCTAAGGCAAAACATGATCAGCACCAGAACTCTATGGGTGTTCGATTCATCACAATGTAACTAGATTATTGACTCTAGTGCAAGTGGGAGACTGTTGGAAATATGCCCTAGAGGCAATAATAAAAGCATTATTATTATATTTCCTTATTCATGATAATTGTCTTTATTCGTGCTATAAGTGTGTTATCCGGAAATCGTAATACATGTGTGAATAACAGACAACAAACATGTCCCTAGTGAGCCTCTAGTTGACTAGCTCGTTGATCGACAGATAGTCATGGTTTCCTGACTATGGACATTGGATGTCATTGATAACGGGATCACATCATTAGGAGAATGATGTGATGGACAAGACCCAATCCTAAACATAGCATAAGATCGCATAGTTCGTTTGCTAGAGTTTTCCAATGTCAAGTATCCTTTCCTTAGACCATGAGATCATGTAACTACCGGATACCGTAGGAGTGCTTTGGGTGTGCCAAACGTCACAACGTAACTGGGTGACTATAAAGGTATGCTACGGGTATCTCTGAAAGTGTCTGTTGGGTTGACATGGATCGAGACTGGGATTTGTCACTCCGCTTGACGGAGAGGTATCACCGGGCCCTCTCGGTAATGCATCATCACAATGAGCTCAATGTGATTAAAGTGTTTGATCACAGGATCATGCATTACGGGAACAAGAAAAGTGACTTGCCGGTAACGAGATTGAACGAGGTATTGGTATACCGACGATCGAATCTCGGGCAAGTAAAATACCGATTGACAAAGGGAATCGTATACGGGATTAATTGAATCCTCGACATCGTGGTTCATCCGATGAGATCATCGTGGAGCATGTGGGAGCCAGCATGGGTATCCAGATCCCGCTATTGGTTATTGCCCGAGAGCCGTCTCGGTCATGTCTGCATGTCTCCCGAACCCGTAGGGTCTACACACTTAAGGTTCGGTGACGCTAGGGTTGTGAAGATATGTATATGCAGTAACCCGAATGTTGTTCGGAGTCCCGGATGAGATCCCGGACGTCACGAGGAGTTCCGGAATGGTCCGGAGGTAAAGAATTATATATAGGAAGTGCTATTTTGGCCATCGGGACAAGTTTCGGTGTTATCGGTATTGTACCGGGACCACCGGAGGGGTCCCGGGGTCCACCAGGTGGGGCCACCTGCCTTGGTGGGCCACATGGGCCTTAGGGGGTGCGCCTTGGCCTGCTTGGGCCAAGGGGAACCAGCCCCAAGAGGCCCATGCGCCAAGAGAGAAAAAAAGGGGAGAGTCCTACAAGGGGAAGGCACCTCCGAGGTGCCTTGGGGAGGATGGACTCCTCCCCACCCTTGGCCGCACCCTTCCTTGGAGGAAGGGGCAAGGGCTGCGCCTCCCCCTCTCCCTTGGCCCTATATATAGTGGGGAAAAGGAGGAGCAAACCAACCCTAATGCCCTGGCGCCTCCCTCCTTCCTGCAACACCTCCTCCTCCTCCTCCCGTAGTTGCTTAGCGAAGCCCTGCCGGAGTTCTGCTGCATCCACCACCACACCGTCGTGCTGGATCTTCCTCAACCTCTCCTTCCCCCTTGCTGGATCAAGAAGGAGGAGACGTCTCCCGTCCCGTACGTGTGTTGAACGCGGAGGTGCCGTCCGTTCGGTACTAGATCATCGGTGAATTGGATCACGACAAGTACGACTACCTCATCCACGTTCACTCGAACGCTTCCGTTGCGATCTACAAAGTGGTATGTAGATGCTATCCAATCTGAATACTCGTTGCTAGATGAACTCATAGATGGATCTTGGTGAAACCGTAGGAAAAATTCTAATTTTCTGCAACGTTCCCCAACAGTAAATGGTAAATGTATTCTTAGTCATGCCTCTAAGACTAGCTCAAGTGTTGCATGATGATCACATTTTCATGATCATGTGAATGTCTATGCCAACAACTTTGAGGACCCAATGTTAGAAGAACACTTGCATTGAATCAACCCAAATTGATGTTATTCTATGAGATACATTCGTCACAAGTTAATGGTCAACAACACAGAGAAAGTTAACGTGTGCATAATTCCTTAGACCATGAGAGTATTGTTGCTTTCCTATTAACTGACCTGGCCGATGATTTGGTGTAGGCTGCTGAAGATAACAAGACAAAGCCTGAAGATAGCAAGGCAACCCCATTATTTCTGTCCAATAAATCTAGTGAAGGTAATATGGCAATAACTCTTGATTAATCTGTTAATTTCCCCCTCTAATTTAGGTTATGATGCAGTGGTCGAGACACTCTCCACTACCGGTGATACAAGCCTGCCAAAATCGCCATCTGAATCTATTTAGTTTCCTCTTTCTCGAATCCAACAGAAAAGATGTACGTTGGTGAACCAATTAGTGGCTGACGCAATGCTGGAAATCACGGAGGAATCAGAGGTGCACATTCTTGCACAACAACAACTGATCGATGATTTCAGTGAGAGTATAGCAAAGAAAAAAGAACTTGCTCACATGCTTATGGGCATCATGCATGCTGAGGTTGCAGATCGTTAAGCTCTCTTCATTTATTTGCAGTGGCATCATTCTTTGATTGCCTAGTGGATGTAATTTCTTGTAATATATGCTTCGATATGCTACGTTTTTCCTTGCATGACGTATATTTGCTTAGTGCGGCTCGCACTATGATACATCTCCGTCGCATCTACTTTTCCTAACGCTTTTCCTCTTGTTTTGGACTCTAATTTGCATGATTTGAATGAAACTAACCCGGACTGCCGTTGTTTTCAGCAAAACTACCATGGTGTTGTATTTGTGCGGAAATAAAAATTCTCAGAATGGAACGAAACTTTGCGAGAAATTTTTATACAATAAAAGATAATTTCTTGAGCCAAGAACCATCGGAGGGGGGCACCTGGGTGGGCACAACCCACCAGGTTGACCCCTCCAGGTGCGCCCAGGTGGGTTGTCCCCACCTGGTGGCCCCGCAGACCTCAACCCTGATACTATAAAATCACATTTTTGGAGACAAAAATCACAGAGGAAGAATTATCGCGTTTCACGAGACGGAGCCGCTGCCACCTCCTGTTCTTCATCGGGAGGCCAGATTTGGAGTCTGTTTGGGGCTCTGGAGAGGGGGATCTTCGATCTCCATCATCATCAACCCTTCTCCATCGCCAATTCTGTTGGGGATGTTGCTATCCGGGGTAAACCGGCCTGCAGGGCCCGGGTTACCACCGTCAACAAGACCCGAGATGTTAAAGCCCAAGGAGGAGTAGAAAGGCCCAAGATCTATAAAGTGTTTAAAGGTTTATGGTGTAAACCGGCCTGGGGCCAACTTGTACTGTAAGATAGGAATAGAGAGACCGACACGGGCACGTTTATAAGCCGGAGGTCGAGACTTTGCAGACCGACGGGCGTCACCCGTGTATATAAGGGGACGACCCGACGGCGGTTTGGGGACAGAGAAGAAGAACTCGAGGTTTAGGCGAATCATATCGCTCCCTAAGCCCTCGAAACCAATCAATTCCATCACAACTAGACGTAGGCTTTTACCTTCATCGAAGGGGCCGAACTAGTATAAAAACCGTGTCCTTGTGTCCACTTTAACCCCTTCAAGCTAACCCGTTGCGATGGCTCTACGACTAAGTCCTCTTACTAGGACATCTGACGTGACAATTCCACGACAGTTGGCGCCCACCGTGGGGCGATCGCGAGATGGTTTCAGGTTCTTGGAGGGCCGCTTTGAAGGACTCGAGGGTTACGCTGTGGGACGGATGACCAAGAGCCGCCGCGGAAAACTCTACATCGACAGCACAGGCTGGGGCCCCGACGCCGGTTCGATCGAGTACGGGTACCGGGTCCCCTTTGGCGGCATCCATGTTTTCATCGGCAAGATCGGAGAACCGGGCCCCGAGTTAGGCGACTGCGCCGACCTCATTGAGACAGCTCAGTGCACGAGATCGACCCTGGCTAAACCGGCCAGGAAGCACGCCTTCGTGGGAGTCATCCACGGGGGAAGCTACGAGGAAGGATCCGAATCTGGTGACGAAACCGCCATCTACTCTGGCGATGAAACGTCAACCGGGGAGACTGAATCTCTTTACCAGCTACAAGATGATCGGGTTGGGGGCGGCTCCGATGGCAACAGTATTCCGGACCCCTCTGATCTGCCCTATCGGGTTGGGATCTTCATGGCTGGGACACAGGCGACGCCACGATCATCAACTGCAGCAGCAGCGATCTCCGGATCGGCAGCAGCAACGGTTGCGCGGGCAGGAGGCCCTGCCGGTTCACCAGCCCAAGTTTTGTCAGACCTGTTTGACGCACTAGCAGCGCTCATGGCGGAGGCTAACCCGGTGGATCAGGAGGTTCACAACGCTGAGATTGCCAAAGTGAGAGAGCAGATCACTCGGGCTAAAGCGGAGCTGGCAGCAGAAGAGATCAGGATGACGGCGGAGCGCGCCGCTTTAGAAGCACAGGCTTACAGGCTCATGATGGACCAGAAGGCATCTCAGGAGGTCCTGAAGAGAAAATCCCGGTCTCGGTTGCCCGCCGCCCTCGACGCTCGAAATCTCTTCAACACCCCGGGGGTAAACCGTGCGGAAGCAACGGCCGGCGCCCCGGTTCAGCACCGGATTATAAACTTGCCTCGTCATAACACTGATACGCCACCGGCCATGCCAACGCCGTCAGGTCATTATTCCAACCCGATGGATAACCTCGTCGCGGCGGCGGCTCGGTTGGAAGCCATTCCGATCGAAGGAGATTCACCGCAGGATGAAGAGACACGCCGGGTCAAGGAGCTCCTTAGGACCGCGTTGGCCCAGCAAGAAGCGTATTCGCAAAGCCGTGATCGGATTCACTCCACCCCTCGCCCCAGCAGGAGCTATAGTAGGCACGTGGAGGAGCCGGCCGTCTCTTCTAACGACAGGCGTGAAGCGCTCCGCGGTAACAATCCGGCGGGCGTCGACAATGCTCACGAGAATGTGGATCGCGCCCGTGCACGGGAGGCCGGATTAGCAGCGCAGCATCAGGCTCGTCAGCTTACACCTACCTTCCCGGCGGCTACGGTTGAACCGGGGTTGGTTTCCAGCTCTTTGGGAGTACCGTGCCTTGTTCCCGCTTTACGCAATGTACGCCTGCCCAAAGATTTCAAAGGCCCCCGCAAGGTACCAAACTACACGGCAGATCAGCCTCCGGAGACATGGGTGGAGAGTTATGAAATGGCTATGGAGATGCTGGATGTGGACGAGACGGCATGTGCCAAGTATTTCACTATGATGTTAGAAGGAACGGCCCGGACTTGGCTAAAAAGCTTACCGCCTAATTCAATTAGTTCATGGGCCCAATTACGCGCCCGGTTTATCAAGAACTTCAAGGACACGTGCAAGCAGCCGATGTCAATAGTTGACCTAGCAGCCTGCGTTCAGCAAGAAGGGGAATCAACTACCCATTGGGTACGGCGGGTATCAGAAGTTTTGCACTCGTCAGATCGCATCAACGCAGACACCGCCGTGGTGCTGTTGGAGAGCAACTGTCGGTTTGGCCCTTTGAAGCTAAAGCTGGGCCGGATGAAGCGTGATTGTACAGATATAGGAACGCTCATGACCGCTTTAGTGAAGTATGCGGATTCTGACAGTACCAAGGATCCTGACTCTGGTGATGACAAAGCAGGGAAGGGAAAGAAGAATGGCAACACCAAAGGCCAGCAGCATCGGCCGACAGGTAATGGAGGCGGAGGAAAGCGTAAACCGGACGGGAGCATGGACTTGGTGGCCAGCACAAGTGCACAGGTTAAAGGCCAGCGGCGTAAGGGGAAACAGCCGAGTTTTCGCGAGCATCCCGGTCCTAATCCGGAGCGTTTGAACTTTTTCTTAAACCAGCCCTGTCCGAAGCACGGAACAAAGGAGGAACCAGCAGCCCATCTTTGGAAGGATTGTTATATCATGAAGGAGTTCAAAAGCTCAAACACTTTCCAATATGATCACAGCTCCGGTGGCGGTTCCGGTTCCGGATCAGGGTACGGTGGCGGGAATTCCGGTCCAGGGTTCCAGGGTAACCCGGGCGGACAGGTCAGCCAAAACAATCAGAATAATCAAGGGAATCAAAGCGGTTATCAGAGCAACCCGAAGCAGTTGAGTGGTGGACAGTATCATGTCTTTACTACGAGCTTGGATAAACGAGATAGGAAGCTTCAGAGGCGGGCAGTCAGTACTGTCGAACCGGCCACGCCTCACTATCTGCGTTGGTCGGAGCAGCCTATCATATGGAGCCGAGAAGATCATCCTCCCAGGGTGTATAATCCGGGTCAGTTAGCACTGGTGGTAGCGCCACAGGTGGGAGGTTATAAGCTCACCAAGGTGCTCATGGACGGAGGGAGCAGCATTAACATATTGTATTATGAGACCTTCCGTCGTATGGGACTGGTAGATAAGGATCTCAGACCGACCAACACAGTGTTCCATGGGGTGGTGCCTGGCAAGTCTGCATATCCGGTTGGTAAGATAGCCCTTGAAGTGGTATTTGGCGATAGCCACGATTCCAGATCAGAGACGCTGACGTTCGAGGTGGTTAAAATCCAAAGTCCGTACCACGCTTTGTTCGGGCGGCCAGCTTATGCAAAATTTATGGCACGGCCCTGCTACGTATATCTGCAACTTAAGATGCCAGGGTACAAGGGTACTATAACGGTTCACGGGAGCCGCCGAATCGCTTTGGAATGCGAGGAAGGAGATGCGACTTACGCTGAATCGGTTTGTGCTACGGAGGAGCTAAAGCAATACAAAGACAGTGTTGATCCGGAGGATATGACTTCATTAAAAAAGCCAACTACGGACCACGATCTGGCCTTGAAGTTCAAGTCAGCGGCCGAAACTAAGCTTGTTGACTTTGTACCTGGCGATTCATCCAAGCAGTTCAGCATCAGTGCAAACTTGGATCCAAAATAGGAAAGCGCGCTCATCGAGTTCATCCGTGAGAATCGGGACATCTTTGCATGGAAGCCATCTGACATGCCTGGTGTACCGAGGCAACTCGCTGAGCACACCCTTAATCTGGATCCTAAGTACAAGCCGGTAAAGCAGTTCTTACGGCGGTTTAACGAAGAAAGACGTAAAGCGATTGGTGAGGAAGTGGCCAGGCTCCTAGCAGCTGGGTTTATCATTGAGGTTTTTCATCCCGAATGGCTCGCTAATCCGGTGCTAGTTCTTAAGAAAAACGGTACCTGGCGCATGTGTGTGGACTACACAGACTTGAATAAAGCTTGCCCAACAGATCCTTTTGCTCTCCCCCGGATTGATCAGATCATTGATGCTACGGCAGGTTGCGAGCGTTTAAGTTTTTTGGATGCCTATTCGGGCTATCATCAGATCAAGATGGCAGTTAAGGACCAGGAGAAGACAGCGTTCATTACTCCCTTTGGAGCCTTCTGCTATGTGTCTATGCCCTTTGGGCTTAAGAGTGCACAGGCTACTTATCAACGATGTGTGCAAAATTGCCTCCACGAGCAGATTGGTCGTAATGTGCATGCTTATGTCGATGATATTGTGGTCAAGTCACGAAAGAAGGAGACCCTGGTTGACGATTTGAAGGAGACTTTCGATAACTTGAGAGTGTACCAAATGATGCTCAACCCGGCTAAATGTGTTTTTGGTGTACCTGCAGGCAAGCTGTTGGGATTTTTAGTGTCCCATAGAGGAATTGAGGCCAATCTAGAAAAGATCACAGCCATCACCTCCCTGGCCAAACCGAAATGCATCAATGATGTTCAGCGCATGGCCGGGCGGATTGCAGCGTTAAGCCGGTTTATCAGTCGCCTTGGTGAGAAGGCGATCCCTTTGTATCAAATGCTCAAGAAGACGGATCAGTTTGTCTGGAGTCCGGAGGCTGATAAAGCGTTTGAGGACTTGAAGCGACAACTAGTCAATCCGCCAGTGTTGGCAGCCCCTGTGGATAAAGAGCCACTTCTGTTATATGTTGCAGCGAATGCCAGAGCAGTCAGTGTGGCGATGGTGGTAGAACGAAAAGAGGCTGGAAAGGAACATCCGGTTCAGCGACCGGTTTACTACATCAGTGAAGTACTTATCGAGTCCAAACAAAGGTATCCGCATTGGCAGAAGCTGGTATATGGAGTTTTTATGGCAAGCCGGAAGCTGAGACAATATTTCCAAGGGCACCCAATCACGGTGGTCAGTTCTGCTCCTTTGGGTGACATTATACAGAACCGGGAGGCGACTGGTCGGATTGCCAAGTGGGCTATCGAGCTCGGGCCGCACGATTTAAGGTACGTACCCCGAACAGCCATAAAATCACAGGCACTTGTCGATTTCATAAACGATTGGACGGAGTTACAAGCGCCTGAGGAGAAGCCAGATAACACCTATTGGACCGTTCATTTTGACGGATCAAGACAATTGGAAGGCTCGGGGGCTGGAGTCGTTTTAACTTCCCCACGAGGAGATAAGTTTTGTTATGTCCTCCGTTTAATGTTCCCCTGTACAAATAATGCGGCGGAGTATGAAGCTTTGCTTCATGGTCTTCGGGTGGCTAAAGAGATGAATCTGAGCAGAGTTAGGTGCTTTGGTGATTCGGATCTGGTGGCTCAGCAAGTATCTGGCACCTGGGACTCTAAGGATCCGCTTATGGCTGCATACCGACGTGAAGTAGATATGGTGGCTGGGCATTTCAAAGGCTATCAAGTGGATCATGTGGACCGCAGAAAAAATGAGGCAGCAGACGCTTTAAGTCGCTTGGGCTCTCAGCGTAAACCGGTCCCACCCAATGTTTTCTTGGATGTATTATACCACCCATCGGTACAGCTTCCCGGTGAGCTGGAGTTGGCTGTTCCTGATCCGGAGGCTCAGTTAGTGGCGGCTCTTCACGCCACCCCGGATTGGACGCTCCCTTACCTGGCATATATGAACCGGGGTGAGTTGCCAGAAGATGAAAGCTTGGCTCGACAGATAGTACGACGGTCCAAGTCTATGACCATTTTCCAAGGAGAGTTACATCATCGCAGCGTATCAGGAGCGCTGCAACGGTGCGTATCCCCTAAGGAGGGGTGTGAGATATTACGAGAAATACATGAAGGAGATTGCGGCCACCACGCCGGTTCAAAATCATTGGTGGCTAAAGCGTTCCGCCACGGTTTCTACTGGTTAACTGCTCATGCTGATGCGGAAGACCTAGTCAGGTTATGTGATGGGTGCCAGAAATTTTCTAGACGAGCACACATACCGGCTCAAGAATTGAGGATGATTCCAATCACTTGGCCGTTTGCGACTTGGGGGCTTGATATGGTTGGGCCTTTTAAGCGTTCCAAAGATAAGAAGACCCACCTACTGGTGGCGGTTGACAAATTTACCAAGTGGGTGGAGGCAGAACCTGTCAGTAAGTGTGATGCTGCCACGGCGGTTCAATTTATAAAGAAGGTGATCTTCCGGTTTGGCTTTCCACATAGCATCATCACAGATAATGGTACCAATCTATCCAAAGGGGCCATGAAGGAGTTCTGTGCACGGGAGCATATACGGCTTGATGTTTCTTCGGTAGCGCACCCACAGTCTAATGGTCAGGCGGAACGAGCGAACCAAGAGATCTTGAGAGGTATCAAACCCCGGCTTCTGGTCCCTTTGCAAAGGACGCCGGGTTGTTGGGTGGAGGAACTACCGTCTGTGTTATGGAGCATCAACACCACGCCTAACAGATCCACGGGGTTTACGCCGTTCTTTATGGTCTATGGAGCAGAGGCGGTTCTCCCAAGTGATATACGACATGACTCGCCTCGAGTGGCAGCATATGTTGAAGCGGACAATGAGCAGGCACGGCAGGACGCTCTTGACTTGTTGGATGAGGAGCGTGACTTGGCAGCTGCCCGTTCAGCGATTTACCAGCAAGATCTCCGCCGTTACCACAGCCGTCGGGTTAGGACCAGAACCTTTCAGGAGGGGGATTTGGTGCTTCGGCTCATCCAGGATCAATCTGATCAGCATAAATTATCCCCGCCTTGGGAGGGACCTTTTGTTGTCAGCAAGAATCTGAATAATGGGTCATATTACTTGATTGATATTAGAGAGCGCAAGGATTCACGCACGTCAGAGGAGGAGACCAGCAGGCCGTGGAACATAGCTCATCTTCGACCTTATTATACATGAGCCCTGGGCTCTGTTTATGTACATATCATGACCATGTATATATTATGATTGAATACAATAAACCAGAGCCTCAAGTAAAGCGGGGTCTCTACTGTTCTTCACATCACGTGTACTTACCCCTGGACGTCGCTTCACAGAAGTTCAAATTCCGGTTTAAAAGCTGGTTCAAGGGAAGATGTCTCCTACAGGGTCGTGAAACTCTTAATATCCGGTTCAATACCCGGTTCAAGCATGAGGCTTCCTGTTCAAACATAGGTCGTATTCGAACCAAAGAGAACACAGCTATTCAAACATGAGGCTTCCTGTTCAAACATAGGTCGTATTCGAACCAAAGAGAACATAGCTATTCAAACATGGGGATTTCTGTTCAAACATAGGTCGTATTCGAACCAAAGAGAACACAGCTGTTCAAATATAGGTCGTATTCGAACCAAAGAGAACATAGCTATCCCTATAAAGTCAGTTGGGGACCTAGTCGGCCTGAACCGTAGCTACACCTCCGGGGGGCTTGGTCAGGCCTTGACGACGGTAATGCTTTCTGGCTGGCATATTTGCCACAGAATCAGTTGGGGACCTAATCGACTTGAACCGTAGATTACGCCTTATGGGAACTCGGTCATGTCTTGATGATGGTAATGCCTTCTGGTCGGCTTTTTAGCCATTGAGTCACTTGGGGGCTTGGTTGACGAACCAATGCAATGCCATTTGGCCGGCATATTTGCCACGATTCAGTAAGGAACCTAGTCGACTTAAACCGTAGCTACACCTCTTGGGGGCTCGGTTTGTCTTGACGATGGTCACGCCTTCTGAACGGTTCATAGTAACCACTATTCGCATGCGTTTTACTATCGCGTTGCCTTTTCATATTTGGTTTTGTTTTCTGCCTTTATTGTGGTGTTTTTTGGTTCTTCGGAACATCAAGTATCCTTAAACCGATTCAGCTAGCATAGCCTGGTCCGTTTTAAACCCGGAGGAAAATTGCCCGGTTTGGCAGAGGCGCAGCACGGTTCAGGTGGTCGGAAAATCATATTGTGCACTCAGTAAAGACGGGAAACATAAGTTGGAAATGTCGCTGGAAAGAGCATCAGTACCCGTGCGCGAAGGCACGTTCAAAGGCAGAAGTATTAAACTATCTTATTACAAGGCAACGTAGTGCCTGAATATATTGTTCGTTGACGGATTAAGACGTCACCAAGTAAACCGGAGCGTTGATTACGCCTGTTCGACGCCTCGGTTCGAAGGCTGGGGGTCATCTCGCGCCGCTTCAGCTCCATCTTGATTACCCATTGGCTGGAAATCAGCAGTGGTCCAGTCGATTCCCATTAGCGCTTGGAAGACGGCTTCTTCGTGAATCAGCGAAGACGGTTCAATGTCTGGGGCGTAAGTATGCTTATGGATTGGAGGAACAAGGTTTCCCGCTTCAGGGACCGGGGCAGATACTCGTTTGTTCTGGTTGTCATATTGGGCTTGGTAACGTGACAGATCTGCCTCCTCAGCCAATTGACAAGCTAGGGGGCGCACCGCCCGGTTTATCGCCCTCAAATCATCTTCACCAAAGTCTGAACCGTCTTCCTTCAAGCTGGGGTATCCTTGGGCTGCTTCGACAGGATCGAAATCTGGTACCCACGCTTTGGCCCGGATCAAGGCAGTGATAGCTCCAGTTCGAGCAGCTGATCTTTTCAACTCTTCAATCCGGGCCGGAAGCATGGACAGCCTCTTTAATGTGTCTTGAATCAGAGACGGTGCAGGATTGTTATGCGATGCAGTGGTGATAGCCCTTTGTGCTCCGGTGTATAACTGCTCAATCAGAGTATAAGCAGCCTTGAGTTTCATCCGCACGTCAGAACCCAAGTGTCCGATACGTGAGCCTGCAGTGTTCCAAGGTGAATTACAAACCGGACATAGGGTGTGGCAAACAAGGTACAAATTGGAAGAAGGGCGTCGAAAAGTTTACCAAAGACGGCAGAGGTCATGGAGTGTATTTGTCGCTTCACGGTGGATAACTCGTCAACCACCGGTTTAAGAGCAGCTTCGGCATTTTCAGCCCTCTTCATCAAAAGAGCTCTTTCAGTAGCCCAATCGGCTTGCTCCTTTTTGCGGCTGGCTTTCAGCTGCTCCATAACAGTTAAGGCTTTGGTCAATTCCTCTTTTGTTTTTTCAGTTTCAATCTGCTGGGCTTTTAAAGCTCCATGAAGGTCCGAGACTTGGTTCTCTTTGGTCTTCAAATCCCCCTGCAGCAGGTCATCAACAGTGTTCAGAAAATATTGCACGGTTTGGAAGTATCAACCACACAAGCAAGTTATGTGCTCGATACTTGGGGGCTAATGCATATTTGATTTTAACACAAGTTTTCCATTACAAAAAAAAAGTCCCAAGATTAATACAAGTATTTAAGCTTGGCACTTGGGGGCTAATAGTTATCTAATGATGTTTTCTGAACCAGACCTGAATTGTCAAAAGCAGCCTGGTCCGGTTTACCATCTCGGTTTGGAAATATTGATAAGCTAAGTTGCAACAGAATGAAGCACAAGGGGGTTACCTCAAGTTTTTCCTTCATCATCTTGATCATGGCAGCCTCATAATCCTGACTGGTGTACAGCCGGCTCAGATACCCAGAATAAAGATCCGGGGCGCTTAAAGAGGCGTACGCAGACAAGTCAAGGTCCCATTTGCCCTTTACGGCCGAGGTTTCGTCCTTAGCTGTATGCTTGGCCAAAGTAGCAGTGTTCCCCGGTTCAGAGCGGCCAATACCGGTGATCACGACATCATCATCCTTGGAGTCGCTGCTCTGCAGTGGCACTGTCGGTTTATCAGCAGTTGCAGAAGGGGGAATGGATTCCTCAACCCGAACAGGGCTGGCCGGCGGATCGGTACGGCTAGCAGGTTCGGTAGTCCTTTCTTCAGCGCAGATGTCATCTTGCGGAGATAAATAATTCTGAGTATCTTCACGGCCCAGAGCGTCAGCACCAGGAGTTTTCTCCGGTTCAGGAGTGGCAGTTCCTTCAGCCGGGTTATCCAGGCGAGCCTTCTTGCTCGGTCTAGGCTTAGCCCTGAAAAAAGCCCAAAAATTGAAAAAACGGTATAAAATGGATTAAGAGACCCATACAGAGATATGTTGTGATCGGTCCAACTTACCCAATAACTGTCTTCAACGGGGGCAGTTGAGTGGCTGAAGATTCACCGGAAGAGGAATGGGAAGTGACCTGATAATCGGAGTCAGATGGATTTAGAGGCTGACGGGTTAAACCTGCTTTAGGAGGAAAGCTAGCGCGTAAATCGGAGACCTCTGAGCGGCGTTTCCGAACCGGGCTGTTCGGTAAACCGGCGGAGGTGACTACCTGGCCGCTATGTCGGGTGGTGCGTCGAGTTTCATGTTGCTGGGTCTTCACAAGAAATTCGGGATCCAAGTAAGCAAGAGGGTGAGAAAATTTAATTCTCCGGTTTGCTTGGCGAGGTTTTTTCAAAGGCAAAAGAACGGCATCAGAAGAAAGAATAGTTACCTCTGGGCCTTCGGCATGGCTCACTTCAGCGTCGTCCTGACAAATATCATCATCAATAAGACGTATAAAAAGCAAACCAACTGAATCGAGGTCTACCCCGAGGTCCGGATTACCCACATCGTCCTCCTCTAAATCCGGAGTGGAGGAAGCGGTGTTCCTTTTCCTCTGAGCAGGCTTCTTCACCCTCGTCTTGGGTCGGGTTACCTTTTCGGTCGGCTCTTGTAACTTCTTGCTCCAAAATGGATCATCTCCCTGTTTCGAAAAGGACTGGAAGTTAACAGCATGTATATAAGGAGATCAAAGATTCTATGAACAGAGGAGTTGCTTACAGCAGGTGGCTTGTTTGTGGCACAAAATGGAAGCAGGCCGGCTCGAGCGCAGACATGTTCCGGTTCGTTCAGCATCTTCTTCACAGCTTCAGCGACTTCGTCCTCCGTCAGCTGAATGTTACAGTGCCTCAAAGGATCATCAACCCGACCCGTGTATTGGCACATCAAACCGGAGCGGATGCTAAGGGGCAGGATGCTCCATGAAATCCAGCAACGAGCAAGATCAACCCCCGTTAAACCATTAGCCATAAAGGCTCTGAGCTTGGACAACTGAGGGGCATACTTACTCCTCTCTTTGGCAGTTAGCCGTGGGGGGAAGGGGTGAGTGTTGCTAAGTCTCTCTGGACGGAAACCGGGCAGTGGATTTTCTTCAGCAGGGGAAGTATCCTTGCAATAGAACCAAGTGCAGTTCCATTCTTGCGGATGACTATGCAACTTGGCGTGAGGATAAGTCACCTCTTTCCTCTTCTGGATCGCCATACCGCCCAGTTCCATATTAGGACCATCGGTGAATTCAGTACGTCGGTTCAGATGAAAAAAGTCCCGGAACAGCTCTACAGTGGGTTCCTCTTGAAAGTACGCCTCGCAAAGTACTTGAAAATGACAGATGTTCGTGACTGAATTTGGACCAACATCTTGTGGGCGCAACCTAAAATTAGCCAAAACGTCCCGATAAAATTTCGAACCGGGTGGGTTAAACCCCCGGGCCAGGTGATCTGCAAACACCACCACTTCTCCCTCCTGCGGGGTAGGAGGACATTCGTCTCCTGGAACCCTCCAATGGATGGTATTTTTGCTACTCAAAGCACCAGTCAGGACTAAGTTGTTTAAATGGGTCACAGTGATGCAAGAGGGAACCCAGTTGCATTCGTACACCTGTTTGGCCATGAGGAGATCTACAAGATAAATGTTTTCCGGTTTGAGAACAAGTGTGATTATAAACCGAAGATGATCTTATAGAGTCAGGTTATCCACAATGATATCAACCAGCGGTTCATCAAGGGGACTAATGGATGTGTAGGTTGTCTTGTTCACTTTTTGCTAAGAGTTAAACCGACCAGATCTAACAGCTGTGAGTATGAAAGCAGAAACAGATCCCGTACGGATTCTTTCAAAGCAATGGATCTACAGCTAGGGTGAAAAAGAAATAAAAACAGGTAATATGAAGTCGGGCTCACAGCAGAACAACATAAGTTCGACAAGCAGGAATAAGAGTGAGATCTAAGGAAATGAATGCAGATTTATGGCGACTGCTAAGAGAAACTACAAATCCAGGTACAGGTATCGTCGTCTGTTCATAAAGGCTGCTATGGGGATGAGCAAGAAACAGTAGCAGGACGATGAACCCTAGAACAGATCTAAAGCAACAAGAACAGGGGCCTTACCGGGGTCCAAACAGATGCGGAAGGTCGCCGCGGTGCTCTGAACCGATCAGGTTGATGCAGCGGCCGGAGTTGATGCAGCAGTTGACGGCGGCGGCGGAGCTCTGAGGTCTGGGTCGCGAGGAAGACGAAGAAGGGGAGGAAAGGAAGATGGCCTTCAAGTCCTATTTATAAGGCGCGGCGCGTGTATCAGGCGCGCGAATCCAGGGGCCGGAGATTTCGGAAGCCCAGCCATCGCCTTGATTCTTGCGGGTTAGCGAAAGGAGACGGTAGCCTGCGTTGACATCACATCGGTTTACCACAGCAGAGGAGACGGAGAAACGACGGTTTATCAAGTCATTGGAAGACATTTGAAGACAGAAATTCTTATTAAGGATTGACATGAACCTGTTCAAATCAATCTGGGGCCTAATGTTGGGGATGTTGCTATCCGGGGTAAACCGGCCTGCAGGGCCCGGGTTACCACCGTCAACAAGACCCGAGATGTTAAAGCCCAAGGAGGAGTAGAAAGGCCCAAGATCTATAAAGTGTTTAAAGGTTTATGGTGTAAACCGGCCTGGGGCCAACTTGTACTGTAAGATAGGAATAGAGAGACCGACACGGGCACGTTTATAAGCCGGAGGTCGAGACTTTGCAGACCGACGGGCGTCACCCGTGTATATAAGGGGACGACCCGACGGCGGTTTGGGGACAGAGAAGAAGAACTCGAGGTTTAGGCGAATCATATCGCTCCCTAAGCCCTCGAAACCAATCAATTCCATCACAACTAGACGTAGGCTTTTACCTTCATCGAAGGGGCCGAACTAGTATAAAAACCGTGTCCTTGTGTCCACTTTAACCCCTTCAAGCTAACCCGTTGCGATGGCTCTACGACTAAGTCCTCTTACTAGGACATCTGACGTGACAATTCCACGACAAATTCAGTGATGCTCCCCACCGGGAGTGAGTAATTCCTTCATAGGCTAGCTGGTCATTGAGGAGTTGGATGAGATTGATCATGTAATCGAGTTAGTTTTGTTATGGCTTGATCCCTAGTATCCACTATGTTCTGAGATTGATGTTGCTATGACTTTGTCATGCTTAATGCTTAATGCTTGTCACTTTGGGCTCGGGTGCCATGATCTCAGATTGGGCTCGGGTGCCATGATCTCAGATATGAACTGTTTATGTTATCACCATTATATCTATGTTCTAGATCTGATCTTGCAAGTTATAGTCACCTACTACGTGTTATGATCCGGCAACCCCGGAGTGACATAAGTCGGGACACTTCCCGGTGATGACCGTAGTTCGAGGAGTTCATGTATTCACTATGTGTTAATTCTTTATTCCGGTTCTCTATTAAAGGAGGCCTTAATATCCCTTAGTTTGCAATAGGACCCCGCTGCCACGTGAGGGTAGGACAAAAGATGCCATGCAAGTTCTTTCCATAAGCATGTATGACTATTTACGGAATACATGCCTACATTATATTTATGAACTGGAGCTAGTGCTGTATCGCCCTAGGTTATGACTGTTATATGATGAATATCATCCAACGAATTCACTGATCCAATGCCTACGATTTTCTCTTATATTGTTTCTGCTAAGTTACTACTGCTACTGTTACTATTGCACTTGCTACAAAATCATTGCTATCACTATTACCGTTACTATTGCCGTTGCTACTTGTCACGCCCAAGATGCGACCCTATCCTAAAGGAACTCAAAGGTCCCACCAAGGATAGAAGCGCATCTTGAAGACGCTTTTGCAAGGTGGATATCATAGCATCAACATTACATAATAGTGGGGATACAACCAAGTCATACAAATATCACATGAATACAACAACACATCATATACAACAAGTACAAGATCAACATCCGACTACGGATGGAACATAAACAGAAACTCAAACAATATCCACCCTGCTAGCCCAGGCTGCCGACCAGGAACCTATCCCTCAAATGAAGAAGAAGCAGAAGAAGAACTCCAACACAAATAAACATCGCTCTCACGTCATGATCATCGCATAACCTGTACCTGCAGCAACTGGGGGTGTAGTAATCTATGAGCCACGAGGACTCAGCAATCCCATTACCATGGGTATCAAGACTAGCAAAGCTTAATGGGTAAGGAAGGGGGGTAAAGTGGTGAGGTTGCAGCAGCGACTAAGCATGTATGGTGGCTAACTTACGCAAATAAGAGCGAGAAGAGAAGCAAAGCAAGCGGTCGTCAACTAGTAATGATCAAGAAGTGATCCTGAGCTCCTACTTACGTCAGACATAACCCAGAAACCGTGTTCTCCTCTTGATCAACCCCGAAAAGCGACCATCACGGTTACGCACACGGTTGGTGTATTTTAGAAGAGTTTGGTTCAAGTTTACTACAACCGGACATTAACAAATTCCCATCTGCCACATAACCGCGGGCATGGCTTTCGAAAGTTCAAACCCTGCAGGGGTGTCCCAACTTAGCCCATGATAAGCTCTCGCGATCAACGAAGGATATTCCTTCTCCCCGGGAAGACCCGATCAGTCTCGGAATCCCGGCTACAAGACATCTCGATAGTAATAAAACAAGTCCAGCAAGACCTCCCGGCATGCCGACACCCTGATAGTAGCCGCGCGTAACTCGTCTCAGGCCACGACCGGATGAGCACTCCGTACAACTAAAACCAGACCTCAAGTTTCCCCGAGGTGGCGCTTCAAAGGACTCTAGTTCGGGCCAACACTTAGACAAGCATTGGCCCGGTGGGGGGGCTGAATAAAGATGACCCTCGGGTTAGCTACTCCCAAGGGAAAGGGTATAGGTGGTAGGCAAATGGTAAAACCAATGTTGGGCCTTGCTGGAGGAGTCTTATTCAAAGCGAACTGTCAAGGGGGTCCCATAAATCACCCGACCGCGTTAGGGACGCAAAATCCGGGAACATAACACCGATATGACAGAAACTAGGGCAACAAGAGTGGAACAAAACACCAGGCATAAGGCCGAGCCTTCCACCCTTTACCAAGTATATAGATGCATTAATAATATAAGAGATATTGTGATATCCCAACATAAACATAAACATAATCCAACATGGAGCAATCTTCATCTTCACCTGCAACTAGCAACGCTATAAGAGGGGCTGAGCAAAGCGGTAACATAGCCAAACAATGGTTTGCTAGGAAGGGTAACAAAGGTCAGAGGTTCATGGCAATTTGGGAGGCTTGAGCAGCAAGTGGTAGGTAACGCAGCATAGCGATAGAACGAAGCAACTAGGATAGAAATGATAGTAATGAGATCCAAGGTGACGGTCATCTTGCCTGAAATCCCACAAGGAAGAAGAAGGAGTCCATGAATAAGATGAAGCCACGAAGACGAACCGAGCGTAGATGAACGAATCCTCACGATCGCAACAAAACGGGAACTAGCGAGAAGAAGCACACAACACGGTAAACACACCACACATGAACAAGGCATGATGCTCAACCAAGTATGATGCATGACAAGGCTACATAAATCTACTCATGGCAAGGGATGGTGCATACAAGAGCAACTCAACAAGGCAAGTTTTAAATGAGGCCGAGATCAACATAGAACAATTCCGGTAAGACCTCATATGCAAATTTCGAAATTGGTCCAGATCTGAATAAACCTTATGTTCAAGTTGTTAAACAACAAGTTAAAATACACCATGATGATCTACACGAAATTCTAGTCAAGTTACATATAAAGTTCATTAGATTCGGAGCTACGACCTAGAAGATATGAGCAAAACAAGATAAGCATGGCATTGATGCAAAATGCGTACAAACATCAAGCAAACACACTCAAAACATGGATGCAACAAGGTAATATTAAGCTACATGCAATTCTAAGCAAGTTTCATATAGAGCACACTCAAAACGGAGCAACGGTTCAACACATACACCCTATACAAGACATAACAACAATCTGACCCAAAACAGCAAATAGGCATTTTGCAAGCACCAAAACAACATGCTACAGCACCATAACATGATAAAAAAAGGCATATGCATGATGTAAAGGTAGAGCATGACAAAACATGAACACTGAGCTATCTCCAGAAACTAATAGAACATGCTCAAAAGGACATGGCAAGATCGCAAATAATAACAGGTTCACAGACTTAGTGGAATTTCAGGACATGGCAGAATAACATCAGGTTGCAATGTTTAGAGCTATGAAACAACATGTTACAGGAACTTATCATGGCAAAGCAAGGCATGGCACGAATCTACTTAAAGCATAGAACAAAAGTCCCTTACTGACCATAAGCCAAAAGGGCACAGAAGATATGATGGCAACCATGTAAACATAGCAAGTTTGGTTACAGATTCAGACTTGGTGAAAAACTGGAGCATGGCATAAACAGATAACAAGTAGGCATGTTTACGAGCTTGATGCACTCACTACGAGGCATTGCATGACAAACCAAGCATACATCCAGCAACTAGACATGGCATAGAAGCTATACATGGCAAGAACAACAACATAGCATGCAAGGATCAACTACAACAACCTTGGCCAAATTGCTAAACATGTTAACAATCTGCCAGGAACATTTTATAGCAAAAGTAGAGCTCGATTGAGTCAAGCTAGAGTGCTCCATAATTGCAAACAAAGGCATGGATGGATATATCATAACCATATGAACAAAACACCCTTACTGAACATACCCAAAAGAAGCATGGATCTCACTGTAGCAACATGAATACATGGCATGAAAATAACAACAGACACCGACTTGGTGAAATTCTAAGTCTCTGAAATCAGCAACATCACGGAGGCTACTTTGCAAGCTTGAAACAATTAACACATGGAAGATCACGAATAATGGGTTGCACCACAGCAAAGATGGCATGTTATAGCTCATAACACATACAGACTTCATGCTCAAAAGAAAATCACACAAAAAGATACAAAAATGACAAATGAGCATATGCTGATAACAGGCAGCAGTTAACATCATATAGCACTCTTGCAACGATGATTAGGGCATCAAGATGAACTCAAATGAACATTGCATAGTGGAACAAAAAGTAGAGCATCTCCAGATGAACATTTCGGTACATCATACACACAAAACGGAGCAGCTATCATGGAGTTATGATGCGATGAACAGGAGCTTAAATTATACCAGAAAAATGACTTGGACGAAAATCTGGACATCCAGATCTAGGGTTTGCACGTGGATCGAGGCAGGGCCGGAGATGCTCGCCGGAGTGGTGCCGCTGGGGAAGAAGAGGAGGGAGGTCAGGGGTGGCGTCTGAGTGGAGCTCGCCGGGGTGGCGCGGCGACGCACGACGGCGCGGGCGGCGACCCGCGACGAGGCGGCGGCCGGCTCGGGCCGCGCGGGACGCGGCGGCGGCGTCGCGCGGTGGAGGCCGACCGGGTGGCGGGAGGCGGCGAACGCCGGGGCGGCGGAGGCGGCGGAGCACGGGCGAGGCGCGGGGCGCCAGGGCTCGGGCTGAGCCGCGGGCGGCTGGCGGCGACGAACGGGCCCCGCGGGCCCGCGCTGGGCTCGGCGGGCCTCGGCGGCCGCGGGCGCGAGGTGGGAGGCGCGAAGGCGTCGTGGCGGCGGCTGATTCGTCGAGGTCGGCGGCGGAGTGACGTGGCGGCCCATGGTTGGTCCGCGCGACATGTCCGGCGCGGAAGGACATGTCCGGCGGCGCGAGGAGGAAGACGGCTAGGGTTAGACTGCGCGAAAAATCCGGGGGAAGCACATATTTATAGGTAGAAGGAGGTGGGAGTGTCCAAATGAGGTGCAGTTTTCGCCCACACGATCGTGATCGAACGACCGAGAGGATGGAGGGGGTTAGGATGGGTTATGGGCCACTTTGAAGGGGGTGTTGGGCTGCACCCAAAAGAGGCCTTTGCGGTTACCCGGTTAACCGTTGGAATATCAAACGACCTCCAAATGACCCGAAACTTGATAGGCGGTCTACCGGTGCTATACCAAGGCCGCTTGACAAACCTCGGTCCATTCCGAGAACATTTAACATCCGCACACGAAAAGAGGCAAAAGGGGCGCCGGGGGACATAGGAGTGCCGGATTGCAAAACGGACAACGGGGAAAATGCTCGGATGCATGAGACAAACACGTATGCAAATGCGATGCACATGATGCATGATATGGAATGCAGATGATGACATGGCAAGGAGAGACACGCAAGCAAATGACATGGCAACGACGGCGAATAACTAGCGGACACCTGGCGCATCGAATCCGGGGCGTTACAACTCTCCTCTACTAACAAGAGATCTCGTCCCGAGATCTTAGGACCGAGACGGGGAGGAAAAGGGATGAGGTGAAAAGAACAAAAAAGAGAGGATGAACAAAAGCAAGAACTCTCGAGTAGGAAAAGAAACGATGAATATGACGAGAATCAAAGCTCCGAAGCAAAAATGAATTCGGAACCACTCCGGTTAGAACAAGATAGAAGCCGAATAAGAATGAAAGAATTTAGGTAGCAATCCGGCTGAACACGAAAGATTAGAACATGAACTAGACAAGATGGAAAATACTTGATGAGAGGAATAACACAAAGCCTCCAGAAGAATTGAAAGAGTGGAAAGAAAAGAACGGAGAAGAAAAATGACAACTTCTTCGACAAATGAATTTGAACAGCATCTTTGCGAAGAAAAGATTGAACGAAGTTGTTGAGAAAATCAACAACAAAGAATTGCTTGTTGTGGACTTATGGAAATCATCTCAAAATTACGAGGTGATAATCGACCACAAACGAAAAATATTAAATGGCTGAGAAGAACGAAGAAATGCAAAACTCCACTTCAAAAGAATACGGAGAATTAATTGCACCTCGAGACGCAAGAAGAAAAGATACTTGAGCTCTTTCAAAAGAATCTTGATGAACACTTGAAGAATGAATTAACTCGAGAAGAACCACTGTGAAGAACTCCGGTACAAAAAGATGATGATATAGAATTGAGGTATGAAAGGAATAAGATTAAAGTCTTGCAATGATCCCGATGGAGGTTCTGATGAGATGGTCGAGGAAGCTTTGAACTCCGGGAAAGGAAAGACGAAAACACTTTGTATCGAGAGATTATTTATGATGAACAATCTCCGAAGGAAGGAATTAAACTTGATGAAAGAAGAATAAGAATTACGTTATGCTTATCCTTCATCAATTAAATTGATGAGAAACCATGGATTGCATACCACTTATTCACATTGGGAAAAATATTAAGGGAAGATATAGCGCCAAAATTTAGGAAGGTCTTCATGAGCCACCGGTAGGATGAAAAAGAACGAATGAATTGATATGATGAGAACGGAAAAGGAATCTTCAATGAACCACCGTAAGAATTGAAAATTGAATGACGAAAAAGAATGAAAACACGGGAAGAATTAGAAAAGCACGAAGATACTTGAGGGAAATAAGAGGCAAGAGAACGAAGGGATCGCGAACTGATTGAAGAATACTTGAACGAAGCACCATAAGAATATTGAGACGAACGAAGGGGCACAGATATAGAGTAATTGGAGAACGAATTTGAAAGCTTAGAACGAATACATATTCCAAAAAGATGGCCTCTAGATGATCGAGAGAGAAAGCAACTCCTGAAATACTCCGGATGGAAGAAAAGAATTGCATGACTGGAAAACAACTTGATAGGATAACATCGGGCTAGCACCACGAATCTCCGGGAGAACTAACAAGATTTAAAAGAAACTCTACTCCGGTCTTCAGATGTTGAGACTGATGACGAGAAACACCAGCAAAATTGTTGAGATACTCCAGGAAAATGAAAAGAGAAAAGATTGACCCGAACATGAGAGAATTTGGAAACGATCTTGGAGAAGGCATCTGGCTAATGAAATCCATACTTACGTTAAACTTCTAAAAGAATTTGAGAATAACTTCGGGAAAATCAGAAGAGTCAGGTAAGATCCTGGGAAAAGACCTGAGGGTTAGGGCCCACTAAAAGAAACACCGTTGGAAAGGATTGAAGAAGAGACGATGCACCGGAACAACTGAGGGACTTGAATGAGGTGACCACCTCGCAATAATTGAATGCAAACACGAATCTTCTGAGATGTCTTCAACACTCTGGGATAATAGAATGGCGAGAGGAAGAACGAGCAAGGGGAAAACACTTCGTTCAAGGAAAAGAATTCGATCAACAACGAAAACTTGAATTGGATCCATCGGAAAAAGAAAACAAGACGAACATTGATGAACCAGACGAGAATTCACCGGTTGAAACAATTGCGGAAAGACTGAAGATACTCCGCACGAATAAAATTGATTGCTCGAATAACGACTCAGACTCCTGGAATAAAAGGGGTGGGAGGGCGGGAAAACACTGGCAACTTGAACGAGGAATCGACGAATAAGTTGAAGAGAAAACACCGGTTGAAATAATTGAGGAAGAATGCACAGGCTTCGCATGAGTAGGATGGATACTCGATGTCCGACTCTGGTTCCGAGAAGAAGAAGGGAGGGCGGGTGGAAAAAAACAAGGAAAACTTCGGATGGGGAAAACAACATCGGAAGAGAAAGAACTGAGGATTGATCATGCGAAAGATGGCGAGGATCGAAACCACTCGAAGAGAAATGCGCCGGATAAAACAGGATGGACAACGAGCGAAAACTAAACGCGTGATCCTAAAGAAAAATTTGAAAGGGAAGAGGAGTAGTTCAAAACACCTATGTCAAGATTTCTCACCAGAGCGACGAAGGGGCTGAGGAGTAAAAAGAAATCCTACTCTCCGATATAACTAGACTCTGAAAAAGTTTTATTCTAAACTCAACGTCGGCCAAAACTACACGATCAATCAAGGGGGGCTCCTAGGGTTGGTCGAGGCTCTGATACCAACTTGTCACGCCCAAGATGCGACCCTATCCTAAAGGAACTCAAAGGTCCCACCAAGGATAGAAGCGCATCTTGAAGACGCTTTTGCAAGGTGGATATCATAGCATCAACATTACATAATAGTGGGGATACAACCAAGTCATACAAATATCACATGAATACAACAACACATCATATACAACAAATACAAGATCAACATCCGACTACGGATGGAACATAAACAGAAACTCAAACAATATCCACCCTGCTAGCCCAGGCTGCCGACCAGGAACCTATCCCTCAAATGAAGAAGAAGCAGAAGAAGAACTCCAACACAAATAAACATCGCTCTCACGTCATGATCATCGCATAACCTGTACCTGCAGCAACTGGTGGTGTAGTAATCTGTGAGCCACGAGGACTCAGCAATCCCATTACCATGGGTATCAAGACTAGCAAAGCTTAATGGGTAAGGAAGGGGGTAAAGTGGTGTGGTTGCAACAGCGACTAAGCATGTATGGTGGCTAACTTACGCAAATAAGAGCGAGAAGAGAAGCAAAGCAAGCGGTCGTCAACTAGTAATGATCAAGAAGTGATCCCGAGCTCCTACTTACGTCAGACATAACCCAGAAACCGTGTTCTCCTCTCGATCAACCCCGAAAAGAGACCATCACGGTTACGCACACGGTTGGTGTATTTTAGAAGAGTTTGGTTCAAGTTTACTACAACCGGACATTAACAAATTCCCATCTGCCACATAACCGCGGGCACGGCTTTCGAAAGTTCAAACCCTGCAGGGGTGTCCCAACTTAGCCCATGATAAGCTCTCATGATCAACGAAGGATATTCCTTCTCCCCGGGAAGACCCGATCAGTCTCGGAATCCCGGCTACAAGACATCTCGACAGTAATAAAACAAGTCCAGCAAGACCTCCCGGCGTGCCAACACCCTGATAGTAGCCGCGCGTAACTCGTCTCAGGCCACGACCGGATGAGCACTCCATACAACTAAAACCAGACCTCAAGTTTCCCCGAGGTGGCGCTGCAAAGGACTCTAGTTCGGGCCAACACTTAGACGAGCATTGGCCCGGGGGGGGGCTGAATAAAGATGACCCTCCGGTTAGCTACTCCCAAGGGAAGGGGTGTAGGTGGTAGGCAAATGGTAAAACCAATGTTGGGCCTTGCTGGAGGAGTCTTATTCAAAGCGAACTGTCAAGGGGGTCCCATAAATCACCCGACCGCGTTAGGGACGCAAAATCCGGGAACATAACACCGATATGACGGAAACTAGGGCGGCAAGAGTGGAACAAAACACCAGGCATAAGGCCGAGCCTTCCACCCTTTACCAAGTATATAGATGCATTAATAATATAAGAGATATTGTGATATCCCAACATAAACATAAACATAATCCAACATGGAGCAATCTTCATCTTCACCTGCAACTAGCAACGCTATAAGAGGGGCTGAGCAAAGCGGTAACATAGCCAAACAATGGTTTGCTAGGAAGGGTAACAAAGGTCAAAGGTTCATGGCAATTTGGGAGGCTTGAGCAGCAAGTGGTAGGTAACGCAGCATAGCGATAGAACGAAGCAACTAGCATAGAAATGATAATAATGAGATCCAAGGTGACGGTCATCTTGCCTGAAATCCTGCAAGGAAGAATAACGAGTCCATGAAGAAGATGAAGCCACGAAGACGAACCGAGCGTAGATGAACGAATCTTCACGATCGCAACAAAACGGGAACTAGCGAGAAGAAGCACACAACACAGTAAACACACCAACCATGAACAAGGCATGATGCTCAACCAAGTATGATGCATGACAAGGCTACATAAAGCTACTCATGGCAAGGGATGGTGCATACAAGAGCAACTCAACAAGGCAAGTTTTAAATGAGGCCGAGATCAACATAGAACAATTCCGGTAAGACCTCATATGCAAATTTCAAAATTGGTCCAGATCTGAATAAAACTTATGTTCAAGTTGTTAAACAACAAGTTAAAATGCACCATGATGACCTACACGAAATTCTAGTCAAGTTACATATAAAGTTCATTAGATTCGGAGCTACGGCCTAGAAGATATGAGCAAAACAAGATAAACATGGCATTGATGCAAAATGCATACAAACATCAAGCAAACACATTCAAAACATGGATGCAACAAGGTAATATGAAGCTACATGCAATTCTAAGCAATTTTCATATAGAGCACACTCAAAACGGAGCAACGGTTCAACACATACACCCTATACAAGACATAACAACAATCTGACCCAAAATAACAAGTAGGCATTTTGCAAGCACCAAAACAACATGCTACAGCACCATAACAAGATAAAAAAAGGAATAGGCATGATGTAAAGGTAAAGCATGTAAAAACATGAACACTGAGCTATCTCCAGAAACTAATAGAACATGCTCAAAAGGACATGGCAAGATCGCAAATAATAACAGGTTCACAGACTTAGTGGAATTTCAGGACATGGCAGAATAACATCAGGTTGCAATGTTTAGAGCTACGAAACAACATGTTACAGGAACTTATCATGGCAAAGCAAGGCATGGCACTAATCTACTTAAAGCATAGAACAAAAGTCCCTTACTGACCATAAGCCAAAAGGGCACAGAAGATATGATGGCAACCATGTAAACATAGCAAGTTTGGTTACAGATTCAGACTTAGTGAAAAACTGGAGCATGGCATAAACAGATAACAAGTAGGCATGTGTACGAGCTTGATGCACTTACTACGAGGCATTGCATGACAAACAAAGCATACATCCAGCAACTAGACATGGCATAGAAGCTATACATGGCAAGAACAACAACATAGCATGCAAGGATCAACTACAACAACCTTGGCAAAATTGCTAAACATGTTAACAATCTGCCAGGAACATTTTATAGCAAAAGTAGAGCTCGATTGAGTCAAGCTAGAGTGCTCCATAATTGCAAACAAAGGCATGGATGGATATATCATAACCATATCAACAAAACACCCTTACTGAACATACCCAAAAGAAGCATGGATCTCACTGTAGCAACATGAATACATGGCATGAAAATAACAGCAAACACCGACTTGGTGAAATTCTAAGTCTCTGAAATCAGCAACATCACGGAGGCTACTTTGCAAGCTTGAAACAATTAACACATGGAAGATCACGAATAATGGGTTGCACCACAGCAAAGATGGCATGTTATAGCTCATAACACATACAGACTTCATGCTCAAAAGAAAATCACACAAAAAGATACAAAAATGACAAATGAGCATATGCTGATAACAGGCAACAGTTAACATCATATAGCACTCTTGCAACGATGATTAGGGCATCAAGATGAACTCAAATGAACATTGCATAGTGGAACAAAAAGTAGAGCATCTCCAGATGAACATTTCGGTACATCATACACACAAAACGGAGCAGCTATCATGGAGTTATGATGCGATGAACAGGAGCTTAAATTATACCAGAAAAATGACTTGGACGAAAATCTGGACATCCAGATCTAGGGTTTGCACGTGGATCGAGGCAGGGCCGGAGATGCTCGCCGGAGTGGTGCCGCTGGGGAAGAAGAGGAGGGAGGTCAGGGGTGGCGTCGGAGTGGAGCTCGCCGGGGTGGCGCGGCGACGCACGACGGCGCGGGCGGCGACCCGCGACGAGGCGGCGGCCGGCTCGGGCCGCGCGGGACGCGGCGGCGGCGTCGCGCGGTGGAGGCCGACCGGGTGGCGGGAGGCGGCGAACGCCGGGGCGGCGGAGGCGGCGGAGCACGGGCGAGGCGCGGGGCGCCAGGGCTCGGGCTGAGCCGCGGGCGGCTGGCGGCGACGAACGGGCCCCGCGGGCCCGCGCTGGGCTCGGCGGGCCTCGGCGGCCGCGGGCGCGAGGTGGGAGGCGCGAAGGCGTCGTGGCGGCGGCTGATTCGTCGAGGCCGGCGGCGGAGTGACGTGGCGGCCCATGGTTGGTCCGCGCGATGTGTCCGGCGCGGAAGGACATGTCCGGCGGCGCGAGGAGGAAGACGGCTAGGGTTAGACTGCGCGAAAAATCCGGGGGAAGCACATATTTATAGGTAGAAGGAGGTGGGAGTGTCCAAATGAGGTGCAGTTTTCGCCCACACGATCGTGATCGAACGACCGAGAGGATGGAGGGGGTTAGGATGGGTTATGGGCCACTTTGAAGGGGGTGTTGGGCTGCACCCAAAAGAGGCCTTTGCGGTTACCGGTTAACCGTTGGAATATCAAACGACCTCCAAATGACCCGAAACTTGACAGGCGGTCTACCGGTGCTATACTAAGGCCGCTTGACAAACCTCGGTCCATTCCGAGAACATTTAACATCCGCACACGAAAAGAGGCAAAAGGGGCGCCTGGGGACATAGGAGTGCCGGATTGCAAAACGGACAACGGGGAAAATGCTCGGATTCATGAGACGAACACGTATGCAAATGCGATGCACATGATGCATGATATAGAATGCAGATGATGACATGGCAAGGAGAGACACGCAAGCAAATGACATGGCAACGACGGCGAATAACTAGCGGACACCTGGCGCATCGAATCCGGGGCGTTACACTACTACTATCAAAACTATCATACTACTTTGCTACTGATCACTTTGCTGCAGATAATTAATCTCTAGGTGTGGTTGAATTGACAACTCAGCTGCTAATACTTTCAAATATTCTTTGACTCCCCTTGTGTCGAATCAATAAATTTGGGTTGAATACTCTGCCCTCGAAAACTGTTGCGATCCCATATACTTGTGGGTTATCAAGACCTTTTTTCTAGCGTCGTTGCCGAGGAGCATAGCTATATTTGTTGAGTCACTTGGGATTATTATGAAATTATCTATGAAGAATCTGAAGGACGCTAAGACTAAGATTTTTTTCCTCTAAGACGAGGGGAGGCAAGGATTTGCCATCTAGCTTTGCACTTGATTCACCTGCTGTTATAAGTAGATTTGCAACACCACCACATGCTATTAATCCTGATATGTTGCAAGTTATTGATGATGCTACTTCTGCTATGAATGATATTTATGATGATGCTAGTACCTTGCTTGATGATAATGTACCACTAGGTGAATTTCTTGATGAACAACTTGCTAGAACTATTGCTTTTGAGAATGTTGAAACTGATGAAGAGCTTGAAACTGAAAATCTTGAAACACCTATTAGAACTAGTTCTCCTAGATATGAATTGCCTAAGATACCGGAAGGTTATGTTATATGGATGAGGAGACAACTAGAGACTTTCTTGCTTGCAATGATAGAGATGATCTTAAGAAGTTATTATGCAAACTGAAAGAAAAATCTTTGAATGCTAGAATGAAATGTGATCCTAAGTTTGCTACTTCACCTATCTTTGTTGATGATAAGGATTATGAATTATCTATCGACCCAGAGTTAATTACTTTGGTTAAATCTGATCCTTTCCATGGTTATGAAACTGAAACTGTTGTGGCACACCTTACTAAGTTGAATGACTTAGCCACCCTTTTTGCTCATGATGAGAAAATTCATTACTATTATATTCTCAAATTATTTCTGTTCTCATTAAAGGGTGATGCTAAGACTTGGTATAACAATCTTGCTCCTGGTTGTGTGCGTAGTCCCTAGGATATGATTTATTACTTCTCTGAAAAATATTTTCCTGCTCATAACAAACAAGTTGCCTTACAGGAAATATTTAACTTTGTGCAAATTGAAGAAGAGAGTCTCCCACAAGCTTGGGGGAGGCTTCTCCAATCGCTTAATGCTTTGCCTGATCATCCTCTTAAGAAAAATGAAATACTTGATATCTTCTATAATGGACTAACCGACGCTTCTAGGGGTTTCCTAGATAGTTGTGCTGGTTGTGTTTTCAGGGAACGAACTATTGGACAATCTGAGGAATTATTGAATAACATATTGCAAAATTATGATGATTGGATCCTTCCTAAAACAACACTCAGACCTACTCCGGAGAAGAGGGGTATCTTATATCCCAGTCCTGGAGATATGCAAGAGGCAAAGAAATCTATGAAGGAAAAATGTATTAAAGCTGAGGATGTCAAAAATTTACCTCATATTAAAGAAATACATGGGCTTGATACACCACCACCACCTAAGGTGGTAGAGGTAAATTCTTTAATGAAATTCAATGATAAGGACAATCCTTATAATATGCATCCTAGTCAATGCCTTTATGAGTTTGATAACTATATTATAAAGCAAGATCACTTCAATGCAAATGTTATGAAACAATTGAAATACAATTCTGATATGATTGCTCGCTTGAGTGACTTGTTATTTAGAATTATCAATGATGTTAGAGGTGTAGGAAAACATGCCTCTATGATTCAAACTCAATTAGAACAAGTTGCTAAATTTCAAAGAGAATTTATTGATGAAATGAACAATAATGTCAATGATCATGCTGTTAGAGTAATGACTAGAGGAGGTAGAATGACTCAGGAACCACTTTATCCTAGGGGACACCCAAAAAGAATTGAACAAGACTCTCAGAGAGTTAACAATGATGCACCTAGTCCTTCTAAAAAGAAAAAGAAGAAGAAAAATGATAGGAATTTGCTTGCCTCTAGTGAACCTGAAGTAGAAAAACCTCCTGATAATGATAATGAAGTCTCTATCTCTGATGCTGAAACTCAATCTGGTAATGAACATTCACCTTCTGATAATGAAAAAGATAATAATGAGGTTCATGAAGACACTCAACCAAACAATAATAAAGAACCACACAATGATGTTGAGATAGAACCAGCTGTTGATCTTGATAACCCACAACCCAAGAATAAAAGATATGATAAAAGAGACTTTGTTGCTAGAAAACATGGCAAGGAAAGAGAACCATGGGTTCAAAAACCTATGACCTTTCCACCTAAATCACCTAAAAAGAAGGCTGCTGAAGAATTTGAGCGCTTGACTGATATCTTAAAAATGGCCCCTTATGCAAATTACATGAAAGACATCATCACCAATAAGAGAAAAATACCGGAAGCTGAAATCTCCACCATGCTTGCTAATTATTCCTTTAAGGATGGAGTACCTAAAAAAACTTGGAGATCCAGGAATACCAACTATAATTTGCTCCATCAAAAGAAACTATGTTAAAACTAATTTATGTGATTTAGGAGCTAGTGTTAGTGTTATGCCTTTCTCTTTATACAAAAGACTTGATTTGAATAAACTCACACCTACTGAAATATCTTTGCAAATGGCTGACAAATCAACTGCCATACCTATTGGTATTTGTGAGGGTGTGCCCGTTGTTGTTGCAAACATTACTATCTTGACTGACTTTGTTATACTTGAGATGCCCGAGGACGACAATGATAACCCACAAGTATAGGGGATCGCAACAGTTTTTGAGGGTAGAGTATTCAACCCAAATCTATTGATTCGACACAAGGGGAGCCAAAGAATATTCTCAAGTATTAGCAGCTGAGTTGTCAATTCAACCACACCCGAAAGACTTAATATTTGCAGCAAAATATTTAGTAGCAAAGTAGTATGGAAGTAGCGGTAATGGTGGTAAAAGTAACAGTACCAGTTTTGTAGCAATCGTAACAGTGCCAACAGAAAAGTAACTTAGCAAAGATCAATATGAAACGAGCTCGTAGGCAATGGATCAATGATGGATAATTATGTCGGATGACATTCATCATGCAATGGTTATAACATAGGGTGACATAGAACTAGCTCCAATTCATCAATATAATGTAGGCATGTATTCCGAATATAGTCATACATGCTTATGGAAAAGAACTTGCATGACATCTTTTGTCCTACTCTCCCGTGGCAGCGGGGTCCTATTGGAAACTAAGGGATATTAAGGCCTCCTTTTAATGGAGTACAAGACCAAAGCATTAGCACTTAGTGAATACATGAACTCCTCAAACTACGGTCATCACTGGGAAGTGTCCCGACTATTGTCACTCCGGGGTTGCCGGATCATAACATGTAGTAGGTGACTATAACTTGCAAGATAGGGTCAAGAACACAAATATATTCATGAAAACATAATAGGTTCAGATATGAAATCATGGCACTCGGGCCCTAGTGACAAGCATTAGGCATAACAAAGTCATAGGAACATCAATCTTAGAACATAGTGGATACTAGGGATCAAACCCTAACAAAACTAACTTGATTACATGGTAAATCTCATCCGACCCATCACCGTCCAGCAAGCCAATGATAGAATTACTCAGGCACGATAGTGAGCATCATGAAATTGGTGATGGAGGATGGTTGATGATGACGACGGCGACGACTTCCCCTCTCCGGAGCCCCGAACGGACTCCAGATCTGCCCCCGCCCCGAGGAAGAACAGGGCTTGGCGGCGGCTCTATATTGTAAAATGTGATGAATCCCTCTCTCTGATTTTTTTCTCCCCGAACGTGAATATATGGAGTTGGAGTTGAGGTCGGTGGAGGTCCAGGGGGCCCACAAGGATAGAGGGTGCGCCCTAGGGGGGTCGGCGCGCCCCCCACCCTTGTGGCCAGGGTGTGGGCCCCCTTCGGTTGATTCTTTCGCCAATATTTTTTTATTTATGCCAAAACTGATCTCCGTGTATTTTAGGTGATTCCGAGAACTTTTATTTTTGCACAAAAATAACACCATGGCAATTCTGCTGAAAACAGCGTCTGTCCGGGTTAGTTCCATTCAAATCAAGCAAGTTAGAGTGCAAAACAAGGGCAAAAGAGTTTGGAAAAGTGGATACGACAGAGACGTATCAACTCCCCCAAGCTTAACCCATTGCTTGTCCTCAAGCAATTCAGTTGACAAACTGAAAGTGATAAAGAAAAAACTTTTACAAACTCTGTTTGATCTTGTTGTTGCAAATATGTAAAGCCAGCATTCAAGTTTTCAGCAAAGATTATGAACTAACCATATTCACAATAACATTTAGGTCTCACATTTACTCACATCAATGGCAAAATGAACTAGCGAGCAATAATAATAAATCTCAGATGACAACACTTTTTCAAAACAATCATGATATGATCTAACAAGATGCTATCTTGCTACCCTTCATGAGACTGCAAAACATAATTGTAGACATTGTAATTCATGGTAAAAGAGATCTAGTCACAGTCATACTCAATATAAATTAATAACAATGCATACAAATGACAGTGGTGCTCTCTAACTGGTGCTTTTTACAAGAGGATGATGACTCAGCAATAAAAGTAAATAGATAGGCCCTTCGCGGAGGGGAAGCAGGGATTTGCAGAGGTGCCAGAGCTCGAGTTTTTAAAACAGAGATAAATAATATTTTGAGCGGTATGCTTTCATTGTCAACATAAAAACCAAGAGATCTCGGTATCTTCCATGTTACATACATTATAGGCGGTTCCCAAACAGAATGGTAAAGTTTATACTCCCCCACCACCAACAAGCACACTCCACGTCTGGTCCGAAACAACGGGTACCGTCCAACTAACAACAGTCCTGGAGGAGTTTTATTTGCAATTATTTCGGTTTGATTTGAGCATGGGACTGGGCATCCCGGTTACTGGCCATTCTCTCGTGAATGATGAGCGGAGTCCACTCATCGTGAGAATAACCCACCTAGCATGGAAGATATTGAGAGCCCTAGTTGGTACATGAGCGTTTCGAGCATACAAAACAGATTATCATTTGAAGGTTTAGAGTTTGGCACTTGCAAATTTACTTGGAACGACAGGTAAATACCGCATATAGGAAGGTATGGTGGACTCATATGGACCAACTTTAGGTTTATGGAAGTGGATGCACAAGCAATATTCCCGCTTAGTACTAGTGAAGGCTAGAAAAAGACCGGGAAACAACCAACTAGAGAGCGACAACAGTCATAAACATGCACTGAGATTAACCAACATTGAATGCAAGCATGAGTAGGATATAAATCAAAATAAACATAAATATCATGGAGGCTATGTCGATTTTGTTTCAACTACATGCTTGAACATGTGGCAAGTCAAGCCACTCGAATCATTCAAAGGAGGATACCATCCTATCATACTACATCACAACCATTTTAATTTCCATGTTGGCACGCAAGGTAAACCTTTATAAGATCCTAGCTAATTAAGCATGGCATGAGTAACTATAATCTCTGATTGTCATTGCAAACATGTTTCATTCATAATAGGCTGAATCAGGAATGATGAACTAATCATATTTACAAAAACAAGATAGGTCGAGCTCATACCAGCTTTTCCTCATCTTAATCATTTCATCATATATCATCATTATTGCCTTTCACTGCATGACCGAACGGTGTGGATAATAATAATACTGCACGTGCATTGGACTAAGCTGGAATCTGCAAACATTTATTCAAAGGAGCAGACAAGGTAATACGGGCTCTTTGTTAGATCAACAATAATGCATATGAGAGCCACTCAACATTTTCATCGTGGTCTTCTCCTCTCGACCCCCAAAGAAAAGAAAAGAATTTCAAAGAAACACACTGCAATATTTTTGGAGTTTTCGTTTTTCTGAAGAAGGTTGATACGTCCATTTTGCATCATGCTTTTATATCGATATTTATTTCATTATGGGCTGTTATTACACATTATGTCACAATACTTGTGCCTATTCTCTCTTATTTTGCAAGGTTTATATGAAGAGGGAGAATGCCGACAGCTGGAATTCTGGGCTGCAAAAGGAGCAAATATTGGAGACCTATTCTGCACAACTCCAAAAGTCCTGAAACTCCATGGAAGTCATTTTTGGAAATGATAAAAAATACTGAGCGAAGAAAATACCAGAGGGGGCCCACACCCTGGACACGAGGGTGGGGGCGCGCCCTACTCCCTGGGCGCCCCCTGCCTCGTGGGCCCCCTAGCAGGCCTCCGGTGTCCATCTTCTGCTATATGAAGTCTTTCGTCCGAGAAAAAATTATAAGCAAGCTTTTGGGAAGAAACTCCGCCGCCACGAGGCGGAACCTTGGCGGAACCAATCTAGGGCTCCGGCAGAGTTGTTCTGCCGGGGAAACTTCCCTCCGGGAGGGGGAAATTATCGCCATCGTCATCACCAATGATCCTCTCATCGGGAGGGGGTCAATCTCCATCAACATCTTCACCAGCACCATCTCCTCTCAAACCCTAGTTCATCTCTTGTATCCAATATTAGTCCCAAAGCCTCAGATTGGTACCTGTGGGTTGCTAGTAGTGTTGATTACTCCTTGTAGTTGATGCTAGTTGGTTTATTTGGTGGAAGATCATATGTTCAGATCCTATATGCATATTAATACCCCTCTGATTATGAACATGAATATGCTTTGTGAGTAGTTACGTTTGCTCCTGAGGACATGGGAGAAGTCTTGCTATAAGTAGTCATGTGAATTTGGTATTCGTTTGATATTTTGATGAGATGTATGTTGTCTCTCCTCTGGTGGTGTTATGTGAACGTCGACTACATTACACTTCACCATTGTTTGGGCCTAGAGGAAGGCATTGGGAAGTAATAAGTAGATGATGGGTTGCTAGAGTGACAGAAGCTTAAACCCTAGTTTATGCCTTGCTTCGTAAGGGGCTGATTTGGATACATATGTTTCATGCTATGGTTAGGTTTACCTTAATACTTTTGGATACATATGTTCCATGCTATGGTTAGGTTTACCTTAATAATTCTTTTGTAGTTGCAGATGCTTGCAATAGGAGTTAATCATAAGTGGGATGCTTTTCCAAGTAAGGACAGCACCCAAGCACCGGTCCACCCACATATCAAATTATCAAAATACCGAACGCGAATCATATGAGCGTGATGAAAACTAGCTTGACAATAATTCCCATGTGTCCTCGAGTGCGCTTTTCTCTATATAAGAAATTGTCCAGGCTTTTACTTTGCTACAAAAAGGATTGGGCCACCTTGCTGCACTTTGTTTACACTTGTTACTTTTTACTCGTTACAAATTACCTTATCACAAAACTATCTGTTACCGATAGTGCTTGTAGAGAATACCTTGCTGAAAACCGCTTATCATTTCCTTCTGCTCCTCGTTGGGTTCGACACTCTTACTTATGGAAAGGACTACGATAGATCCCCTATACTTGTGGGTCATTAAGAATCTTTTCTGGCGTCGTTGTCGGGTGTGAAGCGCCTTTGGTAGGTGGAATTTGGTAAGAAAAAATTTATATAGTGTGCTGAAATTTACTGTCACTTGTTACTATGGAAAGTAATCCTTTGAGGGGCTTGTTTGGGGTATCTTCACCCCGACCAGTAGAGCAAATAGTTTCTCCTCAACTTACTGAACTTACTGAAAATGTTTACTTTGAAATTCCTTCGGGTATGATAGAAAAACCGCTAGCTAATCCTTTTACAGGAGATGGAACATTGCATCCCGACATACACTTAATCTATGTGGATGAAGTTTGTGGATTATTTAAGCTTGCAGGTATGCCCGATGATGTTATCAAGAAGAAGGTCTTCCCTTTATCTTTGAAGGGAGATGCATTGACATGGTACATGCTATGTGATGATATGGGATCATGGAACTACAAACGATTGAAATTGGAATTTCATCAGAAGTTCTATCCTATGCATCTTGTTCGTCGTGATCATAATTATATATATAATTTTTGGCCTCGCGAAGGAGAAAGAATCGCTCAAGCTTGAGGGAGGCTTAAGTCAATGTTATATTCACGCCCAAATCATGAGCTCTCAAGATAAATGATTATTCAAAATTTTTATGCTCGGCTTTCTGACAACAATCGCTCCATGCTCGATACTTCTTGTACTGGTTCTTTTATGATGAAGACTATTGATTTCAGATGTGATTTATTGGAGAGAATTAAACGCAACTCTGAAGATTGGGATATCGACGAAGGTAAAGAGTCAGGTATAACACCTAAGTTTGATTGTGTTAAATCTTTTATGGATACGATGTTTTCCGTAAGTTTAGCACTAAATATGGACTTGACTCTGAGATAGTAGATTTTTTCTGTGAATCTTTTGCCACTCATGTTGATCTCCCTAAGGAGAAGTGGTTTAAATATAATCCTCCCATTGAAGTAAAAGTAGTTGCACCTATTAAAGTTGAAGAAAAGACTATCACTTATAATGATCCTATTGTTCCTACTGCTTATGTTGATAAACCACCTTTCCCTGTTAGAATGAAGGATCGTGCTAAAGCTTCAACTGTAGTCAACAAAAGTAATATTAGGACACACAAACCCCCTGAGCAAGTTAAAGTTGAACCTAATATTGCTATGGTTAAAGATCTCTTGGCTGATAATATTGATGGGCATGTTATTTACTTCTGTAATGAGACTGCTAGAATTGCTAAACCTGGTGCTAAAGATAAACATAGACCTGTGGTAGGCATGCCTGTTATTTCTGTTCAAATAGGAGATCATTGTTATCATGGCTTGTGTGATATGGGTGCTAGTGCAAGTGCAATACCTCATTCCTTATACAAAGAAATTATGCATGATATTGCACCTGCTGAGATAGAAGAAATTGATGTTACCATTAAGCTTGACAATAGAGATACTATTTCACCAATTGGGATTGTTAGAGATGTTGAAGTCTTGTGTGGGAAAGTTAAATATCCTGTTGATTTTCTTGTTCTTGGTTCCCCACAAGATAGCTTCTGTCCCACTATATTTGGTAGACCCTTCTTGAATACTGTCAATGCTAGGATAGACTGCGAAAATGATGTTGTTACTATTGGTTTGGATGATATGTCTCATGAGTTTAATTTTTGAAAATTTCGTAGACAACCCCGTGATGAGGAATCGCCTAGTAAGGATGAAATTATTGGTCTTGCTTCTATTGTTGTGCCTCCTAATGATCCTTTAGAACAATATTTGCTAGACCATGAAAATGATATGTTTATGAATGAAAGAAGGGAAATAGATGAAGTATTCTTTAAACAGGGACCTATTCTGAAACACAACTTGCCTGTTGAAATCCTAGGGGATCCTCCTCCACCCAAGGGTGATCCTGTGTTTGAGCTTAAACCATTACCTGATACTCTTAAATATGATTATCTTGATGAAAAGAAGACATATCCTGTTATTATTAGTGCTAACCTTTCAAAGAAGGAGGAAGAAAAATTATTGAAAACACTGAAGAAGCACCGCGCTGCTATTGGATATACTCATGATGATCTTAAGGGCATTAGTCCCACTCTATGTCAACAAAAAATAAATTTGGAGAAAGATGCCAAACCGGTTATTGATCACCAATGACGGCTAAATCCTAAGATGAAAGAAGTGGTAAGAAAGGAAATATTAAAGCTCCTTGAAGCAGGTATAATTTATCCCATTGCTGATAGTTAGTGGGTAAGTCCTGTCCATTGTATCCCTAAGAAGGGAGGTATTACTGTCATTCCTAATGATAAAGATGAATTGATCCCGCAAAGAATTATTACAGGTTATAGGATGGTAATTGATTTCCGCAAACTAAATAAATCTACTAAAAAAGATCATTACCCCTTTCCTTTCATTGATCAAATGCTAGAAATATTATCCAAACATACACATTTTTGTTTTCTAGATGGTTACTCTGGCTTCTCTCCAATACATGTGTCAGCTGATGATCAAGCAAAGACCACTTTTACTTGCCCTTTCGGTACTTTTGCTTATAGACGCATGCCTTTTGGTTTATGTAATGCACCTGCTACCTTTCAAAGATGCATGATGGCCATATTCTCTGACTTTTGTGAAAATATTTGTGAGGTTTTCATGGATGATTTCTCCGTTTATGGATCCTCTTTTGATGATTGCTTGAGCAACCTTGATCGAGTTTTGCAGAGATGTGAAGAAACTAACCTTGTCTTGAATTGGGAGAAATGCCACTTTATGGTTAATGAAGGCATTGTCTTGGGACATAAAATTTCTGAAAGAGGTATTGAAGTTGATAAAGCTAAAGTTGATGCTATTGAAAAGATGCTGTGTCCCAAGGACATCAAAGGTATAAGAAGTTTCCTTGGTCATGCCAGTTTTTATAGGAGGTTCATTAAGGACTTCTCAAAAATTTCTCGGCCTCTGACTAATCTATTACAAAAGATATCCCTTTTGTCTTTGATGATGATTGTGTAGAAGCATTTGAAATACTTAAGAAAGCATTGATTTCTGCACCTATTGTTCAGCCACCTAATTGGAATTTACCTTTTGAAATTATGTGTGATGCTAGTGATTATGTTGTAGGTGCTATTCTAGGACAAAGAGTTGATAAGAAATTAAATGTTATTCAATATGCTAGTAAAACTCTAGACAATGCCCAGAGAAATTATGCTACTACCGAAAAAGAATTTTTAGCAATCGTTTTTGCTTGTGATAAGTTCAGACCTTATATTGTTGATTCTAAAGTAACTATTCACACTGATCATGCTGCTATTAGATACCTTATGGAAAAGAAAGATGCTAAACCTAGACTTATTAGATAGGTTCTCTTGCTACAAGAATTTGATTTGCATATTATTGATAGAAAGGGAGCTGAGAACCCCGTTGCAGACAACTTGTCTAGGTTAGAGAATGTTCTTGATGACCCACTACCTATTGATGATAGCTTTCCCGATGAACAATTAGCTGTCATAAATGCTTCTCGTATTGCTCCATGATATGCTGATTATGCTAATTACATTGTTGCTAAATTCATACCACCTAGTTTCACATACCAACAAAAGAAAAAAGTTTTTCTATGATTTGAGACATTACTTTTGGGATGACCCACATCTTTATAAAGAAGGAGTAGATGGTGTTATTAGATGTTGTTTACCTCAGCATGAACAGGAAGAGATCCAACGCAAGTGTCACTCTAGGCTTATGGAGGGCACCACGCTGGAGATAGAACTGCACATAAGGTATCGCAATCCGGTTTTTATTGGCCTACTCTCTTCAAGGATGCCCGTAAGTTTGTATTGTATTGTGATGAATGTCAAAGAATTGGTAATATCAGTAGACGTCAGGAAATGCCTATGAATTATTCACTTGTTATAGAACCATTTGATGTTTGGGGCTTTGATTACATGGGACCGTTTCCTTCCTCTAATGGGTATACACATATTTTAGTTGTTGTTGATTACGTTACTAAGTGGGTAGAAGCTATTCCAACTAGTAGTGCTGATCATAATACCTCTATTAAGATGCTTAAAGAAGTTATTTTTCCAAGGTTTGGAGTCCCTAGATATTTAATGACTGATGGTGGTTCACATTTTATTCATGGTGCTTTTCGTAAAATGCTTGTTAAGTATGATGTTAATCATAGAATTGCATCCCCTTATCACCCACAATCTAGTGGTCAAGTAGAATTGAGTAATAGAGAGCTCAAATTAAGTTTGCAAAAGACTATTAATAGATCTAGAAAGAATTGGTCTAAGAAGCTTGATGATGCATTATGGGCCTATAGAACTGCATATAAAAATCCTATGGGTATGTCTCCGTATAAGATGGTTTATGGAAAAGCATGTCACTTACCTCTCGAACTAGAACATAAGGCATATTGGGCCATTAAAGAGCTTAACTATGATTTCAAACTTGCCGGTGAGAAGAGTTTATTAGACATTATCTCACTTGATGAATGGAAAACCCAAGCCTATGAAAATGCCAAATTGTTTAAAGAAAAGGTTAAAATATGGCATGACAAAAGGATACAAAAGCGTGAGTTTAATATAGGTGATTATGTGTTGCTATACAAATCTCGTTTAAGATTTTTTGCAGGAAAGTTTCTCTCTAAATGGGAAGGTCCTTACATTATCGAGGAGGTCTATCATTCTGGTGCCATAAAAATCAATAACTTCGAAGGCACAAATCCGAAGGTGGTGAACGGTCAAAGGATCAAACATTATATCTCAGGTAATCCCATAAATGTTGAAACCAATATTATTGAAACCGTAACCATGGAGGAATACATAAGAGACACTTTCCAGAATGTTTCAGACTCCGAAAAGGAATAGGTATGTGGTACGGTAAGTAAACCGACTCCAAAACAGTTCTAATGGCAATTTTTCTCCGTTTTGGAATATTTCGAAAAATAGGAAAATAAGAGGCAGTCCGGGAAGGACACGAGGCTTCCACGAGGGTGGGAGGCGCACCCTACCCCCTGGGCGCGCCCCTGCCTCATGGGCACCTCGTGTGCCCTCCGGACTCCGTTTTCTTGCACGGTACTTCTTTTGGCCGGTAAAAATTCATTATATAATCTCCTGAAGGTTTTGACCACCGTATCACACAAATATCCTCTATTTTTGTTTCGAGCTGTATTCTGACAGACCTCGATCGCTATGACATCTCCAAGTTCCCCGAAGGACAAGTTCTTCGAGAAGGTCATCAACCCCTACCTTGCGGAGGTGCTGCAACACCCTGAAACCATTGAGATGCACGAGGGGGTGCTGCACATCCGTGATGTTGAGGGACCAAGGAGGACCGGAAGCGTGGAGACAAGGCTCGAGGCAATGGAGCAACAAGTTTTCAAGTGTCAAGAGATGGTGGAGCACGGACTTGACTCCAATCACATAATAATCACGGAGTTCACCAACAACCACAAGCTAGACACCAAGGACATCGGGGAGGCCATCTTCAAGCTTCATGAGAAAATCGAGCACCTCCAAGCCCAGATCTATGACCTGCAAACCAAAACTGTGAGTATGAATATAGATTCAAGAGGATGAGTTTGGCTGCAGATTTAAGGATCCCGGAGACTCGATCATCCTTCTATGATGGAGAGCCTATGCATTGGAAGAGGGACGACAAGCCTACATCATCAACAATTCCTTCACCAGCAAAAGAGATATAATCACATGGGTATGGGCACTCCCCTTGGCAGCTGCCAAGCTTGGGGGAGGTGCCTGATGACCCACAAGTATAGGGGATCTATCGTAGTCCTTACGATAAGTAAGAGTGTCGAACCCAACGAGGAGCAGAAGGAAATGATAAGCGGTTTTCAGCAAGGTATTCTCTGCAAGTGCTGAAATAAGTGGTAACTGATAGTTTTGTGATAAGATAATTTGTAATGAGCAATAAGTAACAGAAGTAAATAAAGTGCAGCAAGGTGGCCCAATCCTTTTTGTAGCGAAGGACAAGCCTGGACAAACTCTTATATAAGTAAAAGCGCTCTCGAGGACACATGGGAATATCGTCAAGCTAGTTTTCATCACGTTCATATGATTCACGTTCGGTACTTTGATAATTTGATATGTGGGTGGACCAGTGCTTGGGTGTTGTTCTTACTTGAACAAGCATCCCACTTATGATTAACCTCTATTGCAAGCATCCGCAACTACAACAAAAGTATTAAGGTAAACCTAACCATAGCATGAAACATGTGGATCCAAATCAGCCCCTTACGAAGCAACGCATAAACTAGGGTTTAAGCTTCTGTCACTCTAGCAACCCATCATCTACTTATTACTTCCCAATGCCTTCCTCTAGGCCCAAATAATGGTGAAGTGTTATGTTGTCGACGTTCACATAACACCACTAGAGGCTAGACAACATACATCTCATCAAAATATCGAACGAATGCCAAATTCACATGACTACTAATAGCAAGACTTCTCCCATGTCCTTAGGAACAAACATAACTACTCACAAAGCATATTCATGTTCATAATTAGAGGGGTAATAATATGCATAAAGGATCTGAACATATGATCTTCCACCAAATAAACCAACTAGCATCAACTACAAGGAGTAATCAACACTACTAGCAACCTACTAGTACCAATCCCGGACTTGGAGACAAGAATTGGATACAAGAGATGAACTAGGGTTTTGAGATGAGATGGTGCTGGTGAAGATGTTGATGGAGATTTACCTATCCCAATGAGAGGATTGTTGGTGATGACGATGGCGATGATTTCCCCCTCCCGGAGGGAAGTGTCCCTGGCAGAACAGCTCTGCCGGAGCCCTAGATTGGTTCCGCCAAGGTTCCGCCTCATGGCGGTGGAGTCTCGTCCCGAAAGGTTGCTTCCTAATTTTTCCTCGACGAAAGACCTCATATAGCAGAAGGTGGGCATCGGAGGGCCAACAGGGGGCCCACGAGGTAGGGGGCGCACCCAGGGGGTAAGGCACGCCCCCACCCTCGTGACCAGGTGGGGCCCCCCTCTGGTGAACTTCTTCCACTGGATATTTTTTATATATTCTGAAAATCACTTCCGTGGAGTTTCTGGACTTTTGGAGTTGCGCATAATAGGTCTCTAATATTTGCTCCTTTTCCAGCCCAGAATTCCAGCTGCCGGCATTCTCCCTCCTTATGTAAACCTTGTAAAATAAGAGATAATAGCCATAAGTATTGTGACATAATGTGTAATAACAGCCCATAAAGCGATAAATATCGATATAAAAGCATGATTCAAAATGGACGTATCAACTCCCCCAAGCTTAGACCTCGCTTGTCCTCAAGCGAAAGCCGATAACGATAAATATGTCCCCATGTTTAGAGGTAGAGGTGTCGATAAAAATAAAATACGGACCTAAAGGCATCATGATTATTCTCATAACAGCAACATATATAGATATTGTCATATGATTACTTATGTTCAAGTGATGATCTATTCACAATGCAAAAGTATGAATCAGAAACTTTATTGAGAACCAACAAACTATAATCTCAGTCATTGAAGCAGTTGCAATTTATCATAACATCAGAAAGAGTCTATGTCAGATCTTAAAAGCAAGTCCACATACTCAACTATCATCTAGTCCTTCATAATTGCTAACACTCACGCAATACTTGTGGTTACGGAGTTTTAATCGGACACAGAGAAAGATAGGGGCTTATAGTTTCGCCCCACAACCTTTTACCTCAAGGGTAATGTCAACAATAATAACTCATGCTCCTACATCCAATTAGGTACATGTATCAGGATCTTTCCAACATACTGTGCTTGCCAAACGATAAAATGAAAAAGGAAAGGTGAAGATCACCACGACTCTTGCATAAGGTAGAAGATAATAATAAAAGATAGGCCCTTCGCAGAGGCAAGCAGAGGTTGCCATGTGCTTTTATGGTTGGATGAACAAAATCTTAATGCGAAAGAACGTCACTTTATATTGCCCCTTGTGATATGAAACTTTATTATGTAGTCTATCGCTTTTATTACTTCCACATCACAAGATCGTATAAAGCTTATTTCTCCCACACCAATCAATCATACATATTTAGAGCAATTTTTATTGCTTTGCACCGATGACAGCTTACTTGAAGGATCTTACTCAATCCATAGGTAGATATGGTGGACTCTCATGGCAAAACTGGTTTAAGGGTATTTGGAAGCACAAGTAGTATCTCTACTTGGTGCTGAGAATTTGGCTAGCATGAGGGGGAAAGGCAAGCTCAACATGTTGGAGGATCCATGACAACATACTTTATCTCAGATATAAGAAAACATAACTCATCACGTTGTCTTCCTTGTCCAACATCAAGTCTTTAGCATGTCATATTTTAATGAGTGCTCCCAATCATAAAAGATGTCAATAATAGTATATTTATATGTGATACCTCTCTTTCCTTATTACTTGCTATTAATTGCAACGATGACCAAGGCTACGTTTGCCAACTCCCAACAACTTTTAATCATCATACTCTTTCTATGTGAAGTCATTACTCTCAATAAGATCAATATGAACTTTTGTTTCTTTTTATTCTTTCTTCTTTCCTTTTCTTATTCACTCAAGATCGTGGCAAAATAATCAAGCCCTTGACTCAACACTAATCTTTATTATATATAGCTCACGGACTTGATTACATAGAGAGATCATAAAGCAAAACTCAAAACAAGATCATGCCATAAACTTTATTCTACTAGATCAAGATACTACTAATAGGATTGAACTAAGAAAAACGGTAAAGATAGGAGTTGTGATGGTGACACGATACCGGGGCACCTCCCCCAAGCTTGGCAGTTGCCAAGGGGAGTGCCCATACCCATGTGATTATGTCTCCTTCTTTGTCGGTGAAGAAGGTGGAGGTGACGGATAGTCGCACATCGAGCGTAAGAGGTCCTCCAGCTTGCGGATAATGCGCTTGAGTGCAACAATATGCTCCTTCAACAAAATATTTTCACTTGTGAGATACTTGTTTTGAATACAAGCTAACTCAATCATCTTGAAAGCTTTGATCTCAGTTGGGGTAAGAAGATTGTGATCAAGTTGAAGGATGTCTTCTGCTGCCGGAGCTTGGTTCTCCGTGGCCTTCTTGATCCCTTCATCCTTGTTGATCTCCATGGGTTCTTCCCTCTTCAGCTCTATCTTCATTAGCCAAGCATCTTTGTCACCATTGTTGGAGGAGGGGGACAACATGATGCCTGGCCTTGACAACCCTGACAGAGAACGGCTCGAAACAAGAACAGAGGATATTTGCGTGATACGGGAGTCAAAACCTTCGGGAGTATATATAATGAATTTTTACTGACCAAAATACGTATCGTGCAAGAAAACAGAGTCCGGAAGGCACACGAGGTGCTCACGAGGTAGGGGGAGCGCCCAGGGGGGTAGGGTGCGCCCTCTACCCTCGTGTCCATCCCGGACTGTTACTTATTTTTCTATTTTTCTAAATATTCCAAAACGGAGAAATATTGCCTTAAAAACTGTTTTGGAGTTGGTTTACTTACCGTACCACATACCTATTCCTTTTCGGAGTCTGAAACGTTCTGGAAAGTGTCCCTTATGTATTCCTCCGGGGTTACGGTTTCAATAACATTGGTTTCAAAATTTATAGGATTACCTGAAATATAATGTTTGATTCTTTGACCGTTTACCACCTTCGGATTTGTACCTTCGAAGTTGTTGATCTTTATGGCACCGGAACGATAGACCTCCTCGATAAGGTAGGGGCCTTCCCATTTAGAGAGAAGTTTTCCTGCAAAATATCTTAAACGAGAGTTGTATAGCAATACATAGTCACCTACATTAAACTCACGCTTTTGTATTCTTTTGTCGTGCCATCTTTTGACTTTTTCTTTAAACAACTTGGCATTTTCATAAGCTTGGGTTCTCCATTCATCAAGTGAGCTAATATCAAATAACCTCTTTTCACCGGCACGTTTGAAATCATAGTTGAGCTCTTTAATAGCCCAATATGCCTTATGTTCTAGTTCGAGAGGTAAGTGGCATGTTTTTCCATAAACCATTTTATATGGAGACATACCCATAGGATTTTTATATGCAGTTCTATAAGACCATAATGCATCATCAAGTTTCTTGGACCAATTCTTCCTAGACCTATTGACAGTCTTTTGCAAAATTAATTCGAGCTCTCTATTACTCAATTCTACTTGACCACTAGACTGCGGGTGATAAGGAGATGCAATTCTATGATTAACGTCATACTTAGCAAGCATTTTACGGAAAGCACCATGAATAAAATGTGAACCACCATCAGTCATTAAATATCTAGGGACTCCAAACCTCGGAAAAATAACTTCCTTAAGCATTTTAATAGAAGTGTTATGATTAGCACTACTAGTTGGAATAGCTTCTACCCACTTAGTAACGTAATCAACAGCAACTAAAATATGTGTATACCCATTAGAGGCAGGAAAAGGTCCCATATAATCAAAGCCCCAAACATCAAATGGTTCAATAACAAGTGAATAATTGATAGGCATTTCTTGACGTCTACTAATATTACCAATTCTTTGACATTCATCACAAGACAATACAAACTTATGGGCATCCTTGAAGAGAGTAGGCCAATAAAAACCGGATTGCAATACCCTATGTGCAGTTGTATCTCCCGCATGGTGTCCTCCATAAGCTTCGGAATGACACTTGCGTAGGATCTGTTCCTGTTCATGCTCAGGTACACAATGTCTAATAACACCATCTACTCCTTCTTTATAAAGATGTGGGTCATCCCAAAAGTAGTGTCTCAAATCATAGAAGAACTTTTTCTTTTATTGGTATGTGAAAGCAGGTGGTATAAATTTAGCAACAATGTAATTAGCATAATCAGCATACCATGGAGTACTACGAGGAGTACTTATGACATTTAATTACTCATCAGGAAAGCTATCATCAATAGGTAGTGGGTCATCAAGAACATTTTTTAACCTAGACAAGTTGTCTGCAACTGGGTTCTCAGCTCCTTTTCTATCAACAATATGTAAATCAAATTCTTGTAGCAAAAGAACCCATCTAATAAGTCTAGGTTTAGCATCTTTCTTTTCCATCAGGTATTTAATAGCAGCATGATCAGTGTGAATAGTTACTTTAGAATCAACAATATAAGGTCTGAACTTATCACAAGCAAATACAACTGCTAAGAGTTCTTTTTCAGTAGTAGCATAATTTCTTTGAGCATTGTCTAGAGTCTTACTAGCATAATGGATAAGATTTAATTTCTTATCAACTCTTTTCCGTAGAACAACACCTACATCATAATCACTAGCATCACACATGATTTCAAAGGGTAAATTCCAATCAGGTGGCTGAACAACAGGTGCAGAGATCAATGCTTTCTTAAGTATTTCAAATGCTTCTACGCAATCATCATCAAAGACAAATGGTATATCTTTTTGTAATAAATTAGTCAGAGGCCGGGAAATTTTTGAGAAGTCCTTAATGAACCTCCTATAAAATCCAGCGTGACCAAGGAAACTTCTTATAACTTTGATGTCCTTGGGACATGGCATCTTTTCAATAGCATCAACCTTGGCTTTATCAACTTCAATACCTCTTTCAGAAACCTTATGCCCCAAGACAATGCCTTCATTAACCATAAAGTGGCACTTTTCCCAATTCAAGACAAGATTAGTTTCTTCACATCTCTGCAAAACTCGATCAAGATTGCTCAAGCAATCATCAAAAGAAGATCCATAGACGGAAAAGTCGTCCATGAAAACCTCACAAATCTTTTCACAAAAGTCAGAGAATATAGCCATCATGCATCTTTGAAAGGTTGCAGGTGCATTACATAAACCAAAAGGCATACGTCTATAAGCAAAAGTACCAAAAGGGCAAGTAAAAGTAGTCTTTGATTGATCTTTAGCTGACACAGGTATTTGAGAGAAACCAGAATAACCATCTAGAAAGCAATATTGTGTATGTTTGGATAATCTTTCTAGCATTTGATCAATAAAAGGTAAGGGGTAATGATCCTTTTTAGTAGCCTTATTTAATTTGCGGAAATCAATTACCATCCTATAACCCGTAATAATTCTTTGTGGAATCAATTCATCCTTATCATTAGGAACAACAGTAATGCCTCCCTTCTTAGGGACACAATGAATAGGACTTACCCACTGACTATCAGCAACGGGATAAATTATACCTGCCTCCAGAAGCTTTAGTATTGCTTTTCTTACCACTTCTTTCATCTTAGGCTTCAGACGTCGTTGAGGATCACGAACTAGTTTGGCATCTGCTTCCAAATTTATTTTATGTTGACATAGAGTGGGACTAATGCCCTTAAGATCATCAAGAGCATATCCAATGGCAGCACAGTGCTTCTTTAGAGTTTTCAATAATCTTTCTTCTTCATGCTTTGAAGGGTTAGCACTAATAATAACAGGATATATCTTCTTTTCATCAAGATAAGCATATTTAAGATTATCAGGCAACGGTTTAAGCTCAAACACGGGATCACCCTTAGGTGGAGGAGGATCCCCTAGGATTTCAACAGGCAAATTGTGTTTCAGAATAGGTTCCTGTTTAAAGAATACTTTATCTATTTCCCTTCTTTCATTCATAAACATATCATTTTCATGCTCTAGCAAATATTGTTCTAAAGGATCACTAGGAGGTACGGCAATAGAAGCAAGGCCAATAATTTCATCCTTACTAGGAAATTCTTCTTCATGGTGTTGTTTACTAAATTTAGAGAAATTAAACTCATGAATCATATCATCCAAGCCAATAGTAACAACATTCTTTTCGCAATCTATCTTAGCATTGACAGTGTTCAAGAAGGGTCTACCAAATATAATGGGACAAAAGCTATCTTGTGGGGAACCAAGAACAAGAAAATCAGGAGGATATTTAGTTTTCCCACACAAGACTTCAACATCTCTAACAATTCCCACTGTTGATATAGTATTTCTATTGGCAAGTTAAATTGTAACATCAATATCTTCTAACTCAGCAGGTGCAATTTCATGCTTAATTTCTTCATATAAAGTAATAGGTATAACACTAGCACTAGCACCCATATCACATAAGCCATGATAACAATGATCTCCTATTTTAACAGAAATAACAGGCACGCCTACCATAGGTCTATGTTTTTCTTTAGCACAAGGTTTAGCAATTCTAGCAGTGTCACCGCAGAACTGAATAACATGCCCATCAATATTATCAGCCAAGAGATCTTTAACAATATCAACATTAGGTTCTACTTTAACTTGCTCAGGAGGTGTATAAGTTCTAATATTGCTTTTACGAACCACAGATGAAGCTTTAGCATGATCCTTTATTCTAACAGGGAAAGGTGGTTTCTCAACATAAGAAGTAGGAACAATAGGATTGAGGGAGTCCTGGATTAGGGGGTGTCCGGACAGCCGGACTATAACCTTTGGCCGGACTGTTGGACTATGAAGATACAAGATTGAAGACTTCGTCCTGTGTCCGGATGGGACTCTCCTTGGCATGTAAGGCAAGCTTGGCGATACGGATGTGTAGATCTCCTTCCTTGTAACCGACTCTGTGTAACCCTAGCCCCCTCCGGTGTCTATATAAACCGGAGGGTTTAGTCCGTAGAACAACAACAATCATACCATAGGCTAGCTTCTAGGGTTTAGCCTCTCTGATCTCGTGGTAGATGAACTCTTGTACTACCCATATCATCATTATTAATCAAGAAGGAGTAGGGTTTTTCCTCCATGGAGAGGGCCCGAACCTGGGTAAAAACATCATGTCCCTTGCCTCCTGTTACCATCTGCCTTGACGCACAGTTCGGGACCCCCTACCCGAGATCCGCCGGTTTTGACACCGACATTGGTGCTTTCATTGAGAGTTCCTCTTTGTCGTCATCGTTAGGCTTGATGGCTCCTTCGATCATCGTTAGCGATGCAGTCCAGGGTGAGACTTTTCTCCCCGGACATATTTTTGTATTCATCGGCTTTGCACTGCGGGCCAATTCGCTTGGCCATCTGGAGCAGATTGAAAGTTACGCCCCTAGCCATCAGGTCAGGTTTGGAAGCTTAAATTACATAGCCGACATCCGCGGAGACTTGATCTTCGACGGATTCGAGCCCCGACCAAGTGCGTCGCACTGTCACGATGGGCATGATTTAGCCCTGCCGCCGAACAGCGTTCAGGAGACCGCACCTGCAACCGCTCCGACCTTCAATTCGGAGCCAATTGCGCCATCCGTGGGTGGGTGGTTAGACCCCACCACAGATGCCGCAGCCTCAACGGCGATCGAGCCAAATACCAGCCTTACCCTTCGCGAGGCCCGTGACTCCATGTTGCCGGACTCTCCTCCGGACTCCGAACCACCCGCGCCCCTACCAATCGAATACGATTGGGTGCCGATCATAGAGTTCACCACCGCGGATATCTTTCAGCACTCGCCCTGCGGCGACATACTGAGTTCACTAAGGTCTCTCTCCTTGTCAGGAGAGTCCTGGCCGGATTATGACCGGCAGGATTGGGATGCGGATGATGAAGAAATTCGACGCCCACCCACCACCCACTACGTAGCAACTGTCGATGATTTGACCGACATGCTCGACTTCGACTCCAAAGACATCAACGGTATGGATGACGATGTAGGAGACGAACAGGAACCACCGCCCACAGGGCAATGGACAGCTGATACGTCTCCAACGTATCTATAATTTTTGATTGCTCCATGCTATATTATCTACTGTTTTGGGCAATATTGGGATTTATTATCCACTTTTATATTATTTTTGGGACTAACCTATTAACCGGAGGCCCAACCCAGATTTTCTGTTTTATGCCTATTTCAGTGTTTCGAGGAAAAGGAATACCAGACAGAGTCAAAACGGAACGAAATCAACTGGAGAAGTTATTTTTGGAAGGAAACCTACCTGATAGACTTGGACTCTATGTCAGAAGATACGGGAGCTGGCCACAAGGGTAGGGGGCGCGCCCACCCCCCTGGGGCACGCCCCCTGCCTCGTGGGGCCCCCGCAGCTCCACCGACGTACCCCTTTCACCCATATATACCTACGTACCCTAAAACTTCCAGAACAGAGATTAGATAGGGAGTTCCGCCGCCGCAAGCCTCTGTAGCCACCAAAAACCTCTCGGGACCCTGTTCCGGCACCCTGCCGGAGGGGGGAACCCTCACCGGTGGCCATCTTCATCATCCCGGCGCTCTCCATGACGAGGAGGGAGTAGTTCACCCTCGGGGCTGAGGGTATGTACCAGTAGCTATGTGTTTGATCTCTGTCTCTCTCTCGTGTTCTTGATTTGGCACGATCTTGGTGTATCGTGAGCTTTGCTATTATAGATGGATCTTATGTTTCTTCTACCCCTCTTCTCTCTTGTAATGGATTGAGTTTTCCCTTTGAAGTTATCTTATCGGATTGAGTCTTTAAAGATTTGAGCACACTTGATGTATGTCTTGTGCGTATCTGTGGTGACAATGGGATATCACGTGCCACTTGATGTATGTTTTGGTGATCAACTTGCGAGTTCCGCCCATGAACCTATGCATAGGGGTTGGCACACGTTTTCGTCGTGATTCTCCGGATGGAACTTTCGGCACTCTTTGAAGTACTTTGTGTTGGATTGAATAGATGAATCTGAGATTGTGTGATGCATATCGTATAATCATACCCACGGATATTTGAGGTGACATTGGAGTATCTAGGTGACATTAGGGTTTTGGTTGATTTGTGTTTTAAGGTGTTATTCTAGTACGAACTCTAGGGCTGTTTCTGACACTTTTAGGAATAGCCCAACGGATTGATTGGAAAGAATAATTTTGAGGTGGTTTCGTACCCTACCATAATCTCTTCGTTTGTTCTCCGCTATTAGTGGCTTTGGAGTGACTCTTTTTTGCATGTTGAGGGATAGTTATATGATCCAATTATGTTATTATTGTTGAGAGAACTTGCACTAGTGAAAGTATGAACTCTAGGCCTTGTTTTCTATCATTGCAATACCGTTTACGCTCACTTTTACCACTTGTTACCTTGCTGTTTTTATATTTTCAGTTTACAAAAACATATATCTACCATCCATATTGCACTTGTATCACCATCTCTTCGCCGAACTAGTGCACCTATACAATTTACCATTGTATTGGGTGTGTTGGGGACACAAGAGACTCTTTGTTATTTGGTTGCAGGGTTGCTTGCGAGAGACCATCTTCATCCTACGCCTCCCACGGATTGATAAACCTTAGGTCATCCACTTGAGGGAAATTTGCTACCGTCCTCCAAACCTCTGCACTTGCAGGCCCAACAACGTCTACAAGAAGAAGGTTGTGTAGTAGACATCAAGCTCTTTTCTGGCGCCGTTGCCGGGAAGGCTAGGTAAGTGAAGGTATATCATTAGATCTTGCAATCGAATCTTTTTGGTTTCTTGTTTTAGCACTAGTTTAGTTTATAAAATAAAACTACAAAAAAAATGGAATTGAGTCTACCTCATACGCTTCATCTTTTTAATGTCTTTCGTGAGTATGTTGGGAAGGCAAATTGTGCTCAAGTACTAGAAGAAGAATTACATATAATGCTTGGCATAAAATATGTGAATGATGAGCATGATTGCAATGTTGTTAGTATGAATTCCTTGAATATCCATGATGCTAATGATATGCAAAGCCACAAGCTTGGGGAAGCTATGTTTGATGAAGATGATATTTTTTGTCCCCCAAGCTTTGATGAGCAAATTTACTATGATAAAAGCATGCCACCTATCTATGATGATTATTGTGATGATACGTGTGCTATAAAGAATAATGATAACCATGAAACTTGTCATCTTGATCTTAATTTTCAATCACATGATAGCTATTTTGTTGAGTTTGCTCCCACTATTATTCATGAGAAGAATTTTGCTTATGTGGAGAGTAGTAAAATTTCTATGCAGGTAGATCATGAAAAGAATGCTTTAGGTGCTGGTTATATTGTTGAATTCATTCATGATGCTACTGAAAATTATTTTGAGGGAGGAACATATGCTTGTAGGAATTGCAATAATATCATGTTTCCTCTCTATGTGCTTAAAGTTTTGAAGTTATGCTTGTTTTACCTTCCTATGCAAGTTGATTCTTGTTCCCATAAGTTGTTTGCTCACAAAATCCCTATGCATATGAAGTGGGTTAGACTTAAATGTTCTAGTCATATTCTTCATGATGCTCTCTTTATGTTTCAATTCCTATCTTTTATGTGAGCATCATTGAAATCATAATACCTAGCTAGGGGCGTTAAATGATAGCGCTTGTTGGGAGGCAACCCAATTTTATTTTAGTTCCTTGCTTTCTGGTTATGTTTAGGAATAAATAACCCATCTAGCTTCTGTTAAGATGTGGTTTTATGTTTTAATTAGTGTTTGTGCCAAGTAGAACCTTTGGGAAGACTTGGGTGAAGTCTTTATGATCATGCTGTAAAAAACAGAAACTTTAGCGCTCACGAGATTAGCTAGAACTTTTTACTGGAGAGTGATATTTACTTTATTATTTTTGCAGATGATTACTAGACAAAGTACTCAGGTCCACCAATTTATTTTATAATTTTTGGAGTCCCAGAAGTTTGCGTTAGTTACAGATTACTACAGACTATTCTGTTTTTGACAGATTCTGTTTTCATTGTGTTGTTTGCTTATTTTGATGAATCTATGGCTAGTAAAATAATTTATAAACCATAGAGAAGTTGGAATACAGTAGGTTTAACACCAATATAAATAAATAATGAGTTAATTACAGTACCTTGAAGTGGTGTTTTGTTTTCTTTCGCTAACGGAGCTTACGAGTTTTCTGTTAAGTTTTGTGTTGTGAAGTTTCCAAGTTTTGGATAAAAATTCGATGGACTACGGAATAAGGAGTGGCAAGAGCCTAAGCTTGGGGATGCCCAAGGCACCCCAAGGTAATATTCAAGGATAACCAAGCGTCTAAGCTTGGGGATGCCCCGGGAGGCATCCCCTCTTTCGTCTTTGTTCATCGGTAACTTTACTTGGAGCTATATTTTTATTCACCACATGATATGTGTTTTGCTTGGAGCGTCATTTTATTTTCTTTAGTTTTGCTTGCTGTTTGAATAAAGTATCAAGATCTGAAATTCTTAAATGTTAGAGAGTCTTCACATAGTTTCATAATTATCCGACTACTCATTGATCTTCACTTATATCTTTCGAAGTGGTTTGTTGTTTGCTCTAGTGCTTCACTTATATCTTTTAGAGCACGGAGGTGGATTTATTTTGAAGAAATATATGAACTCTCATGCTTCACTTAGATTATTTTGAGAGTCTTTAATAACATGGTAATTTGCTTAATAATTCTAATATGCTTGGTATTCAAGATTTGTGAAACTTTCTTTTGAGTGCGTTGAATACTAAGAAAAGATTGAAGCATGATAATTGTTTTGAGATATGGAGGTGATAATATTAGAGCCATGCTAGTTGAGTAGTTGTGAATTTAAAGAATACTTGCGTTGAAGTTTGTGATTCCCGTAGCATGCACATATGGTGAACCGTTATGTAACGAAGTCGGAGCATGAGGTGTTTATTGATTGTCTTCCTTATGAGTGGTGGTCGGGGACAAGCGATGGTCTTTTCCTACCAATCTATCTCCCTAGGAGCATGCCCGTAATACATTGCTTTGATAACTTCTAGATTTTTGTAATAATTATATGAGTTCTTTATGACTAATGTTGAGTCCATGGATTATACGCACTTTTTCCCATCCTTCCACCATTGCAAGCCTCTCTAATACCGCGCACTTTTCGCCGGTATCATACACCCACCATATATCTTCCTCAAAACAGCCACCATACCTACCTATCATGGCATTTCCATAGCCATTCCGAGATATATTGCCATGCAACTTTCCACCGTTCCGTTTATTATGACAAGCTCCATCATTGTCATATTGCTAGCATGATCATGTAGTTGACATCGTATTTGTGGCAAAGCCACCGTTCATAATTCTTTCATACATGTCACTCTTGATTCATTGCATATCCCGGTACACCGCCGGAGGCATTCATATAGAGTCATATCTTGTTCTAAGTATCGAGTTGTAATTGTTGAGTTGTAAGAAAAATAAAAGTGTGATGATCATCATTTCTAGAGCATTGTCCCAAGTGAGGAAAGAATGATGGAGACTATGATTCCCCCACAAGTCGAGATGAGACTCCGGACGAAAAAAAGGAGAAAGGCCATAAAAAAACTAAAGGCCCAAAAAAATGAGAGAAAAAGAGAGAAGGGGCAATGTTACTATCCTTTTACCACACATGTGCTTCAAAGTAGCACCATGTTCTTCATATAGAGAGTCTCTTGAGTTATTACTTTCATATACTAGTGGGAATTTTCATTATATAACTTGGCTTGTATATTCCAACGATGGGCTTCCTCAAATGCCCTAGGTCTTCATGAGCAAGCAAGTTGGATGCACAACCACTTAGTTTCAGTTTGAGTTTTCATATACTTATAGCTCTAGTGCATCCGTTGCATGGCAATCCCTACTCCTCGCATTGACATCAATTGATGGGCATATCCATAGCCCGTTGATACGCCTAGTTGATGTGAGACTATCTTCCCCTCTTTTTGTCTTCTCCACAACCACCATTCTATTCCACATATAGTGCTATATCCATGGCTCACGCTCATGTATTGCGTGAAGATCGAAAAAGTTTTGAAAATGTTAAAGTATGAAACAATTGCTTGGCTTGTCATCGGGGTTGTGCATGATTTAAATATTTTGTGTGGTGAAGATGGAGCATAGCCAGACTATATGATTTTGTAGGGATAACTTTCTTTGGCCATGTTATTTTGAGAAGACATGATTGCTTTATTAGGATGCTTGAAGTATTATTATTTTTATGTCAATATGAACTTTTGTCTTGAATCTTTCAGATCTGAATATTCATATCACAATTGAGAAGAATTACAATGAAATTATGCCAAGTAGCACTCCGCATCAAAAATTATTTTTTATCATTTACCTACTCAAGGACGAGCAGGAATTAAGCTTGGGGATGCTTGATACGTCTCCAACGTATCTATATTTTTTGATTGCTCCATGCTATATTATCTACTGTTTTGGGCAATATTGGGCTTTATTATCCACTTTTATATTATTTTGGGGACTGACCTATTAACCGGAGGCCCAGCCCAGATTTCCTGTTTTATGCCTATTTCAGTGTTTAGAGGAAAAGGAATATCAAACGGAGTCAAAACGGAACGAAATCAACTGGAGAAGTTATTTCTGGAAGGTACTTGATAGACTTGGACTCTATGTCAGAAGATACGGGAGCTGGCCACGTGGGTAGGGGGCGCGCCCACCCCCCTGGGGCGCGCCCCCTGCCTCGTGGGGCCCCCGCAACTCCACTGACGTACCCTTTTCACCCATATATACCTACGTACCCTAAAACTTCTAGAACATAGATTAGATCGGGAGTTCCGCCGCCGCAAGCCTCTGTAGCCACCAAAAACTTCTCGGGACCCTATTTCGACACCCTGCCGGAGGGGGGAACCATCACCGGTGGCCATCTTCATCATCCCGGCGCTCTCCATGACGACGAGGGAGTAGTTCACCCTCGGGGCTGAGGGTATGTACCAGTAGCTATGTGTTTGATCTCTCTCTCTCTCTCTCTCTCTCTCTCTCTCTCTCTCTCGTGTTCTTGATTTGGCACGATCTTGATGTATCGCGAGCTTTGCTATTATAGTTGGATCTTATGTTTCTTCTCCCCCTCTTCTCTCTTGTAATGGATTGAGTTTTCCCTTTGAAGTAATCTTATTGGATTGAGTCTTTAAAGATTTGAGAATACTTGATGTATGTCTTGCCGTGCGTATCTGTGGTGACAATGGGATATCACGTGCCACTTGATGTATGTTTTGGTGATCAACTTGCGGGTTCCGCCCATGAACCCGCATAGGAACTTTCGTCGTGATTCTCCGGTAGGAACTTTCGGCACTCTTTGAAGTACTTTGTGTTGGATTGAATAGATGAATCTGAGATTGTGTGATGCATATCGTATAATCATACCCACGGATATTTGAGGTGACATTGGAGTATCTAGGTGACATTAGGGTTTTGGTTGATTTGTGTCTTAAGGTGTTATTATAGTACGAACTCTAGGGCTGTTTGTGACACTTGTAGGAATAGCCCAACGGATTGATTGGAAAGAATAACTTTGAGGTGGTTTCGTACCCTACCATAATCTCTTTGTTTGTTCTCCGCTATTAGTGGCTTTGGAGTGACTCTTTGTTGCATGTTGAGGGATAGTTATATGATCCAATTATGTTATTATTGTTGAGAGAACTTGCACTAGTGAAAGTATGAACCCTAGGCCTTGTTTCCTATAATTGCAATACCGTTTACGCTCACTTTTACCACTTGTTACCTTGCTGTTTTTATATTTTCAGTTTACAAAAACCTATATCTACCATCCATATTGCACTTGTATCACCATCTCTTCGCCGAACTAGTGCACCTATACAATTTACCATTGTATTGGGTGTGTTGGGGACACAAGAGACTCTTTGTTATTTGGTTGCAGGGTTGCTTGCGAGAGACCATCTTCATCCTACGCCTCCCACGGATTGATAAACCTTAGGTCATCCACTTGAGGGAAATTTGCTACTGTCCTACAAACCTGTGCACTTGCAAGCCCAACAACGTCTACAAGAAGAAGGTTGTGTAGTATACATCAACAGCCACCTCATCATATGACCTATATATGGTGGACACACCTAAAGAGGGCAATGGCGATGGAACAGCGGGGGATGACCCCTCCAAGAAGCAACCTAAGCGCCAGCGTCAGCGGCGTTGCTCTAAGTCTCGCCAAAGCAAAAACACTAATACCGGCACATGAGATAATAACACCCTAGATAGTGCGGAAGACAACCCCCTCCAGCAAGATTCAGCCCAGGAGGATGGAGAAGCCAGCCCTCCTTAGAAAGCGGCAGATAGAGAGGTAGATGATGATAATTACATGCCTCCCTCCGAAGACGAGGCAAGCCTCGATGACGATGAATTTGTCGTGCTTGAGGATCCCGTAGAGCAAGAGCGCTTCAAGCGCAGGCTTATGGCCATGGCGAATAGCCTTAAGAAAAAGCAGCAGCAGCTTAGAGCTGATCAAGACCTGCTAGCTAACAGATGGACTGAAGTCCTTGCGGCCGAGAAATACGAACTCGAACGCCCCTCCAAGAGCTACCCAAACCGCAGGTTGCTACCCCGATTAGAGGAGGAAGCATTTAAACCTACATCTCCAGTGTACGACGCGGCTGATCGGCCACCTCGTGGCCGCGACAGAGAGGTCTCTCGGCCCATAGCTCAAGCCACACCCCGGCGTCACTAAAAAAATACCAAGACACGGGGAAATGCGCTAGACCTGCGAGACATATTGGAGGACAAAGCAAAGCAAGCAAGATCGATCTACGGATCGCGAGGGCGCCCCACCACATGAGACGATAACCATCACGCCGGATACAGTAAAAGCAAATCCGGCCGGGCCGAACACAGCAGACAAAGCTCATTCGAGCTGCGGCGTGATATAGCCCAGTACAGAGGCGCCGCACACCCACTATGCTTCGCAGATGAAGTAATGGATCATCAAATCCCAGAGGGTTTCAAACCCGTGAATATCGATCATACGATGGTACGACAGATCCCGCGATATGGATTGAGGATTATCTCCTCCATATCCACATGGCCCGTGGCGACGATCTACACGCCATCAAATACCTCCCACTCAAGCTTAAAGAGCCAGCTCGACATTGGCTCAACAACTTGCCAGCAGAATCCATTGGTTGTTGGGAAGATCTGGAAGCTGCATTCCTCGACAACTTTCAGGGCACTTATGTGCGACCACCAGATGCTGATGACTTGAGCCACATAATTCAACAGCCATAGGAATCGGCCAGGCAATTCTGGACACGGTTCCTAATCAAGAAAAATCAAATCGTTGACTGTCCGGATGCCGAGGCCCTAGCAGCTTTCAAGCAAAACATCCGCGACGAGTGGCTTGCCCGACACCTTGGCCAGGAAAAGCTGAAATCTATGGCAGCCCTCACGACACTCATGACCCACTTTTGCGTGGGAGAAGACAGCTGGCTGGCTCGCAGCAATAACATATCAAAGAACAATGGTACTTCAGATACCAAGGACAGCAATGGCAGGTCACGTCACAACAAACACAAGCGCCACATTAACAGCGACAATACAGAGGATACGACAGTCAATGCCGGACTCATAGGCTCTAAGCCCGGTCATCGGAAAAAGCCATTCAAAAGAAGCACTCCGGGCCCGTCCAATTTGGACCGTATAATCGATCGCTCGTGCCAAATACATGGCACCCCGACAAGCCAGCCAACCACACCAATAGGGATTGTTGGGTGTTCAAGCAGGCAATGCCGAAGACAAAGGCAAGGGGCTACATAGCGACGATGAGGAGGAGCCCCGACTGCCGAACAACGGAGGACAGAAGAGGTTCCCCCCACAAGTGCGGACGGTGAACATGATATACGCAACCCACATCCCCAAGAGGGAGCGGAAGCGTGCGCTAAGGGACGTATACGCGTTGGAGCCAGCCGCCCCAAAGTTCAACCCATGGTCCTCCTGTCCGATCACTTTCGATCGCAGGGACCTTCCCACTAGCATCCGTCATGGCGGATTTGCCGCATTGGTCTTAGACCCAATCATTGACGGATTGCACCTCACTCGAGTCCTTATGGACGGCGGCAGCAGCCTGAACCTGTTTTATCAGGACACAATGCGCAAAATGGGTATGGATCCCTCAAGGATTAAACCCACAAAAACGACCTTTAAAGGCATCATACCAGGTGTAGAAGACCGTTGCACAGACTCAGTCACACTAGAAGTGGCCTTCGGATCCCCGGATAACTTCCGAAGCAAGGAGTTAATCTTCGATATAGTCCCATTCCGCAACGGCTATCACGCACTGCTCGGACGAACCGCATTGGCAAGATTCAATGCGGTGCCGCACTATGCATACCTCAAGCTCAAGATGCCAGGACCTCGGGGGGGGGGGGGGGGTCATCACAGTCAATGGAAACACAGAGCGCTCTCTCAGAACGGAGGAGCACACGGCGGCTCTCGCAGCAAAAGTACAAAGCAGCCTCTCAAGGAAATTCTCCAGTCCGGCGATCAAACGTCCGGACACCGTCAAGCGCGCTCGGAGTAATCTACAACAAGACCGACTGGCACGTTCCGAGAAAGCATAGCAATGCGGCCCCTACCCTAGCCCCAGCCAAACGGCGGAGTACGTGCCATGTGTACACAATTACGCACTAAAAATACCATGGGCAAAGGGGGAGGGGCACGACCACGGCACGCCCCAAAAATGCGGCTTAACCGCACTCAGGGCTTCCGACCTTTTTTTTCTCACTTTCAGGACATTACTCTCCGGAAGACTTGTTCGGCAGTAAAATCGCCGAGCACACGATACAACAACCAGGGAGGCAGACAACTACATCACACTATGGAACTCCCAGGTGGTCTCTATAACGAGCAAAATACATGCTTTAAATTGTTGGGGAACATAGTAATTTCAAAAAATTTCCCACGCACACGCAAGATCATGGTGATGCATAGCAACGAGAGGGGAGAGTGTTGTCTATGTACCCTCGTAGACCGACAGCGGAAGCATTATGACAATGCGGTTGATGTAGTCGTACGTCTTCACGGCCCGACCGATCAAGCACCAAAACTACGGCACCTCCAAGTTCTAGCACACGTTCAGCTCGATGACGATCCCCGGACTCCGGTCCAGCAAAGTGTCGGGGAATAGTTCCATCAGCACGACGGTGTGGTGACGATCTTGATGTTCTACCGTCGCAGGGCTTCGCCTAAGCACTGCTACAATATTATCGAGGATTATGGTGGAGGGGGGCACCGCACACGGCTAAGAGAACGATCACGAGGATCAACTTGTGTGTCTAGAGGTGCCCCCCTGCCCCAGTATATAAAGGAGCAAGGGGGAGGCTGACTGTCCCTTGGGGCGCGCCAAGGAGGGGGGAGTCCTCCTCCTAGTAGGAGTAGGACTCCCCTTTCTTAGTCCAACTAGGAAGAGAGAAGGGGGAAGGAAAGTGAGGGAGAGGGAGAGGGAAAGAGGGGCCGCGCCCCCCTCCCCTAGTCCAATTTGGACTCCCCATGGGAGGGGGCGCGCCACCTCTTGGGCTGCTGCCCTCTCTCTCCCCTCAGGCCCACTAAGGCCCAATACTTCCCCGGGGGTTCCGGTAACCCTTCCGACACTCTGGTTTTCTCCAAAATCATCCGGAACACTTCCGGTGTCCGAATATAGTCGTCCAATATATCGATCTTTATGTCTCGACCATTTTGAGACTCCTCGTAATGTCCGTGATCACATCTGGGTCTCTGAACAACCTTCGGTACATCAAAATATATAAACTCATAATGAAATTGTCATCGTAACATTAAGTGTGCGGACCCTACGGGTTCGAGAACAATGTAGACATGACCAAGACACATCTCCGGTCAATAACCAATAGCAGAACCTGGATGCTCATATTGGCTCCTACATATTCTACGAAGATCTTTATCGGTCAGACCGCATAACAACATACGTTGTTCCCTTTGTCATCGTTATGTTACTTGACCGAGATTCGATCGTCGGTATCTCAATACCTAGTTCAATCTCGTTACCGGCAAGTCTCTTTACTTGTTCCGTAATACATCATCTCGCAACTAACTCATTAGTTGCATTGCTTGCAAGGCTTAAGTGCTGTGCATTACCGAGAGGGCCCAGAGATACCTCTCCGACAATCGGAGTGACAAATCCTAATCTCGAAATACGCCAACCCAACATGTACCTTTGGAGACACCTGTAGAGCACCTTTATAATCGCCCAGTTACGTTGTGACATTTGGTAGCACACAAAGTGTTCCTCCGGCAAACGGGAGTTGCATAATCTCATAGTCATAGGAACATGTATAAGTCATGAAGAAAGCAATAGCAACATACTAAACGAGCGGGTGCTAGCTAATGGAATGGGTCATGTCAATCACATCATTCTCCTAATGATGTGATCCCGTTAATCAAATGACAACACATGTCTATGGTTAGGAAACATAACCATCTTCGATTAACGAGCTAGTCAAGTAGAGGCATACTAGTGACGTTTAGTTTGTCTATGTATTCACACAAGTATTATGTTTCTGGTTAATACAATTCTAGCATGAATAATAAACATTTATCATGATATAAGGAAATAAATAATAACTTTATTATTGCCTCTAGGGCATATTTCCTTCATAAATACCATTCCACAGCTCGCCCCCAGAGGGGACATGTCAAATAGTCCCATTTTTTGTTTATCCCACTATTTGTATCGTTCTGCTTTAATGCACTTTTTCGAATAAACAATGTATAGCTTCAGACTATCATTGCATTCTCTATTCCTTCCCTTTTATGTAAATATGTTCATTCATGACATTTACCACCCGTACACCTTGGTACGGTTAATACGCTAGGGGCTTAAGCACCCCATAATACGGCGTGAGAAGTCCGAACACTTTCACAAGTGCGGCACCCCTAACTTATAGCATTATATGCATCAGCTCCGAATCATGTCTTGGGTCAATAGTTGGGTTTGCCCGGCTCCCATGTTTTGGTACCTTACGTTCCGATATATCGGCTAAGGTAGCACTGGGAGAACTACTGCGATTGTGCCCCGGTTCAGCTGGGCTAATCACCTCAGTAGAGAAAGCTAAAGCTGACTGTCGTGATAAGGCGAGAGCTGGTCGCTGTTCGAGAGGTTTCGAGTCCTTAAAGACTTATGCCGCTTATGGCGAGGAGTCGGCTTTGTCCGGCTTAGGCGTGTATAGCGCCCCGAACTCGGTCTTCCGAACACTAGGGGCTTCGCCAAAATTTAAAATTATAGAATTCTCTGGCCAAGTGAGAGTGATAAAGCATTATAGTCCGATGCCTTGTTCGTTGCGCTGAGCATCTCCCTCGAAGGACCCAAGAATGGGAAAAAGAGTACTCAGGTTTACCCCGAACACCCCAGCACTCGTGGCACGGGGGCAGAAGCCGACGACTCGCCATCTCTCAGATTTAATAAACGGCCGCACAGAAGATAATATTTTAAATTCAAACAAGCGTTGCATAGCGCAACATACAGGATCACACGAGCGAGTTTACTCAAATATTACATCTTTGGAACACTCATCCGCCATAAGGCGGGCACCCTTCAAGACGCCTGTCGGTGTCAAAACCGGCGGATCTCGGGTAGGGGGTCCCGAACTGTGCGTCTAGGCGGATGGTAACAGGAGACAAGGGACACGAAGTTTTACCCAGATTCGGGCCCTCTCGATGGAGGTAAAAGCCTACGTCCTGCTTGATTAATATTGATGATATGGGTAGTACAAGAGTAGATCTACCACGAGATCAAGGAGGCTAAACCCTAGAAGCTAGCCTATGGTATGATTGTTGTATGTTGTCCTACGGACTAAAGCCCTCCGGTTTATATAGACACCGGAGAGTGTTAGGGTCACACAAAGTCGGTTACACTGGTAGGAGATCTAAATATCCGCATCGCCAAGCTTGCCTTCCACGCCAAGGAAAGTCCCTTCCGGACACGGGACGAAGTCTTCAGTCTTGTATCTTCATAGTCGTGGAGTCCGGCTGAAGGTATAGTCCGGCTATCTGGACACCCCCTAATCCAGGACTCCCTTAGTAGCCCCTGAACCAGGCTTCAATGACGACGAGTCCGGCGCGCAGATTGTCTTCGGCATTGCAAGGCGCGTTCCTCCTCCAAGTACTTCATAGAAGATTTTGAACACAAAAGACAGTTTCCGACTCTGCAAAATAAGTTTCCACATATTGCCATAGAGAGAATAATATTTACACAAATCTAATCTGCTGACGTATTCCGTAGCATGACATCACACCACGGCCAAGTCTTTATACGAATCGTTTTTACTCCCCCACCTCAGCGTGTTTCGCGGGGCGGTTTCCTTGGCACGTCCTGTCAAAGCAGAGATCGTGTCCCCTTATTTACAGGATTCTCATCAATACGGACGTGGGTAACCCAATCGTGCTCGTTGGCATGTTTTCTCGATTAAAGGTGATTCCCCGAACGGTTACGGGGAGGGCCCTTGGTATTCCACCTCTTATAAAGAGACCAAGGCCTTGCTCCTTCTTTTCAATCTCAAACGAGTTCGCCCTTCGCCTCGAGTTCCAACACCCAAGGTTCCAGATTTTAGGCGCTTCGGATCTTCGATAATGTCCAGTTCTGACCTTCTAGGCCGATGGGCTCCCTCTTCTGTTATAGAGGAGGACGTGCTGAAGCTGAGACAGGCCAGGTTCTTAACCGACGAAATCTCGCATAGGTTACCTGCTCCAGGGCAGGTCGTTCCCACTCCCAGGCCTGGTGAGAGCGTGGTGTTCATGTCTCACTTCCTTCAGGGGCTAGGCTTCCCAATGGACCCCTTCGTGAGGGGGCTCATGTTCTATTATGGGTTGGAATCTCACGACTTAGCTCCGGAGTCCACCCTCCACATTTCCTCTTTCATCGTCGTGAGCGAAGCTTTCCTTCGTATTAATCCCCACTTCGGACTATGGCTCAAGACCTTTAAAGTAATGCTGAAGATGATCAAGGGGCGGCATGCAGAGTGCGGAGGCGCTATTATAAGCAAGAATGCTGATGCTCCATGGCCCGAGGGCTCTTTCCAAGAGGAGTACAACTTATGGCAACGAGAGTGGTTCCATATCACCGCTCCCAGGGGCACCAAGTGGGTGGCGCCATGTGCCTTTCTTTCGGGTCCCCCACCACAGTTAGCGTCATGGGTCAATAAAGGACTTGACTGGGGGTCATCCAAGGACGTTCCCTTGTTGCAGGGCCACATTAGGGATCTCTTAGAAGGTGACTTCAACCTGGTCAAAGTGACGCAGGTCATGCTGATCCGTCAAACCTTGCCCGGGAAACGTCGCTCCCTCCGCCTGTGGGAGTTTAATCCGGAGGGACCGCGAGCTCTTTAGCATTTCATGGGCGCAACACCCGTGGAGATGTATAAATTGTTCTTCGGATCACAAGTGATGTGTCCGGACTTGACCGAGGACGCAGGATTGAGCTGCAATCGCCCGGATACTCAAGTAAGTAGCCTTGTGCCCGGACTTGCTATCAGTATATTTGTTATGAAACTTGCTTCTAAAGAACTGTTCTTTAAACAGGAATGGATAGCAAAAGCAAAGCTTATCAGGTGTCCGGCTCCCCTCCCCGAGACCACGCCGGATCCCGTGCTAGTTAGGATGTTGAAGATTGTGCCTTTGAAGGAAAGCAAGGGAGGGGACAAAGAAACTACGACCTCCTCGAAGGAGGCTATTCGGAGGGAAGGAATCGAAAATTCCACTCCGCAAGGAAAGAAGAGGACCGCCTCCGGAGACCCGGAGGCCGTGGCCTCTAAATGGGGGAAGATATCTTCATTAGAGGGTCCTACGCTGGGGGATACCCTGGCCGAACTATGCCCTCAAGGGGGCCGGCCCTCCACCGAGCCGTAAGTAGAGAGAGGTTTTTCCTTTGAGAAGAATCCTTGTTTTATATCTAAGAAGAGTGACTGAAAATTTACCTTGTAGTTCGGACCTCAGCCCTTCTTCCAGAGATGATGGAGAGCGGAACGCCTCCCCCTACCGAACCACCTAGAGAGGCGGGTGACCCTGAGGTATCGTCGTGGAGGGTTTCTCCAAATTCGGCGGGACCGGAAGGCAGCCATATGCCCCCCCCAAGGCTCTCCGCGTCCGTCCTTTGAGAAAGGTAACAGGACAAATCCGGCACCGTCCGGTGCTCGGTCGGAGGAGTTGAAGAATCTGCTAGGGCGAGCATCTATCTCAGAGGAGCATTGTGCATTGATGGGCACGGTGATTGAAAGGGTTTCATCCGCGGAAAGCGGATTGCATGAGGCCGTCAGAATTTTACTGATGGTTTTGAGGTACGCGGAATAACACACCCTTTTTTAACAGTGGCGCATAAACAAGATGCGCCCTGTGCACATAGTAGCCCCTGAGACTCTGTGCGTTGTCAAAATTGACGGCGCGCAGAGGATCATAACCCTAGGTCTAAAACGCTGTCTTCGTATGCAGGTGACGAATTGTCCGGCGTCCAGCCGGACTAATGGGTTTGCGGAGCTAAAGCGGCAACTTGACGTGGCAGAAGCCGACATCGTGCTTGTTAACAAGCGGCTTGACGAGGCGCAAGGTATGTAACCCCTCAAGTGGCGCCTGGTAAGAGGAGCCTATGCCAGTATCTTACCCTGAGTGTGCTTGATGCAGATGGTGCGGCTGGCATGGAGAGTCTTCGGGCGGAACTTGCCCGAGCCAAGGAACACGCCGGAAAAAGTGATGCGGCTGCCAAGAAGGCCCTTGAAGAGCTGAGAGCCGAACAGGCTGATCACTACCGAAGCAGGAAAGAGATGGCCGAAATGGCCGTAAAGCTGAAGAGCGCTACTGACCGTTGCAAGCTTCTGGAAAAAGAAGATCGGGCGGTACAAACGGACTTGAAGAAGGCCGCTGCTGCTGCCAAGGATGCTCGCTCTGCGATGAGAGCTGCGAAGGAGGAGCTTTGTGAAGCCGGAGAGATCGCGGCTGGAAAGCCCTTTGTGCTGCGGAGGAAGTTTTGTGATCCTAAGCATGCTCCGTTGGACCGGCTGTGGAGTGCGACGGACACCTATCTGGATTTGGCGGCAAATGCTGCTGATGCGACTGAACACTTTCGAGATCAAGAAGATCGCGAAGTGGAGAAACTCTTCTGGTCGCAGTTCCACAATCCAGAGCGTCCACTGTCAGTGGCCGATCGTCTGGCCGGATGGGGCGAGCTGAATAGGTTGTCCGGACTTGCCATGAAGTGCGTCATGAGTCACCTATGGCCGGAGAGATCGGAGCCAAAGAGTTATTTCAGCTTGGTGCAGTGCCACGTATCAATGCAATGAAGAGGTCAGCATGCATAGAGGGCGCACGGATGGCTCTTGCCCGTGTCAAGACATACTGGGTGGAGATGGAGACCACCGTTGTTACATCCTAAGATTCGGACAAAAGCCGAGTACCCTCCGAGCACTATTTTCAGGAAGTTCTTCAAGGCGCTCGTGTAATAGAGACGCAGTGCTCGAAGGATGCTATGTTCTAATAGCATATTTAATTGTAAAGCAATATTTTGATAAATTGTAGAAGCCTTTTATACTTGTGCCTTCAAGTATTTGAAACACCTCGTGTGCGGCTGTTTTAAGATATATATATATATATATATATATATATATATATATATATATATATATATATATATATATATATATATATATAAACTGAAAGATGGCAGTCGTTGGCTTCAGCCCCCACGCACATAGTGCGGGGGTGCTCGCAGATGGCGCATTTTCACACTTAATCCAATGTCTTGGTCCTACAAAGGAGGTGATAGCGCAGCGAGCTAGGCAACCGGACTATAATGCTTTATCACTTTCACTTAGCCATAGGAGCTTGATAGTGAGGCTACTTAGATAGCCCCTGGTGGCGCCTGCGCTCGCCCGAAGTCGGGGCGCATATGTGCCTGGCCGGGAAACGGTCCTTCGTTAATGCGGAGGAATCCTATAGATTTCGGTGAGTCATCGAGTTGTTGACCAGTCTCACGCTATATCCTGACAGTCGTTTTTCGGCTTTCTCTACTAAGGAGCTCGCCTGGCCGAACCGGGGCACAATCGCAGTAGTTCGCCTGGTCACTACTAGGAAAAGGGCTATAGATGATATGGCCACTAATGGCGCACCAGACATATGGTGCGCCATTAGTATATAGTAAATACTAATGGCGCACCATGTGTTGGTGCGCCATTAGTGTGCAAATACTAATGGCGCACCACATCCACGATGCGCCATTAGTAATTTTTTTTAATTTTTTCAAAACTACTAATGGCGCACCATCCCACGGTGCGCCATTAGTAATTTGGCCCAAACATTCCCCCGAGTACACCCCCCCGGTGGACCGCCTTTTCAATTTCAAAAAAATAAAAGAAAATGATAGAAATGTCAAAAAAATAAAAAAAAATAATATTCCCATGTGATATGTGGTCTAGTTGTTAGCAAAATTTACAAACATGAATTTTCGACTTTTTTGCAAATTCTCTCGAGAATTTGTAAAAATGGGCATAACTTTTGCATACGAACTCGGATGAAAAAGATTTTTATATGAAAAATCATCTACTCGAAAAGTTACATCCGAATTTAACTGGGGGAACCCCGTTAAACATTTTCAAAATCCTCAAAAACCTAACTGAAAAAAGATACGGGGCTTTTAAGATCTAGAGAGGCAAAAAAATAAAAAAAAATCAAACTTACTAATGGCGCACCTGCCCATGGTGCGCCATTACTATCTTCCCGCCTTCAAAATCCAAAATAAGTCAAACAAAAAGTTACTAATGGCCCACCTGCCCATGGTGCTCCATTAGTATCTTCCCGCCTTCAAAATTCAAAATAAATGAAAAAAATAAAAAAAGTTTCTAATGGCGCACCTGCCCATGGTGCGCCATTAGTATCTTCCCGCCTTCAAAATTCAAAATAAATAAAAAAATAAAAAAAAGTTAGTAATGGCGCACCTGCCCGCGGTGCGCCATTACTATGCCGTATATATGGCTGGGCGTGGTCCTCTCCTCCTTACCTCTTCATTCTTTTCCTCCACTCCACCTCTCCTCCACTCCATCTCCTCCTCTCCTCCACTCCATCTTCCCTTCTCTCCTCCACCATACTACCCTCCTCCCCTCCGGCGACCTCCTCCTCCTCCCCTCCGGCGACCTCCTCCTCCTCTCCGGCGACCTCCTCCTCCTCTCCGGTGACCTACTCCTCCCTCCTCTCCTCCCCACCCCTCCCCTCACGGTTTCTCCTCCCTCCTCTCCAGTGAGATCCTCCTCCCTCCTCTCCGGTGAGCTCCTCCTCCGACCCCCTCCTCTCCGGTGATCTCCTCCTCCCTCCTCTCCTCCCATCCCCTCATGGTTTCTCCTTCCTCCTCTCTGATGCTCCGGTGAACTCCTCTCCGGCGACCTCCTCCTCCTCCCCGGCGATGTAGGCGAGTGCCTCTCTAGTGACCTCCTCCTCCTCTCCGTCGAACTCCTCTCCGGCAAAAGAACACGACAATAGAACGTACAAGATCCAAAAACAGGAACAAAATTTGAAATAATATCGTGCCAAAAAACGAGCAAAAAAATGAGCAAAAAAGGAAAAAAAATCACGATCCAAATCCAAATTCAAAATTCCAAAATAGCAATGGCGCACGGTGGGGGTTAGACGGTGCGCTACTAATATTTTCCTGCCTTCAAAATTCAAAAATACTAATGGCGCACCATGGCCTATACTAATGGCGCACCAGTGGCCTATACTAATGGCGCACCGTGGCCTATACTAATGGCGCACCAGTGGTGCGCCATTAGTAAAAAATACTAGTGGCGTGATACTAATGGCGCACCAGTGATGCGCCATTAGTAGGCAAAACTGGTGCGCCATTAGTAGACCTTTTCCTAGTAGTGGGTGCCGCCTTAGCCGATAGTGCCGAACATAAGGCAGCCAAACACAGGAGTCGGGCAACCCAACATTTGACCAAAGACATGATTCGGAGCTGATGCATATAAGGCCAAACTTGCGACGCCGAACACTCACTAAGGTATTCGGTCTTTATGAGTGCGGGCGGGACAACGCCCTTGGTTATAAGCCCCTAGTGTCCAGGTACGCGCAAAATTCCTGACGTGGCCACATGCCAAGACGCCAGTCCCCTCCTTGATTATAACGAAAAACCGGAGGATGTGTATCAACAAGATACAGTAAAAAAGGTTTACACAGGGTCTTAATCTGAAAAGAATCCTTGGAACGGGTCCCTGCTGCACGTCTGCGCCTGTGTCTCCGTTGTGCCGTATCCTGGACGGGCGCAACATGATGTTCATCTGTAAAAGAGAGGAACTTAGTTGAAAAAAGGTCGTGCCGAACAGAAGTTATACTAAATAAGCAAAGTATAGATTGAAATGGGTAAAATTGAGCATGATTGTCTCATATTGTATATGCGCGGAGCCCCTAGCGCAGGGGTATACGGCTATTAAGCCTTTATTAATGATATGTTTACGCCGGACTCGTCTAGCCGTGTCCGTGGTCTTAACGACCTGTTTGGATGTTTTTGGCTGATGAAGCCGTATTATTGTGGGCCGTTAAGGCAGCTGCACGATCCTCTGCATGGGGGGCGCGTTTGATGTTTCCCTTTAGTGAGATGATGCCTCGTGGACCGGGCATCTTGAGTGTAAGAGATGCGTAATGCGGTATTACGTTAAAGCGGGCGAAAGCTTCGCGGCCCAGCAGTGCTTGATAGCGGCTTGAGAATGGGACGATGTGGAAAGTTAGCTTTTCGCGGCGGAAGTTATCGGGGAAGCCGAATATGACTTCAAGCCGGAGAAAACCCATACAATGGGTATCCGGACCTGGCGTTACCCCTTGAAAGGAGGTTTTGCTGTGGCAAATTTTTGATGGGTCTATCCCCATGTGGTGGATTGTGTCCTGATATATCAGGTTTAGACCGCTGCCGCCGCCCATCAGGACATTTGTAAACTAGAGTCCGCCAATTATTGGATCGAGTACCAAGGAAGTCTAGCCTGCGCTCTTGATACTTCTAGAGTAATCCCGATGATCGAAGATGATTGGTTTTGACAACCAGTGGCGGGACTCCTTTGGGATAGGCCGTATGGCGCGTACCTTTATGGGCGCCGCATGTTTTGTTATGTGAAGTAAGTTTATTATTTTTACTTCTTGTGGAAATTTCTTTTGTTTCCTGGTGCTCTACTTTTGGGGTTCGTCATCATCTTCGCTTGGTGTGTCGAGCCCCTTGTGTTCGGCGTTGAGTCTGCCGGATTGCTTAAAAACCCAGCAATCTCTATGGGTATGGTTTGCAGGCTTCCCAGGAGTACTGTGTATCTGACATATCTTGTCTAAGATTGTGTTTAAGTTGGACAGCTCATCCCTATTATCTTTGAGGGGCTGCTTTTTCTGATTTTTCCGCGAGCTTTTGAATCCGGCATTGACTGCCGTGCTCTTCGGACTGTTTGCCTTAGTCCGGCGCCAGTCCTTGTTGCGTCGTGGTTTTCCGTTTCCATCCCTTGTTTCGGATGTACTTGGATCGCTGGTGCTACATCTTGCCAACCAGCTGTCCTCTCCTGCGCAAAAGCGGGTCATGAGGCTTGTTAATACGGCCACTAAAGGAAGCCATTGATTTGAGTGAGAGCACCAAGGCGATGAAAAACTTCTTTCAACAAGAGGATATGAGAAAACTTGGATCATTGATAAGCACCATAATAGCAACATTCCTTAGGGAAGGCTTTAGGTGAAATCTTTACCAAGATAACTCCAATGGAGGGATTGATAGGTTGAAAAGATGTCTTGAGCGAGGAGAAAATGATGGATTTAGATATGTCACTCTTGAAAACTTGTGAATCATGAAACACGAAGGGAAATTATCAACAATGACATAACACCACCTCAAAAGATAAGGTAGGGAGAATTGCACTTCGAAATGCAAGATGAAGAATACTTGAACTCCTCAAAACAAACATGTGTTGAGCACCATGTTTAATTTTGAGTATAGCTCGGCAGATCATAACTTCGAGAAAAATCTTGAAGAACAAAACAAGAATGAAAGGAAACCTTGATGAACCATCCTGAATAAGGAATTGAATTTACTCGATGAAACAAGAATAAGAATTACATTATGCTCATCCTTCACCAATTAAATTGATGACAAGCAATGGATTTGTCATACTACTTATTCTCGTAGAAAGGATTAAGATAGATATGGCGCAAACTTGGGAAGGTCTTCAACGAACCACCGGTAGGATTGGAAAGAACGAATGAGTCTATATGATAACGAAGGAAGATAACTCTTGAACGAACCACCGTAAGAATTGAAAATGAACAAAGAAAAGATAAAGAAACACCGGGAAGAATTAGAAAATGAAGGAAGATACTTGAGAGAATTTAGATACATGAGAACGAAGAGATCATGAACTGATTAGAGGGTATTTGAATGATACACCGGTAAGATTTGGAGAACAATAGCTGAAAGCTGAGGATGAATAAACCCGAAATGATTGCCTTTAGAGAATCAAACTGAAAAGACACTTGAATTGCTCCGGATGGGTGAAAATAATTCTCACAATCGAAAACAATTATGAGAGGATGGCATCAAGCTAGAACCATGAGTCTTGAAGAGAATGGACAAGATTTGAGGGAAACTCTTCTTCGGTCTTCAAATGTTGAGAATAACGATGAGAAACACCACCATGAATTATTGAGATACTCCTTTATGAAAATTAGAAAGATTGAACCGACGATGAAAAGAATTTGAAAGACCTTGGAGAAATACATATAACCGATGAGAATTCATTCTTACGTCAAACTTTGAAAAGAATTTTTTAGAAGCTCTTGGAAAATTAGAAGAGTCAGGTAAGATCCTGGGAAAAGACCTGTGGGTTAGGGCCCACTCAAAAGATACACCGTTAAAAAGGTCGCTTGGAAGAGAGATTGCACCGGTTGAATTAAATGGCTTGAATGTGATAACAACCTCGAAATAGCTTGGACGGATTGATAATGGAGACACAAATCTTCTGAGATATCTTCGGCACTCCAGAACAAATGAATGGCGAGAAGTGGATGATTAAGAGGTGCACCGGCATGAGAAAACATTTGAAACAAGGAAAGGAATGTGACCAACATTGAAGGCTTGAATTTAGTCCACCGGAGAAGAAAAAGAACGAAGAATAATAAACTTGAAGCTCCGTTAGTATCTTCATGGGAAATCACCGGATAAGAACATTGAAAGAAAAGAATGAAGAGACTTCGCATCAACAAAAGGCTACTTGATTAAGAAATTTGAGTCCTTAAAGAAAAAGTAAAGGTGGGAGGGCGGGATAAACAAAGACAACTTAGGACGGATGAAACGAACAACATTGGGAAAAACCGAGAGGTGATCTTGCGGATGTTGAAATGATCGGATCCACTTGAAGAGAAACACGCCGGTTGAAAAGGATTGACATGACAATCTCGATTATCACGAAGGATTGGTATTCACATGGAAGTATGAGAACACTGCTTAGGAAAGGTATGGAATCAACACTTGACTTCGAAGCAACTCGACTACCACAAAACAAAACAAAAACAAAGGATTTGGCTTGCAAAATAAGCCGGAAACAAACATATGATAGATCCCATATCTATCATGTGTGTGTTGGAAAGATATCCTATGAAATACTTGAATTCCCACTTATAAACTCCCGAAACTTTCTAGTTATGCAATCAGGTGTTGGGGATACAAGGGGCACAAAATATATCACCCAAACTAACAATACCTAGATCCAGCTGTATCCATCCTTCAACACATAACCAAGAAACCTTTGGAAATCGTTTACCTCAACCTTCGAAAAGCATCCGTTATACGAGTTATGGCAATACTCCCGAACTCCCGCCCCAGTACTGGGTGGCGTCGAGGTGATCTCACCAACAACTACATAAAAGAGATTTTCGATGTCGGCAAAACTCAGGTATTCCAGAACTGCAACGATAAAATTGTGACGACAACACCTCGGAGCTCAACTCCCCGGGACACTGCCACAACCCCTAAATGTCAGGAGGCACCAAGAACAATGTTCTCGTCACAAAACCATCAGAACGATTCCAAGATACCCGCGTGAACCTAAATTTTTTTAGTGAAATTTGAGGAGAGGAGGGTCAAAACTTCTACGTCAGGGGACCTCACCAGAGTGACGAAGGGGCTGAGGAGTAAAAAGAATCCTACTCTCCGATATATATAATCCTAAGACTCAAAACATTTTGTTCTAGCCTTAACAAAGGCAGCGATTCAATCAAGCAGGGGGCTCCTAAGTCGGGGATGGCTCTGATTACCAACCTGTAACGCCCTCGACGCGGCTATATCTCCCACGTGTCGAAGCACGACTTAGAGGCATAACCGCATTGAAAGCAATGTCGCAAGTGAGGTAATCTTCACACAACCCATGTAATACATAAGGGATAGAGATACATAGTTGGCTTACAATCGCCACTTCACGCAATACATGAGTAAAGTATTACATCAAACAGATACAATCAAGTTACGACTACGGAACTAAAATAAAAGAAGACTACCCCAAATGCTACACAGATCCCCGATCGTCCCAATTGGTCTCCACTACTGATCAACTGAAATGAAACAACACAATGAACAAGATCTTCATCGAGCTCCTCCTTGAGCTCGGGTGCGTCACTTGCACGGTTTCATCGGCACCTGCAAACTGGTTTTGGAAGTATCTGTGAGTCACGGGGACTCAGCAATCTCACACCCGCGAGATCAAGACTATTTGAGCTTAAAGGTAGGACAGGGTAGTGAGGTGGAGCTGCAGCAAGCGACTAGCATATCTAGTGGCTACCATACGCAAAAGAGAGCGAGAAGAGGAGGCAAAAGCACAGTCGAACAACTATGATCAAGAAGTGATCCAAAACAACCTACGTCAAGCATAACTCCAACACCGTGTTCACTTCCCGGACTCCGCCGAGAAGAGACCATCACGGTTACACACGCGGTTGATGTATTTTAATTAAGATCAACTTCGGGTTTTCTACAACCGGACATTAACAAATTCCCATCTGCCTCATAACCGCGGGCACGACTTTCGAAAGATAATACCCTGCAGGGGTGTCCCAACTTAGCCCATTATAGCTCTCACGGTCAACGAAGGATATTCCTTCTACCGGGAAGACCCGATCAGTCTCAGAATCCTGGCTACAAGACATTTCGACAATGGTAAAACAAGACCAGCAAAGCCGCCCGATTGTGTCGACAAATCCCGATAGGAGCTGCACATATCTCGTTCTCAGGGCACATCCGGATGAGACATCCTACGAGTAAAACCAAGCCTCAAGTCTCCCCGAGGTGGCCCCGCAGTCTGCTCATTTCGGACCAGCACCCAGAGGAGCACTGGCCCGGGGGGGCTAAATAAAGATGACCCTCGGGCTCGCGAAAACCCAAGGGAAAAGGTATAGGTGGTAGGCAAATGTAAAACCAAGGTTGGGCCTTGCTGGAGGAGTTTTATTCAAAGCGAACTGTCAAGGGGGTCCCATAAATCACCCAGCCGTGTAAGGAATGCAAAATCAAGGAACATAACACCGGTATGACGGAAACTAGGGTGGCAAGAGTGGAACAAAACACCAGGCATAAGGCCGAGCCTTCCACCCTTTACCAAGTATATAGATGCATTAATTAAATAAGAGATATTATGATATCCCATAATATCCATGTTCCAACATGGAACAAACTTCATCTTCACCTACAACTAGCAACGCTATAAGAGGGGCTGAGCAAAAGCGGTAACATAGCCAAACAATGGTTTTCTAGGAAAGGATGGTTAGAGGCTTCACATGGCAATATGGGAGGCATGATATAACAAGTGGTAGGTATCGCAGCATAGCAAAAGAGCGAGCAACTAGAAAGCAAAGATAGAAGTGATTTCGAGGGTATGGTCATCTTGCCTGAGATCCCACAAGGAAGAAGAACGAGTCCATGAAGAAGACAAACAGACGTAGTCGAACGAATCCTCACAACTCCGGAACGAAACCGAAGCTAACGAGAGAAGCAACCCGGAAAGAAGCAAACAACATAGTAAACAACCATCACATAAACATGGCATGATGCACAACCAAGGATGATGCATGTCCGGTTTAAAGAGGCATGGCATGACAAAGTGTAACAAACAACACTACAAGTTAAGTGGAGCTCAATATGCAACGAGTTGCATATTGACGAAACACCACATCAATTATTTAGTTCTCTCCCGTTTATGTACCCAACAATATTAAATGTAATTAAACATGGCAAGGGGTGAAGCATAAGTAAACTAACTATTTAGGCAAGTTTAAATGAGGCCGGAACAACAAACAACAATTCCGTAAAATCCTCATGTGCATATTTTAGATTTGGTACTTGTAACGCCCCGGATTCGATGCGCCAGGTGTCCGCCAGTTATTCGCCGTCGTTGCCATGTCATGTGCTTGCGTGTTGCACTTTGCCATGTCATCATCTACATTTCATATCATGTCATCATGTGCATCGCATTTGCATACGTGTTCGTCTCATGCATCCGAGCATTTTCCCCCTTGTCCGTTTTGCAATCCGGCACTACTATGTCATCCGGCGCCCCCTTTTACCTCTTTTTGTGTGCGGGTATTAAACTTTCTCGGAATAGACCGAGGTTTGTCAAGCAGCCTTGGTATAGCACCGGTAGACCGCCTGTCAAGTTTTGGGTCATTCGGAGGTCGTTTGATACTCCAACGGTTAACCGGGTAACCGTGAAGGCCTCGAGTGTGTTGCAGCCCAAAACCCCTTCAAAACAGCCCAATAACCCATCTAAGACACTCCCATCCTCTAAGTCGTTCGATCACGATCGTGTGGGCAAAAACCGCACTCCATTTGGAGCTTCCTAGCCCCCTCTACCTATAAATAAGTGCACCCCGTCCAAATTCGCGGATGAATCCCTAGCGTCTTCCTCTTCGCGCCGCCGGACGCGTCCGCACCGCGCCGGACGTGTCCACCGGCCACCTCGCTCCAGCCAACCGGAAGGCGCCACGTCGCCCCTCCGCCGCTCCCTTCCACAAAGCGCGCGCCACGTCACCCGCGCCAACGTCCCCACTTCGCCGCGCCGCCCGGGGCCCAGATCCGGCCCGCCCCGGGGCCGAACCGGGCCGCGCCGGGCCCGCAGCCGCCGCCGCCTCTGCCCGCCGTGCGCCGCCTGCCACCGTGCGCCGCCTCGCCGCCTGCCGCCTCCGCATGCCGCCCGCCGCATCCGCGCCGCCGCGGGACGCCGCCACCGCACGCCGCCACCTCGCCGGCGCCCCACCGCCCGCGGCCGACGCCGCCATCGCCTCCATCGCCGGCGGCGACCTCCTCCGGCGCTCCCCGCTACTCCGGCCACCTCCTTCCACTCCGGCGACCTCGGGAGACGTGCGTGAACAGTACCCGCGAGATCCCGATCTGGATCTGTAATATCTCGGTTGACTTTTCGCTCCCGAACCCTAATTTTTGTGCTAAATTTGATCTGCCATATCTTTGCACCCGTGGCTCCGTTTTGGGCGTATAGCATGTCAATTTGTTTGCCTCGATGAGTACATCATTTCATATCATTGCATCATTTTCATTTGAGCTCATCTTGATGCCCGAAATGCTGTTGGAAGAGGGCTATGTGATGTTAGTTTCAGATCTGTTTTAGAACATGCACATTTGTCATTTTTGCCATGTTTGATGTGTGCATCCTATGAACTGGAGTCCTACATGTGTTTTGTAATATGCCATTCCATCTTTACAGGGGTGTATGACATGTATTTTTGTGATCTTTGTGGTGACTAGCACAAGCATGCAAACTAGGGATCCTAATGTTGCTGATTTCAGAGACTTAGTAATTTCACGAAGTTATTCCTGCTGTTATTTTTATGCCATGTGTTCATGTTGTTTCAGAGAGATCTATGCCTCTTTTGAGCATGATCAGTAATGGTGTTTTGAACATATGGATTTGCTATATCCATACATGCCTTTGTTTGTAATTATGAAGTGCCATAGCTTGAGTCAATCGAGCTCTACTTTTGCTATAAAATGTTACTGGCAGATTGTATACATGTTATTCGATTTTGCCAAGCTTGTTGTAGTTGATCCTTGCATTCTATTATGTTGTTCTTTCCATGACTAGCTTCTATGCCATGTCTTCTTGGTGGTTGTATGCTTAGTTTATAATGACATGCTCTATAGTGAGTGCATCGAGCTCGTAAACATGCCTACTTATTATCTGTTTTTGACATGTCCAGTTTTCTGCTAAGTCTGAAAACTGTAACGAAACTTGCTTAATTGACATGGGTGCTATTATATTTTCTGGTCCTTTTTGGCTCATGGTCAGTAAGGGACTTTTGTTAAATGCTTTGGTTAGATCCATGCCATGCCATATTTTGCTATGTCCTGTTCCTGTAGCAGGTTGCTTCCTTGCTCTAAACATGTCATCCTAATGTTAATTTCTGGCATGTTGTTATTTTCACTAAGTCTGTGAACCTGTTATCTTTTGCACTTTTGCCATGCTTGTTTGAACCTGTTATGTTGTGATTTAGCCATAGCTCAGTGTTCATCTTTTGTCAAGCATCTTGAGTAGATCACTTCCATATGCTTTGCTGATATGTTTGGTTGCAGTAGCTTAATTTCTTGTTGCATGCTAAGTGGCATCATGCTGTTAATGGCACGGTCTTGTCATTGTTTTGCTTGTCATGTGCAAACCGTGCATCCGATTCCGGTGATCTTTATATCGATTTCAACCGAAATCACCTAACCTTTCCAGTGGCATACTTGGTTTGCCAAGATTATGCCTTGTTCATCTTTTCCTTCCAGAGCATGCATATGCATTGCATACCACATCTCGCATATCATGCCATGTTTTGCATCATGTTGATTGCGCATTGCGTCGTGGTTGATAGTTGTTCCTTTGCTTGTGTTCTTGCCTTGGGTAGAGTCGGGAGACGAGTACGTGAACGAGAAAACTGTTGAGAACGCTTACGACGATCAAGCTTTCGACAACCCTGAGAACCTTGCAGGCAAGATGACCATACCCTCGAAATCACTTCTATCTTTGCTTGCTAGTTGCTCGCTCTTTTGCTATGCCTATGCTGCGATGCCTACCACTTGCTTATCATGCCTCCCATATTGTCAAACCAAGCCTCTAACCCACCTTGTCCTAGCAAACCGTTATTTGGCTATGTTACCGCTTTGCTCAGCCCCTCGTTTAGCGTTGTTAGTTGCAGGTGAAGATGAAGTTTGTTCCTTGTTGGAACATGGAGATATTGTTCCTTGTTGGAACATGTTTACTTGTTGGGATATCACAATATATCTTATTTAATTAATGCATCTATATACTTGGTAAAGGGTGGAAGGCTCGGCCTTATGCCTGGTGTTTTGTTCCACTCTTGCCGCCCTAGTTTCCGTCATATCGGTATTATGTTCCCGGATTTTGCGTCCCTAACGCGGTCGGGTGATTTATGGGACCCTCTTGACAGTTCGCTTTGAATAAAGTTTTTCCAGCAAGGCCCAACCTTGGTTTTACCATTTGCCTCACCATCACCTATTTTTCCCTTGGGAGTCGCTCTCTCGAGGGTCATCTTTATTTTAGCCCCCCCCGGGGCCAATGCTTGTCCAAGTGTTGGCCCGAACTAGAGTCCTTTGCAGCGCCACCTCAGGGAAACTTGAGGTCTGGTTTTATTTGTACGATGTGCTCATCCGGTGTTGCCCTGTGAACGAGATATGTGCAGCTCCTATCAGGATGTCGGCGCATCGGGCGGCTTTGCTGGTCTTGTTTTATTACTGTCGAAATGTCTTGTAGCCGGGATTCCGAGACTGATCGGGTCTTCCCGGGGAGAAGGAATATCCTTCGTTGATCGCGAGAGCTTATCATGGGCTAAGTTGGGACACCCCTGCAGGGTTTTGAACTTTCGAAAGCCGTGCCCGTGGTTATGTGGCAGATGGGAATTTGTTAATGTCCGGTTTTAGAAAACCCGAAGTTGATCTTAATTAAAATACATCAACCGTGTGTGTAACCGTGATGGTCTCTTCTCGGCGGAGTTCGGGAAGTGAACACAGTGTTGGAGTTATGCTTGACGTAGGTTGTTCTAGGATCACTTCTTGATCATAGTTGTTCGACCGTGCTTTTGCCTTCTCTTCTCGCTCTCATTTGCGTATGTTAGCCACCATATACGCTAGTCACTTGCTGCAGCTCCACCTCATACCTTTTTCCCTACCTATAAGCTTAAATAGTCTTGATCTCGCGGGTGTGAGATTGCTGAGTCCCCGTGACTCACAGATACTTCCAAAACCTGTTTGCAGGTGCCGATGAAACCGTGAAGGTGACGCACCCGAGCTCAAGGAGGAACTCAATGAAGACCTTGTTCATTGTGTTGTTTCATTTCAGTTGATCAGTAGTGGAGCCCAGTTGGGGCCGATCAGGGATCTGTGTAGCATTTGGGGCAGTCTTCTTTCATTTTGGTTCCGTAGTCAGACCTTGAGTGTAATCTAGATGATGAATGTTTATTTATGTATTGTGTGAAGTGGCGACTGTAAGCCAACTATGTAACTTTTTCCCTTATGTATTACATGGGTTGTGTGAAGATTACCTCACTTGCGACATTGCTTTCAATGCGGTTATGCCTCTAAGTCGTGCCTCGACACGTGGGAGATATAGCCGCATCGAGGGCGTTACAAGTTGGTAATCAGAGCCTTCCCCGACCTTAGGAGCCCCCACTGATTGATCGTTTTTAGCGGCCGAGTTGTGTCTAGAAAAATGTTTTCAGTCATTTAGGAATTATATATCGGAGAGTTTAGGAATTCTTTTTACTTCCCAGTCTCCTCGTCGCTCTGGTAAGGCATCCTGACGTAGAGTTTTGACTCTTCTCTTCTCAAATTTCACAAATTTTTTTAGGATCAGGCGGGTGTCTTAGAATCGTTCCGATGGTTTTATGATGACAACATTGTCTTGGTGCCTTCTGTCAGCAGGGGTTTAGTGGAAGTGTCCCGGGGAGTTGAGCTCTGAGGTGTTGTCGTCATAATTTTATCGTTGCAGTTGTGGAATACCTGAGTTTAGTACGCCGACATCGAAAATCTCTTTTGTACAGTTGTTGGTGAGATTACCCTGATAGCCCAGTACTGAGGCGAGTGCGGGAGTATTGCCATAACTTGTATAACGGGTGCTTTTCGAAGGTTGAGGTAAACGATTTCCGAAGGTTTCTTGGTTATGTGTTGAAGGATGGATACAGTTGGATCTAGGTATTGTTAGTTTGGGTGATATATTTTGTGTCCCCTGTACCCCCAACACCTGATTGCATAACCAGAAAGTTTCGGGAGTTTATAGGTGGGAATTCAAGCAGCTCCTAAAATATCTTTTCGACAGATGCATCATATGGGATTGGGTAAATCTCTATCATATGTATTTGTTCCGGCTTATTATGCAAGCCAATCCTTTGTTTTGTTTTATTTGTGGTATTCGAGTTGCTTCGATGTCAAGTGTTGATTCCATACCTTCCCTAAGCGGTGTTCTCATATTTCTATGTGGATGCTAGTCCTTCTTGTTCATCAAGGTTGTCTTTTCAATCCTTTCCAACCGGTGTGCTTCTCTCCAAGTAGATCTGATCATTTTCAACATCCACAAGATCAACTCTAAGTATTCTCAACGGTGTTTGTTTCATTCGTCCCAAGTTGTCTTTGTTTTTCCCGCCCTCCCACCCTCTTTCTTCAAGGACTCAGATTTCACAATCAAGTATACCTTTTATTGATGGAAGTTTCTTCATTCTTTCCTTCAATGTTCTTACCCGGTGGCTCTCATGAAGATGTTCTTCAAGTTCATCATTCGTCATTTTTTCTTCTCCGGTGCATTCAATTCAAGCTTTATCGATCATATCTTTTCCTCGTTTCTAATGTTTTTCTCATGCCGGTGTATCTCTTAATCATTCGCCTCTCGCTATTCATTTGTTCCGGAGTGATGAAGATATCTCAGAAGATTCAAGTTTCCATTCTCAATTCACTCAAGTTCTTTTGAGGATGCTATCTCATTATAGCCATTTAATTCAACCGGTGTAACCTCTCTTCCTAAGAAATTCTTTCAACGGTGTTTCTTTTGAGTGGGCCCTAACCCACAGGTCTTTTCCTAGGATCTTACCTGACTCTTCTAATTATCCTGAAGTTATTCTCAAATTCTTTTCGAAGTTTGACGTAAGAATGAATTTTCATCAGTCAGGTGTCTTTCTCCAAGATCTTCCAAATTATTTTCACCGTTGGTTCAACCCTTCCAATTTTCATTCCGGAGTGCCTCAACAAGTCATGGTGGTGGTTCTCATCATCATTTTCAACATTGGAAGACCGAAGAAGAGTTCCTCTTTAATCCTTACCCGTTCTTCCAAAGATGTGTACTTGTAGCTTCATGCCATCCTCTCATAATTGTTTTTGACTGTGAGAATTTTTTTCATACCCATCCGGAGCATTTCATGAGTTGTTTCCACTTCTTTTCTCTGGAGCCATCATCTCAGAATTATTCATTCAAGCTTTCAGCTCTCGTTCTCCAAATCATACAGGTGCATCATTCAATATTCTCTAATCAGTTCATGATCTCTTCGTTCTCAAATATCTAAAGTATCTTCATTCGTTTTTCAAGTCTTCCCAGTGAATTGTGCCTTTGCTATTTTCATTTCCAATTCTTGCGGTGGTTCGTTCAAGATTTCACTTCCTTCGTTATCATATTAATTCATTCGTTGTTTCCAAATTCCACCGGTGGTTCCATCAATACCTTCCCAAGTTTGCGCCATATCTATCTTAATCCTTTCTACGAGAATAAGTAGTATGTCAAATCCATTGATTATCATCAATTTAACTGGTGAAGGATGCGCATAACATAATTCTTGTTCTTGTTTCATCCAAGTGATTAATTCCTCCTTTCGGAGTTTGTTCATGATGAATAGATTCTCGGTTTCAATTGTTTCATCTTTTTTTTTCCCGGAGTTCCAAGCTCTCATCATCACGAAGATCCATCTAAATCATTGCGAGGTGCCACCTTGTGTTTTTTTCAACGTCTCGTGTCTTTATCATCCTTTTATTACCGGAGTTCTTCATGGAGGCTCTACATGGCGGCTCATCAAGGATTCCTTTCATTCTCCATTTGTTCTTCAAGATTTCTCTCGGAGCTATGATCCGCTAAACTTTACTCAAAATTTAACATGGTGCTCAACACATGTCTTGTTTTGAGGAGTTCAAGCATTCTTCATCTTCCATTCCGTGGTGCAATTCTTTCTACCTTATCTTTTGAGGTGGTGTTATGTCCTTCTTGACAATTTGAGTTCGCGTTTCATGATTCACATGTTGTCAAGAATGAGATATTCTAAATCCACGAATTTCTTCATTGGAGTTATCTTGGGTTATATTTCACCTAAAGCCTTCCACCGGGAATGTTGCTATTGTGGTGCTTATTAATGATCCAAGTTTTCTCCTATCCTCTTGGTGAAGAAGTTTCATCTCTTCGTTGATCTCAAGTAAGCAATTGTTTTCGTTAGTGGCAGAAGTTCACCTCAAGTTTTGAGATGTCTCAATAAGCCCACGAGGATCATATCTTTTCGTTGTTGGTTTTCCAACAACTCCGCTCAATCCTTCTTTTTAAAGATGCTCTCTCAAATCCATTTGAGGTAGTACATGTTGTTTTCTTCTCCATTCTTTTATTCCAATGATCTATTTTCTATTCTTTCTTCCGGAGGCATTGTGATGTTTTCTTCAACCCATCATCTCATTTTGGAGATCATGTTCTTTTCCTTACTTATCCATTTAACCGGAGTGTCGTGTTTTCATTCGAGCTCTCTCATCTTATCAAGTCTTGCATCTCTTCTCAACCGGAGTGCTGTCTGAAATCTTTCTTACCCCTTGTGCAATTCTTTTAATAGTTCCGGAGGCAGTGTGTTGTTAATTTCAGCAAGTATCCTCTCATCTTGTCAAGATCATGTTCAAATCCCTTCCATTTTCAGTCGGAGTGCTGCCCAAATCATGTCATTCTTATTCCTTCTCTATCTTGTTTTAACCGGAGTGGTTTCAATATCTACCTTGTCACTTAACCTCTTGGTTCTCGTCGTATCCCATGTTCCTCTTATCTAACGGAGTGTTTTAAATTTTGTTCACCTCCGTCGTGTCATTTCTTCAAGCTTTGCAACCTCTCAAGGTTCTTTGGTTTCACTCTTTTGTCAAGAAGAAACTTAGTTTTACCTCTTCCTCTTCTTCCCCCGTTTTCCCTCCGGTGCCATTCTAGATCTCGGGACGAGATCCTCTCGTTGTGGTGGAGTGTTGTAACGCCCCGGATTCGATGCGCCGGGTGTCCGCCAGTTATTCGCCGTCGTTGCCATGTCATGTGCTTGCGTGTTGCACTTTGCCATGTCATCATCTGCATTTCATATCATGTCATCATGTGCATCGCATTTGCATACGTGTTCGTCTCATGCATCCGAGCATTTTCCCCGTTGTCCGTTTTGCAATCCGGCACTCCTATGTCATCCGGCGCCCCCTTTTACCTCTTTTCGTGTGCGGGTATTAAACTTTCTCGGAATTGACCGAGGTTTGTCAAGCGGCCTTGGTATAGCACCGGTAGACCGCCTGTCAAGTTTCGGGTCATTCGGAGGTCGTTTGATACTCCAACGGTTAACCGGGTAACCGTGAAGGCCTCGTGTGTGTTGCAGCCCAAAACCCCTTCAAAACAGCCCAATAACCCATCTAAGACACTCCCATCCTCTAATTCGTTCGATCATGATCGTGTGGACAAAAACCACACTCCATTTGGAGCTTCCTAGCCCCCTCTACCTATAAATAAGTGCACCCCGTCCAAATTTGCGGATGAATCCCTAGCGTCTTCCTCTTCGCGCCGCCGGACACGTCCGCACCGCGCCGGACGTGTCCACCGGCCACCTCGCTCCAGCCAACCGGAAGGCGCCACGTCGCCCCTCCGCCGCTCCCTTCCACTCAGCGCGCGCCACGTTACCCGCGCCAACGTCCCCACTTCGCCGCGTCGCCCGGGGCCCAGATCCGGCCCGCCCCGGGGCCAAACCGGGTCGCGCCGGGCCCGCAGCCGCCGCCGCCTCTGCCCGCCGTGCGCCGCCTGCCGCCGTGCGTCGCCTCGCCGCCTGCCGCCTCCGCTCGCCGTCCGCCGCATCCGCGCTGCCGCGGGACGCCGCCTCCGCACGCCGCCACCTCGCCGGCTCCCCACCGCCCGCGGCCGACGCCGCCATCGCCTACATCGCCGGCGGCGACCTCCTCCGGCGCTCCCCGCTGCTCCGGCCACCTCCTTCCACTCCGGCGACCTCGGGAGACGTGCGTGAACAGTACCTGCGAGATCCCGATCTGGATCTGTAATATCTCGGTTGACTTTTCGCTCCCGAACCCTAAATTTTGTGCTAAATTTGATCTGCCATATCGTTGCACCCGTGGCTCCGTTTTGGGCGTATAGCATGTCACTTTGTTCGCCTCCATGAGTACATCATTTCATCTCATTGCATCATTTTCATTTGAGCTCATCTTGATGCCCGAAATAGTGTTGGAAGAGGGCTATGTGATGTTAGTTTCAGATCTGTTTCAGAACATGCACTTTTGTCATTTTTGCCATGATTGATGTGTGCATCCTATGAACTGGAGTCCTACATGTGTTTTGTAATATGCCATGCCATCTTTACAGGGGTGTATGCCATGTATTTTTGTGATCTTTGTGGTGACTAGCACAAGCATGCAAACTAGGGATCCTAATGTTGCTGATTTCAGAGACTGTAATTTCACGAAGTTATTCCTGCTGTTATTTTTATGCCATGTGTTCATGTTGTTTTAGAGAGATCTATACCTCTTTTGAGCATGATCCTTAAGGGTGTTTTGAACATATGGATTTTCTCTATCCATCCATGCCTTTGTTTGTAATTATGGAGTGCCATAGCTTGAGTCAATCGAGCTATACTTTTGCTATAAAATGTTACTGGCAGATTGTATACATGTTATTCGATTTTGCCAAGCTTGTTGTAGTTGATCCTTGCATTCTATTATGTTGTTCTTTCCATGACTAGCTTCTATGCCATGTCTTCTTGGTTGTTGTATGCTTAGTTTATCATGACATGCTCTGTAGTGAGTGCATCGAGCTCGTAAACATGCCTACTTTTTATCTGAAAACTGTAACGGAACTTGCTTAATTGACATGGGTGCTATTATATTTTCTGCTCCTTTTTGGCTCGTGGTCAGTAACGGACTTTTGTTCAATGCTTTGAGTAGATCCATGCCATGCCATATTTTGCTATGTCCTGTTCCTGTAGCATGTTGTTTCCTTGCTCTAAACATGTCATCCTGATGTTAATTTCGGGCATGTTGTTATTTTCACCAAGTCTGTGAACCTGTTATCTTTTGCACTTTTGCCATGCTTGTTTGAACCTCTTATGTTGTGATTTAGCCGTAGCTCAATGTTCATCTTTTGTCAAGCATCTTGAGTAGATCACTGCCATATGCTTTGCTGATATGTTTGGTTGCAGTAGCTTAATTTCTTGTTGCATGCTAAGTGGCATCATGCTGTTAATGGCAGGGTCTTGTCATTCTTGTTTTGCTTGTCATGTGCAAACCGTGCATCCGATTCCGGTGATTTTTATATCGATTTCAACCGAAATCACCTCACCTTTCCAGTGGCATACTTGGTTTGCCAAGATTATGCCTTGTTCATCTTTTCTTTCCAGAGCATGCATATGCATTGCATACCACATCTCGCATATCATGCCATGTTTTGCATCATGTTGATTGCGCATTGCATCATGGTTGATAGTTGTTCCTTTGCTTGTGTTCTTGCCTTGGGTAGAGCCGGGAGACGAGTACGTGAACGAGAAACCTGTTGAGAACGCTTACGAGGATCAAGCTTTCGACAACCCTGAGAACCTTGCAGGCAAGATGACCATACCCTCGAAATCACTTCTATCTTTGCTTGCTAGTTGCTCGCTCTTTTGCTATGCCTATGCTGCGATGCCTACCACTTGCTTATCATGCCTCCCATATTGTCAAACCAAGCCTCTAAACCACCTTGTCCTAGCAAAACGTTGTTTGGCTATGTTACCGCTTTGCTCAGCCCCTCTTATTGCGTTGTTAGTTTAAGGTGAAGATGAAGTTTGTTCCTTGTTGGAACATGGAGATATTGTTCCTTGTTGGAACATGTTTACTTGTTGGGATATCACAATATATCTTATTTAATTAATGCATCTATATACTTGGTAAAGGGTGGAAGGCTCGGCCTTATGCCTGGTGTTTTGTTCCACTCTTGCCGCCCTAGTTTCCGTCATATCGGTATTATGTTCCCGGATTTTGCGTCCCTAACGCGGTCGGGTGATTTATGGGACCCCCTTGACAGTTCGCTTTGAATAAAGCTTTTCCAGCAAGGCCCAACCTTGGTTTTACCATTTGCCTCACCATCACCTATTTTTCCCTTGGGAGTCGCTCTCTCAAGGGTCATCTTTATTTTAGCCCCCCCGGGCCAATGCTTGTCCAAGTGTTGGCCCGAACTAGAGTCCTTTGCAGCGCCACCTCAGGGAAACTTGAGGTCTGGTTTTAGTTGTACGGTGTGCTCATCCGGTGTTGCCCTGAGAACGAGATATGTGCAGCTCCTATCAGGATGTCGGCGCATCGGGCGGCTTTGCTGGTCTTGTTTTATTATTGTCGAAATGTCATGTAGCCGAGATTCCGAGACTGATCGGGTCTTCCCGGGGAGAAGGAATATCCTTCGTTGATCGTGAGAGCTTATCATGGGCTAAGTTGGGACACCCCTGCAGGGTTTTGAACTTTCAAAAGCCGTGCCCGCGGTTATGTGGCAGATGGGAATTTGTTAATGTCCGGTTGTAGAAAACCCGAAGTTGATCTTAATTAAAATACATCAACCGTGTGTGTAACCGTGATGGTCTCTTCTCGGCGGAGTTCGAGAAGTGAACACGGTGTTGGAGTTATGCTTGACGTAGGTTGTTCTATGATCACTTCTTGATCATAATTGTTCGATCGTGCTTTTGCCTTCTCTTCTCGCTCTCATTTGCGTATGTTAGCCACCATATACGCTAGTCGCTTGCTGCAGCTCCACCTCATACCTTTTTCCCTACCTATAAGCTTAAATAGTCTTGATCTCGCGGGTGTGAGATTGCTGAGTCCCCGTGACTCACAGATACTTCCAAAACCAGTTTGCAGGTGCCGATGAAACCGTGTAGGTGACGCACCTGAGCTCAAGGAGGAGCTCGATGAAGACCTTGTTCATTGTGTTGTTTCGTTTCAGTTGATCAGTAGTGGAGCCCAGTTGGGGTCGATCAGGGATCTGTGTAGCATTTGGGGTAGTCTTCTTTCATTTTGGTTCCGTAGTCGGACCTTGAGTGTAATCTGGATGATGAATGTTTATTTATGTATTTTGTGAAGTGGCGACTGTAAGCCAACTATGTAACTTTTTCCCTTATGTATTACATGGGTTGTGTGAAGATTACCTCACTTGCGACATTGCTTTCAATGCGGTTATGCCTCTAAGTCGTGCCTCGACACATGGGAGATATAGCCGCATCGAGGGCGTTACAGTACTGTTCTGCCATAAACACAATTTTAATGTTGTTAAACAGCAAAATAAAGTGCACCATGTTAAACTAGGCATTTTGTACCCCATTTACATATAAAGTTTATTAAATTCAGAGTTACGGTTATTTAGTTATGAAATAAATCATTTTAACATGGCATTTGTACAAATTAATGCAAACATCAAGTTTAAACATATTAAACATGGATGAATGCAGCATAATATGAAACTAGATGAAAATCCAAGCATTTTACATGTTTAAGTCATTTTAATCCGATGCACAGTTGTTGAGTTTTTAAATGCATGAACATGAAGGGGTTTTCTGTAAAACTACCAAACTCCTGGATATTAGACAAATTCGCATAACTGGAAAAAACATCTACGGGCCGAAACTGAATGGCCCAACAGTGTACAGGAGAGGGCACTGGATCTGGTGCTCACCAGCCCGCATGGGCCGGTTGGTGGTGGAGCTGGCAGGCCGGGGCTGAGCCTTGGAGCGCTGCGGCTGGAGAGGCCCAGGCAGCAGGGCGACGGGTCAACGACGCGGGCGAGCGGTTCGAGCTCCTCTGCTCGAACGAAACAGAGGAGCGACGCGTCGAGGAACTTGAATAAAATGTAAAAAGGGTCAAATGGTCAAACAAGAGGGACTCGAAAAACCCGGTTGGTCTCGGAACGGACAAGGGAGAGACGCGGCAACTACGAACGAACTAAGAGTTTTAAGAAAACATGCGGATGCGATGCGGATGATGCAATGATGAACGCAACAAATAAATAAATCACACGGCGGAACTCGAAATACATGGAAGGCATCTGAAGCGTCAGTCCGGGGCGTTACAACACTCCACCACTTTAAGAGGATCTCGTCCCGAGATCTAGGATGGCACCAGAGAGAAACGGAAGAGGAAGAGAAAGGTAAAACTAAGTTGCTTCTTTGACCAACGAGTGAAACCGATGAACCCCGAGAGGTTGATAAGTTGAAAGAAAGAACACAACAAAGTTGAACGAACTTGAAAACACTCCGTTAGATACGAGGAACATGGGATATGACGAGAACCAAGAGGTTAAGTGACAAGGTAGACATTGAAACCACTCTGGTTTAAACAAGATAGAGAAGGAATAAGAATGACATGATTTGGGCAGCACTCCGACTGAAAATGGAAGGGATTTGAACATGATCTTGACAAGAGGAGAGGATACTTGCTGAAATTAACAACACACTGCCTCCGGAACTATTAAAAGAATGGCACAAGGGGTAAGAAAGATTTCAGACAACACTCCGGTTGAGAAGAGATGCAAGACTTGATAAGATGAGAGAGCTTGAATGAAAACACGACACTCCGGTTAAATGGATAAGCAAGGAAAAGAACATGATCTCCAAAATGAGATGATGGGTTGAAGAAAACATCACAATGCCTTCGGGACAAATGAAAGAGTGGAATCAAGAGAACAAAGAAGAGAACAACAACTTCTATCACAATTGAATTTGAAAGAGCCTCCTCAAAAAGAAGGATTGAATGAAGTTGTTGGAAAACCAACAACGAAAAGAATAAGCTTGTAGTGGACTTATGGAAACATCTCAACATTATGAGGTGACAAACGGCCACCAAGGCGATGAAAAACTTCTTTCACCAAGAGGATAGGAGAAAACTTGGATCATTGATAAGCACCATAATAGCAACATTCCTTAGGGAAGGCTTTAGGTGAAATCTTTACCAAGATAACTCCAATGGAGGGATTGATAGGTTGAAAAGATGTGTTGAGCGAAGAGAAAATGATGGATTTAGATATGTCACTTTTGAAAACTTGTGAATCATGAAACACGAAGGGAAATTATCAACAATGACATAACACCACCTCAAAAGATAAGGTAGGAAGAATTGCACTTCGAAATGCAAGATGAAGAATACTTGAAATCCTCAAAACAAACATGTGTTGAGAACCATGTTTAATTTTGAGTATAGCTCGGCGGATCATAACTTCGAGAAAAATCTTGAAGAACAAAACGAGAATCAAAGGAATCCTTGATGAACCATCCTGAATAAGGAATTGAATTTACTCGATGAAACAAGAATAAGAATTACATTATGCTCATCCTTCACCAATTAAATTGATGACAAGCAATGGATTTGTCATACTACTTATTCTCGTAGAAAGGATTAAGATAGATATGGCGCAAACTTGGGAAGGTCTTCAACGAACCACCGGTAGGATTGGAAAGAACGAATGAGTCTATATGATAACGAAGGAAGATAACTCTTGAACGAACCACCGTAAGAATTGAAAATGAACAAAGAAAAGATAAAGAAACACCGGGAAGAATTAGAAAATGAAGGAAGATACTTGAGAGAATTTAGATACATGAGAACGAAGAGATCATGAACTGATTAGAGGGTATTTGAATGATACACCGGTAAGATTTGGAGAACAATAGCTGAAAGCTGAGGATGAATAAACCCGAAATGATTGCCTTTAGAGAATCAAACTGAAAAGACACTTGAATTGCTCCGGATGGGTGAAAATAATTCTCACAATCGAAAACAATTATGAGAGGATGGCATCAAGCTAGAACCATGAGTCTTGAAGAGAATGGACAAGATTTGAGGGAAACTCTTCTTCGGTCTTCAAATGTTGAGAATAACGATGAGAAACACCACCATGAATTATTGAGATACTCCTTTATGAAAATTAGAAAGATTGAACCGACGATGAAAAGAATTTGAAAGACCTTGGAGAAATACATATAACCGATGAGAATTCATTCTTACGTCAAACTTTGAAAAGAATTTTTTAGAAGCTCTTGGAAAATTAGAAGAGTCAGGTAAGATCCTGGGAAAAGACCTGTGGGTTAGGGCCCACTCAAAAGATACACCGTTAAAAAGGTCGCTTGGAAGAGAGATTGCACCGGTTGAATTAAATGGCTTGAATGTGATAACAACCTCGAAATAGCTTGGACGGATTGATAATGGAGACACAAATCTTCTGAGATATCTTCGGCACTCCAGAACAAATGAATGGCGAGAAGTGGATGATTAAGAGGTGCACCGGCATGAGAAAACATTTGAAACAAGGAAAGGAATGTGACCAACATTGAAGGCTTGAATTTAGTCCACCGGAGAAGAAAAAGAACGAAGAATAATAAACTTGAAGCTCCGTTAGTATCTTCATGGGAAATCACCGGATAAGAACATTGAAAGAAAAGAATGAAGAGACTTCGCATCAACAAAAGGCTACTTGATTAAGAAATTTGAGTCCTTAAAGAAAAAGTAAAGGTGGGAGGGCGGGATAAACAAAGACAACTTAGGACGGATGAAACGAACAACATTGGGAAAAACCGAGAGGTGATCTTGCGGATGTTGAAATGATCGGATCCACTTGAAGAGAAACACGCCGGTTGAAAAGGATTGACATGACAATCTCGATTATCACGAAGGATTGGTATTCACATGGAAGTATGAGAACACTGCTTAGGAAAGGTATGGAATCAACACTTGACTTCGAAGCAACTCGACTACCACAAAACAAAACAAAAACAAAGGATTTGGCTTGCAAAATAAGCCGGAAACAAACATATGATAGATCCCATATCTATCATGTGTGTGTTGGAAAGATATCCTATGAAATACTTGAATTCCCACTTATAAACTCCCGAAACTTTCTAGTTATGCAATCAGGTGTTGGGGATACAAGGGGCACAAAATATATCACCCAAACTAACAATACCTAGATCCAGCTGTATCCATCCTTCAACACATAACCAAGAAACCTTTGGAAATCGTTTACCTCAACCTTCGAAAAGCATCCGTTATACGAGTTATGGCAATACTCCCGAACTCCCGCCCCAGTACTGGGTGGCGTCGAGGTGATCTCACCAACAACTACATAAAAGAGATTTTCGATGTCGGCAAAACTCAGGTATTCCAGAACTGCAACGATAAAATTGTGACGACAACACCTCGGAGCTCAACTCCCCGGGACACTGCCACAACCCCTAAATGTCAGGAGGCACCAAGAACAATGTTCTCGTCACAAAACCATCAGAACGATTCCAAGATACCCGCGTGAACCTAAATTTTTTTAGTGAAATTTGAGGAGAGGAGGGTCAAAACTTCTACGTCAGGGGACCTCACCAGAGTGACGAAGGGGCTGAGGAGTAAAAAGAATCCTACTCTCAGATATATATAATCCTAAGACTCAAAAAATTTTGTTCTAGACTCAACAAAGGCAGCGATTCAATCAAGCAGGGAGCTCCTAAGTCGGGGATGGCTCTGATTACCAACCTGTAACGCCCTCGATGCGGCTATATCTCCCACGTGTGGAAGCACGACTTAGAGGCATAACCGCATTGAAAGCAATGTCGCAAGTGAGGTAATCTGCACACAACCAATGTAACACATAAGGGAAAGAGATACATAGTTGGCTTACAATCGCCACTTCACGCAATACATGAGTAAAGCATTACATCAAACAGATACAATCAAGGTCCGACTACGGAACCAAAATAAAAGAAGACTACCCCAGATGCTACACAGATCCCCGATCGTCCCAACTGGGCTCCACTACTGATCAACTGAAATGAAACAACACAATGAACAAGATCTTCATCGAGCTCCTCCTTGAGCTCGGGTGCGTCACCTGCACGGTTTCATCGGCACCTGCAAACTGGTTTTGGAAGTATCTGTGAGTCACGGGGACTCAGCAATCTCACACCCGCGAGATCAAGACTATTTGAGCTTAAAGGTAGGACAGGGTAGTGAGGTGGAGCTGCAGCAAGCGACTAGCATATCTAGTGGCTACCATACGCAAAAGAGAGCGAGAAGAGGAGGCAAAAGCACAGTCGAACAACTATGATCAAGAAGTGATCCAAAACAACCTACGTCAAGCATAACTCCAACACCGTGTTCACTTCCCGGACTCCGCCGAGAAGAGACCATCACGGTTACACACGCGGTTGATGTATTTTAATTAAGATCAACTTCGGGTTTTCTACAACCGGACATTAACAAATTCCCATCTGCCTCATAACCGCGGGCACGGCTTTCGAAAGATAATACCCTGCAGGGGTGTCCCAACTTAGCCCATTATAAGCTCTCACGGTCAACGAAGGATATTCCTTCTACCGGGAAGACCCGATTAGTCTCGGAATCCCGGCTACAAGACATATCGACAATGGTAAAACAAGACCAGTAAAGCCGCCCGATTGTGCCGACAAATCCCGATAGGAGCTGCACATATCTCGTTGTCACGGCACATCCGGATAAGACATCCTACGAGTAAAACCAAGCCTCAAGTCTCCCCGAGGTGGCCCCGCAGTCTGCTCATTTCGGACCAGCACCCAGAGGAGCACTGGCCCGGGGGGGCTAAATAAAGATGACCCTCGGGCTCGCGAAAACCCAAGGGAAAAGGTGTAGGTGGTAGGCAAATGTAAAACCAAGGTTGGGCCTTGCTGGAGGAGTTTTATTCAAAGCGAACTGTCAAGGGGGTCCCATAAATCACCCAACCGTGTAAGGAACGCAAAATCAAGGAACATAACACCGGTATGACGGAAACTAGGGCGGCAAGAGTTGAACAAAACACCAGGCATAAGGCCGAGCCTTCCACCCTTTACCAAGTATATAGATGCATTAATTAAATAAGAGATATTGTGATATCCCATAATATCCATGTTCCAACATGGAACAAACTTCATCTTCACCTGCAACTAGCAACGCTATAAGAGGGGCTGAGCAAAAGCGGTAACATAGCCAAACAACGGTTTGCTAGGAAAGGATGGTTAGAGGCTTCACATGGCAATATGGGAGGCATGATATAGCAAGTGGTAGGTATCGCAGCATAGCAAAAGAGCCAGCAACTAGCAAGCAAAGATAGAAGTGATTTCGAGGGTATGATCATCTTGCCTGAGATCCCGCAAGGAAGAAGAACGAATCCATAAAGAAGACAAACGGACGTAGTCGAACGAATCCTCACAACTCCGGAACGAAACCGAAGCTAACGAGAGAAGCAACCCGGAAAGAAGCAAACAACATAGTAAACAACTATCACATAAACATGGCATGATGCACAATCAAGGATGATGCATGTCCGGTTTAAAGAGTCATGGCATGACAAAGTGTAACAAACAGCACTACAAGTTAAGTGGAGCTCAATATGCAACGAGTTGCATATTGACGAAACACCACATCAATTATTTAGTTCTCTCCCGTTTATGTACCCAACAATAATAAATTTAATTAAACATGGCCAGGGGTGAAGCATAAGTAAACTAACTATTTAGGCAAGTTTAAATGAGGCCGGAACAACAAACAACAATTCCGGAAAATCCTCATGTGCATATTTTAGATTTGGTACTGTTCTGCCATAAACACAATTTTAATGTTGTTAAACAGCAAAATAAAGTGCACCATGGTAAACTAGGCATTTTTCTACCCCATTTACATATAAAGTTTATTAAATTCGGAGTTACGATTATTTAGTTATGAAATAAATCATTTTAACATGGCATTTGTACAAATTAATGCAAACGTCAAGTTTAAACATATTAAACATGGATGAACGGAGCATATTATGAAACTAGATGAAAATCCAAGCATTTTACATGTTTAAGTCATTTTAATCCGATGCACAGTTGTTGAGTTTTTAAATGCATGAACATGAAGGGGTTTTGTGTAAAACTACCAAAATCCTGGATATTAGACAAATTCGCATAACTGGAAAAAACATCTACGGGCCGAAACTTAATGGCCTAACAGTGTACATGAGAGGGCACTGGATCTGGTGCTCACCAGGCTGCATCGGCCGGTTGGTGGTGGAGCTGGCATGCCGGGGCTGAGCCTTGGAGCGCTGCGGCTGGAGAGGCCCAGGCAGCAGGGCGACGGGTCAACGACGCGGGCGAGCGGTTCGAGCTCCTCTGCTCGAACGAAACAGAGGAGCGGCGCGGCGAGGGACTTGAATAAAATGTAAAAAGGGTCAAATGGTCAAACATGAGGGACTCGAAAAACCCGGTTGGTCTCAGAACGGACAATGGAGAGACGCGGCAACTACGAACGAACTAAGAGTTTTAAGAAAACATGCGGATGCGATGCGGATGATGCAATGATGAATGCCACAAATAAATAAAGCACACGGCGGAACTCGAAATACATGGAAGGCATCTGAAGCGTCAGTCTCGGGGCGTTACATTGTTCTTGGCTTTTCCTAGCCGAGGTGTCTGGCGAGCCATTCGTCTTGGACATTATTCTTAAAAGCTGCTAAGGCTTCGGCGTCCGGACAGTCGACTACCCGATTCTTTTTAGTAAGAAATCTATTCCAGAATTGCCGAGCTGACTCTCCGGGCTGTTGATTTATGTGACTGAGATCGTCTGCATCCGGAGGGCGGACATAGGTCCCTTGAAAATTTGCTCAGAAAGCGTCCTCGAGCTCCTCCCAACTTCCAATTGTGTTTTCAGGAAGGCTTTTGAGCCAATGCCGGGCTAGCCCTTTAAGCTTGAGGGGTAAGTATTTTATGGCGTGGAGGTCATCTCCTCTGGCCATATGTATGTGGAGGATATAATCCTCAATCCAGACTCCGGGGTCTGTTGTTCCGTCGTACGCCTCTATGTTTACTAGCTTAAATCCCGCTGGAAATTCATAATCCAGGACCTCATCGGTAAAACATAGGGGGTGTGCGGCACCCCTGTATTTGGATGTGCCGTGATGTTCGGATACTGGTTTTGTTGCATTGCTTACGAGAGCTTGCTTTCTTGGCCGATAAATAGATCTGGCTGGGCCATCTTTTTGATGCGAATCCTTGAGTGGATCGCGTGCTGGCTTGTGTGCAGCACCGCTTGCCGCTCCATGCTGGCCGTGTGGTCGTCTATCCGACCGGGTGGCTTTCTTACTTTTTGACTGTGGGGGCTCTAGGGCCTCCTCGTCGAATTCCAGTAGTAGCTTTCGCTTCAGATAACTTTTTGTGCGGCGACTGCCGCCGTATTTGTCTACGGTGTTGAGTATTTTGCTCCATTTGATTCTGAGTGCGTCCTTCGCGCTTTTGAGCTTCCGCTTCTGTTTTTTCAGGCTGCGTGCAGTAGAAACGAGCCTTTTGTGGAGGTTCTTCTACTCCATGAGCTTATCCGGTGTAAGGTCATCCGGAATGCCGTTTACGCTGGGGGTGGGTTGTTCGGTTTCTTTATTCGAGTTGCCCAGTTCGGACGGTTGCTCTAAGGCATGCTCGTCGTCCGCCGGCTTATCCTGCTCTATGGCTGGGTCTTCATGGCTGTCGTCTTTATCGAGGCGGGCCTTGGAGCGGCGTTTACACCGCCGCTTTGATTGTTTTTCGAGAGATCGATCCCTCGTTGCATCCCCGTGTTCCACGTTGTCGCCTTCTTTAGGTGTATCCACCATGTACACATCATGAGATGAGGTTGCTGCCCAATGCACTATAGGTGTTGGTTCATGCGTGTCTCCTGCATCGTCGTCCATACCGCCGATGTCTTCGGAGTCGAAATTGAGCACGTCGTTTAAATTATCGACAGTGGCTACCAGGTGGGTGGTGGGTGGGCTTTGAATTTCTTCATCGTCCGTATCCCAACCTTGCTGACCGCAGTTCGGCCAGGGCTCTCCTGATAAAGAGAGAGACTTTAATGACTTTAAAATATCACCAAAGGGCGAGTGCTGAAAGATGTCCGCGGCGGTAAACTCCATGATCGGTGCCCAATCGGATTCGATCGGCAGGGGCGCGGGGGGCTTGGAGTCCGGAGAGGAGTCCGGCCCCACGGAGTCATGGGCCTTGCGGGGTGTGGAGCTGGTGTTCGTCTCGATCGCTGTTGGGATCGCTGCCCCCGAGGCGGCGTCCAACCACTCGTCCTCGATCGGCGCAGTTGGTTCCGAATCCAGGGTCGGAACCGATGCGTGCGCGGCCTCCAGGGCACTGTTCAGTGGCAGAGCTAGATCATGCCCATCGCGACAGTGTGGCACGCTCGGCTATGGCTCGAATCCATCGAAGATCAAGTATCCGCGGACGTCAGCCGTATGGTTTAAACTTCCAAATCTGACCTGATGGCCAGGGGCGTAGCTTTCGATCTGCTCCAGATGGCCAAGCGAATTGGCCCGCAGTGCGAAGCCGCCGAAGACGAAGATCTGTCCGGGGAGAAAAGTCTCACCCTGGACTGCATCATTATTGATGATCGGAGGAGCCATCAGGCCTAAAAGCGACGACACAGAGGAACTCTCAATGAAAGCACCAATGTCGGTGTCAAAACCGGCGGATCTTGGGTAGGGGGTCTCGAACTGTGCGTCTAAGCGGATGGTAACAGGAGACAAGGGACACGAAGTTTTACCCAGGTTTGGGCCCTCTCGATGGAGGTAAAACCCTACGTCCTGCTTGATTAATATTGATGATATGGGTAGTACAAGAGTAGATCTACCACGAGATCAAGGAGGCTAAACCCTAGAAGCTAGCCTATGGTATGATTATTGTATGTTGTCCTACGGACTAAAGCCCTCCGGTTTATATAGACACCGGAGAGGGTTAGGGTTACACAAAGTCGGTTACAATGGTAGGAGATCTAAATATCCGCATCGCCAAGCTTGCCTTCCACGCCAAGGAAAGTCCCTCCCGGACACGGGACGAAGTCTTCAATCTTGTATCTTCATAGTCCTGGAGTCCGGCTGAAGGTATAGTCCGGCTATCTAGACACCCCCTAATCCTGGACTCCCTCAACGCCCTCATAGTACATTTCAGGGTGGCGATGCTCCTTGCCCTGCGGTGGCCCATCCTTCACCAGCTTCTCAGCGTCCATCTTGCCCCAGTGTACTTTAACACGGGCAAGCGCCCTGCAGGCGCCTTCGATGCAGACGGAGCGCTTGATGACCTCAAGCCAAGGACAGGCATCCACAAGCCGCCTCACCAGCCCGAAGTAGCTCACTGGCATGGCCTCTCCGGGCCACAGCTGGACTATCAGATCCTTCATGGCCTGTTCAGCCGCCTTATGGAGCTCGACCAATTGCTTCAGCTGGTCGCTTTAAGGCACCGGGTGTTCGGCCTCAGTATACTGAGACCAGAACACCTTCTCCGTCGAGCTCCCCTCCTCGACTCGGTAGTGCTTTGCAGCATCCGACACACTGCGGGGCAAATCTGTCAATGCTCCTGGAGAGCTCCGGACTCGGGTAAGTAACAAGTAATTTACTTTCACATGCTTGCTTTGCATAATGAATGCCTTACCCGCCGCTATATTCTTCATCGCCTGAATTTCCCGGAGGGCCTTCTGGGCTTCGACCTTAGCATGCTTGGCGCTCTCAAGGGCTGAGGCAAGCTCAGACTGTCGCGTCTTCGAGTCAAGCTCCAAACTCTCATGCTTTTTCACGAGAGCCTGGAGCTCTTGTTGCACCTCGGCAACCCGCGCCTCTTGTTTCTCCCGCTCGGTGCGCTCCGTGGCCACTTTGTTTTCGGCCTCGGACAGTGCTTGCTTCAAGGTAGCCACCTTGGTTGTGGCCCCTAGCACATTAATAACGATCCTATCATTTTCGCAACCGAATCTTTTTTATATATACACACATACACAAGGCATGACTTACCTTGGTTCCCCTCGAGCTGCTTCTTGGCAAGGCCGAGCTCTTTCTCGGACCGCTCGAGGTTCTGCTTCAGCACATCAACCTCCGCAGTCAGTGCGGCAGAGGTCAGTAGCGAAGCCTGCATGCGCATATCGACATACTGGTATTAGACTCCTGCGAATATTAGTTTGATCGTCCATTCGGCTTTTCTTTACGAACGCCAAACAGAGCATCAGGGGCTACTGTCTATGCGGTAATATTTTTATACGTACCTCAAAGCCTGTTAGAAGGCTAGCACAGGCTTCAGTCAGTCCGCTCTTGGCGGACTGAACCTTCTGGATCACCGCACTCATAATAGTGCGGTGCTCCTCGTCGATGGAGGCGCCGTTAAGCACCTCCAACAGATTATCCGGTGCCTCGGGTTGGACGGAGGTGACCGGCACGGTAGGCTTGCACCTCTTAGTGGGGGGCCGCCTGCCGGAGTCCAGAACCACTAGAGGTTTCGATGCGGTATTCGGCCTAGGGCCAAACTTGGAGCCCTTGGGAGCCTTGCTCCCTTTGCGCCTATAGTCCGGAAGGTCGCCTTGTGGCGCCTCAGGACTACCTCCCCTCGGCTTGGTGCCCGTTGGGACAACACCTTGGCGTTGTCCATAGGGAGAGGGGTGTTGGCGGTCGGAAGTGGTCCTCCGCTGCTCATGGCCGACGGGTCCAAAGAACCGCTCGACGAGGATACGTCGATACGGGCCCGGGACGGGATGCACAATGGTGTCCGGCATTAGAAGGAGCTATGCAATTAAACGGTGCCACGAGCTACTCTGGCGTCTGAACACTTATGATCTCGCTAGGGGCTTGGCCCTGGGTGGCCACTCGTCTTCGCTGTCGGCGGCAGTGCCGGAGTAGTCCGGAGAGAGAGTCCCTCCCTTCTTGGACCCTCCGGCCTCCCCAGTTGGGGCGGCCTTCCTCTTCTTGTCTTCCCCGGCTGGAGGGGAAGAACCTTTATGTGCCTCCTCCTCGTTTCCACGCGAGGAGTGCGTCTCGGAGTCATCGGATGATGAGTCCGATAACACCTGGCGCCGGGAACTCTTTCGGGTTCCTTAGCCTTCTTCTTCACCTTTTTCTCTGGCACCTCATAAGGAGCCGGAGTAAGCATCTTCGTCAGGAGAGCATCTGCAGGGTCTTTGGGCACGGGGGCTGGACAATCAATTTGCCCCGACGTCTCCACCCATTCCTGTCAAAGGCATGGAAGCTTAGATCCCGCACATAGTTAAACTATGAAAAATGAATACCCTATAAAGAGATAAAATAGCTTACCGCGCTGGCTTGGCGATTCATGCTGAATCCGCGATCCTCGGTAAGGGGAGGGGGAACCTCGGCGCTCTGAAACAGCACCTTCCAAGCATCCTCGTGTGTTGTGTCAAAGAGCTCGCTCAGAGTTTGGTGCTGGGCCGGGTCGAACTCCCACAAGTTGAACGCCCGTTGTTGACACGGGAGGATCCGGCGGATGAGCATGACCTGGATTATGTTGACAAGATTGAGCTTCTTGTTCACCATGTTTTGGACACAGGTTTGGAGTCCGGTCAGCTCTCCTGGACTATCCCAGGACAGGCCCTTCTCTTTCCAGGAGGTGAGCCGCGTAGGGATTCCGGATCGGAACTCGGGGGCCGCTGCCCATTTGGGGTCACATGGCTCGGTGATGCAGAACCACCTCGATTGCCACCCCTTTATGGTCTCCACGTAGGAGCCCTCGAGCCATGTGATGTTGGGCATTTTGCCCACCATGGCACCTCCGCACTCTACCTGCTGGCCCGCACTACCTTCGGTTTAACATTGAAGGTCTTCAGCCATAGGCCGAAGTGGGGCTTGATGCGGAGGAAGGCCTCGCACACGACGATAAATGCCAGATGTTGAGGATGAAGTTCGGGGCCAGATCGTGGAAGTCCAGGCCATAGTAGAACATGAGTCCCCGGACGAATGAGTGGAGAGGGAATCCCAGTCCATGGAGGAAATGGGTAAGGAACACTACCCTCTCGTGGGGCCTGGGCGTGGGGATGAGCTGCCCCGCATCTGGGAGCCGGTGTGCGATATCGTCGGGCAGTTATTCGGCTCCCCTCAGCTTCTTGATGTTTCCCTCCTTGACAGAGGAAACCATCCACTTGCCTCCCGCTCCGGACATGGTTGGAGAAGTTTGAGGAAGAAAAAGTGGACTTGGGCGCTGGAGCTTGAGTGTGCGAGAATGGATGAGCAAAGGAGGAAGAAGGCATGGATGGAAAAAGGAGAATCCTTATCCCTTTATATGGGCGGACTAAACTATGCGTCCCCACCATCCTGGTAAAACTCGCTCAACCCCCAAGCGTCGTGATTGATTTTCGTGGTTGGGTTACCCACGTCCGTATTGATGAGAATCCCGCAATAAGGGGACACGATCTCTGCTTCGACAAGACGTGCCAAGGAAACCGCGTCGCGAAACACGCCGAGGTTGGCTGTATAAGAAAAACAATTCGCATAAGGGCTTGGTTGTGTTATGATGTCACATTACGGGATACGTCAGCAGATTGGATTTGTGGAAACATCATTCTTTCTACGGTGGTATGTGGAACTTGTTTTGCAGAGCCGGACATGATCCTCGTGTTAAAAATCTTCTATGAAGTATTCGGAGGAGGAACCCGCCTTGGAATGCCGAAGACAATCTGCGCGCCGACTCATCGTCATTAAAGCCTGGTTCAGGGGCTACTGAGGGAGTCCAGGATTAGGGGGTGACCGGACAGCCAGACTATAACCTTTGGCCGGACTGTTGGACTATGAAGATACAAGATTGAAGACTTCGTCCCGTGTCCGGATGGGACTCTCCTTGGCGTGGAAGGCAAGCTTGGCGATACAGATATGTAGATCTCCTTCCTTGTAACCGACTCTGTGTAACCCTAGCCCCCTCCGGTGTCTATATAAACCGGAGGGTTTAGTCTGTAGAACAACAACAATCATACCATAGGCTAGCTTCTAGGGTTTAGCCTCTCTAATCTCGTGGTAGACCAACTCTTGTACTACCCATATCATCAATATTAATCAAGCAGGAGTAGGGTTTTACCTCCATCGAGAGGGCCCGAACCTGGGTAAAAACATCGTGTCCCTTGCCTCCTGTTACCATCTGCCTTGACGCACAGTTTCGGACCCCCTACCCAAGATCCGCCGGTTTTGACACCGACAAGGATCATTATAAGTGACAGTCTTTTCTTCAACTTTAATTGGTCCAGCTACTTTTACTTATATGGGAGGATGATATTTAAACCACTTCTCCTTAGGGAGATCAACATAAGTAGCAAAAGATTCACCGAAAGAAGCTACTATCTCAGAGTCAAGTCCATATTTAGTGCTAAACTTACGGAAAATATCGGTATCCATAAAAGATTTAACACAATCAACTTAGGTGTCATACCTGACTCCTTACCCTCGTCCAGATCCCAGTCGTCAGAGTTGCGTTTAATTCTATCCAATAAATCCCATTTAAATTCAAAAGTCTTCATCATAAAAGAGCCAACACAAGAAGTATCGAGCATGGTGCGATTATTTTCAGAAAGCCGAGCATAAATGTTTTGAATAATTGTTTCTCTTGGGAGCTCATGATTGGGGCATGAATATAACATTGATTTAAGCCTCCCCCAAGCTTGAGCGATGCTTTCTCCTTCGCGAGGCCAAAAATTATATATATAATTGCGATCACGATGAACAAGATGCATAGGATAATACTTTTGATGAAATTCCAATTTCAATCTTCTATAGTTCCATGATCTTGTATCATCACATAGCCTATACCATGTCAATGCATCTCCCTTCAAAGATGAAGGGAAGACCTTCTTATTAGCAACATCATCGGGTATACCTGCAAGCTTAAATAATCCACAAACTTCATCCACATATATTAGGTGCTCATCAGGATGCTTTGTTCCATCTCCTGAAAAAGGATTAGCTAGCAGTTTTTCTATCATACCCGAAGGAAATTCAAAGGGAACATTTTCATATTCAATAGGTTCAGTAGGTTGAGCAGAAACTGTTTGCTCTACTGGTCGAGGTGAAGATTACCGAGGATTACTTTCCATAGTAACAAGTGACAGTAAATTTCAGCACACTATATAAATTTTTTCTTACCAAATTACACCTACCAAAGGCGCTTAACTCCCCGACCCCCGCGCCAGAGAAGAGTCTTGATGACCCACAAGTATAGGGGATCTATCGTAGTCCTTTCGATAAGTAAGAGTGTCGAACCCAACGAGGAGCAGAAGGAAATGATAAGCGGTTTTCAGCAAGGTATTGTCGGTGTACAAAAAGAGGGGTACAATTTTTGTACCCCTATAACGATGCATGGGTAGTCTGAGCCACGGGCACCACCGCACTGGGCAAGGCAAGGGAGGTGAGCCAAGGTAAGGCCGAAGCATGAGAGAAGCAGAACGACGCCAAGACCAAGACCACAAAGAGCGAAGGGGACAAAGCGGCCCCCCCGGCAAGATCCTTGTCGGGAGGCGATTTTAGCAAACCCGGCAAGACCCTTGCCGTGGCAGCTCGCCCCACACCTACGGAGCGAGTCACCCTTGAGTCCACTACCCGCATGGGGCAAGGATTCGGGAGGCATCCCCGTGGTGGTATGCAGATCTTTGTGAAGACATTCAAGATCAGATGCACACTTTAGAAGATGATGGTCCTTGGCAGGATCCCAGCCAAGGAGGACCACAAGGCCCCCGGCAAGAGCCTTGCCGGGGATGACAGGAGGCGCCACGGCAAGACCCTTGCCGGGATCCCGGCAAGACCCTTGCCGGGGCCGCGGCAAGGCCCTTGCCATGAACACCCGTGGGGCCACCATTAGGCCTACGCCAGTCACACCTCCACCACCGTTCACATGCAGCTGCCAACCCAACCAGCTGGGCAGGCACCTGCGTGGCGGCATGCAGATCTTCATGGAGACCCACCGCTGCGCCACCTCAACTGCCTACTTGCCTACATGGCATCGCAGGCACCGCTAGCCAGGGCGTGTGTCGACGCGAGAGGGAGCGGCAACGGACGAGACAGGGCTCTCCCCCGTCCCCGATAAAGCAAGAACACCTAAGCAAGGCGCATTAAATGCACCTTGTCATGTAATGCGGGGGATAACCTCGCATCACTGTACCCTTTGCACCTCCTGTGTGCCACTGTGGCAACCCCTTTCTCTATAAAAGGAGGCCCCAGGCGACCAGGAAGGGGATTCGACCTTTTGGAGCTCTCGACGCCCCATAGCTAGCTCAAGAACACAGATATACAATCCACCAAAGCAGGAGTAGGGTTTTACACATCCTTGCGGCCTGAACCTGGGTAAAGGAACCGTGTGCTATCTGTTTGATCCACTCTTTTCACAACCCCGCGCCCCGCAACCGTATTAGGGATTCTTGTGATCCCATAGGTGTCGTTCCCACCGACATCTTTGGCGCGCCAGGTAGGGGGGCGCAGTTGTGAGAATTGGCTTTAGCAGTTGGTTCGACACTCCTTCATCTTCATGACCCTCGAAGAAGAAAGGAGGCCAGAAGGTCGATGCTCGAGCGACCGCGAACAGAAGCTAAGTTGCACCGAACCCTTGTTTTGTGCTACCTTTCTTATTTGAAGTTATTCCCACCGGAGATGTTTGCTTTGTATGGAAAACCTGCACGCCAGGGGGCTCTACCACGATCGGCTACGCCCTTGCCATGTTTCGAGTCTGCTCAACAGCTCAAGCGGCTGCGTCGAGAGTGGCAGAGTAGCCTTCGCGACCAACAACGCCTTCGATTCTGACTCGAGTCAAGCTCGACAGTTCGAGCGGCCGCGTTCGGAACGGAAAGGTGGCTTGTCCGGTAGCACGCGTACCCGGCAGGCCATGGGGATCCGTCCCCAAGACACCGCTTGGGGATTTCACGCCGGCAAGCCTTCCCATCGACGTAGGGCACACATACAAAGGGGAATTGAAATGGGAAATAACATGCATGAAAATTAAGAGTACTTCAGAGTTATATTACATCACATCATAGCTGCGGTTCTAACTAAAGATAAAATTTGTCTTGGTCGGGAACCCGCAGCGGCGAAGAAGAAAGGGATGCCTAATCCCGGCGCTGGCCTTCCACCCTCTTGATTTCGTCGATGCAGTCGGTGATGGGCTTGATGCGCTCCTTGAGCACCGTGGGGTCAGCATCCTCCGGCAAGCTCCTCATCGCGGCCGCGAAGTCGAGGTCGGGATTCTAGTACGCCACCTTGGTGAGGACCTTGGTCACGACCCTCCGGCAAAGTTGCCGGGCCTCCTCGGCCAGCGTGGCCGTCCTGTTGGAGTGATGATAGGCCAGGGCCCCGAGGACACCCTCGAAGAACTGGGTCAGCTTGGCGTTGACGGTCCCGCTGCGCTCGGGTGCGTACCTCACGTTTGGCAACCCCATGGTGGCCAATAGCGAGGTAACCCTGCCGGCGACGACCTCCAGATGGCTGATCCACCTGTTCTCATCCGCCACATATTCCTGGTGGGAGGCGGCCTCGCTCGCCCGCAGCTGCTTCTCCACCTCCAGGCTCCTGGTCAAGGTCTCCTCCCGAGCCCTGCTCTCCGACATCTTCTCGAGATCCTCCAGCTTCAGCTTGAAGTCTTTGATGGAGTTCTGCGCGTCGGAGAGCTCCCCAGTCCTGCTGACGACTACTCCTTGCGCCTCTACCAAGGCGCGGTTGAGCGTGTTCTTCTCGCCGGACAGCTTGAGGGCCTGCTCCTTCAGCTCATCCCGCTCCGCTTCCAGCTCCTTCACCTTGCCGGCATGGCCCAGGGCTTGGGCATCGAGTGCCTCTCTGTGCCTCTGCTCCAGCTCATGGGTCCGTCGCGCGACAAGGGCCTCGAGCTCCTCATCCTTGCCGCGGAGCATTGCAGCAAGCTTCGCCTCACGCGCGGAGAGGTCCTCCTCCTGGGAGTCCAAGGTGGCTTTATGCTGGTTCCGAGCGGCTTTGGCCGCGGCAGCCAAGTTTGCCGCCTTTTCCTGGGCCTTCTCGATGTCGGCCATCTTCATGGCGAGCTCCACATCGTGCTCAGCCAACTTCTCTTGAAAGGCCCTTTGCTCCTCGCGAGTCTGGTGGAACCAGGCCTGCATCTCGGCGATGCGCGCCTTGAAGTCCACCTCCGCGCTGTCCACCGCTGCCGCCCTGGACTTGGCTTTGTCCAGACGGGCGCGGTAGAGCACTTGGAGCTTCCGGAAATTGGCCCCCATGGTGCGGAAGAGCTGCTCTTCTGGAGAACCATCGCCGCCAACGACCGGCGCATCGACAACCTCGAGCCCGGTGGCGGCAAGCACCTCGCCGTCGAAAACTTCCCCTTCGGCGGGCGCTCGGCTTGACGACCCTGGGAGGTGGACGAAAAGATCATCGCCCACCTTCAGGTATCTGCCGGGGCCCGAGGTTGGGGAGGAGGGAGGCTGGTCACCCACTACCTCTTCCTCGGCAGGGGCCTTGCCAGCCTCACCGGCAGGTCCACCGCTGGCGCCCTCGCCGGTCGCCTTGGCGGCCCCCGCAGCAGCGTCCTCGGCGCAACCCTTGGCAGCTTCGTCGGCGGCGGCATCGTCAGCACCCGTGGCGACCTCCTCGGCAGCAATCCTGCTGGCCTCCGCCACGGCCTCCTCAGCAATGTTTCTGACAACAGTGTCCACGTCCTCCATGCCTGTTGAAGGAGGGCCTAGGCAGCAATGGGAGCAATGAAGCCAAGAAAAGAATAAGGGAAAAACAGAGACAAAGGACGGGCGACTCACCAATGCCAGGCTGTGAAGCAGAAGTCCCCTCTCCGCCAGCGTTTGGCGCCGTCGCGGAGCCACCAGCGCCCAAGTTCCCCTCTTCCTCCATGGGTGTGGACTCCGTGCCTGATGCCCTTGCCGGGGACGCCCCCCCCCCCCCGCGGCGTCGTAGTCGATAGGGGTCGTGTGTTGGGAGTGGCCCTTTGTGGCTCCTCTTGCTGCCGCTCCCCTCCTGCGAACCCGGCAAGGTCAGCATCATAGCGTCGAGCGCCTACCACATGTTGAGTAAGAGGAGGGTGACGAACTTACGCTGGGGGTTGCGCCGGGGGCTGCTGTCCGGGCTGCTCAACATCACCAGTGGTAGCCGGGGGCTGGCTGCTCGCCGAGGTCCTCGCCCTCTTCACCCTCTGGGCAAACGTCTCTTCCTCCCTGCAAGAGCAAAAATGGATCAAGACAGGCGACCCAATGCGGGGAAATGGAAATGACAATAAGGAACGGAGTACTTACTCGTCATCCGTCTCCTCCTCTTCCCCAGTTTCCTTTTCCTCTCCGGGCTGAGAGGCCCGAGATCAAAAGGGAGCTCCACGTCTTCGTCTGAGTCGACGCCTGCCGAAGAAGGCGGAGGTGGCGGCGGGGTTTGTGTGCGCCCAGACGAGGAAGGGGCTGCCGCCTTCTTCTTCTCAGCGGCCTTCGTCAGCTTCTTCGCTGCCGAGGCCCTCGTGTGTCGCTCGGACCCATCCGGGGACAATTGAGGCTGCGTGGCCCTGCCGGGCCGGACCGGCTCGCCAGAGCCAGACCGCCGCAGTACTCGCCCTCTTCCCCTGGTTGGCGTCGAGCCCGCCATCACGCCCTCCTCCTCCGACGACTCGTCGGCCGCGTCCTCGACAAGCAGAACTCCGATGTCGGCGCTGCCGGCCCCCTCAGTGGCCGCCGCCCACAGGGTGAGCTGCTCCTCCTACGCAGCCACTGCGGCCGTGTCCTCCACGCACCCGGCGCTGCCGGCCTCCATGGCGAGCTGTACCTCCTGTCGGCGTTCTAGGAACGAGGTCCCCAGACTTGCCTGCCTGCGGCCTGCGGCGTGGCACGAATGGAGGCCCGGCGTGGCCCATCTGCATCAACACAAGGCTCAAGACCCTCGCGAGGAGGACGACACGGCGCTTCCTCAAGCACGGCCTCCTTAGGCTGGCTCGCGAGGAGGCGGAGAGATCAAGGCAGGGTACCTCGCGAGGTGCCCATGACGCAAGCCATGACGATCGAGGGTGCCAGGCGGGCGCCAGCCCGCGCAGCGTCCCCCCTTTCCTCTTTGGTGCAAAGGGAGCAAGCGTAGGCAAGAGGATCAAGCAAAGGCACCCATTTCGGTGCAACAAGACCAAGACCAGTCCAACGGTGGGAAGGAGGTCACCATGGAGCCCAGGACGACGTCACCGCAGGGCCTTTGGCAGGCGAAGACCAACTTTAGTCAGGATAAGTGTACCCGATGTTCCCCTTCGAATTGGCCAATTGTTAGCGCCCTTCCCGCTCAATATTTGTGAAGAGGCCCAGGGCCTTTGCCTATAAATAGGACTAGCCACCCACAGGGTAGAGGCATCGAATCCAGCATCTAGAGAGAGAGAAGGGCGATCAAACTCCCCCTAGCAGTTCATCCCCTAGCCAAGAACTGGCCCTCGCGAGGCTGTTACCCCTTGTACTGTTCTTCCTCATCAGCCCAAGAGGCAATCCACCCACCACAAACTAGAGTAGGGTATTACACCACAATGGTGGCCCGAACTAGTATAAACCTTGTGTCTCTTGTGTTGTTCTTGCAGTAGCTAGATCCTTACGAGACGGAGAGGTAGAGGGAACGATCTCCGCGTGCACCCCAGAGTTCGAACCTTAAGGGTCTGCCGGAACCCGTGATCCGACATTTGGCGCGCCAGGTAGGGGTGCGCCGGAATCTGCCCTTCCATCGCTCCGTCTCCCGTTGCGTCGTCGTCACCATGTCCGGCGACCAGTCGGGCAACCAAGGCCAGTGGGCGGCATGGCCCATCTGCGCGGAGCCTCCCGCTCCGGGCGACCCCGCGTCGCAGGCAGCTCGCGGTCCGCAGGGCGCTGCGGGCCGCGAGCGACGCGGGCAAGCTTCTGCGACCCTCACACCGCGACAGGCGCGGTCGGCGGCGAGGGCATCCAATCACGCCGCAACTACGACACCGTACACCCGCCGGGAACAGGCGAACTCGAGGGCCGCGCTCATAGTAGCACGGGTGCTGCTGCAGTGCAGGCTATTGGAGGGCGGCCGCGACGTGCTGCTGGAGCGGGTCGCCGAGCTCCTGGGCTTCGCCGCTTCGGGGGCTCACCCCTTCTGCGTCCAGCTTCCGCCTCAAGTTCAGGGCGGCGCACGAGGGGGGCCCGCGCACCCGCGCGGGCCTCAAGACTACCCCAACACCGGCGAATCCGCCGGCACCAGACAGGCGGTGGCGCTACCCCCGCCCCCGGCGCGCGAAGGAGAGCGGCTCGATGCGGCCCACGGCGCCAGCGGCCAACCGCACTACCACCCCGCGGTGGGCACGACAAGCAACGCCGCATGGCGCATGGAGCACTACAGCACAACATTCGGGGTGGCGGCGCCAGAGGAATACGTGCCCCACATGATGGACCAAGGGCACGCTCACGGGGGCGAACAGGGCTCACTCTTCAGCCCCAGCTGGGAGGACCAGATGCTAGAGGCCGAGCCCTTCCAGGAACCCCAGGACGGCTCCGTCGGTCACACTGGAGGCAACGACTATCGGGTACCGTTAATTCCTCAAGAGCAGGCATACACTAATCATGGATCACAGGAGATGCAGGTCGCCGCAACAAGCAGCTGCCCCGCTCCTGCGGCCTCCTACCCCTCGGGAGGAGGACGCAGGGGGCTGCAGGAAAGGGGCAGAGATCCTACATCACCACCGCGGCGTTCGGAGCAAGGCGTTCTTAGAAGATAGGCCCTCTGCTAGGGAGGCGCCCGAGGGCCTGCCCCTGGCGGAGGACCCGTGATCGTCAGGGGAACCGCTGGCGACCGCTCTACCCCACCGGCGGCGTCCTGGTTTCCGGTCATCGTTAGTGGCACTAGGGTGTGGCGCAAGGCGGGGCCCTCGTCTGGCGATATGAAGCAAGGCCGGTTCCTGTGAAGAAGGCCCAGTGCCTGTGAAGCTCGCCGCCCCGTGACACTCTCACGTAATAATGAGTGGAGCTGTACACGCCCCGGAGTCTCAGGGGTGCCGGCCTCAGGCCCTGGGGCTCCCTCCCACGCCCAGTGGATAGCACGTAGCTCCGCGCTGGTGAGAAGACGTCGAAGACTAGATTAGGTGCCGGACACGGCCTTTTTGTTTGCTTTCATTGCCTTCTTCCTTTGGTTGTAACCTTTTTTCCCCGCTGGATTTAAGTTGAATTCGAATTTGAGCTTTGCGTGCGTTCGGGGAAGGGGTGCTTGGTCTTGTTTGAATCGTTTCCCGCGTTCTGGTCACCATCTCACCACAGCTGCCTCCCCTCGCGAGCCCCTCGCGATCCGGGCCAGGCCTAGCTCGAGCACAGCCCAGACTGCCGCTGTCGCTCCCTCGCGAGGTGACCTTTGGTGCTTGCGGAGATCGTTTTCTCATGAAAGGCCTGGAGCCTGTGAAGAAGGCGAACGCCTGTGAAGATGTCCCGCTCCGGAAAAGGCCCTGAGCCTGTGAAGAAGGCAAATGCCTGTGAAGCCGTTCCGCTCGGGAGAAGGCCCTGAGCCTGTGAAGAAGGCGAACGCCTGTGAAGCCGTTCCGCTCGGGAGAAGGCCCTGAGCCTGTGAAGAAGGCGAACGCCTGTGAAGCCATCCCTTTCAGGAGAAGGCCCTGAGCCTGTGAAGAAGGCGAATGCCTGTGAAGCCATCCCTTTCGGGAGAAGGCCCTGAGCCTGTGAAGAAGGCGAACGCCTGTGAAGCCACCCCTTTCGGGAGAAGGCCCTGAGCCTGTGAAGATCGTCTCTTTTTGGAGAAGGCCCTGAGCCTGTGAACAAGGCGAATGCCTGTGAAGACGTCCTGCTCGAGGAAAAGGCCCTGAGCCTGTGAAGAAGGCAAACGCCTGTGAAGACGTCTCGCTCGAGAAAGGGCCCGGAGCCTGCGAAGACGGCCCACGCCTGTGGGGTTTCCTGTCAGCAACGACCCCGCCTCCCGAGGTTTCAACTACCCAGCACCCGGGACGTGATGCCCTCCAGAAGGCAGCTCCGGAGCCAGCAAGGAACAAGGGCGAACCAGCCTACCGTTGGACATGCGTACGATTTAATCACTGCAGATACATTAGATACGAGTTCATACATGAGGGGCTTCCCCTCCCAAAATGCTCTGACAACCGTTGGGCCAAACGCCTGAGTTCTATCTATGCAGGGTAAAAAGACAAGGGTAGTACATGGTCAATCTGACAAGTCCCCCAATGCATCCTCGGAGGCGCCTCCCGAGCTGTTGCTGGCGTCGCTGAACTCACCTTCGTTGTCTGCGCCCCCATCAGCGGCATTGGGGTCTTCCACCACGCCACCTTCGTCGGCGCCCACGATCACGTCGTCATCATCCGAAGTGAAGGCCCGGACGAGAGCATCTACGTTGCTCTCCACCCATTCAGCCAGGTCATCTCGAACAGCTTGGGGAACTGGGGCGATGGCGGCGTCGAAGTCGAAGTGGGGATCCATGTTTCGAAGATGGCTGAAGACGCGGGGAAAGGCGCGCCCGAGCAGGGCGCGGCTCCTCTCCTCCACCAACCTATCGGTGTTGGCCGACCGTGCTTCCAGCTGTGTCACCACGGTGGTGAAGAACTGCAGGTTGCTAGCGTAGTTAATCGTGTGCGGCTCGCCCACGGCAGCCTCACAGATGTTGCCCAGGGCAATGTTAGCCCTCTCCCTGAGCTCGGTGAGCATGGGGTCGTGCTCGTGCTCCAGGACTTGCCGCTGGCGTATCTCATCGGCATTCTGACGCTCGACGGCCATGGCCTCTTCCACACGTTGGCGCAGGCGGAGCACCTGGGCCTGGGAGGTGGCCAGCTCCTTCTGCGCTGCCCCAAGAGCGACCCGGGAGGCGTCCGCTCGTCGCGTCGCCTCATCCCGTTGGGCCCTCAAGGCGGCGGTTCTACCCTCAGCTTCGACTCGAATCATCCCCAGCTTCCCCTCGAACTCACGCTCGAGGCCTTGGCGCGCTGTCGCCACCCGACGGCAAACCTCCTCCAGGACACGCGTTTCTCGCGCGGCGACATCGTCTTCCGCCTGCGTCACTAGGCGCTCCCTTGTCTCCAGCTGCTCGTGCTCGCGAGCGTGTTCGGCGACCTCCAGCACCAACGCTTCCTCGCGCTTCTGAAGCTCAGCCGGGTCGCCAGAAGCCACCTCCATCGATGCAAGGGCTGCTTCGCGCAGCTCCGCTTGCTCCTCCAACGAGCGACACTAGGCCAAGAGCTCCTGAGCCTGTTCTTCTGCTGCCCCTCGCTGTCGGTCTGCTCCTCGGGCCTCCTCAACGGCCTAAGACCGAGCCACCAGGGAAGCCTCCAGCGACGCCTTCGCTTCTTTGTCATCAAGGACGCGCTGATGACGCGCGAGGGCAGCGGCTGCCTCCAGCTCGCGACGCTCTGCGGCCAGGTGCAGCCCTCAGCTTCCAGGCGTGCGTCTTCCTCAGCGAGCTCCTGCCCAAGCAGGTCTACGGCGCCACTCGCCCTCCGAAGGAATTCGTGGCGACGGGCACGACGCTCCCGAGCATGCTCAAGCACGTCTGCCACGCCATCATCCGCCCCAAGCGGGCGTCGAGGACCTCGGATCATCGCTCCGGCCCCGGGCAGGGGGCTGGGGGCTGGCTCCTTCATGACGGCCGGCCGTGCCGCACAAGAAGCCCGACCTGAGTCCAACCTGACCTCAGGAGAAGGGCCCCAGAGGTGCCTCAGCCGGTCGCAGCCCGCGACCAGACGGGAAGCCCACGGCAGGCTGCCTATGTCGAGGGAAGGCCCGCGGAAGGAGATCGCGGGAACGGGAGAGTCGCCGCGCGCTATGCAGCGGTCCGCGCCGTCGCCTGGCCAAACCACAAGGGCAGTGCTGCTCGAGGCACCCAGGGGTGGCGGAGGAGACGGAGTCAAGGAAGTCGTCAACCCGGCAGCTTCATCGAGCTCAGTAGGTAGAGGCCTGTAGAGCAAGGATCAGCGGATGCGGCAAGCAGGATAAGGAACAGAAAAGGAGAAGGCTTACTCATCAACAGCAAAGTACTTCCGGCGCTTCAGCAAGTAGCAAGGGAAGTCGTCGCCGAGGGCCTCCCTTTTTCTCCGGAGGGCCTCAAAGTCCACACGGAAACGGCCCAGGAGAGATGCACAGGAATCAGCCTGCGAAGAGGACGGAGCGCCAAGGCCACTTGCGTCGAGGGGGCATGCCTGATACGCACGGGCGGTTGCCTCGTCAGAAATCACGGCCGGGGGCTCAGGAGCCTCGGCCTCAAGCATTGGAGGCGGCAGCGCCTCACCCGTGGCCTCGGCAGCGCGGACCTCGTGAGCTGCCCCATCAAGAGCATCGCCAGGTGCGGTCACATCATGCGCGGCTCCCTCGACCCCTGCTGTCTCCTGCCTCCCTGCGCCTCCACTCGAGGAGGACTCACCCAGGCCGACCGGAAGGGGAATCACCACCACCGGGTTCTTGCGAGGCCCCTGGAGGCCGACAGGGCGAAGCCCCCACTCGTCGAAAGGGGGCATCTGCCTCACGAAGTCATCCCTGTTGTGGCAGAGGTACAACAAGGCTCCCCCCTGCCGGACACCCCCGGGGTTGGGATTGCCTGTCAGGACCAAGAGCACCTTCCTCAGCACCTCGGGCGTCAGGTCGTCTCCCTGAAGCCTCATGCGGTCACCATGCCCGCTGAAGGCCCAGATTCGACGAGAATGGCGTTGGAGAGGGGCAATGCGGCGCAATAGGAACTCCTTCACCACTTTGGGCGCCGTTACGCCAAGCTTCTTCAGGGACATGAAGCGGTGCCAGACGAAGGCGAGCCGGGGACTTACGAGCGTCTCCTGGCCCCAGCCCGAATTAGGCACAACAGGCGATGTCGGCTTCACGAGCCGGGGGCTGGGTACCCCGACATCAATGTACAACCACCGCTCGCGGAACCCGGCTGGAGGCAGAGGGAGGTTGAAGTCGATACCAGAGGCTGCGGTCTCGGGCGAAGCTACGAAGGTCACGCATGCCGAGCATTGCGTGGGGTCGGAAAGATGCAAGGAGAAGAAGTGGCACAGAAGGGCAACAGAAGGAGGGATGCCCACCATCGCCTCACAAACAAAAGCGAAGACTGAAAGAAGAGCAATGGACTCAGGACCCATATGCATCATGTGGATCTGATAATGATCAAGGACGACGTTGAAGAAATCGGAGAAGGGAGGCACCAAACCCGCCCACAAGGCGTCGACAAAGTAATGGACCTCGGTGATAATCCTATCAGTGGGGAGGTGACACGTAGGCCACGCCGTAGTCCTCCCGCACTCGTTGAAGGCGGTGGCGAGAGCCGGATTGAGCTTGCCCAGGCACTCCAGGTTGAGTATGATTGAGCGGCCGACAGCAGGCGCCACCGGCGGCAGCGGGCGAGATGGAGCCGCGGGCTTCTTCCCCTTCCCTTTCTTTGGAGCCATGGCGGCGGGCGGAAGAGAGGAGATGCGAGATGGGATTGGAAGCAAGGGTCAGAGTTCGGAGGGAGGAAGAGCAGGAGACGGTCAAGCAACAGGGAAAAGGGCGGCTGTGTACAACTGTGGGGCAATCTAGCGCGGCGCAGAATAAGGGAGCGTGGGTAAACAGTGCCGCCCACGTCAAATCAACCGCCACACAGCGCCCGAGGCCGCAGGCTGTTAGGGCCCACGGCGCTTCGCCCTTGCCCTTTCACCTCTCGGCATGACCAAGTCCATGCGCGCCTCGGGCCCGGGGGCTACTGTCGGCGTTCTGGGAATGGGGGTCCCCAGACTTGCCTGCCTGCGGCCTGCGGCATGGCACGAATGGAGGCCCGACGTGGCCCATCTGCATCAACACAAGGCTCAAGACCCTCGCGAGGGGCCAAGCCTTGCGAGGCGGACGACACGGCGCTTCCTCAAGCACGGCCTCCTTAGGCTGGCTCGCGAGGAGGCGAAGAGATCAAGGCAGGGTACCTCGCGAGGTGCCCATGACGCAAGCCATGACGATCGAGGGTGCCAGGCGGGCGCCAGCCCGCGCAGCGTCCCCCCCCCTTTCCTGTTTGGTGCAAAGGGAGCAAGTGCAGGCAAGAGGATCAAGCAAAGGCACCCATTTCGGTTCAACGAGACCAAGACCAGTCCAACGGTGGGAAGGAGGTCACCATGGAGCCCAGGACGACGTCACCGCAGGGCCTTTGGCAGGCGAAGACCAACTTTAGTCAGGATAAGTGTACCAGATGTTCCCCTTCGAATTGGCCAATTGTTGGCGCCCTTCCCGCTCAATATTTGGGAAGAGGCCCAGGGCCTTTGCCTATAAATAGGACTAGCCACCCACATGGTAGAGGCATCGAATCCAGCATCTAGAGAGAGAGAAGGGCGATCGAACTCCCCCTAGCAGTTCATCCCGTAGCCAAGAAATGGCCCTCGCGAGGCCGTTCCCCCTTGTACTGTTCTTCCTCATCAGCCCAAGAGACAATCCACCCACCACAAACTAGTGTAGGGTATTACACCACAATGGTGGCCCGAACTAGTATAAACCTTGTGTCTCTTGTGTTGTTCTTGCAGTAGCTAGATCCTTACGAGACGGAGAGGTAGAGGGCACGATCTCCGCGTGCACCCCAGAGTTCGAACCTTAAGGGTCTGCCGGAACCCGTGATCCGACACCTCCCTCGCCCTGGTGGCGATGTAGTCCAGCTCTGCCTGGGTGGTGTCCATGACAAGTCGCCGCTCGGCGTCAGCATTGACGTACACCTCGATCAAGGTGTCAAAGAAATGCTGCACATCTGCGTCCGTCGGCTCCCTCCAGCTCGGGACGGGGCCGTGCACATTGGAGTCCGGCATCATGGCGATGATCTCGGAACGGCGTGAATTATTGCACAACAGGACCACCCCCGCTGGCAACTTGAAGAACGGCCCCTTGACGGCCTTGCCGGCCTTTACGGCAGCCCTTGCGGCCTCGCCGGTCAGCTCGACCTCGCCGTCGCGATCCACATCCAGTTGGAAAAGCCGCTGGCAGAAGTGGGCATGCGCCAGCATCGTGAAGTTGTTGTTGAGGCCAGGGCGGAGCCGCATGATGTCAGCCGGATTCGTAAAGAGCCAGGCCGGCCTCCCCTTGTTGTGCAACGGGGCGATCCGGCAGCGAATGAAGTCCGCCCCGATCATCTCCAGCGTTAGCCCAGCCCGGGTCAGCCGAAGAATCCTGGTGGTAGCGACAGTGAGCCTCCCATCGGCGGCATCGACATCACCCCAATCTGTGCCGCGGACCGGCGACACTCGGCAGACCTTGCAAAATGCCGGCGGGTCTTCATCCTCAATCCAGCACCACCGGTCATGCCGCTCGTCCCACCTCTCCTTCACGGCACCGTCCGGGTACGCCCCTTTGGATCTTGGGATCCAGGTGACGCAACCAGAGACGGCACCTCCCGCCTGGATTCGAGGATAGAAATAATGGCGGAAGAGCGCCGTGTTGGGCGGCACCCCAGCGAAGCCCTCGCAGAGATGCACAAAGAAAGACATGCAGGCCACCGCATTCGGAGTAAAATCCAAGAGGTGAAAACCGAACGTGTGCATAATGTCGCAGAAGAAATCGGAGAAAGGGGGGCGTAACCCGCAAGAAAAGTAGTCAACAAAGAAGGGGTACTGATTTGGGGCAGGGTCGGCACAGGCGGCAGGAATGACGCGCGTCGCCGGGTGTCCCGAAATCTCTTCCCCCGTCTTCACTCCCCACAGGGGCTTGAAGGAGGCCCGGAGCTCAAGAACATCAACCGTCGAGGGGAAGAAGAAGGCGGACTACGTCCGGTCCCCCAATAGCGCGCTCTCTGGTGGCTCCACGGTCCCGGAGCCCTTGGCCAACCCCTTGCGCTTGGCGGATTTGGGCGCCATGGCGACCAAGAAGTCTAGAGGGTTGAGGAAGGGGGGTGGCGAAGCAGCGACAGCGGGCGACGACGAAAGCTTGCGAGGAAGGGAAGAAAGGGAACAACGGCTGTGAGATTGGAAAAGGCACGAAGGAAGAGGGGGAAGTGAGCAGCGCGCCCACGGTTATTCCTTCTTATGGGGAGAAACGCGAGCCACCTCCTTTCACATTAACTGTGATGTGACGCATGCACGCGGGAAGCAACCCCGCGCATGCCGCCCACGTCACACACGCCTCCCCACGCCGCTCCACGCGCGGGAAGCGTGGGAGGCGCAACGCGCAAAGGAAATTACCGCGGTAAAAACCACCCCACCTGCCCGCGCACCGTTTTTGGGCCTAGCCCAACGACGTGATTGCGCTTACGTGTGGCCCAAGCACGGGGGCTCCTGTCGGTGTACAAAAAGAGGGGTACACTTTTTGTACCCCTATAACTGTGCACAGGCAGTCTGAGCCACGGGCACCACTGCACTGGGCAAGGCAAGGGAGGTGAGCCAAGGTAAGGCCGAAGCACGAGAGAAGCAGAACGACGCCAAGACCAAGACCACAAAGAGCGAAGGGGACAAAGCGGGCCCCCCGGCAAGATCCTTGCTGGGAGGCGGTTTTAGCAAGCCCGGCAAGACCCTTGCCGTGGCAGCTCGCCCCACACCTACGGAGCGGGTCACCCTTGAGTCCACTACCCCCATGGGGCAAGGATTCGGGAGGCATCCCCGTGGTGGTATGCAGATCTTTGTGAAGACATTCAAGATCAGATGCACACTTTAGAAGATGATGATCCTTGGCAGGATCCCAGCCAAGGAGGACCACAAGGCCCCCGGCAAGAGCCTTGCCGGGTGTTGGGGATATTACTGCTGGGCGTAAACCGGCCTAAGTGGGCCGGGTTGACTTCATCAGCAGTCTAAAGGTGCTAAAGCCCAGAGGATAGACAAAGGCCCAAGGCCGTAGTCGGTTCAGTATCTGTCGCCGTAAACCGGCGTGTATATAAACTTGTATTATAAGTTAGGAATAGGGAGAGACCAACCCGGATACGAATATAAACCGGAGATTGGGACTCTATGAACCGACGGGTGTCGCCCGTGTATATAAGGGGACAACCCGATAGCGGTTCAGAACAGACAAGAATAACTCGAGGCCTAGGCGAAGCTTGTTTGCTCCCTAGTCATCGAAATCCCATCAATTCCATCGCAAACTAGACGTAGGCTTTTACCTTCATCGAAGGGGCCGAACTAGTATAAACACCCTGTGTCCCTTGTCCGCTTTAACCCCTTCGAGTTAACCCGTTGCGATGGCTCCACGACTAAGTCCTTTCGCTAGGACATCTGCCGTGACAAACCCACGACAGTTGGCGCCCACCGTGGGGCTATCGCACGATGGTTTCAAGTTCTTGGAGGGCCGCTTTGAAGGACTCGAGGGATACGCCGTGGGCCGGATGACCAAGAGTAGTCGCGGCAAGATCTACATCGACGACGCAGGCTGGGGCCCCGAGGCCGGCTCAATTGAGTACGGGTACCGGGTCCCCTTTAGTGGCATACATGTCTTCATCGGCAAGATCGGTGAACCGGGCCCTGAGCTGGACACCTGCACCGACCTCGTCGAGACAGCTCAGCGTGCACGACCTGCCCGGGTTAAACCGGCCGTGAAGCATGCCTTCGTGGGAGTCATCCATGGAGGAAGCTATGAGGACGGATCAGGATCTGGTGGTGAAACCGTCGTTTACTCTGGCGACGAGTCATCTACCGGAGAGACTGAGTCATTGTATCAGCTACAAGATGGTCGGATTGGGGGCTGTTCCGATGGCGACAGTATTCCGGACTCCTCCGATCTGCCCAACCGGGTTGGAATATTCATGACCGGTACACAAGCAACGCCTCACTCATCGACGGCCGCGGCAATGATTTCCGGTTCAGCAGCAGCAACGGCTGCCGGAGCAGGAGGCTCGGTGCGCCTGCCGGTTCAAGTGTTATCAGATCTATTCGACGCATTGGCTGCGCTCATGGCGGAGGCTAATCCGGTGGATCAGGATGCTCATAACGCGGAGATCGCAAAGGTGAGAGAGCAGATTACCTAGGCCAAAGCGGATCTAGCAGCAGAAGAGGTCAGGATAACCGCGGAGCGGGCCGCTTTAGATGCCCAAGCTTAGAAACTCATGCTGGACCAGAACGCCTCACAGGAAGTCATGAGGAGGAAATACCGATCTCGGTTACCCTCAGTTTTTGAAGGAAGGAACCTTTTCAACACCCGTGAAGCGGGAATCAATAATCCGCTGGTAGTAAACCGGACGGAGGCACCTGTGGCCGGAGCACCGGTTCAGCCCCGTTTAATAGATCTACCTCGTCATAATGCTGGTGTACCACAGGCCATGCCTACACCTTCGGGTCACTACTCCAATCCGATGGATAACCTCGTTGCAGCTGCGGCACGGCTAGAGCCTATTCCGGTTGAAGGTGATTAATTATAGGCGATCGAAACGCGCCGGGTTAAGGATCTCCTTAGGACGGCTTTGATCCAATAGGAGGCATATTCATACAGCCATGACCGGATTCATTCTACCCCACGTCCGGCCCAGAGTTATAGCGGGCGTATGGAGGAACCAGCTGTGTCAAGTAACACGCGGCGTGAAGCACCCCGTGGCAACAATCCGGCTCCCGATGCCCAGGAGGTGGTAGATCGGGCCCGAGCGCGCAGGGAAGCTGAGGTAGCAGCGCAGTATCAGACTCATCAGTTCATGCCAGTTTGTCCCACCACTTCGGTTGAACCAGGGCTCACGTCTAGCACTTTGGGAGTGCCTTGTCTTGTCCCCGCTTTACGCAATGTGCGCCTACCCAAGGATTTTAAGGGCCCGCGCAAGGTGCTGAACTACACGGCGGATCAACCCCCAGAGACATGGGTGGAGAGTTATGAGATGGCCATGGAGATGCTTGATGTTGATGAGGCGGCGTGTGCAAAATATTTTACCATGATGCTTGAAGGGACAACCCGCACTTGGTTAAAAAGCCTGCCGCCCAATTCTATCAGTTCATGGGCCCAGCTAAGAGACCGGTTCATCAATAATTTCAAAGACACATGTAAGCAGCCCATGTCAATAGTGGACTTAGCTGCCTGTGTCCAGGAGGAAGGAGAATCAACGACTCATTGGGTTCGCAGGGTCTCACGAGTTCTGCATTCTTCAGACCGCATCAATGCGGACACTGCAGTTATAACCTTGGAAGGCAATTGCCGGTTTGGACCTTTGAAGCTGAAGTTAGGATGAATGAAACGCCATTGTACTGACATGGGAACCCTCATGGGCGCTTTGGTAAAATACGCTGATTCTGATAGTACCAAGGATCCCGAGTCTGATGATGAAAAGACAGGGAAGGGAAAGAAGAACGGCAACTTCAGGGGTCAGCACCATCACCCAGCAGGAAACGGTGGTGGAGGCAAGCGTAAAGCGGATGGCAACATGGATTTTGTGGCCAATACTAACGTGCAGAACGGAGGCCAGCGATGGAAGGGCAAAAACCGCAGTGGAGGGCCTAGTCCAAATCCGGAACGCCTGAACTATCTGCTAAACCAGCCCTGTCCAAAGCATGGAACAAGGGAGGAACCGGCAAACCACCTTTGGAAAGATTGTTATATCATGCAAGAATTCAAGAATTTCAATGCCTTCCGGTATGACCCCGGCTCTGGTGGTGGTTCTGGATCTGGACCGAGTCACGGTGGTGGAAATTCCAGTTCAGGATTTAATGGTAACCCGGGTGGGCATAACAACCAGCATAATCAGAATAGCCAGGGTGGTAACAATCAGCAACAGCAGCAGTCGGGTTACCAGAGCAATCCAAAGCAGCTAAATAGTGGGCAGTATCATGTATTCACCACTAGCTTGGACAAGCGGGATAGGAAGGTCCAGAAGCGGGCGGTTAATTCTGTTGAACCGGCCGTGCTCCGGTATCTGCGCTGGTCAGAGCAACCAATCATATGGAGTAGAGAGGATCACCCTCCCCGGGTTGACAATCCGGGTCAGCTGGCTTTAGTGGTGGCACCTCAGGTTGGAGGTTATAAGTTCACCAAGGTACTCATGGATGGAGGTAGCATCATTAACATCCTGTACTATGAGACTTTTCGTCGAATGGGGCTAACAGATAAGGAACTCCGGCCTTCAAATATGGTTTTTCATGGTGTGGTACCTGGCAAGTCAGCATACCCCGTTGGAAAGATAGCATTAGAAGTGGCTTTCGGAGATGATCACGATTCCTGGTCTGAGACGCTGACATTCGAGGTGGTGAAAATCAAAAGCCCGTATCACGCCCTGTTCGGTAGACCGGCCTATGCGAAATTCATGGCACGACCCTGTTATGTCTACTTGCAACTCAAGATGCCAGGTCATAAGGGGACCATCACGGTTCACGGAAGCCGCAAGATCGCTTTGGAATGCGAAGAAGGAGATGCAGCTTACGCAGAGTCGGTTTGTAGTACCGAGGAACTCAAGTATTACAAAGACAATGTTGATCCGACGGATATGACTCCTTTAAAAAAGCCTACTACAGAGCATGATCCGGCTCTGAAGTTTACGTCAGCCGCTGAGACTAAGCTTGTTGACTGCGTACCTGGCGATTCGTCCAAGCAGTTCAGTATCAGTGCCAATCTGGATCCGAAATAGGAAAGCGCGTTCATCGAGTTCATCCGTGAGAATCGGGACATCTTCGCGTGGAAACCTTCTGACATGCCTGGTGTACCGAGACGACTCACTGAGCACACTCTTAACGTGGATCCTAAATACAAACCGGTGAAACAGTTCCTCCGCTGGTTCAACGAGGAGAGGCAAAAAGCTATTGGAGAAGAGGTGGCCAGGCTCTTAGCAGCTGGCTTCATTGTTGAAGTTTTCCACCCTGAGTGGCTTGCTAATCTGGTGCTAGTCCTTAAGAAAAACGACACCTGGCGCATGTGTGTAGATTATACTGATCTTAATAAAGCCTGTGCCACAGATCCTTTTGCCCTCCCCCGTATTGATCAGATCATTGATGCTACGGCGGGTTGCGAGCGTTTATGTTTCCTGGATGCTTATTCCGGTTATCATCAGATCAAAATGGCAGTTAAGGACCAGGAGAAGACGACGTTTATAACTCCTTTTGGAGCCTTCTGCTATGTGTCTATTCGTTTTGGGCTCAAAAGTGCCCAGGCAACTTATCAACGGTGTGTGCAAAATTGTCTCCACAATCAGATTGGCCGTAATGTGCATGCTTATGTGGATGATATCGTTGTTAAGTCAAGGAAGAAGGAGACTTTGGTCTATGACTTGAAGGAAACCTTTGATAACCTAAGGACATACAATATGATGCTCAATCCGGCCAAATGTGTTTTCGGTGTACCGGCAGGCAAGTTATTGGGTTTTCTGGTGTCCAACAGAGGAATTGAGGCTAATCCGGAGAAGATCACGGCTATCACTTCTCTGGCTAAACCGAAATGTATTAATGATGTTCAACATTTGGCTGGCCGAATTGCCGCGTTGAGCCGGTTTATCAGTCGCCTTGGTGAAAAAGCGATCCCGCTATATCAGATGTTGAAGAAAACAGATCAGTTCGCCTGGAGTCCTGCCGCGGATCAGGCATTGGAGGATTTAAAGCGGCAATTGGCCAATCCTCCTGTACTTGCCGCCCCCGTTGACAAGGAACCATTATTGATGTACGTCGCTGCCAATGCTCGTGCGGTCAGTGTAGCTATAGTGGCGGAGCGGAAGGAGGCGGGCAAAGAGTACCCGGTTCAGCGTCCGGTTTACTATATCAGCGAAGTGCTTATTGAGTCCAAACAAAGATATCCGCATTGGCAGAAGCTGGTTTACGGAGTTTTCATGGCAAGCCGGAAGCTGAAGCAATATTTCCAAGGGCATCCTATCACAGTGGTCAGCTCTGCCCCTTTGGGTGATATCATCCAGAACCGGGAAGCAACAGGTCGGATTGCCAAGTGGGCTATAGAGCTTGGGCCACACGGTTTGAAATACGTGCCTCGGACAGCAGTGAAGTCCCAAGCACCTGTCGATTTTATTAACGACTGGACAGAGCTGCAGGCCCCTGAAGAGAAGCCGGATCACACATATTGGACCATCCATTTTGACGGATCACGGCAATTGGAGGGCTCGGGGGCTGGAGTCATATTAACTTCCCCACGAGGTGATAAGTTTTGTTATGTTCTCCGCTTAATGTTCCCTTGTACTAACAATGCAGCTGAGTACGAAGCCTTGCTCCATGGTCTCCGGATGGCTAAAGAGATGAACTTAAGCCGGGTTAAGTGCTTCGCTGACTCGGACCTTGTAGCTCAACAAGTGTCTGGTACTTGGGATTCTAAGGACCCACTCATGGCGGCATATCGTCGTGAGGTTGATGCTGTTGCTGGTCATTTCAAGGGTTATCAGGTGGACCACGTGGACCGTCGGAAGAATGAAGCGGCGGACGCTTTGAGCCGGCTAGGGTCACAGCATAAACCGATCCCGCCTAATGTCTTTCTCGACATACTACACAACCCATCGGTTCAGCTACCTGGAGAAGCAGATTTGGCTGTTCCTGATCCGGAGGCTCAGTTGGTGGCGACACTCCACGTCATTCCGGATTGGACACTTCCTTACCTGGCATACATGAACCGGGGCGAGTTACCAGAGGATGAGACTCTGGCCAGGCAAATAATACGGCGGTCCAAGTCCATGACAATCATCAATGGCGAGTTGCATCATTGCAGTGTATCAGGAGCATTTCAACGCTGTGTGTCTCCTGAGGAAGGCTGTGAAATTTTGCGTGAGATCCATGAAGGGGATTGTGGTCACCATGCCGGTTCAAAGTCTTTGGTGGCTAAGGCGTTTCGCCATGGTTTCTATTGGCTGACTGCCCATGCTGATGCGGAGGATCTGGTCAGGCGATGTGATGGTTGCCAAAAATTCTCAAGACGCGCTCATGTTCCGGCTCAAGAATTGAGGATGATCCCAATTACTTGGCCGTTTGCAACCTGGGGGCTCGATATGGTTGGGCCTTTCAAAAGGTCCAAAGACAAGAAGACCCACCTCCTGGTGGCGGTTGATAAATTTACAAAATGGGTGGAGGCAGAGTCCGTTAGCAAGTGTGATGCAGCCACTGCGGTTCAGTTCATCAAAAAAGTGATTTTCCGGTTTGGCTTTCCGCACAGTATCATCACAGATAATGGTACCAATCTATCTAAGGGTGCCATGAGAGAGTTCTGTGAACGAGAGCACATCCGCCTTGACGTATCATCAGTGGCACACCCGCGGTCCAATGGTCAAGCAGAAAGAGCTAATCAGGAGATCTTGAGAGGCATCAAACCACGGCTTATGGTTCCCTTGCAAAGGACGCCGGGTTGTTGGGTCGAAGAGTTGCCCTCTGTGTTATGGAGTATCAATACCACGCCCAACAGATCAACTGGATACACGCCGTTCTTCATGGTTTATGGGGCAGAGGCGGTTCTCCCTAGTGATATCCGTCACGATTCACCTCGGGTTGCGGTTTATGTTGAAGCAGATAAGGAGACAGCTCGACAAGACGCTTTAGACCGGTTGGATGAAGAGCGAGACACAGCAGCTGCCCGCTTAGCGATTTACCAACAAGATCTTCGTCGCTATCACAGTCGTCGGGTCAGAACCAGAACCTTTCAAGAAGGAGATTTGGTGCTTCGACTCATTCAAGATCAAACCGATATGCATAAATTATCTCCCCCTTGGGAAGCACCGTTCGTGGTCAGCAAAAATCTGCACAACGGGTCATACTATCTGATTGATATTCGAGAGCATAAGGACTCACGTAAGTCAGAGGAGGACACCAGCAGGCCATGGAACATAGCTCATCTTCGGCCTTACTATACTTGAGCCATTGGCTCCGCTTATGTACATATTATGACAATGTATATATTATCAATACAATAAACCGGATCCTCAGCTAAAGCGGGGTATCTGTTCGTTTCTATCATGTGTGGTTACACGGAGTTGTTCTGTTTTAAAACGACCTCCGGTTTACCCCTTGCAAATATTATCAATATCACTTGGGGGCTCGGTCATGTCTGAACCGATGCAATACCTTTTGATAGGCGAAAGCCACCAGATCACTTGGGGGCTCGGTCGTGTCCGAACCGATGCAACACCTCTTGATCGGCGAAAGCCACCAGATCACTTGGGGACACGGTCAAGTCTGAACCGGTCACGCCTCTTGGTCGGCCTACAGGCCTTAGAGTCACTTGGGGGCTTGGTCAAACCCGAACCATTGCCATGCCACTTGGCCGACGTAATGCCACGAGTCATTTGGGGACCTGGCCGACTGGCACCATAGCTACACCTTTGGGGAGCTTGGTTGCATCTGACCATGGTAACACCATCTGATCGGCTCAGTAAAGCCTCTCTTTTTGCAAAAAGTTTTATCATTGCTTTTGCTTTAAATAGCTTTTCTTAAGGAGTTGCTATTTTATCTTAGTTGCGTTTTTTAAACCGACAGTGCTTTGTACCGGTTCAAACAGCCAAATTGGCGGAACACGGTCCATTTTTAAACCGAAGATGATTTGCCCGGTTTAAATTTTTCTGTTCACATCCTTTTTTGGAGTAACAAAAGGCTATTATGATCAAAGCACGGTTTACACAGTAAGCCGGCGTTATATATACAGGAGCTGCTTTCTCCCATGACGGTTTAGGGTTATTAAACCCCCATTTCAAGATTGGCTACACGCCTACTTCGTGCCCAATAAATGGCAGGTATTTTGTATCAGAAAAATTGATCATATTTGCAAGTCTCCTAGCGTATCTACATAAAGATTCATAAACTGGATGGCGGTACAACCGCCCTGGTAGTTTAAGATTTTATGATTGCAGGAGATATAAGTTGGCAATATTGACCTTCCAAATAAAGGTATCAACATAGATGCAAGAAGGCATCTCAGGAAGCAAAAAGTATTGTCTATCCTATTACAAGGCGGCTTGGAGCCCAAATGAGATCATTGTTTTCTTGACAAGATATAACAAGGAAGCTCGATAATGCTGCCTTCGGTTTACGCCTGCTGGCCACCCCGGTTTGATTGTTCTGGATCATCCTGCGCCGCTTCAGCTTCCTTGTCTCTACCCAACGGCTGGAAGTCAACAGTGGTCCAGTCGATTCCCATTAATGCTTGAAAGACAGCCTCTTCATGGATCAGTGAAGACGGTTCAGTATCAGGGGCGTAAGTATGCTTACGGATTGGAGGAATCAGGTTTTCCGCTTCAGGGATTGGTGCAGCCACTCTTTTGTTCTGGTCATTATACTGAGCTTGATAATGCGACAAATTTGCTTCCTCTACCAATTGGCAGGCCAGAGGGCGCACCGCCCGGTTTATCTCTCTTAAATCCTCTTCGCTGAATTCTGAGCCATCCTCCTTCAAGCTGGGATAGCCTTGAGCCTCTTCAACCGGATCAAAATCGGGCACCCATGCTTTGGCCCGGATTAAGGCATTAATGGCTCCGGTTCGAGCAGCGGACTTTTTAGCTCATCATTCCGAGCAGGGAGCATTGATAGTCTCTTCAGTGTATCCACGATCAAAGTAGGTGCTGGATTATTGTGTGACGCAGTTGAGATAATCCGCTGCGCTCCAGTATATAGCTGTTCGATTAAGGTGTAGGCGGCTTTCAGTTTCATCCGCACATCCGACCCCAAGTGGTTAATGCGAGTGCCTGTAACATAATCAGCAGTTTACAAACCGGGCTGTTTACAAGAGGATCACGATTATTATGCAAGTCGCAAGAAGCTTACCAAAGATGGCGGCAGTCATGGCGTGCACTTGTCGCTTTACGCTGGTTAATTCATCAGTTACCGGTTTTAGGGCAGCCTCCGCATTTTCAATCTTCTTGGTTAAAGCGGCCTTTTCTGTGGCCCAGTTAGCCTGTTCCGTCTTGAAGTCCTCCTTCAGCTGCTCCATGCTGCTTAAAGCGCTGGTTAGCTCTTCCTTTGCCTTGGAGGTTTCAGCTTGTTGGGTTTTCAAATTCTCTTGAAGGTCGGCAACTTGGTTTTCTTTGGCCCTTACTTCAGCCTGCATTCCGACAGTTATACGGTTTAACAACAAACATGAACAATGAAGTACCAACCACATAACAAGTTATGCGCTTTGTACTTGGGGGCTAATGCTTATTTGATCTATAGCTATCAGTTAATTGTCAAAGTCCCAAGCTCAATACAAATATTCAACTTGGCACTTGGGGGCTAATGGCTATTTGCTCTGATAAGTTTCTGATGCCACAGTATGAAGATTAAAGTTTCGGTTTCACTACATCAAGTTAAACCGACCCTTGGGGGCTATATAAGGGAATTTTGAAGCATGGAATTTTTTATGTCAAGACCCAATTCAACTATGATAGGTTGAACTGGCCCTTGGGGGCTACAATGGTGATAAGCAGGAACAAATTCATGGAAGTTACCTCAAGCTTCTCTTTCATCAGCTTTACCAGATTAGCTTCATAATCACGGCTAGTATACAGCCGGTTCAAGTATCCAGAATGCACATCTTGGGCGCCCAGAGCAGTGTATGTTGCCAGATCAACATCCCATTTGACTTTGCTCATGGCAGAAATTTCTTCTTTGGCAGTATGCTTGGCTAAGGCGACGGGATTCCCCGGTTCAGAACGACCAATGCGAGTGATTATGACTTCATCATCCTTAGACTCGCCGGTTTGAACCGGCGTAGTCGGTTTATCGGCAGGTCTGGAAGGGCTGGTGGTTTTCTCAATCCGGATGGGACTGGCTGGCTGGTCAGCAGGACTGGAGGTGTTAACAAAACCTTCATCAGCAGTAACAACTTCATCTCGTACTAGCGGGTCATTAACCACATCTTCATGGATGACCGCTTCAATGTTTGGGGTAGCATCCGGTTCAGGAGTAGCGTCTTCTTCAGCTGCCTTATCCAGGCGAGCTTTCTTACTTGGCCTCGGTTTGGCCCTAAAAAGAAGCAGCAAAATCAAAGACAGTACATGTTGAAAACTACAAAAATCAACAACGTTATGATAAGTGCAAGCTTACCCAAGCACGGTTTTAAGTGGAGGCAGCTAGGTGCCAGTTGACTCGCCAGAAGAGGAGTGCGAGGTGACCTGATAATCAGAGTCAGACGGATTAAGCGGTTGACGAAAACAGCCCGCTTTAGGATGAATACTGACAAGAAAATTAGAGACCTCTGAATGACGTCTCCGAACCGGATTGTTCGGTAACCGGCGGAGGTAACTACCTGACCGCTGTGTCGAGTTGTGCGGCGCACCTCATGCAGTTGGGTCTTCATAAGAAAGTTGGGATCCAAATAAGCAAGGGGATGAGAAAATTTAACTTTGCGGTTTGCCTGACGGATTTTATGTGAAGGCGGAAGGCTTGAGTCAGAGGAAAGAACAATTACCTCTACATCGTCAGCATGGCTAGCTTCGGCATCATCCTGACAAATATCATCATCAATAAGGTGTACAAAAAGTAAACCGAGGGAATCAAGTTCTGCATCAAGGTCCGGGTTACCCACATCATCATCAGCGGGCGAATCAGAGGAAGCGGTGGTTCTCCTTTTATGAGCAGACTTCTTAACAACCTTGGTCTTAGGCCGGACTGGTCTGTCCGGTTTATCGGGTTTCTCTTGTAGGATTTTCTTGCTCCAAAACGGATCATTACCCTGCATCAAACAAATGTCAGTATCAGTAATAGACAAGTACAAAGGCATTTACAAAGAAAAATGCCGACTTACGGCTGGCGGTTTGTTGGTGGCGCAAAAAGGAAGCAGGCCGGTACGAGTGCAGACGTGCTCCGGTTCGTTCAAAATTTTCCTTACAGCTTCTGTGACTTCTTCATCAGTAAGCTGGATGTTTACATGCCGCAGCAGATCGTCAACACTGCCCGTATATTCACACATCAAACCGGAGCGTCGGCTAAGGGGCAGTATACTCCAGGATATCCAACAACAGGCAAGATCAACTCCAGTTAAACCGTTGTCTAGGAAAGCTCTGAGCTTGGACAATTGAGGAGCGTATTTACTCCTCTCTTTGCCAGTTAACCTCTGAGGAAAGGGGTGAGTGTTGCTAAGCCGTTCCGGACGGAGACTAGGCAATGGATTCTCTTCGGCAGGGGAGGTATCTTTGCAATAGAACCAGGAATTATTCCACTCCTGGGGATGACTGTGCAATTTTGGATGAGGATAAGTGACTTCTTTCCTTCTTTGAATTGCCATACCACCCAGTTCCATATTGGGGCCATCAGTAAACTCTGTGCGGCGGTTCAAGTGAAAGAAGTCTCGGAATAGTTCCACTGTGGGTTCCTCTTGGAAGTACGCTTCGCAAAGCACTTGGAAGTGGCATATATTAGTGACAGAGTTGGGACCGATATCATGTGGGCGCAGTTGGAAATTGGCTAAGACATCCCAATAAAACTTTGAACCGGGCGGGCTAAAGCCCCAGGCCAGGTGATCCGCAAAAACAACAACCTCTCCCTCTTCAGGGGTGGGAGGACATTCTGTGCCTGGGACTCTCCAGTGGACGGTGTTTTTACTGCTTAAAGCGCCAGTGAGAACTAAGTTGTTCAGCTATGTTTCCGTAACACGGGAAGGAACCCAGTTGCATTCATATATTTGCTTCGCCATGAGGAAATCTACAAAACAAGCAGTTCCGGTTCAAGTATATGTTTGAATTAAACCGGAGGCATATCTACTTAAAACGAAGATAGTCCTATCTAAACCGGAGTTATGCAAGGTGGCAACGTCTAGCGGTTCAAACAGGGGGACTAATGATATATACTGGTCCTTTACATTTTCTATGCCAAAGTTAAACCGCCGGATCTGGCCATTGAAAGCAATTGAGGGTGTATAAATACAGAAACAGGTTTCACAAGACTTCTCTACAGCGATGGATCTAAAGCCAGTCCAGAAAAAGGAAAATATTTAAAAGCTTAAGGCAGAACAATATTGGTTCAAAGAGCAGAAAGGTTATTTGGATCTATGAACTGAAACATGAATCTACAAGATGAATGCTAAAAGCCCATTGGTAACTCACATAAGGGTTTCCTTGGATCTATCCAGAGGTATGAGCAGGAATACGAATAGTAAGCAAGAACACGGCAAGAACATGATACCCTAGTATGGATCCGGATGGGTAAAAAGCAGAGATCTTACCGGAGCTGGGGGAGATGCGGAAGGACGCCGCGGTTTTCTGGTACGATCAGGTCGATGCAGCGGCCCAAGACGATGCAGAGATCAGCAGCGGCGGCAGAGCTCCGAGGCTGGCGGCGCGGAGAAGACGAAGAGAAAGGGGATGAAGGAGAGAAAATAAATGACCCTTCTGCCCTATTTATGAAGCAAAGGACATGTGTCAGGCGTGCAAATCCAGGAGCCACAATTTTCGGAGTTGTCGCCTCGATTAGTGCGGATCCATTAAACAAAGAAGGCATTATAAAGGCTAGTTTCAGGATGACGTCATGCCGGTTTACAGCAGCCAAAGAAGATGACGACACGACGGTTCAACAGATACAGGAAGATGATGAAGACAAAGATTTTGGCTAAGGATTGACATGAACCTGTTCAAATCAATCTGGGGCCTAATGTTGGGGATATTACTGCTGGACGTAAACCGGCCTAAGTGGGCCGGGTTGACTTCATCAGTAGTCTAAAGGTGCTAAAGCCCAGAGGCTAGACAAAGGCCCAAGGCCGTAGTTGGTTCAGTATCTGTCGCCGTAAACCGGCGTGTATATAAACTTGTATTATAAGTTAGGAATAGGGAGAGACCAACCCAGATACGAATATAAACCGGAGATTGGGACTCGATGAACCGACGGGTGTCGCCCGTGTATATAAGGGGACAACCCGATAGCGGTTCAGAACAGACAAGAATAACTCGAGGCCTAGGCGAAGCTTGTTTGCTCCCTAGTCATCGAAACTCCATCAATTCCATCACAAACTAGACGTAGGCTTTTACCTTCATCGAAGGGGCCGAACTAGTATAAACTCCCTGTGTCCCTTGTCCGCTTTAACCCCTTCGAGTTAACCCGTTGCGATGGCTCCACGACTAAGTCCTTTCGCTAGGACACCTGCCGTGACAAACCCACGACACCGGGGATGATAGCAGGCGCCACGGCAAGACCCTTGCCGGGACCCCGGCAAGACCCTTGCCGGGGCCGCGGCAAGGCCCTTGCCATGAACACCCGTGGGGCCACCATCAGGCCCACACCAGTCACACCTCCAGCGCCGTTGGCATGCAACTGCCAACCCAACCAGCTGGGTAGGCACCTGCGTGGCGGCGTGCAGATCTTCGTGGAGACCCACCGCTGCGCCACCTCAGCTGCCTGCCTGCCTACATGGCATCGCAGGCACCGCTGGCCAGGGCGCGTGTCGACGCGAGAGGGAGCGGCGACGGACGAGACAGGGCTCTCCCCCGTCCCCGATAAAGCAAGGACACCTAAGCAAGGCGCATTAAATGCACCTTGTCATGTAATGCGGGGGATAACCTCGCATCAATGTACCCTTTCCACCTCCTGTGTGCCACCGTGGCAACCCCTTTCTCTATAAAAGGAGGCCCAGGCGACCAGGAAGAGGATTCGGCTTTTCGGAGCTCTCGACGCCCCATAGCAAGCTCAAGAACATAGATATACAATCCACCAAAGCAGCAGTAGGGTTTTACGCATCCTTGCGGCCCGAACCTGGGTTAAGGAACCATGCGCTATCTGTTTTATCCGCTCTTTTCACAACCCCGCGCCCCGCAACCGTAGTAGGGATTCTTGTGATCCCATAGGTGTAGTTCCCACCGACAGGTATTCTCTGCAAGTGCTGAAATAAGTGGTAACAGAAAGTTTTCTAATAAGATAATTTGTAACGAGCAACATGTAACAAAAGTAAATAAAGTGCAGAAAGGTGGCCCAATCCTTTTTGTAGCAAAGGACAAGCCTGGACAAACTCTTATATAAGGAAAAGCGCTCCCGAGGACACATGGGAATATCGTCAAGCTAATTTTCATCACGTTGATATGATTCGCGTTCGGTACTTTGATAATTTGATATGTGGGTGGACCGGTGCTTGGGTGCTGTTTTTATTTGAACAAGCATCCCACTTATGATTAACCTCTGTTGCAAGCATCCGCAACTACATCAAAAGTATTAAGGTAAACCTAACGATAGCATGAAACATGTGGATCCAAATCAGCCCCTTACGAAGCAACGCATAAACTAGGGTTTAAGTTTCTGTCACTCCAGCAACCCATCATCTACTTATTACTTCCCAATGCCTTCCTCTAGGCCCAAATAATGGTGAATTGTTATGTAGTCGACGTTCACATAACACCACTAGAGGCTAGACAACATACATCTCATCAAAAAACCGAACGAATGCCAAATTCACATGACTACTAATAGCAAGAGTTCTCCCATGTCCTCAGGAACAAACGTAACTACTCACAAAGCATATTCATGTTCATAATCTTAGGGGTAATAATATGCATAAAATATCTGAACATATGATCTTCCACCAAATAAACCAACTAGCATCAACTACAAGGAGTAATCAACACTACTAGCAACCTACTAGTACCAATCCCGGACTTGGAGACAAGAATTGGATACAAGAGATGAACTAGGGTTTTGAGATGAGATGGTGCTGGTGAAGATGTTGATGGAGATTTCCCTCTCCCGATGAGAGGAGCGTTGGTGATGATGATGGCGATGATTTCCCCCTCCCGGAGGGAAGTGTCCCCGGCAGAACAGCTCTGCCGAAGCCCTAGATTAGTTCCGCCAAGGTTCCGCCTCGTGGCGGTGGAGTCTCATCCCGAAAGGTTGCTTCCTAATTTTTCCTCGACGAAAGATCTCATATAGAAGAAGATGGGCATCGGAGGGCCCACAGGGGGCACACGAGGTAGGGGGCGCGCCCAGGGGGTAGGGCGCACCCCCACCCTCGTGACCAGGTGGGGCCCCCTCTGGTAAACTTCTTCTGCTGGATATTTTTTATATATTCTGAAAATCACTTTCGTGGAGTTTCATGACTTTTGGAGTTGCGCAGAATAGGTCTCAAATATTTTCTCCTTTTCCAGCCCAGAATTCCAGCTGCCGGCATTCTCCCTCCTTATGTAAACCTTGTAAAATAAGAGAGAATAGCCATAAGTATTGTGACATAATGTGTAATAACAGCCCATAAAGCGACAAATTTCGATATAAAAGCATGATGCAAAATGGACGTATCAGTGCCCCGGTATCGTATCATCATCACACTCCTATCTTTACCGTATTTCTTAGTTCGATCCTTTTAGTAATATCTTGATCTAGTAGAATAAAGTTTTAGTATGATCTAGTTTTGAGTTTTGCTTTATGATCCTTCTTTGTAATCGAGTCTGTGAGCTATATATATATTAAAGATTAGTGTTGAGTCAAGGGCTTGATTATCTTGCTATGATATTGAGTGAATAAAAGAAAAGAGAAAGAATAAAAAGAAACAAAGAGATCATATTGATCTTATGAAGAGTAATGACTTCACATATAAAGACTATGATACATAAAAGTTGTTGAGAGTTGACAAACAAAGTTTTGGTCATCGTTGCAATTAGTAGGAAGTAATAAAGAAAGAGAGGTTTCACATATAAATACACTATCTTGGAAATCTTTTATGATTGTGAGCACTCATTAAAATATGACATATTAAAGAGTTAATGTTGGACAAGGAAGACAACGTAATGGGTTATGTTTTCTTATATCCGAAATAAAGTATATTGTCATGGATCATCCAACATGTTGAGCTTGACTTTCCCTCCCATGCGAGCCAAATTCTTTGCACCAAGTAGATATACTACTTGTGCTTCCGACATACCCTTAAACCCAGTTTTGCCATGAGAGTCCAGCATATCTACCTATGGATTGAGTAAGATCCTTTAAGTAAGTTGTCATCGGTGCAAGCTATAAAAATTGCTCTGTAAATATGTATGATTTATTAGTGTGAAGAAAATAAGCTTTATACGATCTTGTGATGTGGAAGAAATAAGAGCGACAGACTGCATAATAAAGGTCTATATCACAAGTGGCAATATAAAGTGACGTTCTTTTGCATTAAGATTCCGTGCATCCAACCATGAAAGCGCATGACAACCTCTACTTCCCTCCGCGAAGGGCCTATCTTTACGTTTGTCTTATTCCTTATGCAAGGGTCATGGTGATCTTCACGTTTCCTTTTTACATTTTATCCAATGGCAAGCACATTGTGTTGGAAAGATCCTGATATATATATCCAATTTGATATAAGTTAGTATGAGCTATTATTGTTGACATTACCCTTGAGGTAAAAGGTTGGGAGGCGAAACTATAAGCCCCTATCTTTCTCTGTGTCTGATTAAAACTCCGTAACCACAAGTATTGCATGAGTGTTAGCAATTGTGAAAGACTAAATGGTAGTTGAGTATGTGGACTTGCTGAAAAGCTCTTATATTGACTCTTTCCGATGTTATCATAAATTCCAATTGCTTCAATGACTGAGATTATAGTTTGTTGGTTCTGAATGAAGGTTCCGATTCATACTTTGCATTGTGAATAGATTATTACTTGATCATAAGAAATGATATGACAATATCCACATATGTTGCTGTTATAAGAATGACCATGATGCCCTCATGTGTGTATTTTATTTTATCGACAGCTCTATCTCTAAACATGTGGACATATTTATCATTATCGGCTTCCGCTTGAGGACAAGCGAGGGCCAAGCTTGGGGGAGTTCATAAGTCCATTTTGCATCATGCTTTTATATCGATATTTATTGCATTATGGGCTGTTATTACACATTATCTCACAATACTTATGCCTATTCTCTCTTATTTTGCAAGGTTTATATGAAGAGGGAGAATGCCGGCAGATGGAATTCTGGGCTGGAAAAGGAGCAAATATTGGAGACCTATTTTCACAACTCCAAAAGTACTGAAACTCCACGGAATTCATTTTTGGAAATAATAAAAAATACTGACCGAAGAAAATACTAGAGGGGGCCCACACCCTGGCCACGAGGGTGGGGGGCGTGCCCCCTGCCTCGTGGGCCCCCTGGTAGGCCTCCAGTGTCCATCTTCTACTATATGAAATCTTTCGTCCGAGAAAAAATCATAAGCAAGCTTTCGGGAAGAAACTCCGCCGCCATGAGGCGGAACCTTGGCGGAACCAATCTAGGGCTCTGGCAGAGCTGTTCTGCTGGGGAAACTTCCCTCCGGGAGGGGGAAATCATCGCCATCGTCATCACCAACGATCCTCTCATCGGGAGGGGGTCAATCTCCATCAACATCTTCACCAGCACCATCTCCTCTCAAACCCTAGTTCATCTCTTGTATCCAATCTTTGTCCCAAAGCCTCAGATTGGTACCTGTGGGTTGCTAGTAGTGTTGATTACTCCTTGTAGTTGATGCTAGTTGGTTTATTTGGTGGAAGATCATATGTTCAGATCCTATATGCATATTAATACCCCTCTGATTATGAATATGAATATGCTTTGTGAGTAGTTACGTTTGTTCCTGAGGACATGAGAGAAGTCTTGCTATAAGTAGTCATGTGAATTTGGTATTGTTCGATATTTTGTTGAGATGTATGTTGTCTCTCCTCTAGAGGTATTATGTGAACGTCGAATACATGACACATCACCATTGGTTGGGCCTAGAGGAAGGCATTGGGAAGTAATAAGTAGATGATGGGTTGCTAGAGTGACAGAAGCTTAAACCCTAGTTTATGCGTTGCTTCGTAAGGGGCTGATTTGGATCCATATGTTTCATGCTATGGTTAGGTTTACCTTAATACTTCTTTTGTAGTTGCGGATGCTTGCAATACGAGTTAATCATAAGTGGGTGAAGTAAATATGCTCTAGAGGCAATAATAAAATTATTATTTATTTCCTTATATCATGATAAATGTTTATTATTCATGCTAGAATTGTATTAACCGGAAACATAATACTTGTGTGAATACATAGACAAACTAAACTTCACTAGTATGCCTCTACTTGACTAGCTCGTTAATCGAAGATGGTTATGTTTCCTAACCATAGACATGTGTTGTCATTTGACTGACGGGATCACATCATTAGGAGAATGATGTGATTGACATGACCCATTTCATTAGCTTAGCACCCGATCGTTTAGTATGTTGCTATTGCTTTCTTCATGACTTATACATGTTCCTATGACTATGAGATTATGCAACTCCCGTTTACCGGAGGAACACTTTGTGTGCTACCAAACGTCACAACGTAACTGGGTGATTATAAAGGTGCTCCACAGGTGTCTCCAAAGGTACATGTTGGGTTGACGTATTTCGAGATTAGGATTTGTCACTCTGATTGTCGGAGAGGTATCTCTGGGCCCTCTCGGTAATGCACATCACTTTAGCCTTGCAAGCAATGCAACTAATGAGTTAGTTGCGAGATGATGTATTACGGAACGAGTAAAGAGACTTGCCGGTAACGAGATTGAACTAGGTATTGAGATACCGACGATCGAATCTCGGGCAAGTAACATACCGATGACAAAGGGAACAACATATGTTGTTATGCGGTCTGACCGATAAAGATCTTCGTAGAATATGTGGGAGCCAATATGAGCATCCAGGTTCCGCTATTGGTTATTGACCGGAGACATGTCTCAGTCATGTCTACATTGTTCTCGAAACCGTAGGGTATGCACGCTTAACATTATGATGACAGTTCCATTATGAGTTTATATGTTTTGATGTAACGAAGGTTGTTCGGAGTCCCGGATGTGATCAAGGACATGACGAGGAGTCTCAAAATAGTCGAGACATAAAGATTGATATATTGGACGACTATATTCGGACACCGGAAGTGTTCTGAGTGATTTCGGAGAAAACCGGAGTGCCGGAGGGTTACCGGAACCCACCCGGGAAAAGTGTGGGCCTAATGGGCCTTAGTGGAGAGAGAGAGAGAGGGGCTGCCAGGGTGGGCCGCGCGCCCCCTCCCCCTCTGGTCCGAATTGGACTAGGAGAGGGGGGGCGGCGCCCCCTTTCCTTCTCCCTCTCCCCCTTCCTTTCCTCCTCCTAGTAGGAGTAGGAAAGAGGGGAGTACTACTCCTACTAGGAGGAGGACTCCTCCTCCTGGCGCGCCCTGCTAGGGCCTTCCGGCCTCCCCCTTGCTCCTTTATATACGGGGGCAGGGGGCACCTCAAGACACACAATTTGATCTTCGTGATCGTTCTCCTAGCCGTGTGCGGTGCCCCCCTCCACCATAATCCTCGATAATATTGTAGCGGTGCTTAGGAGAAGCCCTGCGATGGTAGAACATCAAGATCGTCACCACGCCGTCGTGCTGACGGAACTCATCCCCGACACTTTGCTGGATCGGAGTCCGGGGATTGTCATCGAGCTGAACGTGTGCTAGAACTCGGAGGTGTCGTAGTTTCGGTGCTTGATCGGTCGGGCCGTGAAGACGTACGACTACATCAACCGCGTTGTCATAACGCTTCCGCTATCGGTCTACGAGGGTACGTAGACAACACTCTCCCCTCTCGTTGCTATGCATCACCATGATCTTGCGTGTGCGTAGGAATTTTTTTGAAATTACTACGTTCCCCAACAATGGGATGCTTGTCAAAGTAAGGACAGCACCCAAGCACCGGTTCACCCACATATCAAATTATCAAAGTTCCGAACGCAAATCATATGAGCGTGATGAAAACTAGCTTGACGATAATTTCCCATGTGTCCTCGGGAGCGCTTTTCTCTATATAAGAAGTTGTCCAGGCTTGTCCTTTGCTACAAAAAGGATTGGGCCACCTTGCTGCACTTTATTTACACTTGTTACTCGTTACAAATTACCTTATCACAAAACTATCTATTACCGATAATTTCAGTGCTTGTAGGGAATACCTTGCTGAAAACCGCTTATCATTTCCTTCTGCTCCTCGTTGGTTTCGACACTCTTACTTATCGAAAGGACTACGATAGATCCCCTATACTTGTGGGTCATCAAGACTCTTTTCTGGCGCCGTTGGTAGGTGGAATTTGGCAAGAAAAAAGTTATATAGTGTGCTGAAATTTACTGTCACTTGTTACTATCTAAAGTAATCCTTTGAGGGGCTTGTTTGGGGTATCTTCACCCCGACCAGTAGAGCAAATATTTTCTCCTCAACCTACTGAACCTACTGAAAATGTTTACTTTGAAATTCCTTCGGGTATGATAGAAAAACTGCTAGCTAATCCTTTTACAGGAGATGGAACATTGCATCCCGACTTATACTTAATCTATGTGGATGAAGTTTGTGGATTATTTAAGCTTGCAGGTATGCCTGATGATGTTATCAAGAAGAAGTTCTTCCCTTTATCTTTGAAGGGAGATGTATTGACATGGTACAAGCTATAAGATGATATGGGATCATGGAAATACAAACGATTGAAATTGGAATTTCATCAGAAGTTTTATCCTATGCATCTTGTTCATCATGATCATAATTATATATATAATTTTTGGCCTTGCGAAGGAGAAAGCATCGCTCAAGCTTGGGGGAGGCTTAATTCAATGTTATATTGATGCCCCAATCATGAGCTCTCAAGAGAAATGATTATTCAAAAACTTTATGCTCGGCTTTCTGCCAAGAATCGCTCCATGCTCGATACTTCTTGTACTGGTTCTTTTACGATGAAGACTATTGAATTCAGATGGGATTTATTGGAGAGAATTAAATGCAACTTTGAAGATTGGGATCTCGACGAAGGTAAGGAGTCAGGTATAACACCTAAGTTTGATTGTGTTAAATCTTTTATGGATACTGATGTTTTCCGTAAGTTTAGCACTAAATATGGACTTGACTCTGAGATAGTAGCTTCTTTCTGTGAATATTTTGCCACTCATGTGGATTTCCCTAAGGAGAAGTGGTTTAAATATAATCCTACCATTGAAGTAAAAGTAGTTTCACCTATTAAAGTTGAAGAAAATACTATCACTTATAATGACCCTATTCTTCCTACTGCTTATGTTGAGAAACCACCTTTCCCTGTTAGAATGAAGGATCATGCTAAAGCTTCAACTGTAGTCAACAAAAGTAATATTAGAACACACAAACCCGCTGAGCAAGTTAAAGTTGAACCTAATATTGATATGGTTAAAGATCTCTTGGCTGATAATATTGATGGGCATGTTATTTACTTCTTTAATGAGACTGCTAGAATTTCTAAACCTGGTGCTAAAGATAAACATAGACCTGTGGTAGGCATGCCTGTTATTTCTGTTAAAATAGGAGATCATTCTTATCATGGCTTGTGTGATATGGGTGCTAGTGCAAGTGCAATACCTCATTCCTTATACAAAGAAATTATGCATGATATTGCACCTGCTGAGATATAAGAAATTGATGTTACCATTAAGCTTGACAATAGAGATACTATTTCACCGATTGGGATTGTTAGAGATGTTGCAAGCTCCTATGGTTCCCACTAATAAATAGACTCCTGATATGGATCAGGTTATGGCTCTGCTCAGGAGCTGGGGATCGTGTCCCCTCCCAATATGCATGAATGTCTGCGGGCGAAATGAAGTACCTGCCTGAATGAATATCGAACAAAGTAGGTGCAAGCAAGGTAATAATCGGAAAAGTATCGTTGCTAAATATCAAGTTATAAATGAGTCTCTTTTCCTCATCATAACGAATAAACTTATGTGCTACCATGTTGTCATAATCTAAGTACATAGTGGGTAGCAGTTTCTCCTCTTTCTCATAGTGCCTAATGGGTATCTCAAAACGTCTAGCAAGGCGGGAGGTGAAGATACCTCTGAAAATAGGACCCTTTGTACGGTTTAAACGCAACCTTTTAGCAACCATAGCACCTAAACTAAAAGTTTTATCACGAAGTAAAGCATGGCACAAAATGGCAAGGTCGGGAGCACTAAGGCCTCCACTCTCTCTGTGACCAATTAAACATCTACCAGCAAATAAAGAGTAGTACCGCAAGACAGGAAAATGTAAACTATCCACTTTCGTTTCTGACACCCTTCTCCTTTCCCCTACGGTGACTTTATCAATAAAATCTTCCACATCTCTAGGAGGTGGTTCCTCGATGCTACCCTCATAAGGTAATTTACAAACCTCACAAAAGTCATAAAGCGTCATCTCCTTATGCTCATCATATAAGTGAAACTCTACCATATGTGGTGATCTCCTAGCATGAAAATGAAAGTTTTGCACGGAAGTATTAGTGAGTAAGAGATACTGATCACACTGGTCGTGGAGGAAGTTGGTGATGCCTGCATTCTCAGCCAAATAATAGAAATCATTATAAATCTCGGTCGCCTGTAGGAATGCATCAGATGGCCATTCACACGGCCGAATCTCCGCGACGCGAGGAATATTGTACTTGGGCTTCTCCTTCTCCTCATTTTCCTTATCCTTCGAACCCCGGCTCAAGGAGCCTCTCAACAATCTCCTCAACATTTTCTTCCTTTGTAAATTTCTGAAATTTTTAGTGACTCAAAATAAAAGTGAACCAAACTCAACAAGATTGATAGCAACTACTCCTACAAGTGTCTAGAGACTATATCATGCATCATAACTACTTTGGACCACATATATTTGACATGCAAGCTCAAGAACAAGGTCACCACAGCAACAAAAATTTGCAATAACTAAAGCACTAGAACAAAAACTAATTGGACCATTGGAGGAGTCACATACCGAAGAACAATCCCCCAAAGCAGTTTTGTGAATGGAGCTTTGAGTAAGGAGATCAAAAATGGCAGCAAAATGAGCAAGAACACGGGTTTGAGCTATGGAGTGAGTTTTTTTCTAGAGGAAGACGAAGTGGATGGATGCTGGAATAAGTGGAGGGGACCCACGTGGGGCCCACAAGGATAGGGGGTGCGCCTAGGGGGGTAGGGCGCGCCTTCCACCCTTGTGGCCAACTAGTGAGGCCCCCGATGTGTTCCTTAGTGCCAGAAATTCTCAAATATTCTATAAAAAATCATACTAAATTTTTAGGGCATTTGGAGAACTTTTATTTTTGGGACATTTATTATTTCATGAATTTTCAGAAAACAGACAGAAAACACTATTTTTGCTTTACTTAATCTAAATATCAGAAATTAGAGATGGGTACTGTCGGCGTTCTGGGAACGGGGGTCCCCAGACTTGCCTGCCTGCGGCCTGCGGCGTGGCTCAAATGGGCCCCCAGCGTGGCCCATCTTCATCAGCACAAGGCTCAAGACCCTCGCGAGGGGCCAAGCCTCGCGAGGCGGACGACATGGCGCTTCCTCAAGCACGACCTCCTCAGGCTGGCTCGCGAGGAGGAGGAGAGATCAAGGCGGGTACCTCACGAGGTGCCCATGACGCAAGCCATGACGACCAAGGGTGCGAGGCGGGCGCCAGCCTGCGCAGCGTCTCCCTTTCCTCTTTGGTGCAAAGGGGGCAAGCGCAGGCGAGGGGATCAAGCAAAGGCACCCATTTCGGTGCAACGAGACCGAGACCTGTCCAACGGTGGGAAGGAGGTCACCATGGAGCCCAGGACAGCGTCACCACAGGGCCTTTGGCAGGCGAAGACCAACTTTAGTCAGGATAAGTGTACCAGATGTTCCCCTTCGAATTGGCCAATTGTTGGCACCCTTCCCGCTCAATATTTGGGAAGAGGCCCAGGGCCTTTGCCTATAAATAGGACTAGCCACCCCCAGAGTAGAGGCTGCCAGAAAAGAGGCATCCAGAGAGAGAGAAAAGGGCGATTGGACTCCTCCAACAGTTCATCCTCTAGCCAAGAACTGACCCTCGCGAGGCTGTTGTTCCTTGTACTATTCTTCATCATCAGCCCAAGAGGCAATCCACCCACCACAAACTAGAGTAGGGTATTACACCACAACGGTGGCCCGAACTAGTATAAACTCTGTGTCTCTTGTGTTGTTCTTGCAGTAGTTAGATCCTTACGAGACGGAGAGGTAGAGGGCACGATCTCCGCGCGCACCCCAGAGTTCGAACCTTAAGGGTCTGCCGGAACCCGAGATCCGACATTTGGCGCTCCAGGTAGGGGTGCGCCGGAATCTGCCTTCCACCGCTCCGTCCTCCCCCGGCTGCCGCATCCATGTACGGCGCACGTCGAGCTCACGTCACGCCAGCGGCCCTCGCTGGCGGACGTCCTCGCCGTTCCCCGTCGCCCGCCGTCAACACCGCCACCGGCCCGGCGGGAGGCGAGCAGCAAGCACCACCCCGGCGTCTGCCTAAGCAATAGGGCGGCTGCACCACGACGTCGATGCTCCCGTTCGTTGCGGCCCTCCTGGGCAGCTTGCAAGCGCCACCCACGAGCCGCCACGTCAAGCCGTTTGCCCGCCAGATAGGCGCCGTTTCCGCGCGGCAGGGGGCTCCCCCGGTCCGGGCGGCGTGCAAGGTTGGTCTGACCTTCAGCTCGGAGGACCACCCCGCTAACTTGGTCGGCTCGGGCGCGCTCCCCCTGTTATGCACCCCCACCATCTGCCAGGTGGCCGTCACCAGAACCCTCGTCGATGGCGGCGCGGGCCTCAGCGTGCTTTCGGTCGAGACCTTCAACCTCCTCTGCATACCCCGGGAGCGGCTGCAACCCAGCCGATCCTTCTCGGGCGTCGGGGGCGGGTCGTCCGATTCCTTGGGACAAATCCGGCTCCCGGTAACCTTCGGCACTTACGGCAACTTCCGCACAGAGATGGTCGACTTCGACATCGCCCCCATTGGCCTCCCTTACAATGCCATCCTCGGCTACCCGGCACTGGCTCAGTTCATGGCCGCCACGCACCCGGCGTACAACCTCATGAAGATGCCCGGGAGCAACGGTACCCTCACCGTGCACGGAGACACCGGGGACGCCCTGCGAGTACTCAAGCTCGCCTTCAAGACGGCGGCATCGGCACAGCCCGTCGACGCGGGGACCCCTGAGCCCAAGGGGGCTGCGCCCACCAAGAAGAAGCAGTTGTTCACCCAGGACAAAGCAGAAACCAAGCAGATACCCGTCGACGAGGACGGGTCCTCCAGCGCCACTTTCACCATTGGCGCCAACCTGGGGCCTAAGCAGGAGGAGGCCCTGGTCAAGTTCCTGTGTGCAAGCAAGAAAGTGTTTGCTTGGGAGCCCGATCAGTTGGCAGGGGTCCCCAGGGACGTCATCGAGCACCACCTCAACGTGTGCCCAAATGTGCGTCCCGTGAAGCAGAACGCCAGGCGGCAGTCCGCAGAGAAGCAGGCCTTCATCGTCCAAGAGACCCGCAAGTTAGAAGCCGCTGGAGTCATTCGCGAGGTCCGGTACCCAGATTGGTTGGCCAACCCTGTCGTTGTGCCCAAGAAAGGGGGGAAGGAACGCATGTGTGTCGACTTCACCAACCTCAACAAGGCATGCCCGCAAGATCCGTTCCCGCTCCCTCGCATCGACCAGACCGTCGATTCCACCGCCGAGTGCGACCTGCTGTGCTTTTTGGATGCCTTCTCCGGATATCACCAGATCAAGATGGCGATAGAAGACGTTGAGAAGACCGCCTTCTTAACCCCGTGTGGGGTATACTGCTATACATGCATGCCATTTGGACTGCGCAATGCAGGGGCAACTTTTCAGCGGCTGATGCACATCACCTTGGGCCCGCAGCTCGGGAAGAATGTTGAAGCGTACGTTGATAACATTGTGGTGAAGTCTTGAGAGGCCAGGACCCTGATACAAGACCTGGAGGAGACCTTCGCGAGCCTCGACGTAGTGAACCTGCGGCTCAACCCGGAGAAATGTGTGTTTGGCGTTCCCTCGGGCAACCTTTTGGGATTCCTCGTATCTCACCGTGGCATCGAGGCCAACCCAGAGAAGGTCAAGGCGGTCGAGGACATGAGTCCGCCAAAGACCCTTAGAGAAATGCAGAAGCTCACTGGGCGTGTGACGCACTAGGGCGCTTCATCTCCAAATTGGGGGAACGAGCGCTGCCTTTCTTTCAGCTAATGAAGAAAAAGGGGCCCTTTGAATGGACTGAAGAGGCAGATAAGGCGTTTCGGGATCTCAAGAGGTACCTAACCAGTCCCCCAGTCATGGTGGCTCCGCATCCTCAAGAGCCCCTACTGCTCTACCTCGCTGCCACCCCCTACTCCGCCAGCGCGGCCTTGGTGGCGGTTAGGGAGGAGCGCCAGGTCAAGACCGCAGCGGCAGCCCGAGGCAAGGCGAAAAGGGAACAAGGAAAGCCCGAGGAAGCCAAAACCGCAGATGAGGAGGATCAACCACCAAAGAACGCACCAGAGATAGGAGAGGCCGCACGCCCGGATGATCCACCTCCCGAGGTCACGTTGTCCTGTGAGGTGCCCTCACCTCCCGAGGGCGCCGCGACCCAAGATGCTCTCAGCCTTGTTGAGCACCCGGTCTACTTCGTTAGCACGGTGCTACGGGACGCGAGGGCACGATACCCGATGCCTCAGAAGCTCCTCCTCGTGCTCCTAGTGGCCTCGCGCAAGCTGCGTCACTACTTCCAACCTCACCCGATCAAGGTCGTCTCATCGTACCCCCTGGAGAGGGTTCTCAGGAGCCCTAACTCGGCCGGAAGGGTCGCTGAATGGAACATAGAGTTGCAGGCGTTTCAACTCGAGTTCAGCACAACTAGGGTCATCAAAGGAGCCGCATTGGCGGATTTCGTGGCGGAATGGACAGAGGCGCCAGGCCTCAAGGACAACGAGGATCGTTCACTCTCCGAGGGAGCGAGGCGCCAGAAGGCTGGGTCATGTACTTCGATGGGGCATTCTCCAGGCACGGCGCGGGGGCTGGTGTGGTGCTGATATCACCCACTCAGGATAAGCTTTACTATACAGTACAACTCTGTTTCCAGCAAGGAGAAGAGGTATCCAACAACATAGCAGAATATGAGGGACTGATAGCCGGGTTGGAGGCCGCAGCGGCCCTAGGAGTGAAGCTCCTCACCGTCAAAGGCGACTCGCAGCTCCTAGTCAACTTCTCCAATAAGGTGTACGAGCCGAAGGACGAGCATATGGAGGCCTACCTGGCGGAGGTCCGCAAGATTGAAAAGCAGTTCTGGGGGCTGGAGCTGAAGAACGTGCCCCGTGGCACCAACCAGGAAGCTGACGACATAGCCGGACGGGCGTCCAGGCGGCTGCCGCAGGAGCCCGGTGTCTTCGAAGAGCGGCTCTTCAAGCCCTCAGCGCAGCCAATGCTATCAAGCACGGCTCAGCCTCGAGAGGAGCTCCCTTAGCCGCCAGCCTCGGGAGCCCCGGCCTGCGGACCACCCTCAGGAGCATGCTTGCTCCTGATGATGGAACCTCAGGAGGAATGCTGGATCATAGAGCTCCGGAATTACCTGACACATGGGGCCCTGCCAGAGAAGGAGGAGGAAGCAGAACGTGTGGCGCGGCAGGCCACGTCATACTGCATCAGAGACGGAGAACTCTACCAGAAGCGACCCAACGACGTATCTCTGCGCTGCATCTCCAGGGAGAAAGGAAGGCAACTACTGGGGGACATACACGGCGGAGACTGCGAACACCACTCATCATCACGGACCCTCGTCGGCAAAGCATTCCGTAGTGGGTTCTATTGGCCCACCGCGCTCAACGACGCAATCGAATTAGTAAAGGCTTGTGAGGCCTGCCAGTTCCATTCCAAGCAGATCCATCAACCAGCGGGGAGCCAGCAGACCATACCCCTCTCGTGGCCATTCGCAGTTTGGGGGTTGGATATTCGGGGCCCGTTCCCTCGGGCGCCAGGGGGCTACCGTTACCTCTACGTCGCCATTGACAAGTTCACCAAGTGGGCAGAGGTGGAGGCTGTTCGTACCATCCCCGCGGGCTCCGCGGTCAAGTTCATCAGGGGTATCGTGAGCCGGTTCGGGGTGCCGAACTGCATCATCACGGACAACGGTTCGCAGTTCACCAGTAATCTCTTCAAAACATACTGTGCTAACCTTGGAACGCAGATATGCTACGCTTCGGTGGCACACCCGCGAAGCAATGGGCAAGCCGAACGAGCCAACGCGGAGGTCCTGAGAGGCCTCAAGACCAGAACGTTCAAGAAGAAGCTGGAGGCCTGCGGCAGGGGTTGGTACGACGAGCTCCAATCCGTGCTGTGGTCTATCCGCACAACCGCGACCAAACCAACCGGGGAAACCCCGTTCTTCCTGGTCTATGGAGCCGAAGCAGTCCTTCCTCACGAGGTCAGGCGTCGCTCCGTGCGGGTCCTGGCGTTCGACGAGGTGCAACAGGACGCCATGCGGGGGATGGACCTCGTGCTAGGGGAGGAACGCCGCCGGGAAGCCGCGCTGCGAGCGGCAAGGTACCAACAGGCGCTACGACGATATCACTGCCGCAACATCCGCCCCAGGACCCTCGAGGTAGGAGACCTTGTACTCAGGCGGGTCCTCTCCAGGGAAGGGCTGCACAAGCTCTCTCCCATGTGGGAGGGCCCGTTCAAGGTTGTTCATGTTTCCAGGCCTGGCTCCGTGCGCTTGGAAACTCAAGAGGGGCAGCCGATGCAGAACGCGTGGAACATCCAGCACGTCTGGAGGTTCTACCCCTAAAAGGCCCTGAGCCTGTGAAGAAGGCGAACGCCTTTGAAGATCGTCTCTTTTTGGAAAAGGCCCAGAGCCTATGAAGAAGGCGAACGCCTGTGAAGATCGTGTCGTTTTGGAAAAGGCCCAGCGCCTGTGAAGAAGGCGAACGCCTGTGAAGATCGTCTCTTTTTGGAAAAGGCCCAGAGCCTGTGAAGAAGGCGAACGCCTGTGAAGATCGTCTCTTTGTGGAAAAGGCCCAGAGCCTGTGAAGAAGGCGAATGCATGTGAAGCTTATTACCTCTAAGGGAAAAGGCCCAGAGCCTATGAAGAAGGCGAATGCCTGTGAAGCTTATTACCTCTAAGGGAAAAGGCCCAGAGCCTGTGAAGAAGGCGAATGCCTGTGAAGCTTATTACCTCTAAGGGAAAAGGCCCGGAGCCTGTGAAGAAGGCCAATGCCTGTGAAGCTCGCCGCCCCGTGACACTCTCACGTAATAATGATTGGGGCTGTACACGCCCCGGAGTCTCAGGAGCGCTGGCCTCAGGCCCTGGGGCTCCCTCCCACGCCCAGTGGCAGCACTTAGCTCCGCGCTGGTGAGAAGACATCGAAGACTAGACTAGGTGCCGGACGCGGCTTTTTCATTTGCTTTCCGCATTTGACGTGTTTTACTTGCATTTGAAGTCTTATCAAAACTATCGCCGTTATTGATTTGTGGTTTGTCGATTTTCGCTCCTCGTTTTGATTTTCTCTCATGAAAGGCCTCGCGAGGGATGGGAGTCGAACGCCCTCGCGAGCGTTTCTGCTCTAGCCGCTTAAAGGTTTCACGGCCCAGGCTCTCTACAGGAGCACCCCTCTGGTCCGTGCCCCTCGGGCACCGCGACATGCACACAGGGCCTGGGTCGGTCGCCCCCCGGTTGGGGCCGCAAACTACCTACGCGAGGGCAAATAGTTGAGAAGCGCAACAACAAAATCAAGGTAATGGCTACAACGGCAATGATTCTCGACACGCCCCCACGAGGCTCCATGCAGTTGTCTTATCTTACACAGGGAGCAAAAGGAAAAGGAAAGGGCGAGCCCGGCGCGGCCCGCCTCACATCAGCCTGCAGAGGTGACACCGAATGCCTCCGGAGCTCAGGCGGACTCCCTCTCGCACTTCACCGGGGTGCGGCGACGGGCAGATGAACAACCACCCCCCAAGCAAGCGCGGCGGCGAGGGGGCTGGCTGCGGCCACCGCTGGAGGAGCCGCCGGAAGAAGAGTTGGTGGATCTTGGGGAGCATCGGGCGCCGCCATCAGAGTGGGCGCTGTCTCCTCCATCGTCGTCGGAGCGCGGCCCCTGGCCGCGGTCATCGTCCTCGGGGCAGCATCCAACGCGGCGACCATCTTCCCCAAACACCCTCACATAGAGGGTGCCGTCGCCGTCGAACTTGAAGTGCAGGGTGCACCGCTGGCCCAGGCCGCGCGCGAGGGCAAACGTTTGCCAGCCACGGGTCAGGGCCCCATTCCCAGAAGGGGAAACCCAGGAGGCCCTACTGCAGCAGCCGTCAGCCTGGAGCCAGAAGCCGCACCGGGCGCTGGCCGGCAGCTCGCTGATGAAGAAGCGAGGGAGCTGGAGCCAGGTGTTGGTCGGGTCCGCCGACCACACGACGAACTCCGGCAGCACCTCCACCGAGCGAAAGCGCGGCCTGGGAGGCCGCGCAACCACAGCCTGCCTCCCCTTGGCAGCCGAGCGCTCACCACCACGCGGAGAACCACCCCTGTGCCCACGGGGAGCCACAGCGGGGACCGCAGGATACTTGCGGGGACGACCCCGGCCGCACTTGGCCAGAGGGGAGTCGGGCCCCACCCGACTAGCCTTCCCCTTCTCCGCTTCTGAGAGCCTCTTTGGAGCCATGCGAGCGGCGGCGGCGAAGGAGAGGAAGAAGAAGAGAAGCGGGAAGGGGTGGACTGGCAGAGCTTGTGCGGCCTCGCACTTATAGCCGGAAGAGGCCAACCGTCGAGCACCACGATCGCAGGTAATAATGACCCGTATCTATGCATGCAGGGACAAGTCAAGTCACGCAGTTGCCAAGGCGTCGTGGGGAAGCGGAGACGCCCACGTCCTGTCAAACCGCCACGCGGCGCCCAAGGCCGCAGGTTCTTAGGGCCCGCGGCGCTTCGCCCTTGCCCTTCCGCCTCTCGGCACAGCCAAGTCCATGCGCGCCTTGGGCCCGGGGGCTACTGTCGGCGTTCTGGGAACGGGGGTCCCCAGACTTGCCTGCCTGCGGCCTGCGGCGTGGCTCAAATGGGGGCCCAGCGTGGCCCATCTTCATCAGCACAAGGCTCAAGACCCTCGCGAGGGGCCAAGCCTCGCGAGGCGGACAACACGGCTCTTCCTCCGGCACGGCCTCCTTAGGCTGGCTCGCGAGGAGGCGGAGAGATCAAGGTGGGGTACCTCACGAGGTGCCCATGACGCAAGCCATGACGATCAAAGGTGCCAGGCGGGTCAGCCTGCGCAGCGTCTCCCTTTCCTCTTTGGTGCAAATGGGGCAAGCGCAGGCGAGAGGATCAAGCAAAGGCACCCATTTCGGTGCAACGAGACCGAGACCAGTCCAACGGTGGGAAGGAGGTCACCATGGAGCCCAGGACGTTGTCACCACAGGGCCTTTGGCAGGCGAAGACCAACTTTAGTCAGGATAAGTGTACCAGATGTTTCCCTTCGAATTGGCCAATTGTTGGCGCCCTTCCCACTCAATATTCGGGAAGAGGCCCAGGGCCTTTGCCTATAAATAGGACTAGCCACCCCCAGAGTAGAGGCAGCCAGAAAAGAGGCATCCAGAGAGAGAGAAAAGGGCGATTGGACTCCTCCAACAATTCATCCCCTAGCCAAGAACTGACCCTCGCGAGGCTGTTCTTCCTTGTACTGTTCTTCATCATCAGCCCAAGAGGCAATCCACCCACCACAAACTAGAGTAGGGTATTACACCACAATGGTGGCCCGAACTAGTATAAACTCTGTGTCTCTTGTGTTGTTCTTGCAGTAGTTAGATCCTTACGAGACGGAGAGGTAGAGGGCACGATCTCCGTGCGCACCCCAGAGTTCAAACCTTAAGGGTCTGCCGGAACCCGAGATCCGACAGGTACAGAGATTTTTTTCTTTCTAAATTCATCCATCTCATGCCCATCAAAAGGAATCCATTAACAACGTTGATCAAGTCTTATTAACAAACTTCTTCCGAATGACATGAAACCGGAGAATTATTGAATAACACTAGGTTATCCCATCAGGGATGTGCATTTCCCCAACAATAAGAATATTGTATTTCTTTTTGACAGTAGGAAGATGGAATTCAAAACCTCCAATAGTCATAGTTGAAAATTTTCCAATAGAATTGATACTATGAACTTGAGGTTGTTTCTTTGGAAAGTGTAATGTATGCTCATTACCATAAACATGAAAAGTGACATTGCCTTTGTTGCAATCAATAACAGCCCCTGGACTATTCAAAAAGGGTCTACCAAGGATGATCGACATACTATCGTCCTCGAGAATATCAAGAATAACAAAGTCCGTTAAGATAGTAACGTTTGCAACCACAACAGGCACATCCTCACAAATACTGATGGATATAGCAGTTGATCTATCGGCCATTTGCAAATAAATTTCAGTAGGTGTCAACTTATTCAATTCAAGTCTACGATACAAAGAGAAAGACATAACACTAACACCAGCTCCAAGATCACATAAAGTAGTTTTAACATAGTTTATTTTAATGGAGCATGGTATAGTTGGTACTCCAGGATCTCCAAGTTTCTTTGGTATTCCACCCTTAAAAGTATAATTAGCAAGCATGGTGGAAATTTCAGCTTTAGGTATCTTCCTTTTATTAGTAACAATATATTTCATATACTTAGCATATGGAGGCATTTAAGCATATCAGTCAAACGTATACGCAAAAAGATAGGTCTAATCATTTCAGCAAAGTGCTCAAAATCCTCATCAACCTTTTTCTTGGGTGGCCTAAGAGGAGAGGGCATGGGTTTCTGAACCCATGGTTCTCTTTCTCTACCATGTTTCCTAGCAATGAAGTCTCTTTTATCATAATGTTAATTCTTTGATTGCGGGTTATCAAGATCAACAGCAGGTTCAATCTCTACCTCATTATCATTACTAGGTTGAGCATCAACATGAACAACATTATTAACATTATCACTAGGTTCATGTTCATCACCAGATTGTGTCTCAGCATCAGAAATAGAAATATCATTGGGATTTTCAGGTGTGTCTATAGTAGGTTCACTAGAAGCATGCAAGGTCCTATCAGACTTCTTTTTTCTTTTTATTAGAAGGACTAGGTGCATCAGTATTAGTTCTCTCAGAAACTTGCTCAACTCTCTTAGGATGGCCCTCAAGATACAAAGATTCCTGAGTCATCTTACCACCTCTAGTCATAACCCTAACAACATTATCATTATTCTTACTATTCAACTCATTAAGCAAATCATCATGTGCCTTAAGTACTTGTTCTACTTGAGTTGTAACCATGGAAGAATGTTTACTAATAAGCTTAAGATCATTAACAGTTCTACTCATATAATCACCCAAGTGGTCAAGCATGTAAGCACTACTTTTCAATTGTCTACTAACATAAGCATTGAAGTTTTATTGTTTAACAATAAAATTATCAAACTCATCCAATCATTGACTAACAAACTTATTATGAGGAATATCACCTTCATCAAATATATGGAGAGAGTTTACCTCTACTACCTGTGTCGGGTTATCAAGACCATGTATTTCTTCAATAGGCGGTAAATTCTTAACATCTTCAGCTTTAATACCCTTTTCTTTCATGGATTTCTTTGCCTCCTGCATATCTTCGGGACTGAGAAATAGAATACCCCTTTTCTTCGGAGTTGTCTTAGGAGTTGGTTCAGGAAGTGTCCAATCATTATCATTACTCAATATATTATTCAATAGAAATTCAGCTTGCTCAACAGTTCTTTCCCTGAAAACACAACCAACACAACTATCCAGGTGGTCTTTGGAAGCATCGGTAAGTCCATTATGAAAGATATCAAGTATTTCATTTTTCTTGAGAAGATGATCAGGCAAAACCTTAAGTAATTGGAGAAGCCTCCCCCAAGCTTGTGGGAGACTCTCTTCTTCAATTTGCACAAAATTAAATATTTCCCGTAGGGCAGCTTGTTTCTTATGAGCAGGGAAGTATTTTTGTGAGAAATAGTAAGTCATATCCTGGGGACTACGCACACAACCAAGAGAAACATAATTAAACCATAACTTAGCCTCACCCTTTAATGAGAAAGTAAAAAACTTAAGAATATAGTAATAGTGAATTTTTCCTCATGAACAAATAGGGTGGCTATATCATTTAATTTAGTAAGATGTGCCACAATAGTTTCAGATTCATAACCATAGAAAGGATCAGATTCAACCAAAGTAATTAACTCAGGATCAACAGAGAATGCTTAATCCTTAGCAGTAACAAAGATAGGTGAAGTAGGAAAAGTGGGATCATATTTCATTCTAGCATTCAAGGATTTTTCTTTGAGTTTAGCTAACAGTTTCTTAAGATCCTCTCTATCATTGTAAGCAAAAAAGTATCTAGAGGTTTCTTCATCCATAACATAACCCTTAGGTATAATAGGCAATTCATATCTAGGGGGAGAATCATAATCTTCAGTTTCAATAATATCATCAGTTTCAGTAATTTCATTCTCTCTAACCCTAGCTAGTTGTTCATCAAGAAATTCACCTAGTGGCACAGTACTATCAAGCACAGAAGTAGTATCATCATAAGCATCATGCATAGCAGAAGTAACATCATCAATAACATGCGACGTATCGAAATCAATAGCAGGTGTAGGTGTCACAATTTGCTCAAAACATGAGGAGAATCAAGTGCACAGCTAGAAGGCAGTTCCTTACCTCCCCTCGTAGTTGAGGGAGAAATCTTGGTTCTTTGAACTTCCAAATTCCTCATAATGATCAACAGATATAAATCCCAAGTGACTCAGAGAATAGAGCTATGCTCCCCGGCAACAGCACATAAAAAGGTCTTGATAACCCACAAGTATAGGGGATCGCAATAGTTTTCGAGGGTAGAGTATTCAACCCAAATTTATTGATTTGACACAAGGGGAGACAAAGAATATTCTCAAGTATTAGCAGCGGAGTTGTCAATTCAACCACACCTAAAATACTTAATATCTGTAGCAAAATATTTAGTAGCAAAGTAGTATAGAAGTAGCGGTAACGGTGTCAAAAGTAACAGTAGCAGTTCTGTAGCAATCATAATAGTGGCAACAGAAAAGTAACTTAGCAAAGATCAATATGAATTGAGCTTGTAGGCAATGGATCAATGATGGATAATTATTCCAGATGGCATTCATCATGCAACGGTTATAACACATGGTGACATAGAACTAGCTCCAATTCATCAATATAATGTGGGCATGTATTCCGATTATAGTCATATGTGCTTATGGAAAAGAACTTGCATGGCATCTTTTGTCCTACCCTCCCGTGGTAGTGGGGTCCTATTGGAAACTAAGGGATATTAAGGCCTCCTTTTAATAGAGTACCGGACCAAAGCATTAGCACTTAGTGAATACATGAACTCCTCAAACTACGGTCATCACCGGGAAGTGTCCCGACTATTGTCACTCCGGGGTTGCCGGATCATAACACGTAGTAGGTGACTATAACTTGCAAGATAGGATCAAAAACACAAATATATTCATGAAAACATAATAGGTTTAGATTTGAAATCATGGCACTCGGGACCTAGTGACAAGCATTAGGCATAGCAAAGTCATAGCAACATCAGTCTTAGAACATAGTGGATACTAGGGATCAAACCCTAACAAAACTAACTCGATTAGATGGTAAATATCATCCAACCCATCACCGTCCAGCAAGCCGATGATAGTATTACTCACGCACGGCAATGAGTATCATGAAATTGGTGATGGAGGATGGTTGATGATGACGATGGCGACGATTTCCCCTCTCCGGAGCCCCGAACGGACTCCAGATCTGCCCTCTCGAGGAAGAACTAGGCTTGGCGGCGGCTCCGTATCGTAAAACGCGATAAATCCTTCTCTCTGATTTTTTTCTCCCCGAACATTAATTTATGGAGTTGGAGTTGAGGTCGGTGGAGGTCCAGGGGGCCCACAAGGACAGAGGGCGCGCCCCCACCCTTGTGGTCAGGGTGTGGGCCCCCTTCTGTTGATTCTTTCGCCAATATTTTTTATTTATTCCAAAACTGATCTCCGTGAAATTTCAGGTCATTCCGAGAACTTTTATTTCTGCACAAAAATAACACCATGGCAATTCTACTGAAAACAACGTCAGTCCGGGTTAGTTCCATTCAAATCATGCAAGTTAGAGTCCAAAACAAGGGCAAAAGAGTTTGGAAAAGTAGAGACGATGGAGACGTATCAGACAACATGTCGATTATCCTTGGTAGACCCTTTCTGAACACTGCAGGGGCTGTTATCTTTTGTAACAAAAGCAAGGTCACTTTTCATATTAATTGCAATGAGCATACGGTGCATTTTCCGAAGAAACAATTCCAAGTGAATGTTGTAATGTTATTCAAAAATCTCCAACAATCAATATTGGAAGTTTTCAACTACCTCTACCTACTGTCAAAAAGAAATAGGAAGCACTACAAAAAAAGACACATCCGTGACATTTTGGGCCGAATGAAATTTTTTTCTGTCATACATATGACACTTCTATGACGATAATTGTGAGAATACCCGGTATCATCATAGATGTGGTGGGCTCCTACTTCTATGACAAAAAATCATGACAGAAAATGGGCTTTTCGTCCTGGGCGGGCCGGAGACGCAGCTGCATGACATTCTTTAGGCCATCCATGACGGAAAAAACCGTGGTAGAAGCGAGGGGGAGGAAAATTTCGGGGAGTTCCCGGTTACGATGGGAGGTCGGGGGCCGAGCGATGCGCGTTTCTCTCGTACACGTACGCGCGTGTGTGCGAGGCATTGGCTCTAACTGAACCCGAGCGAGACATTGGGCTCTAACTAAACCTGAGCAATTGCACTGCAGGCTACGCGTTACTGAACCCGAGCGATCGATCGATGGCTGTTAACTGAACACGATCGAGCGATTCCTTCGCTACTGCTGCTAACTGAAACCGATCGATGGGATGAACAGTGAGCGTTGTGGGGGGGGGGGGGTTGGATGAACAGTGAGCGGTGGCGTTGCCTCTGGATGAACAGGACCCCGTGGTGTGGTGGAGGGCTGGATGAACAGTAGACGATGGAGGGGTGCCCGTGGAGGGGTGGATGAACAGGACCCCTGGTGTGGAGGGCTGGATGAACAGTAGACAGTGGAGGGGTGCCCGTCGAGGGGTGGTTGAACAGGACCCCGTGGTGTGGAGGGCTGGATGAACGGTAGACGGTGGAGGGATAGTTGAATAGTAGCCAGTGGAGTAGCGCGCGGTGGAGGCTGGATGAACAGGAGCCCGTGGATGAACAGTCGCAGGTGGAGGCTGGAGGAGGTTGACGGTGGATGAACAGTAGCTCGTGGAGGCTGGAGGGGGTCGATGGTAGAGATGAACAGTATCCCGTGGAGTCCCATTTTGCGGTACGCCACACCCCTCCCGATGAACAGGACCCCCGTTTCGACCGTAGCGCTCCAACACAAGTCCGTTTCCTCCGTTTTGCGGTACGCCACACTCCTCCCGATCAACAGGACCACCATTTCGACCATAGGATGTCCGTTTCCTCCATTTTTCGGTACGCCAGACCCCTCCCAATGAACAGGATCCCGTTTCGAACATGGCCGGTCGAACACAAGGCCGTTTCCTCCATTCTGCGGTACGCTAGGCCTTGTTTCCATCGCATGTTCCATTCAAGCCCTCCTGATGAACCCGACGCATTCCGTTGCCTCCCCATGACAAATTCCGTTGCCTCCCCATGAACACGACGACGACGCTGTTTCTCCGTTCCGACCAAGCCATGTCAACGAGCCCTCGCCGTACGTATGCGCGAGTAGGCGTTCGAGACCCCTCCCGTATGTACACATACGTGGGTGTATTTTCTTTCTTGCACCCTGTCCGCCTCTACTACGACACGTGCGCACCTCTACATCCACCAATATATATGTACGTACATGTTCGCGACCAGAATGACAACGCTACGTACGCTTCGACCAGGTGGGTCCTGACTATCAGGCACTTCCTTGCGTGCGAAGATGTAGCTGGTGGGTCCCAGCAGTCAGGGGCAAATGTTTTTTCGTGAAATACGGTGGCCCGTCAGATGGCTCCCCGCTTTCAGGTCAAGGAATAATTATTTTGCACGTAATAAGGAGGCACTTCCTTGTTGCGGCCGTGGACCCAGCTGTCAGCCTCTCCACGTACAGTCCACGTCCGATGGAAGCCGTTCCTTGACCACGTTGACCACGCCGCACCGAGAGCACCAGGGCGGTGGACGACGGCGAGGCCTAGGAAGGGGACGATGCGGAGCCGGGGAAGACGCGGCAATGGATGCCCACGCGTAGAGGAGTACGAGGGCACTGGTTCGCTGCGGTGTGAGGCTGCCATCGCCGCAGAGTAACAGGGGGTGGGAGTAGTAGGGGGCAGTGAGGCATCCGCCGCATCACAACCGGCCACGGGAGGCAGGAGCACGAGGCACGATCGGCGCTGGTTTGGGCTGCTGGAGTAAGAAGACCAGAGGTTGAAGAAGCACTACGGCCGTTGGATGGACATCATACGGTCACTAGAGCTAGAATCGTGCATATTGACTAAGTTGACAAAGTCCTCCGACCCCATCAACTTAGTAGGCCCACAAGTCAGCTTGCCACTATACTGGGTCCCAGCTAACAGGGGGAGTATTCATTTTTTTTGTGCGTAATAAGGAGGCACTTTCTTGCATGCGAAGATATAGCTGGTGGGTCCGAGCTGTCAGCGGCGGTAACGTTCTTTTCGCGAAATACAGAGGCCCTTTCGATGGGTCCCTGATGTCAGGTGGAGGAATCATTATTTTGCGCGTAATAAGGAGGCATTTCCTTGCGTGCGGCCGTGGACCCAGCTGTCTGCCTCTCCACGTACACTCCACTTCAGATGCATGTCGGTCGTTGACCACGTTGACCAAGCCGCGCCGAGAGCACCAGGGCGGTGGACGACGGCGAGGCCTAGGAAGGGAACGACACGGAAGCAGGGGAGTACGACTGTACGAGGGTTTACTGGTTCGTCTGCCGTCGCCGGAGAATAACAGCAGGTGTGGGTGAGTAGAGGGATGGCTAGGCCAGCGATGGGAGTACGGTGGCGTGGTGAGGCCTGCGCGGCAGTACACCCGGCCGTGGGGAGGAGGGAGCAGGCAGTCCCGCCAGCGCATGTTTGAGCGGCTGGAGCAGGAAGAGCAGAGATTGAAGAAGCACGACGGCCGTTGGATGGACACCCAACAGTCACTACTTGTGCATCAACCTTTTTTTAGGAAAGCCTCAAATGTGTGGAAAACAGCACACAACCCATCTGCCATTATTTCTAATAATTTTCAGCCCATTTGCTAATTCTTAAGGTTTTTTTTGGAGCCCATATTCTTTTTGTTAGCATTACAGCCCAAATTGTGACCACGGTTAAAAAATTATATGAAATTTTGCATATTTCGGTGCGGTCCGAACTGTTTTTAATCCCGAAATTTCGACTCACATTCAAATTGATTTAAAAAATAAATGTATATCAATATAAAATCCACTCCACGCATAAAAATTAATGTAATTTAAAATCTTGAAATGAAAAAAAAGATATTTGAAACTAATTGCCGGTTTGATGTGTTTTAAAAATGTACAACCCATTTCTCATTACTGATGGGCCATTTTCTCGGCCAGCCGAATGAAAGCTCTCCTTGTCTTGAAAGATTTGCAGCCCAACAGGCCTGATAAAGCGACTTGCTTGGCAAATCACAAAAAAACAGGGCTTTTGCCGTGGACCCAGCTGTCAGCCTCTCCACGTACTGTACTCTTCCGATGGAAGTCGTTCCTTGACCACATCGCGCGGAGAGCACCATGGCGGTGGACGACGGCGAGGCCTAGGAAGGGGACGACGCAGAGCCAAGGAGGACGCGGCAGTGGAAGCCCGCGCAGAGAGGAGTACGAGGGTTCATTGGTTCGGCTCCGGTGTGAGGCTGCCGTAGCCGCATGGCCTGGCCAGCGGTGGGAATAGTAGGGGGTGGTGAGGCCTCCACGGCAGCATAGCCGACCACGGGAGGCAGGAGCATGCGGCACGACCGGCACTGCTTTGGGCGGCTGGAGCAAGAAGACCAGAGGTTGAAGAAGCACTATGGCCATTGGATGGACATCGTACGGTCACTGGAGCTAGAATCGTTCATATTGACTAAGTTGACAAAGCCCTCCGTCCCCGTCAACTTTGTTGGCCCACAAGTCATCCTCCCACTATGGTGGGTCCCAGCTAGCAGAGGGTATTCATTTTTTGTGCGTAATAAGGAGGCACTTCCTTGCGTGTGAAGATATAGCTGGTGGGTCCGACATGTCAGTGGGGGGAACGTTTTTTTCGCGAAATACAGAGGCCCTTCCGGTGGGTCCCAGCTGTCAGGTGGAGGAATCATTATTTTGCGCGTACAGTCCACGGCCGATGGATGTCGTTCGTTGACCAAGTTGACCAGGCCGCGCCGAGAGCACCGTGTCGATGGATGACGGCGAGGCCTAGGAAGGGAACGACACGGAGTCAGGGAAGACTCGGCAATGGTTGCCCACGCGGTGGGGAGTACGAGGGTTTACTGGTCCGGCTGCCATCGCCGGAAAATAACATGAGGTGTGGGTGAGTAGAGGAATGGCCTGGCCAACAATGAAGTAGGGTGGGGTGGTGCCGCCTGTGCGGCAGCACAGCCGACCATGGGTGGCGGGAGCAGGTAGTCCCACCGGAGCTGGTTTGGGCGGCTGGAGCAAGAAGATTAGATATTGAAGAAGCAGCACGGCCGTTGGATTAACATCCAACGGTCACTTCTGCTAGAATCGTTTATGGACTAAGTTGACAAAGCCAAAGTACATGTCAACCTAGTAGACCCACAATTCAGCCTCCAAATCTGTCCCAAACAGCATACAACCTGAAATTTCTAGCCATATTCAAATTAATTTTAAATCTAAATATACCTTAATTTAAATTCAATGAAATTTTACCCGCACAAAAACAATGAAATTTAAAATATCAAAATCCAAAAGAAAACAGTATTTTGGAACTAACTGTCTGTTTTGCTGTATTTTTTCATTTTACAGCCCATTTATTATTACTTATAGCCCATTTCTTATTACTTATAGCCCATTTTCTGGGCAAAATGCATCCCTCCTCGTATTGAAAGATTTCCGGCCCAGCAGGGCGTAGAAAAGCAAGTAGGCCTACGTTGGTTATTCTGCAAAAAAGAAAATAGCTGGCTAGCGATTTTCAGAAAGGAAAAAAACAAACTGGGCTGGTCATGTGCTAAACATATGAAATAAAAGCCTGGGCTATACGGGCCACGGGTCCCGCACAACCCAGTTGATACCCTTCTCCGTCCTGAAAAAACAAAATTACTGCGTGCGCTGCTGGGTCCCTACTGTCATCCTCACCATGTACAGTCATCTCCTTACTCCTCTCGGTTGTTGACCATGTTGACAACATCGGAGGGCGACGCCGCGGTGAGTGAACCAAGGTGGAGGACGATGGTGAGGCCTCAGATGGGAACGAACAGGAGCCGGGGCAGATCACAGCCAGCCGTGGGAGGCAGGAGCAGGCGGTCCCGCCGGCGCTAATTTGGCATTCGGTTCAACTAAAGTTGGAGAGACAGTCTTCCGCAAGCCATCTATGTGCAAAGCACGTCGAGGGAACCGGTCTCACGTAAGAGTACGCGTAAGGTTGGTCCGGATCGCCTCGTCCAACAATACCGCCGAACCAAAGTATGACATGCTGGTAGGCAGTATGACTTATATCGCCCACAACTCACTTGTGTTCTACTCGTGCAAATAACATCAAACCATAAAAACCTAGGCTCGGATGCCACTGTTGGGGAACGTAGTAATTTCAAAAAAATTCCTACGCACATGCAAGATCATGGTGATGCATAGCAACGAGAGGGGAGAGTGTTGTCTACGTACCCTCGTAGACCGAAAACGGAAGCGTTATATCAACGCGGTTGATGTAGTCGTACGTCTTCACGATCCGACCGATCCAAGCACCGTTACTCCGGCACCTCCGAGTTCTTGGCACACGTTCAGCTCGATGACGTTCCCCGGGCTCCGACCCAGCAAAGCTTCGGGGAAGAGTTCCGTCAGCACGACGGCGTGGTGACGATCTTGATGTTCTACTGTCGCAGGGCTTCGCCTAAGCACCGCTACAATATGACCGAGGTGGGATATGGTGGAGGGGGGCACCGCACACGGCTAAGGAACGATCTCAATGATCAACTTGTGTGTCCATGGGGTGCCCCCTGCCCCCGTATATAAAGGAGCAAGGGAGGGAGGAGGCCGGCCCTAGGTTTGGGCGCGCCAGGGGAGTCCTACTCCCACCGGGAGTAGGATTCCACCTTTCCTAGTCCAACTAGGTCAAGGGGGGAAAGAGGGGAAGAGGGGAAGGAAGGGAGAGAGGGGCCGCGCCCCAAACCCCTTGTCCAATTCGGACTGGGCTTGGGAGGGGCGCGCGCCACCTCCTGGTCCTTCCCACTAAGGCCCATCAAGGCCCATTGCTTCTTCCTCGTATTCCCGTAACTCCCCGGTACCTCCGAAAATACCCGAACCACTCAGAACCCTTCCGATGTCCGAATATAGTCGTCCAATATCTCGATCTTTACGTCTCGACCATTTCGGGACTCCTCGTCATGTCCCCGATCTCATCCGGGACTCCGAACTCCTTCGGTACATCAAAACTCATAAACTCATTATATAACTGTCATCGAAACCTTAAGCGTGCGGACCCTACGGTTCGAGAACAATGTAGACATGACCGAGACACGTCTCCGGTCAATAACCAATAGCGGGACCTGGATGCCCATATTGGCTCCTACATATTCTACGAAGATCTTTATCGGTCAGACCGCATAACAACATACGTTGTTCCCTTTGTCATCGGTATGTTACTTACCCAAGACTCGATCGTCGGTATCCAATACCTAGTTCAATCTCGTTACCGGTAAGTCTCTTTACTCGTTCCGTAATACATCATCTCACAACTAACACATTAGTTGCAATGCTTGCAAGGCTTATGTGATGTGCATTACCGAGAGGGCCCAGAGATACCTCTCCGACAATCAGAGTGACAAATCCTAATCTTGAAATACGCCAACCCAACATCTACCTTTGGAGACACCTATAGTACTCCTTTATAATCACCCAGTTACGTTGTGACGTTTGGTAGCACCCAAAGTGTTCCTCCGGCAAACGGGAGTTGCATAATCTCATAGTCAAAGGAACATGTATAAGTCATGAAGAAAGCAATAGCAACATACTAAACGATCGGGTGCTAAGCTAATGAAATGGGTCATGTCAATCAGATCATTCAACTAATGATGTGACCTCGTTAATCAAATAACAACTCTTTGTCTATGGTTAGGAAACATAACCATCTTTGGTTAACGAGCTAGTCAAGTAGAGGCATACTAGTGACACTCTGTTTGTCTATGTATTCACACATGTATTATGTTTCCGGTTAATACAATTCTAGCATGAATAATAAACATTTATCATGATATATAAGGAAATAAATAATAACTTTATTATTGCCTCTAGGGCATATTTCCTTCAGACAGCAAAGAAGACACGTGGCATCCAGCTGTGCTTCCTGGGAGCTGACCCATTTGGCCAGTTTGCCTACAGTGGCAGACGACAAAGACTTCGCCATCAGTGGCAGACGGCAAAGAACCTGCCATGCAGTGACGTGTAGATGACATCATACGGCGGACGACAAAGACACTAGAAATTTTGCCGTCAGCGGCGGACGGCAAAGGCCTGCCGTTAGCCACTTAATGGACTGACAGCACAATTATTGCCGTCCGCTCTCTTTGCCATCCGCCGCGGACGGCAAAGGGCCTTTGCCGTCAGCCACCAGAAAGCAGATGGCAAAGTAGCTGTTTACCGTAGCCTACGTTGCCGGAGCCTTTTGCCGTCCACGGCTGACGGCAAAGGCCTTTGCTGTCCGCCGTTCATGCCTTTGCCGTCCGCCATTGCAGACGGCAAAATGGCTGATTCCTGTAGTTGACGGGCATGAACTTTAGTGGGCCCATTTAGTTGACGAGTCGTTAATATAGCGAAAGCTCGATTGGGCCACAATTATTCGAATGAGCCAATGGGCCATTAGAAGGCCTAAAATAGACCCCAGTTAATGCTTAACCCATTTTCATATCGGGCCGGTCAAAATCCAAGCAAGCCATAAGTGGTTCGATAAACAACACGAGTCGTTAATAGGCCGAAAGTCAGGTCGGGCTAGAATTGTGCCATGGAGAACATAGGCCGCTAAGAGGCCAAAAGTTAGGCCGAACCGTAAACGGCACAACTCTGATGTGGCGGTGTTAATAGGCCGAAAGACACATCGGGCTAGAATTGGACCATGAAGAACATGGACCGCTAAGAGGACAAAAGTCAGGTCGGACCATAAATGGCACAATTCCTATGTGGGATGTTAACAGGCTGAAAGACACACCGGGCAGGAAATTGGCCCAACTTTAGAATGGGTCGCTGAAAGGCTGAAAGACGTATGGCCAGAAACTTGGCCCATCTCTAGAATGGGCCGCTAAGAGGACGAAAGAACCCCGGGCCGCATTTGGTCCCCAAGATAGGGCGGGCTATTAACGCACTTGAGCTGACGATGGGCTGCAATGGTGTCAAATAGTTGACGGACTGAATTGGCAGAACTCATATGGGTCATGGCCCTAAATGGGCCAGATGCAAGTAGGCCCTAAATGGGCTGGCCTTTTTAACCTAGATGGGTCACTGTTGGGCCGTGCCATGTGTCACCATTTCCTAGGTGCGTCTCATCCATTGAACGAATGATATCTATCGCAACAGCAAGCTAACACGTGGTACCGTTGGCGAATGAGAATTTTGCATGTGGAAAATCGCCATTGGTCAGGGTTGTTAATGGGTTATTGGGTCCAAACCCGCACCCGATAGCCTAATGGCGACCCGTTACAGTGTATGCCACGTGTCGGTTACCCTTGACAAAAACACTTCCATGACGTGCCATTTATCGTCATGGAAGTGGACACTTTCGTGATGATAATTTGAGTATTGTCATGGAACACTTCTACGACAACACATGTATGACTATCTTAATTATGTCATAAAATCATCAGGGGTGTACATGCATGACAGAAAGCGTGACCTCCTGTCACAAACACGTATCATCACGGACGTATTTTTTTGTAGTGGAGGCATCAGCTAAAATAGGACCGCCGTAGACCTTATTAGGAGAAGTTGCCGAGGAAGAAGACCCACGAGCCCGACATTAGGAAGCCCACATCCTCCCAAATTTTTTAGGACACTTCTTCTTTCGTTTTCCTCCTTGTCTGCACCTTAGACTAAGTACCGCCATTATTATGCTCCCTGCCCCGAGAAAGCCTCGCTTGCTATCCGAAACACAACGGTGTCATCGACCCGCTGTCACATCCCTAGCTAGTCACTGCTTGTCCTTGCATCAATCTTCATGCATTGTACTTAAATTTATGAAAGTTGAATTGGGGAAAGTGGAAAGCCTCAGAAATCATTTCAGAAATAATCAACATTAAAATCTCTTCAAAGAAGTCCAATAAAATGTTCCTCTTAGTCTCGGAAAATATTGGCAAGAGGTAAAATTCAAAACAATATTTTTGCAATATCAGAGATATTTATTTTGGGCCTTTGAATTAAATCAATAACTATTTGCATTTGATGTATATTTGTTAAATAATTAACATATGTCCAATAATTCTGATCTTTGGTGAAGGGCTTCGGAATAATCCAATTAGTCCCTACAAAATTTATCAGAAGAAAATAGAATGGTTTAGTTCCTAAAACTAAATCAAAACAAATGACAGAAAAGAAATAAAAGAGGAAAGGCCACTGGGCCACTTACCTGGACCTACCTGGCCCAACTCCATCTGGCGGCCCAACCCATTAGGCGAAGCGGCTGTCTTCAACCTCTGCCAGTAGGCAGAGGCATGTCGACACGCGCGCGATTGCCGTGGCCAGCTCCCTGCCTGCTTCCTCCTTCCCCCGACCCATTCGAGCGCCGCAGACACACCCAGTACCCCCTGCACCTCTCCCCTCTCTCCCCTGGACCCCTTCCCCTCCTCTGCTCTCTGTGCGGCACCACCGAACACACCTGCTGCCGCCGACGAGCACCACCACGGCCACCGGCCTCCACACGCCTCTACGACGCGCCAAGAAGCTCCACCGTCGACCTTTACACCGTCTTCGCCAAGCCACATGAGCGGACGCGCCCTGTAGTGGCTTCCCCGACCTCTCTTCAAGCTTCGACCGCCGAGATCGCCGGCGACCGTGTGCCCTCCCTAACGCCTCCCCAAGTTCCTCGTCCGCCCCGTTCAAACCTCCGTGAGCTCCTGCCACTAACCCGTCTCCTCCCCGCGTTATTTGCACCATGTAGCCGCCGATTCCACTGGAGCCGTGAGCTCGGCTCCGCCGGCCAAGTCGCCATCGGGGCCACAGCCACCGCAGCTTGTGTCCGAGCATACCACCGTGCTCAGCATGTTCTCTGAAGCCCGTAGCCACCCGCAGCGCCTCCTCCCGAGCTCTGTAGCGCCACTCCGAGAATGCCCGAGCTGCTGTCGGCGCTGAATCTCGTCGCCGACCACTTTTTCGGCCACCCCAGCTCGCCCGGTTTGCACCGTTGGATGTGTGGGATCACCAGCAGCTCATAGATGCTCTCCGTCGTCAATTTGGAAGCTGGAGGAGCGAACCCGAGCCCCTCCGCCGCACCTGTCGTCGCCGGCATCGAGCCGCCAGTGAGTTAGCCTTAGTTGACCAGGGGTTGACCTCCCTGGGTCTATGACATGCGGGCCCTACCCGGCTAATTAACCTAGTTTAGGTTTAAACGTAATTAGTTTAACCTAGGTTAGTGTTAACTAAGTTTAGTTAGTTTAGTTAATCACTGACGTGCGGAACCCATAGGTCAGGTTTGACCTGGAGCGGTCAGTTGACCTGCTGACGTCACACTGACGTAATGATGATGCAGTAATCACTTTTCTGGATTTTAAATAAATCTAAACGACTTATTTATTTCAGAAAAGCTTTAAAACTTCTAAAAATCATAGAAAATAAACCATAGCTCAGAATGAAATAATTTATGTATGAAAAATTATCAGAAAAATACAAAGGATCTGTTATGGCATTTCCATGCATGTTTGAGAAACTTATGCCTGCTGATTAGGTCAAATCAATTAAATGGCATTTGAATATCCACATATGGAGTTTTAATTTGAACCTTTGGTTCAAACCAACTTCATTTAAATCACTGTTAGTTGCAATAGCTCAAATCACAGCATGTTGCCATGTCATGACCATGCATCATATTGTTGCATTGCATTGATTGTGTTCTTCTCTGTTGCCGGTGGTTGTTCCCCCTTGGTAGACGTATGTTCCAACGATGAGATCGATGACACCGATGAAGAGCTATACTATCTTCAGAAGTGCCAGGCAAGCAAAACCCCCTTGTTCATTCCGATACAATCCCATTCTCTCGCTCCTGCTCTCTTTTACTGCATTAGGACAACAACGATTGATCTGTTACATGCTGTAGTAGTTGAACCCCTTTCCTCTGCATGACCTGTCTTTGCCATAGTAAATAGTTGAAACCCACTAGCATGAGTAGGAGTTGTTTGAGCCATGATGTGCGCACCCATTCACGCTTGTTTGTCATGCCTGCTACTGCTTAGAGTTGAGTCAGGTCTGATTCATCGGGGTGAATTGGAATGTTGTGAACATGCCCCACTGTTGAGAGCTAAGTGTGTGTGAACACGATTTGGTAAAGGTAGCGGTGAGAGGCCATGTAGGAGTACATGGTGGGTTGTCTCATTGAAACCGTCCTTAGGAACTGAGTTCTGTGTCTGTGATCCAAGACAGCTGCTACCACACATTGGGTTCCGGTAACTCGACCCCTCTCGGCTTATTAATCAACTCGATCTCTGTCCAGGAGTTGCAACTAGTTTCTGGTGTTTGTAGGTAGTGTTAGTTGTCTACTAAGTGGCACTCGGTATAGGTGGGCTTGGGACAGACTAGGCACCGTGGTTGGGTATACCAAGCGTCGCCCATTTGGAGGGCTTTGGGAACCCTGTAAACATCGTTTGCGGCCGTGAGTGACACCCCGGATGGATATCCATGCAGATGGAACCCGAATAGGTGATAAACCTGGACTAGAGACTTGTGTGGTTAGTCAGGTCGTGGCCGACTCCCTCGACATGCTTCCGCTTGAAGGTTGCCTAGATACACGGCGTGTACATGGTGGTAAGTGGCCAGAGCGTGTGTGAAGAAGTACACCCCTGCAGGGTTAACATGATCTATTCGAATAGCTCTGTCCGCGGTAAAGGACTGCTGGGTTGCTTGGTATATGTGGGATCCGACAACCTAGTTGTTTATTCTTGGTAGCCTCTCTTATCGGGAAAAGTCTCCTAGTGCTTCCAATGAGCCATGGTAGCTTGCTACTGCTCCGGAACACTTAGGCTGGCCAGTATGTGTCCTTCTTCGTTCCTGTGTCTGTCCCTTCGAGGAAATGTCACACGTTGTTACTTTAAGTCCTTGTAGCTTGCTACGACTTGGGTTCATACATTGATGACCGACACGTTCGTTGCTGGGTCATGTATGCCTATCCCTGTAAGTTAGTGCCACTTTGGGTTTACAACTAGTCATGTCGGCCCGGGTTCTCTATCATATGGATGCTAGCGACACTATCATATACGTGAGCCAAAAGGCGCAAACGGTCCCGGGCCAGGTAAGGTGGCACCTGTGGGAATACCGTGCATGAGGCCGCAAAGTGATATGATGTGTTACATGCTAGATCGGGGTCCTGACACCCGCCGCGCATCGACATCGTCATTGAGGGAGTCCTGGATTAGGGGTCCTCGGGTGTCTGTGCTATTTGATATGCGCCGGACTGATGGGCTGTGAAGATACAAGCAGAAGACTTTCTCCCTGTGTCCGGGTAGGACTCCCCTATGCGTGGATGGCAAGATTGGTGTCCGGGTATGTTATTTCCTTCCCTCACAAACCGACTCTGTACAACCCTAGGTCCCTCTGATGTGTATATAAACTGGCGGGTTTAGTTCGTCGAGGCTATCAGAATTCTCATAGGCTAGACAACTAGGGTTTAGCCATTACGATCTCGAGGTAGATCAACACTTGTAACCCTTATACGCATTGAATATAATCAAGCAGTAAGTAGTGTTTTACCTCCTTTAAGAGGGCCCGAACCTGGGTAAACATTGTGTCCCCTTTGTCTCATGTTACCATTGATCCTGAGACGCACAGTTCGGGACCCCCTACCCGAGATCTGTCGGTTTTGACGCCGACATTGGTGCTTTCATTGGGAGTTCCACTATGTCTTCAACAGAAGGATCGATGGCTCAGCTTGTCAGCAATGATGACGCCGTTGCCGGGGAAACTTTTCTCCCTGGCCAACTCTTTGTGTTTGGTCGCTTTGCTCTGTGTGCCAATTCAACTGGTCACCTTGAGCAGATCGACAGCTACTCCCCTGGTCATTAGATCAGGTTTGGAAGCTTGAACTACATTGCTGATACCTGAGGAGACTTGATCTTCAAAGGGTTCTCGGCCCCGGCCGTCGCTCCTCATCTACATGAAGGAAGCCCGTCGGATCCACTGTCAGATTCCGCTCAAGGATCGGCCTTCATACTCGCCCTGGCCTTAGATCCAGAGCGGACCACTCTGTCAGAAAACGGGAGGTTAAGCCCCGCCGGACTCTCTCCTGTTATGGAGCTCCCTACGGAGACTTGGAGGTAACCATGTTGTCAATAGGCCTGGAGTCCAACAAGACTCTCTCTGTCATCGCGAAGCCGGATTCATCCCTGGAGGCCAACTCTGAACTCTCGAGGTCTGCGTCCACTAAGCATGGACGAGTGGCATCTACCAGGTCTAGCCCCGCAGATCCTTAGTTACCCATCCACTTTTCACTTCTAAACGAAGCTCTGGACTTAATGCGATCCCTCGCCATCACGGAAGCGGTGCTTCTGAAGTACGCCCAACCCGAACTAGGGGCTGAGAGCATGGAATTTTGCATCCCACCCACCACCTATTTAATAGCCACTGTCGAGGACCTAACCGACATGCTAGACTATGCCGCCGAAGACATCGAAGCTATGGACGACGATACCAGAGCTGAACCAGGCCCAAACCTGCCTATCATCGGTGTTGGATGGCCACTTCTACATACGACGTATACATGGTGGATACGCCCAAAAAGGACGACGATGGCACTCAGGATTCAATCGAGGACAAGGCCCTCAAGGGACCTACAAAGCGCCGACTTCAGCGGCGCCGCTCACAATCACATCGGGAAAAGGAAAGTAATACCGGTACCGGAGACAAAAACACCCCGGACAATGCCGAAGACTCGGACCACCACGTCGAGCCTGCGTTCGAGCAGGATGAGTGGGAAGAAGGACTAGTCAACCCAGATGAACTTGTCGATCATGAGGATTCGAAGGATAGCAACTATCTACCGCCTCTGAGGAGGATACTAGCCTCGGTAATGAAGAATTTATCGTACCAGAGGAACCCCTCAAACAAGAACGCTTCAAGCGACAGCTTATCGCCACTACGAGGAGCCTGAAAAATAAACAACAACAGCTTCAAGCCAAACAGGATACGCTCAATGACAGATGGACCAAGGTCATGGCTGCCAAGAACACGACCTTGAGTGCCCAACAAAGAGCTACCCAAAGCGCAGGCTACTACCACAATTTGACGACGAGGCCCTCTAGCCAAGACCATCAAAATACAACAATGCTGATCAACCATACTGACCACCACGTGGACGAGACAAAATGGCTAATTATGCCAAATACTAGCCCGCGCCACCCCGCCATAGAGGCAAAGAGGCATCGGCTCCGGGTTACACATACGATTTATGTCAGGACCGGGACAATAGAGCCGACCATACCAGATCAATCTACGGATCAAGGGGACGTGCTCCGACACGAGATGATGGCCATCAAGCCTGGCGCGATAATGATAACCAAATTCGGGCCGAGAACCGAATACGGACATCATCCTAACTCTGTCGTGATGTGGCCCGATATAGAGGCGCCGCACACCCCATGTACTTTACCGATGAGGTAATGCAACACCAATTTCCAGAAGGGTTTAAACCCGTTAACCCCGAGGCATACGATGGAACCACAGATCCCATTGTATGGATTGAAGATTTTCTTCTCCACATTCATATGGCTCGTGGCGATGATCTCCACGCCATTAAATACCTTCCCCTCAAATTAAAAGGACCAACACGACACTGGCTGAATAGCCTCCCAGAGAACTCCATTAGTACTTGGGAGGACTTGGAGGATTCATTTCGAGATAACTTCCAACTCACATACGTCCGGCCACCGGACGCTGACGACCTCAGTCACATAGTCCAGCAACCAGGAGAGTCAGCCCACAAACTCTGGACTCAGTTCCTAATTAAAAAGAACCAAATTGTTGATTGTCCGGACGCCGAAGCTTTAGCGGCCTTTAAGCACAGCGTCCACGACGAATGGCTTGCCCGACACCTTGGTCAGGAAAATCCAAAGTCTATGGCAACATGGACTACACTCATGACCCGCTTTTGCATAGGCGAAGATAACTGGCTGGCTCATAGAAGCAACAGTACCAACAATAGAAAGCCGTGACGCAACAAAAATAAGCATCAGAACAACAATGAAGAAATCGAGGATACGACGGTCAACGCCGGATTCAGCGGCTGCAAACCCGGTCAGCGGAGGAAGCCATTCTAAGGAAATAGGGACGGCCCGTCCAACTTGGATAAAATACTGGATAGGCCTTGTCAAATCCATGGCACCCCTAACAAGCCTGCTAACCACACCAACAGAAACTGCTGGGTTTTTAAGCAGGCCGGTAAATTAAAAACCGAACACAAGGGGAAAGGGCCTCAAAGCGAGGACGATGATGAACCCCATCCTCCGAACACAGGGGGGCAGAAGAAGTTTCCCCCCGAGGTGAAAATAGTGATCATGATATATGTCACACATATCCCATAGAGGGAGCGCAAGCGCGCACTAAGGGACGTCTACACCGTAAGCCTGTCGCCCTAAAATTCAACCCATGGTCGGCTTGTCCGATCACCTTCGATCGCAGGGACCATCCAACTAGTATTCGCCATGGAGGTTTGGTGGCCCTGGTAATCGATCCCATCATTGATGGGTACCATCTCACTAGGGTCCTTATGGATGGTGGCAGCAGTCCGAACCTGATCTATCAAAACAATGTCCGCAAGATGGGTATTGACCCGTCAAGAATTAAGCCTAGCAATACTACCTTTAAAGGAGTAATACCCGACGTCGAGGCCCAGTGTATAGGCTCCTTAACATTGGAAGTAGTCTTCGGTTCCCCGGACAATTTCCAAAGCGAAGACTTGATCTTCGATATCGTCCCTTTCCGCAGTGGCTACCATGTACTACTCAGACAAACTGCTTTTGCCCGTTTCAATGCGGTCCCATATTATGCTTATTTAAAGCTTAAAATGGCCGGACCGTGCGGCATCATCACAGTCAACGGAAACATGGAGCGCTCCCTCCATACCGAGGAGCACATTGTAGCCCTCGCAACCGAAGTACAGAACGACTTCATCAAGCTGAACAACTCGTCGGCCATTAAAACCCCTAACACTACCAAGCGAGTCCGGTCCACATTACAGCATGACAGCTCGGCTCCTCCGATCGCCCCATAAGGTCGTAGCTTACGTATTGCGCGTGCATAATTATGCACTTAAAATACCTTGGGCCACATCGGAGGCATATTGCGGAAAAAGGTATATAGTATGGCTTGACCCTATTTGGACCTTACCCTTTTTTCTCCCTTTCTTTTTCTTTACCTACAGGTTCGTTAAAACCTGCTTAATCTGCGGTTGTACAGGGGCTACTCTCTATAACTCCCCTTTCTTATGCACGACCATCAACTTCTCCCCTCAAGGGATTTACAACCAAGGTGAAATAGTGCAGACATGCAACAGGGCAACATTCAGATCTTCAAGCCGCTACTTTTTCCAACAGCCCTATGTAAAACTTTCCCTTGTGTAAACTCTCGGCATGTAAAATAGCCTTAATATTCATGGCATTATCTGTGATAGCACGTCTTGACGTATTATACAGGATATAAAGGAAACATTTGATCACCACTTTTGTTTGGTACTGACTTCTTTCGTCATCTGTATTCCCTCCTTACTTCAGATTGCCACTCGTGCTTTAGTCCGGTCGTAACACTGGGGGTTGTATGCAGATCCGCATCCTTTGAAAGTCTAAACACCTATAGGGTACTCTCCGGCATCCCGAATATTGCACTATATGAATTGGCTCTGAATCATGTCTTTGGTCTATACTTGGGTTGCCTGGCTCCTATGCTTACCACCTTACGTTTCGCTCGTTCGGCTAAGGTCATAAAGGGAGAACTACTGCGATTGTATTTCTGGTTCGTCCGGTCAAATACCTCAGTAGAGAAAGCCGAAAACTGACTATCATGATAAGGCGAGAGCTGGTCAGCGATTCAGCGACCTAGTTTTATACTAGAAATCGTTGGTGATTTATTCTGTATTATACGAGGGTGTCGGTGTCAAAACCGGTGGATCTCGGGTAGGGGGTCCCGAACTGTGCGTCTAGGCGGATGATAACAGGAGACGAGGGACACAATGTTTTTACCCAGGTTCGGGCCCTCTCGATGGAGGTAAAACCCTACTGCTGCTTGATTAATATTGATGATATGGGTAGTACAAGAGTGAATCTACCACGAGATCCGAGAGGCTAAACCCTAGAAGCTAGCCTATGGTATGATTGTTGTTGCTATGTTGTCCTACGGATTAAACCCTCCGGTTTATATAGACACAGGAGGGGCTAGGGTTACACAGAGTCGGTTACAACGGAAGGAGATCTACATATCCGTATCGCCAAGCTTGCCTTCAACGCCAAGAAAAGTCCCATCCAGACACGGGAAGAAGTCTTCAATCTTGTATCTTCATGATCCAAGAGTCCAGCCAAAGGATATAGTCCGGCTACCCGGACACCCCCTAATCCAGGACTCCCTCAGTAGCCCCTGAACCAGGCTTCAATGACGATAAGTCCAGCGCGCAGATTGTCTTCGGCATTGCAAGGCGGGTTCCTCCTCCGAATATTTCACATAAGATTTGAATACAAGAATAGTGTCCAGCTCTGCAAAATAAATTCCACATACTGCCATAGAGAGAATAGTATTTACACAAATCTAGTCTGCTGAAGTATTTCGTGGCGTGACATCACACCACAGCCAAGCCTTTATTTGAATCGTTTTTACTGTCCCACCTCAGCACATTTAGCGAGGCGGTTTCCTTGGCACGTCCTGTCGAAGCAGAGATCGTGTCCCCTTATTCCGGGATTCTCATCAATACGGGCGTGGGTAACCCAACCGCGCCATTGATTACGGCGCTTGGGAGATAAGCGAGTTTTACCAGGCTGGTGGGGACGCACAGTTTCGTCCACCCATATAAGGGCATAAGGATCCGCCTTCTTCACCCACGCCTTCTTCCTCCTTTGCTCATCCATTTTCGCACACTCGAGCTTCAGCGCCCAAGTCCGCATTTTCTTCCTCCACCTTCTCCAAGCATGTCTGGAGCGGGAAGCAAGTGGATGGTCTCCTCCGTCACGGAGCGAGACATCAAAAAGTTGAGGAGAGCCAGATACTTGCCCGACGACATCGCGCACCAGCTCCCCGATGAGGGGCAACTCATCCCCACCCCCAGGCCCCATGAGAGGGTCGTCTTCCTTACCCATTTCCTCCGCGGACTGGGATTTGCCCTCCATTAATTCGTCGGGGGTTCATGTTCTACTACGGCCTGGACTTCCACGATCTGGCCCCAAACTTCATCCTCAACATCTCGCCGTTTATCATCGTGTGCGAGGCCTTCCTCTGCATCCGGCCCCACTTCGGCTTATGGCTGAAGGCCTTCAACGTCAAGCCGAAGGTTGTGGGCGGCCGCCAAGTGGAGTGCGGAGGCGCCATGGTGGGCAAGATGCCCAACGTCCTATCGCTCGAGGGCTCCTTCGTGGAGACCATAAAGGGGTGGCAACCGGGGTGGTTCTACATCACCGAGCCGCGTGATCCTAAATGGGTCGCAGTCCCCGAGTTCCGATCTGGAGCCCCTACTCGGCTCACCTCCTGGAAAGAGAAGGGCATGTTGTCGGTGTCAAAACCGGCGGATCTCGGGTAGGGAGTCCCGAACTGTGCGTCTAGGCGGATGGTAACAGGAGGTAGGGGACACGATGTTTTACCCAGGTTCGGGCCCTCTTGATGGAGGTAAAACCCTACGTCCTGCTTGATTAATATTGATGATATGGGTAGTACAAGAGTAGATCTACCACGAGATCAAGGAGGCTAAACCCTAGAAGCTAGCCTATGGTATGTTGTTCTGTCCTAAGGACTAAAACCCTCCGGTTTATATAGACACCGGAGAGGGTTAGGGTTACATAGAGTCGGTTACAATGGTAGGAGATCTACATATCCGTATCGCCAAGCTTGCCTTCCATGCCAAGGAAAGTCCCATCTGGACATGGGACGAAGTCTTCAATCTTGTATCTTCATAGTCCAGTAGTCCGGCTAAAGGTATAGTCCGGCTATCCGGACACCCCCTAATCCGGGACTCCCTCACCTGCTGTGGGGTAGTTCGGAGGAGGTGACCGGACTCCAAACGTGTGTCCGGAACCTAGTGAGCAAGAAGCTCAAGCTAGTCATTGTAGTCCAGGTTATGCTCATCCGCCGGATCCTCCCGTGTCAACAACGGGCTTTCAACTTATGGGAGTTCCACTTGGCCCAGCACCAAACTCTGAGCCGGCTCTTCGACACAATGTAAGAAGATGCCTGGAAGGTGCTGTTCAAGGGTGCCGAGGCTCCTGCTTCCGCCACTGAGGTTACAATGGTAGGAGATCTACATATCCGTATCGCCAAGCTTGCCTTCCACACCAAGGAAAGTCCCTTCCGGACATGGGACGAAGTCTTCAATCTTGTATCTTCATAGACCAGGAGTCCGGCTGAAGGTATAGTCCGGCTATCCGGACACCCCCTAATCCAGGACTCCCTCAGTAGCCCCTGAACCAGGCTTCAATGACGACGAGTCCGGCGCGCAGATTGTCTTCGGCATTGCAAGGCGGGTTCCTCCTCCAAGTACTTCATAGAAGATTTTGAACACAAAGGATAGTGTCAGGCTCTGCAAAATAAGTTTCCACATATTGCCATAGAGAGAATAATATTTACACAAATCTAATCTACTGACGTATTCCGTAGAGCGACATCTCACTACGGCCAAGCCTTTATTCAAATCGTTTTTACTCCCCCACCTCAGCGCGTTTCTCGATGCGGTTTCCTTGGCATGTCTTGTCAAAGCAGAGATCGTGTCCCCTTTATTTATGGGATTCTCATCAATACGGACGTGGGTAACCCAACCGCGCCATTGATTAAGGCGCTTGGGAGATAAGCGAGTTTTATCAGGCTGGTGGGGACGCATAGCCGCATCCGCCCATATAAGGGGATAAGGATCCACCTTTTCACCTACACCTTCTTCCTCCTTTGCCTATCCATCTTCTGCGCACTCGAGCTCTAGCGCCCAAGCCTGCATTCCCCACCTCGACCTTCTCAAGTCATGTCCGGAGCGGGAGGCAAGTGGATGGTCTCCTCCGTCACGGAGGGGCACATCAAAAACTGAGGTAGGCCGGATACTTGTCTAACGACATCGCGCACCGGCTTCCCGAAGAGGGGCAGCTCCTCCCCACCCCAAGGCCCCATGAGAGGGTAGTGTTCCTTCCCCACTTCCTCCGCAGACTGGGATTTCCTCTCCACCCATTTGTCCGGGGACTCATGTTCTACTACGGCCTGTATTTCCACGATCTGGCCCCGAACTTCATCCTCAACATCTCGGCGTTTATCGTCATGTGCGAGGCTTTCCTCTGCATCCGCCCCCATTTCAGCCTATGGCTCAAGACTTTCAATATCAAGCCGAAGGTGGTGCGCGGCAACCAGGCGGAGTGCGGAGGCGCCATGGCGGGCAAGATGCCCAACGTTCTATGGCTCGAGGGCTCCTTTGTGGAGACCCTGAAGGGGTGGCAATCGGGGTGGTTTTATATCACTGAGCCGTGCGACCCTGAGTGGGTCGCAGCCCCCGAGTTCCGGTCTGGACCCCCTACGCGGCTCACGTCCTGGAAAGAGACGGGCCTGTCGCGGGGCAGCAAAGAAGAGGTGACTGGACTGCAAAAATGCATCCAAACCCTGGTGAACAAGCAGCTCAAGCTTGTCAACGTAGTCCAGGTTATGCTCATCCGCCAGATCCTTCCGTGTCAACGACGGGCCTTCAATCTGTGGGAGTTCGACTCGGCGCAGCACCGAACTCTAAATAGGCTCTTCGACACGACGTACGAAGATGCCTTGAAGGTGCTTTTCAAGGGCGTCGAGGCTCCCGCATCCGCTTCCGAGGATCGCGGATTCAGCACGCAGCATCATGCTCGTGCGGTAAGCCATTTGTACCTTTTACAGGGTATTAGTTTTTCATAGTTTGACTCTATGCGGGATCTAAGCTCCCTTACCTTTGACAGGATTGGCAGGCAAAGTCCGGACAGATCGACTGTCCGGCTCCTTTGCCCGAAGACCCAGCCGATGCTCGCTTGGCGAAGCTGCTGGTTCTGGCACCCTATGTGGTGCTGGAGAAGAAGGCCAGGAAGAAGGCCAAAGGGACTCGAAAGAGTGCCCGCCGCCTGGAGGTGTCGGATTCATCATCCGACGACTCCAAGACGCACTCCTCCCATGAAAACGAGGAGGAGGAAGAAGAAACCTCTCCCCCCAGCGGAGGGAGGAAAGAAGAGTAAGGCCACCTCGACCAGGGAGGCTGAAGGGTCCAAGAAGGGGAAGACCCTTCCTTCGGACTACTCCACCGATGCCGACGACGGCGAAGAGGCGTGGCCACATAGGGCCAGGCGCCCAGCAGTATCGTAAGTGTTCGGACACCAGGGTAACTCGTAGTGTTCCTTTATTGCACAGCTTTCCCTTACGTCGAGTATATCTACGCAGTCCGCCCAAGGCTGGGCTTGACGAGTCGTCGAGCGGCTCCCTGGATTCTTAGGACGTGAATTCACTTCCGCCCGCTACCTCCCCATGCACTGCGGACGATGCCGAGGTGGCGTCCCAACAGGTTCCAAGCCAGGAGAGGGTGGTCCTGGAGGAGCCACAAGGTGACCTCCCGGACTCCAGGAGTAAAGGGGATAGATCCCCCCAGGGCTCCAAGTCCGGCCCTAGGCCGGACGCTGCTCCGGAACCTTCAAAGGTTCCAGAGTCCAGCGGGCGACCTCCTTCCAAGAGGAGCAAGCCCACCGAGCCGGTGACCCCCGTCCAACCGGAGGCGCCGAACAATCTGCTGAAGGTGCTTAAGGGCGCCTCCATCGACGAGGGCCACCGCACCATTATGAGTGCGGTGGTCCAGAAGGTTCAGTCCGCCAAGAGCGGACTGACTGAAGCTTGTGCCAGCCTTTTAACAGGCTTTGAGGTAAGTAAAGAATGTGTAAAAATATTACCGCATAGACAGTAGCCCCTGATGTTCTGTTTGGCGTTCGGGAAGAAAAGCCGAATAGAGGATCAAATAAAATTCGCAGGAGTCTAACAGAAAGGAGTCAATATGCGTATGCAGGCTTCTCTGCTAGCGTCCGCCGCACTAACTGCGGAGGTGGACGCGCTAAAGCAGAACCTCGAGCAGTCCGAGCAAGAGCTCGGGCTTGCCAAGAAGCATCTCGAGGACAAGGAAGGTAAGAAATACCTTGTTTAAATATATAAAAAAGTGCAATTGCAAAAAATGACAGGATTAACGTGGCTATTGCAGGGGCCACATCTGAGGTGGCGACCCTTAAGCAAGCGCTGTCCGAGGCCGAGAGGAGGGCGGACACGGAGCGCACCGAGCGGGAGAAGTATGAGGCCCAGATTGGTGAGGTGCGGCAAGAGATCCAGGCCCTCATGAAAAAACATGAGAGTTTGGAGCTTGACTCAAAGACGCGAGCGTCCGAGCTCGTGGCGGCAATTGAAAATGCCAAGTCTGCCAAGGCCGAATCCCAGAAGGCCCTCCAGGAGTTGGATGCGGTGAAAAAGATAGCGGCGGGTAAGGCATTCTTTATGCAAAGCAAACATGTAAGAGTGAGTTACTTGTTACTTACCCGAATCCGGAGCTCTCCAGGAGCATTCGCAGATCTTCACCGTAGCGTGTCTGATGCCGCCGCATTCTACCGAGCCGAGGAGGGCAGCTCGACGGAGAAGGTGTTCTGGTCTCAGTATGCTGAGGCCGGACACCTTGTGCCCCTGAGCGACCAGCTGAAGCAACTGGTCGAGCTCCACAAGGCGGCCGAACAGGCCATGAAGGGCTTCATAGTTCGGTTGTGGCCTGGAGAGGCCCTGCCTGGGAGCTACTTCGGGCTGGTGCAGCGGCTGGTGGAGTCCTGTCCAAGGCTCGAAGTTATCAAGTGCTCCGTCTGCATCGAAGGTGCCCGTAGGGCCCTTGCCCGCGCTAAGGTGCACTGGGGCAGGCTGGATGCTGAGAAGCTTGTGAAGGACGAGCCACCGTCGGGGAAAGAGCATCGCAAGCCCGAGAATTATTATAAGGACGTTCTGAAGGGTGCCCGCCTTATGGCGGATGAATATTCCAGGGATGCAATTTTTTAGTAAAACTCGCTCGTTTTGTCCTGTGCGCTGAAAACTTGTTCATATGCGCTAAGCAATGCTTTTTGAATTTAAAATATTACCTTCTGTGCGGCTATTTATCAAATTTGAGAGATGGCGAGTCGTCGGCTTTTGCCCCCATGCCACGAGTGCTGGGGTGTTCGGGATAAACCTGAGCGCTCCTTTTCCCATGTTTGGGTCCTTCGAGGGAGGCGCTCAGCACAACGAACAAGGCAATCAGACTATAATGCTTGACCACTCTCACTTAGCCATAGAATTCTATAATTTTAAATTTCGGCGAAGCACCTGGTATTCGGAAGACCGAGTTCGGGGAGCTATCCACGGCTTGGTCGGACAGAGCGGACTCCTCACTCTAAGCGGCATAAGTCTTTAGGGACTAGAAAAACCTCTCGAACAGCGACCAGCTCTCGCTTCATCATGACAGTCAGTTTTAGCTTTCTCTACTTAGGTGCTTAGCCCAGCTCAACTGGGGCACAATCGCAGTAGTTCTCCTAGTGCTACCTTAGCCGATATAGCGGAACGTAAGGCACCAAAACATAGGAGCCGGGCAAACCCAACTATTGACCCAAGACATGATTCGGAGCCGATGCATATAATGCTATAAGTTCGGGGTGCCGCACTTATTAAAGTGTTCGGGCTTCTCACACCATATTGAGGGGTACTAAAGCCACTGGCGTATTTGGCCGTACCAATGTGTACGGGTGCAGCATGTCGTTAATGAACGTATATTTGTAAAAAAGACTAATGCAAAAATAGACAAAAGCTATGCATTGTTTATTAAAAAAGGCTGCGGTCAAGGCAGAACGATACAAATAACGCGATAAGCAAAGGGTTGGACTATTTAACATGTCCGTTCCAGGGGCAGGCTGCGGAATGGTATGCGAAACAGGTATACTGCTCGTGATAGAGACCACCTGGGAGTTCCGTTAATGCGGCGTGGCTTGTCTGCTTCCCTGGTTCTTGCATCGTTTGTGGGGCAATTGTACTGCCGGACAGGCCTTCCGAAGAATGGAGTCCTAAAAGTAAGAGAAAATTAAAAAATCTGCAGCCCCTAGTGCGGTTTAAGTCGTGTTTCAGGCGTGCCATGATGGTGCCCCTCCCCCTGTGCCCATGGTATTTCTAGAGCGTAGTTATGTATGTGAAGCACTGGTGTCGCATTTTCGCGAGGGCTGGGGTTGGGGCCGCATTGCTATGCCTGCTCGGAACGTGCCAGGCGGTCTTGTTGTAGGTTACTTCGGGCGCATTTGACGGTGTCCGGACGTTTGATGGCCGGACTGGAGAACTGCCTGGAGAGGTTGCTTTGTACTTCCGCTGCAAGGGCCGCCGTGTGTTCCTCCGTTCGGAGGGAGCGTTCGGTGTTTCCATTGAACGTGATTACTCCTCGAGGGCCTGGCATCTTGAGCTTGAGGTATGCATAGTGCGGTACCACATTGAACTTGGTGAATGCAGTTCGCCCGAGCAGTGCGTGATATCCACTGCGGAACGGGACTATGTCGAAGATTAACTCCTTGCTTCGGAAATTGTCTGGAGTTCCGAAGACCACTTCAAGTGTAACTGAGCCTGTGCAGTTCACCTCTACACCTGCTATGACGCCTTTAAAGATCGTTTTGGTGGGCTTAATCCTCGAGGTATCTATGCCCATTTTCCGCACTGTATCCTGGTAAAGCAGGTTCAGGCTACTGCCGCCGTCCATAAGGACTCTAGTGAGATGAAATCCGTCAACGATTGGGTCTAAAACCGATGCGGCGAATCCGCCATGACGGATGCTAGTGGGGTGGTCCCTTCGGTCAAAGGTGATCGGGCAGGAGGACCATGGGTTGAACTTCGGGGCGACTGGCTCCATCGCGTATACGTCCCTTAACGCGCGCTTCCGCTCCCTCTTGGGGATGTGGGTTGCGTATATCATGTTCACCATCCGCACTTGTGGGGGAAAACCCTTCTGTCCACTGTCGTTCGGCGGCCGGGGCTCTTCGTCGTCATCGCTATGTAGCCCCTTGTCTTTATTTTTGGCATTTAACTTGCCTACCTGCTTGAACACCCAACAATCCCTGTTGGTGTGTGAGGGAGTCCTGGATTAGGGGGTGTCCGGATAGCCGGACTATACCTTCAGCTGGACTCCAGGACTATGAAGATACACTACAAGAAATATGTCAACTTGTGACCTTCACTATTGGTCACTGAAAGGTCATTGTTTTTCATTTGCGACCTTTTTTGATCAAAAACAGAAGGTCAAAAGCTGGCGGTCATAAACTGAAATTAACGACCTTCTCTGTGAGAAGGTCGTGGACGTTTACGACCAAAATATGCCTACTGTTTTGTTTTGGTCACTAGCAGCCTCCCCAGACCACGTAGGCATCCAGCGTGGCAAGCTGATGTGGCACAAGATTCAGCCCGGTGCAATTCAGTATTCTACATGGGCCGAGCCCATTAATTCGGCCTTTTTAGTTATCATTTTTTTGTCATTCCGGTCTGCTACATGGGCTTGGCCTAATATTTCAGCCTTTTTTGTTTTTGGGTCGAGGCCTTTTTGGCTCAACGGTTCGTATTTTTTTAGGAGATGAGTCTAGTACTCAAATGGGTCCCGATTGTCATGTTCTAATATGTGGGTCCATGTTTTCAATTCATCGGTAAATAAATAACCAATATTCAAATCAAAACAACCAGAAAGCACAGATAATACTTCAAATAACAGCCAAAATAAGTCTGTTACATCATATAACTTAGATACAATGGTAATCACAGCCACAAGCTCTACAAGTCCCTACAAGTGTAATCGCAACCACAAGCTCTACAAGTGCCCTTTGACAGCTTCGAGTAGCCCTTCGGTTTCTATCAGTCCCGCTTTGAGGAATACACCAGGCTTCAGGGTCTTCTCCATAGTGTCGACCAAGATCTCACCCTTCATCGGCATCAGAGTGATGCACCTGAACATGGCAGGGAAAAGGATTACCTGCCAAAAGCCAAATTTATACAAGATATCAGCCTTTGAGTGGTGCAGAATATCAGAGAACCATGCTTCAGCATTACAGAGGGCATGGAAACGTAAAATGCAATTTTTTCACAAAGGACGTACAATCGCAAATTTACTATCCACAAAATTAAATTGGAAAAAACAAATGAAACAGTGAAGTGCATGTCAGCCTTAGTGTTTCTACTTCCTACAAATGACTGAGACCATGGTGTTTCAACCTTTTGTAGAACACTATTCTATAACAATATATATTGAGCATGCTACAGCAGAAGCTTGAATTTATGCTTTCTATACTTCTACATGATACATCCTCAGTAATATAGACCTTTTTGCTACATACTTTACACGGCAATAGGAGAAAAATTCTAATAAATTCATTACACACTTGCCAATAAAAATGACAAGTTAACTACACACCAGGGAACATAAACTTGAGAGGTTGAGATCAAGGCCTATCAACTACATCATATATATGCATTAAAAAAGAAGGCCATATGGATGATCAATGCATCATAATTATCAGTTTTAAATACTACAGGACCAGAAAGTAGGTGCTACTTCAAGTTTTAGAACTCAACCATTCATCAGTAATAGTAGCAATTTAATCTTACTAAAGATAGGCACTACAGCCAGAACTTACACGCAAAGATCCTGGAATTTTATGCACAACACCAGCAGATTAGCTATATGAACACAATACCAGAATTTTATGCATCATGAATGAAGAAATCAAAATAGGATGCTTCGCTTTAGTTGTGTGCGGAGGATAAGCAAAAGTAGCAGCACATGCTTTTCCTATTTGCTTTGCTTTCCTATTAGCATCTCCGGTCAATCAAATAGGATGCAGCAAGTGATTACATTAACCCCGATTCAAATATTTGAAGTACTGGACAATCATTTCATGCAGCCATTCATAAACATACTACTACAAGGGAACCACAACTTTTATTTTAAGCATAACTAGCAGTGTGTCCCGCGCATTTGTGCAGCTAGATTTTCATTGTGCTATACTTGTTTCCTTTTATATTTATTCAATTTTCTCACTAATATTAGCATGCGATTTAGGTACACATAGAAATTAATATACCAAAACATATGGACAAAGTTTGCCATGCTAAAACTTTTTTTCATGTTGTTCCTCAGCATGTTATTTTCCCATTGCGTCCATGCAATTTTTCAATCAATTATTTGGCACATTATCACACCAATATTAACCAGTAAAGAAACATTGATAGGGTGTGGCCGGTATGTATGCTTTGGCAAACGTTAATTTATTTTGATATTATTTTTCTATTAGTATTTGCTCATAAGGAGCTTGGTATGTGACTGCAGAAAACCAATGTATTTTGTTTCATTCCATATTCTTCAAACATTCTTAGTTACACTTGTCCCAGTCCATTGGGGTATTTTTAATAAAATTTTGTGAAAGAGTAAGATTTAGCTTTGTTTTGCATGCTCCATTGTTGGTGATATTGTAGTCATGACTATTGATTTGCGCAACATAATGTATGAAGATGAGTCCCATATGTTCATCTTACTCTAGTTATCTATGTGGGTTGGCGATCCAGGCAATGTAATTGCCGCTGGTGTTTATTAAATATTCCTAACAAACTCTCTTCAAAATCTTGTCTTTCTTTATTTGTTTTGATAAATCCCATAATTAGTTATAGATCTGAAAAGATTCAAAATTTACCTAGTTTACTGCTGGCAAAATTTGCTGGTGTGCCTATGATATCATTTTTAGTTATTTTTGTGATACGTGCGCTTTCACACATAACGTGCTAGCATCTATCAACTATTTTCTCTTGCCCATATCATCAGGTCCATGAATTCTGTACTTGATTCCATGCTTGCTAGATACCATTGTGCTTGTGTTAATGATATAACCATGTTCATCATGTACATCTTGAGATATACAATTTCCTCTTGATGAATTTTTTCACGAATGTTCTTACTTTGGATCATGTGTGATAACAGTGAGCTGATGGTATTGACGTTGGTGGCTGAATATGCAAAACTATACGCACTATTCACTCTCTTCCACTACTCCACACGCCCTAGTATCTGAATATGCTGCATGTTATCTTTCTCGTAAGACTTTGGTTGCTCCCCCAAAAAATTACATTGGTTAAATTGCATTGTTTCCTCACTTAGCGCAATTATATGTTCCAAAGCTTTCACACATGCTCATCTTAATAAAATTTCTAGTGTTCCTTTGTCCAAGTTAGGAAACATAATTATGTATTCATTTTTGCTCGTTGGACAAAGTACAGAAACCCAATTGCATGCACTTGCTCTCATTTCATATTTTATATTTCATAAATAAATTAGAATATAAGTTTTACATAAAATAGGCATGTACTTCCTATCCACCTAATAAGAGTTGTATATTAATTATTGATTTAAGCGTGTCATAAATCATTTTGATATTGTTTAATCATATATTTTTTGGAAAGATGTACTAACACAGTGACAGATCTGAGGGAGTAATATTGTTTAATAATATACATTTTGTAAAGTCTATATAATTCCAGCATTTTGATGTATCATGCGAGGCATGGTCCGTTGATCACCTAATATGTGAGTGGTCGATCTAGGTCGTTTAGATTATCGGCGCCATAGAGTAAGTCCTCAACCTGGTCTTTTGAGAAAATATAGTGGTTATTTAAATTTCTTTTTCAACTTAAGTTGCCGGGTGTTAGGTCATGTCTCCATAGGCAGGCCGGCCGGATGACAGCTAGCTTAACCATCTAGTAGCACTGGAGTCCATTTGATTACCACTACATGCATATGCCTCGGCCGTAGTATTATTTTTCATTTAATTAGCAGACAGTAATTACATGCATGCACCCCGTGTACATGTAACGCTCCGGTGACTTTAGAATCCGTTCTAGAGTCCAACGTACACACGTTTGGTATAGTTTCTGTTTGAATCCTTCATGGACTCTACATAGACCACGATCGTGCTGACCTTTTTTCTCGCGCACATGTACCACATATATGTTTATACGTGACGGTGCAATATCGTGGTAGATACACGTTAGGATGTTACATAAAATCTTTTAAATCCCAGCCATCATTATTTTAATCAAATGGTGGAAATAATATTAGCATATGTGGATCAATGTGATGCCTTATTTGTCTCTTGTCTTAATTATATAATAGATGTTTAAGTAAGTAAACTTTCCTCAAGAGTCCATACACACTACTACTCAACTACTATACGTGCGTAGTACTCTGTCAGTAATCAGCAGAGGAGATTGAAACGTAAGGACCATGTGTGTGTGTAGAAAACACACACAATAAACACTGAACATCACTAGTCACCCTACACACAGCAAGCTTCAGATGTTCAGAATAGATCAACATGTTGAGCAGTTAGGGAATCACGAGAAGGAAGTAGGAGGGTGGATCACGATGGTCTCCTGTCCGGAAGGGACTTTCCTTGGCGTGGAAGGCAAGCTTGGCGATGCGGATATTTAGATCTCCTACCATTGTAACCGACTTTGTGTAACCCTAACCCTTTCCGGTGTCTATATAAACCGGAGGGCTTTAGTCCGTAGGACAACATACAACTATCATAGCATAGGCTAGCTTCTAGGGTTTAGCCTCCTTGATCTCGTGGTAGATCTATTGGTGTACTACCCATATCGTCAATATTAATCAAGCAGGACATAGGGTTTTACCTCCATCGAGAGGGCCCGAACCTGGGTAAAACTTCGTGTCCCTTGTCTCCTGTTATCATCCGCCTAGACGCACAGTTCGGGGCCCCCTACCCAAGATCCGCCGGTTTTGACACCGACATTGGTGCTTTCATTGAGAGTTCCTCTGTGTCGTTGCTTTTAGGCCCGATGGCTCCTCCGAGCATCAATAATGATGCAGTCCAGGGTGAGACTTTTCACCCCGGATAGATCCTCGTCTTCAGCGGCTTCGCACTGCGGGCCAATTCGCTTGGCCATCTGGAGCAGATCAAAAGCTACGCCCCTGGAAATCAGGTCAGATTTGGAAGTTTAAACTATACGACTGACGTCCGCGGAAACTTGATCTTCGACGGATTCAAGCCACAGCCGAGCGCGCCGCACTGTCGCGATGGGCATGATCTAGCTCTGCTGCCGAACAGTGCCCTGGAGGCAGCGCACGCATCGGTTACGACCCTGGATTCGGAACCAACTACGCCGATCGAGGACGAGTGGTTGGACGCCGCCTCGGGGGCTGGGATCCCAACGGCGATCGAGCCGAACACCAGCCCCGCACTCCGCATGGCCCGTGACTCTGCGGGGCCGTACTCCTCTCCGGACTCCAAGCCCCCCGCGCCCCTGTCGATCGAATCCGATTGGGCACCGATCATGGAGTTTACCGCCGCGGACATCTTTCAGCACTCGCCCTTTGGCGATATTCTGAAGTCATTAAAGTGTCTCTCTTTATCGGGAGAGCCCTGGCCAAATTGCGGTCAGCAAGGTTGGGATACGGACAACGAAGAAATTCAAAGCCCACCCACCACCCACTTTGTAGCCACTGTCTATAAATTAACCGACATGCTCGACTTCGAATCCGAAGACATCGACGGTATGGACGCCGATGTAGGAGACGACCAAGAACCAGCACCTATAGGGCACTGGAAAGCCACCTCGTCATATGACATATACATGGTGGATACCCCAAAAGAAGGAGACGACGATGGAATAGCGAGGGATGACCCCTCCAAGAAACAGCCTAAGCGCCGGCGTTAGCGGCGCCGCTCTAAATCCCGCCAAAGCAAAAACGGTGATTCCGGCACAGGAGATAATAATACTCCGGATAGCGCCGAAGAACACCCCCTCCAGCAAGATTCAGCGCGGGAGGATGGAGAGGCTAGCCCTCACAAGAGAGCGGCAGACAGAGAGGTCGAGGATGACAATTACATGCCTCCCTCCGAAGACGAGGCAAGCCTCGACGACGACGAATTCGTCGTGCCATAGGATCCCGTCGAACAAGAGCATTTCAAATGCAGGCTTATGGCCACGACAAGCAGCCTCAAGAAAAAACAGGAACAGCTTAGAGCTGATCAAGATTTGCTAGCCGACAGATGGACTGAAGTCCTTGCGGCCGAAGAGTATGAACTCGAATGCCCCTACAAGAGCTACCCAAAGCGCAGGCTGCTACCCGGGTTAGAGGAGGAAGCACCAAAACCTACATCACCAGCGCATGACACGGCCGACCGGCCACCTCGTGGCCGCGACGGAGAGGCCTCTCGACCCTCCACTCAAGCCGCACCCCGGCGCCGTTCAAAACATTTTAAGGCACAGGAAAATGCGCCAGGCCTGCGAGACATATTGGAGGACAAGGTAAAGCAAACAAGATAGATCTATGGATCGCGCGGACGCCCCACGACACGTGACGGTGATCGTCACTCCGGATATAACAAATCCGGCCGGGCCGGACACAATAGATGAAGCTCATTTGAGCTGCGTCGTGATATAGCCCAATACAGAGGCGCCGCACACCCCCTATGCTTCACAGATGAAGTAATGGATCATCAAATCCCTGAGGGTTTCAAACCCGTGAACATCGAATCATACGATGGCACAACAGATCCCGCGGTATGGATCGAGGATTATCTCCTTCATATCCACATGGCCCGCGGCGACAATCTACACGCCATCAAATACCTCCCACTCAAACTCAAGGGACTAGCTCGGCATTGGCTTAACAGCTTGCCAGCAGAATCTATCGAGTGTTGGGAGGACCTGGAAGCCACATTCCTCGACAATTTCCAGGGAACCTATGTGCGACTATCAGACGCCGATGACCTAAGCCACATAATTCAGCAGCCAGAGGAATCGGCCAGGCAATTCTAGACACGTTTCCTAACAAAGAAAAACCAAATAGTCGATTGTCCGCAAACGGAGGCCCTAGCAGCCTTCAAGCATAATATCCGCGACGAGTGGCTTGCCCGGCACCTTGGACAGGAAAAGCCGAAATCCATGGTAGCACTCACGATGCTCATGACCTGCTTTTGCGCGTGTCGGATCACGGGTTCCGGCAGACCCTTAAGGTTCGAAATCTGGGGTGCGCGCGGAGAACGAGCCCTCTACCTCTCCGTCTCGTAAGGATCTAGCTACTGCAGGAGAAACACAAGAGACACAAGATTTATACTAGTTCGGACCACCGTTGTGGTGTAATACCCTACTCTAGTTTGTGGCGGGTGGATTGCCCCTTGGGCTGATGAGGAAGAATGGTACAGGTGAACGGCCTCGCGAGGGCCTATTCTTGGCTAGGGGATGAACTGCTAAGGAGAGTTCAATCACCCTTCTCTCTCTCTCTCTGTGTGCGGGATTCTACCTTAAGTTCACGATGCCTAGATCTCTGGATGTCTAGCTAATGCCTCTACCCTGGGGGTGGCTGGCCCTATTTATAGGCAAAGGCCCTGGGCCTCTTCCCAAATATTGAGCAGGAAGGGCGCCAACAATTGGCCAATTTGAAGGGGAACATCGGGTACACTTATCCTGACTAAAGTTGGTCTTCGCCTACCAAAGGCTCTGGTGATGACACCAGCTTGGGCTCCACAGTGACTTCCTCCTTGTCGTGGAGCTGGTCTTGGTCTCGTTGCACCGAAATGGGTGCCTTTGCTTGATCCTCTCGCCTGCGCTTGCCCCCTTTGCACCAAAGGGGAAAGGGAGGACGCTGCGCGGGCTGACCCGCCTGGCACCTTTGATCGTCATGGCTTGCGTCATGGGCACCTCGTGAGGTACCCCACCTTGATCTCTCCGCCTCCTCGCGAGCCAGCCTAAGGAGGCCGTGCCGGAGGAAGCGCCGTGTTGTCCGCCTCGCGAGGCTTGGCCCCTCGCGAGGGTTTTGAGCCTTGTGTTGATGAAGATGGGCCACGTTGGGCCCCCACTCGAGCCACGCCGCAGGCTGCAGGCAGGCAAGTCTGGGGACCCCCGTTCCAAGAACGCCGACAGTAGCCCCTGGGCCCAAGGTGCGCATGGACTTGGCCGTGCCGAGAGGCGAAAGGGCAAGGGCGAAGCACCGCGGGCCCTAACAGCCTGCGGCCTCGGGCGCCTCATGGCGGTTGATTGGACGTGGGCGGCACTGTTTACCCACGCCCCCTTATTCTGTGCCGCGCTAGGTTGCCCCGCAGTTGTACACAGCCGTCCTTCTCCCTATTGCCTGACCGTCTCCTGCTCTTCCCCCCTTCGAACTCAGACCCTTGCTTCCAATCCCATCTCGTATCTCCTCTTGTCCGCCCGCCGCCATGGCTCCAAAGAAAGGGAAGGGGAAGAAGCCTGCGGCTCCATCTCGCCCGCTGCCGCCGGTGGCGCCTGCCGTCGAGCGCTCAATCATACTCAACCTGGAGTGCCTGGACAAGCTGAATCCGGCTCTGGCCACCGCCTTCAACGAGTGCGGGAGGACGACGGCGTGTCCTATGGGTCACCTTCCTACTGACAGGATAATCACCGAGGTCCATTACTTTGCCGACGCCTTGTGGGCGGGTTTGGTGCCTCCCTTCTCCGATTTCTTCAACGCTGTCCTTGATCATTATCAGATCCACATGGTCCTAAGTCCATAGCTCTTCTTTCTGTCTTCGCTTTTGTTTGTGAGGCGATGGTGGGCATCCCTCCTGTTGCCCTGCTGCGCCACTTCTTCTCCTTGCATCTTGTCGACCACACGCAATGCTCGGCATGCGTGAGCTTCATAGCTTCGTCCCAGACGGCTGCCTCTGGTATCGACTTCAACCTCCCTCCGCCTTCAGCCGAGTTTCGCGAGCGGTGGTTGTACATTGATGTCGGGGTGCCCAGCCCCCGGCTCGCGAAGCCGACATCGCATGTTGTGCCTAATTCGGGCTGGGGCCAGGAGACGCTTGTAAGTCCCCGGCTCGCCTTCGTCTGGCATCGCTTCATGTCCTTGAAGAAGCTTGGCGTAACGGCGCCCAAAGTGGTGAAGGAGTTCCTATTGCGCCGCATTGCCCCTCTCCAGCGCCATTCTTGTAGAATGTGGCCCTTCAGCGGGCATGGTGACCGCATGAGGCTTTAGGGAGAAGACCTGACGCCCGAGGTGCTGAGGAGGGTGCTCTTGATCCTGACAGGCGATCCCAACCCCGGGGGTGTCCGGCAGGGGGGAGCCTTGATGTACCTCTGCCACAACAGGGATGACTTCGTGAGGCAGATGCCCTCTTTCGACGAGTGGGGGTTACGCCCTATCGGCCTCCAGGGGCCTTGCGAGAACCCTGTGGTGGTGATTTCCCTTTCGGTCGGCCTGGGTGAATCCTCCTCGAGTGGTGGCGCAGGGAGGCAGGAGACAGCGGGGGTCGAGGGAGCCACGGGCGATGTGACCGTACCTGGCGATGCTCTTGACGGGGCAGCTCACGAGGTCCGCGCTCCGGAGGCCACGGGTGAGGCACCGCCGCTTCCGGTGCTTGAGGCCGAGGCTCTTGAGCCCCCGGCCGGGATCTCTGACGAGGCAACTGCCCGTGCGTTCCAGGCATGCACCCTCGACGCGAGTGGCCTTGGCGCTCCGTCCTCTTCGCAGGCTGGTTCCTGTGCATCTCTCCTGGGCCGTTTCCGTGTGGAATTTGAGGCCCTCCAGAGAAAAAGGGAGGCCTTGGGCGACGACCTCCCCTGCCGTTTGCTGAAGCGCCGGAAGTACTTCGCTGTCGATGAGTAAGTCTTCTCCTTTTCTATTCCTTATCCTGCTTGCCGCATCCGCTGATCCTTGCCCTGCAGGCCTCTGCCTGCTGAGCTCGATGAAGTCGTCGGGCCGGCGCCCTCCTTGACTCCGTCTCCTCCACCGCCCCTGGGTGTCTCGAGAGGCACTGCCCTGGTGGTTTGGGCAGGTGACGGCGCGGACCGCCGCATAGCGCGCGGCGACGCTCCCGCCCCTGCGATCTCCTTCCGCGGGCCTTCCCTCGACATAGCCAGCCTGCCGTGGGCTCCCCGTTTGGTCGCGGGCTGCGACCGGCTGAGGCACCTCCGTGGCCCTTCTCCTGAGGCCAGGTTGGACTCAAGTTGGGCTTCTGATGCGGCGCGGCCGTCCCTCGAGAAGGCGCCAGCCCCCAGCCCCCTGCCCGGGGCCGGAGCGATGATCCGAGGTCCTCGACGCCTGCTTGGGGCGGATGGTGGCGCGGCAGACGTGCTTGAGCGTGCTCGGGAGCGCCGCGCCCGTCGCCACAAATTCCTCCGGAGGGCGAGTGGCGCCGTAGACCTGCTTGGGCAGGAGCTTGCTGAGGAAGACGTGCGCCTGGAAGCTGAGGGCTTGCGCCTGGCTGTCGAGCGGCGCGAGCTGGAGGCAGCCGCTGCCCTTGCGCGTCGTCAGCGAGTCCTTGACGACGAAGAGGCGAAGGCGTTGCTGGAGGCTTCTCGGGCGGCTCAGCCTCAGGCCGTTGAGGAGGCCCGAGGAGCCGACCGTCGGCGAGGAGCAGTAGAAGAATAGGCTCGGGAGCTCTTGGCCTGGTGCCGCTCGCTGGAGGAGCAAGCTGAGCTGCGCGAGGCAGCCCTTGCATCGATGGAGGTGACTTCTCGCGACCTGGCTGAGCTTCGGAAGCGCGAGGAAGCGTTGGTGCTGGAGGCCGCCGAACGCGGTCGTGAGCTCGAGCAGCTGGAGACGAGGGAGCGCCTGGTGACGCAGGCGGAAAACGATGTCGCCGCGCGGGAAACGCGTGTCCTGGAGGAGGTTTGCCGTCGGGTGGCGACAACACGCCAAGGCGTCGAGCGCGAGTTCGAGGGAAAGCTGGGGATGATCCGAGTCGAAGTCGAGGGCAGAACCGCCGCCTTGAGGGCCCAGCGGGATGAGGCGCGACGAGCGGACGCCTCCCAGGTCGCCCTTGAGGCAGCGCAGAAAGAGCTGGCCTCCTCCCAGGCCGAGGTGCTCCGCCTACGCCAGCGTGTGGAAGAGGCCGTGGCCATCGAGCGTCAGAATGCCGACGAGATACGCCAGCGGCAAGTCCTGGAGCACCAGCACGGCCCCATCCTCACCAAGCTCCGTGATAGGGCCAACATTGCCCTGGGCAACATCTGTGAGGCTGCCGTGGGCGAGCCGCACGCGATTAACTACGGCGGCAACCTGCAGTTCTTCACCACCGTGGTGACACAGCTGGAGGCACGGTCGGCCAGAGCCGATAGGTTGGTGGAGGAGAGGATCCGCGCCCTGCTCGGGCGCGCCTTCTCCCGCGTCTTCAGCCATCTTCGAAACATGGATCCCCACTTCGACTTCGACGCCGCCATCGCCCCAGTTCCCCAAGCTGTTCGAGGCGACCTGGCTGAATGGGTGGAGAGCAACGTAGATGCGCTCGTCCGGGCCTTCACTTCGGACGACTACGGCGTGTTCGTGGGCGCTGACGAAGGTGGCGTGGTGGAAGACCCCAATGCCGCTGACGGGGGCGCAGTCAACAAAGGTGAGTTCAGCGACGCCAGCGACAGCTCGGGAGGCGCCTCCGAGGATGCATTGGGGAATTTGTCAGATTGACCATGCGCTATTCTCGCCTTTTTACCCTGCATAGATAGAACTCAGGAGTTTGGCCCGACGGTTGTGAGAGCATTTTGGGAGGGGGAGCCCCTCATGTATGAACTTGTATATGATGTATCTACAGTGATTTAATCGTACGCGCGTCCAACGGTAGGCTGGTCCGCCCTTGTCCCTCGCAGGCTCCAGAGCTGCCTTCTGGAGGGCGTCACGTCCCAGGTGCTGGGTAGTTGAAGCCTCGGGAGGCGGGGTCATTACTGACAGGAAACCTCACAGGCATGGGCCGTCTTCGCAGGCTCCGGGCCTTTTCTTGAACAAGACGTCTTCACAGGCATTTGCCTTCTTCACAGGCTCTGGGCCTTCTCCCGAGAGGGATGGCTTCACAGGCATTCGCCTTCTTCACAGGCTCTGGGCCTTCTCCCGAGAGGGATGTCTTCACAGGCATTCGCCTTCTTCACAGGCTCTGGGCCTTCTCCCGAGAGGGATGTCTTCACAGGTATTCGCCATCTTCACAGGCTCTGGGCCTTCTCCCGAGAGGGATGTCTTCATAGGCGTTCGCCTTCTTCACAGGCTCTGGGCCTTCTCCCGAGAGGGATGTCTTCACAGGCGTTCGCCTTCTTCACAGGCTCTGGGCCTTCTCCCGAGAGGGATGTCTTCACAGGCGTTCGCCTTCTTCACAGGCTCTGGGCCTTCACGAGAAAAACGATCTCCGCAGGCACCAATGGTCACCTCGCGAGGGGGCGGCAGCGGCAATCTGGGCCGTGCTTAAGCTAGGCCTGGCCCGGCTCGCGAGGGGAGGCAGCTGTGATGAGATGGTGAACAGAATGCGAGAAACAATTCAAACAAGACCAAGCTCCCCTTCCCCGAACGCACGCAAAGCTCAGATTCGAATTCAACTTAAATCCAGCGGGGGAAAAAGGTTACTATTGGAAATATGCCCTAGAGGCAATAATAAATGGATTATTATATTTCCTTGTTCATGATAATTGTCTATTATTCATGCTATAATTGTATTGTTCGGAAATCATAATACATGTGTGAATACATAGACCACAATGTGTCCCTAGTAAGCCTATAGTTGACTAGCTCGTTGATCAATAGATAGTCATGGTTTCCTGACTATGGACATGGGGATGTCATTGATAACGGGATCACATCATTAGGAGAATGATGTGATGGACAAGACCCAAACCTAAGCATAGCACAAAGATCGTGTAGTTCGTTTGCTAGAGCTTTTCTGAATGTCAAGTATCATTCCTTAGACCATGAGATTGTGCAACTCCCGGATATCGTAGGAATGCTTTGGGTGTATCAAACTTCACAACGTAACTGGGTGACTATAAAGGTGCACTACAGGTATCTCCGAAAGTATCTGTTGGGTTGGCATGAATCGAGACTGGGATTTGTCACTCCGTGTGACGGAGAGGTATCTCTGGGCCCACTCGGTAAGACATCATCATAATGAGCTCAATGTGATCAAGGTGTTGTTCACGGGATGATGTATTACGGGAACGAGTAAAGAGACTTGCCGGTAACGAGATTGAACAAGGTATCGGTATACCGACGTTCGAATCTCGGGCAAGTATCGTATCGATGGACAAAGGGAATTGAGTACGGGATTGATTAAGTCCTCGACATCGTGGTTCATCCGATGAGATCATCGAGGAGCATGTGGGAGCCAACATGGGTATCCAGATCCTGCTGTTGGTTATTGACCGGAGATCGTCTCGGTCATGTCTGCATGTCTCCCGAACCCGTAGGGTCTACACACTTAAGGTTCGGTGACGCTAGGGTTGTTAAAGATATTAGGATGCAGCAAACCGAAGGTTGTTCGGAGTCCCGGATGAGATCCCGGACGTCACGAGAGGTTCCAGAGTGGTCCGGAGGTAAAGAATTATATATAGGAAGTGTCGTTTTGGCCATCGGGAATGATCTGGGGGTCACCGGTATTGTACCGGGACCACCAGATGGGTCCCGGGGGTCCATCGGGTGGGGCCACCTATCCCGGAGGGCCCTGAGAGCTGAAGTGGGGAGGGAACCAGCCCATAGTGGGCTGGTGAGCCCCCCCATGGGCCTCCCCCCTGCGCCTAGGGTTGGAAACCCTAGGGCAGGGGGCGCCCCACATGGCTTGGGGGGCAAGCCATCCCCCCTGGCCGCCGCCCCCCCCCCCTGGAGATGGATCTCCAGGGCCGGCGCCCCCCTAGGGGGCCTATATAAAGGGGGGGAGGGAGGGCAGCCGCACCCTGCAGCCTTGGCGCCTCCCTCTCCCCGTTACACCTCTCCCTCTCTCCACAAAAGCTTGGCGAAGCCCTGCTGGAACTCTGCTGCATCCACCACCACGCCGTCGTGCTGCTGGATCTTCATCAACCTCTCCTTCCCCCTTGCTGGATCAAGAAGGAGGAGACGTCGATCGTCCCGTACGTGTGTTGAACGCGGAGGTGCCGTCCTTTCGGCGCTGGTCATCGGTGATTCGGATCACGGCGAGTACGACTCCATCATCCACGTTCTCCTTGAACGCTTCCGTTGCGATCTACAAGTGGTATGTAGATGCTCTCCTATCCCCTCGTTGCTAGAATACTCCATGGAAAGATCTTGGTGATGCGTAGGAAAATTTTAATTTCTGCTATGATCCCCAACAGTGGCATCATGAGCTAGGTCTATGCATAGTTTCTATGCACGAGTAGAACACAAAGTAGTTGTGGGCGTCGAATTGTCAATTCTTCTTGCCGTTACTAGTCCTATCTTGGTTCAGCGGTATTGTGGGATGAAGCGGCCCGGACCAACCTTACACGTACGCTTACGTGAGACCGGTTCCACCGACTGACATGCACTAGTTGCATAAGGTGGCTGGCGGGTGTCTGTCTCTCCCACTTTAGTTGGATCGGATTCGATGAATAGGGTCCTTATGAAGGGTAAATAGAGATTGACAATTCAAGTTGTGGTTTTAACGTAGGTAAGAAACGTTCTAGCAACCTATAACAGCCACGTAAAAACTTGCAACAACAATTAGAGGACGTCTAACTTGTTTTTGCAGCAAGTGCTTTGTGATGTGATATGGCCAGAAGTTGTGATGAATCATGTGATGTATGAGATGATCTTGTTATTGTAATAGGATTCACGACTTGCATGTCAATGAGTATGACAACCGGCAGGAGCCATAGGAGTTGTCTTTATTTATTTATGACCTGCGTGTCAACTTAAATCGTCATGTAATTACTTTACTTTATTGCTAAAGTGTTAGCCATAGTAGTAGAAGTAATAGTTGACGTGACAACTTCACGAAGACACGATGATGGAGATCATGATGATGGAGATCATGGTGTCATGCCGGTGACGACGATGAACATGGCGCCCCGAAGATGAAGATCAAAGGAGCGAAATGATGTTGGCCATATCATGTCACAATTTGATTGCATGTGATGTTTATCATGTTTTACATCTTATTTGCTTAGAACGACGGTAGCATAAATAAGATGATCCCTCATTAAAATATCAAAAATGTGTTCTCCCTAACTGTGCACCGTTGCTAAGGTTCGTCGTTCCGAAGCACCACGTGATGATCGGGTGTGATAGGTCCTTACGTTCGCATACAACGGGTGTAAGCCAGATTTACACACGCAAAACACTTAGGTTGGATTGACCAGCCTAGCATGTACAGACATGGCCTCGGAACACGGAGGACCGAAAGGTCGAACATGAGTCGTATAGAAGATACGATCAACATGGAGATGTTCACCGATGATGACTAGTCCGTCTCACGTGATGATCGGACACGGCCTAGTTGACTCGGATCATGTATCACTTAGATGACTAGAGGGATGTCAAATCTGAGTGGGAGTTCATTCATTAATTTGATTAGATGAACTTAATTATCATGAACTTAGTCTAAATCTTTACAATATGTCTCGTAGATCAAATGGCCCACGCTAATGTCACCCTCAACTTCAACGCGTTCCTAGAGAAAACCAAGCTGAAAGATGATGGCAGCAACTATGCGGACTGGGTCCGGAACCTGAGGATCATCCTCATAGCTGCCAAGAAAGATTATGTCCTAGAAGCACCGCTAGGTGATGCACCATTCCCAGCAAACCAGGACGTTATGAACGCCCATCAGTCTCGTGCTGATGATTACTCCCTCGTTCAGTGCGGCATGCTTTACAGCTTAGAACCGGGGCTCCAAAAGCGTTTTGAGCAACACGGAGCATATGAGATGTTCGAGGAGCTGAAATTGATTTTCCAAGCTCATGCCCGGGTCGAGAGATATGATGTCTCCGACAAGTTCTTTAGCTGTAAGATGGAGGAGAATAGCTCTGTCAGTGAACACATACTCAAGATGTCTAGGTTACACCACCGTTTGACTCAGCTGGAAGTTAATATCCCGGATGAGGCGGTCATTGACAGAATCCTTCAGTCGCTCCCACCTAGCTACAAGAGCTTCGTGATGAACTACAATATGCAGGGGATGGAAAAGACCATTCCCGAGTTATATTCAATGCTGAAATCTGCAGAGGTGGAAATCAAAAAGGAACATCAAGTGTTGATGGTGAATAAAACCACTAAGTTCAAGAAAGGCAAGGGTAAGAAGAACTTCAAGAAGGACGGCAAGGAGGTTGCCGCGCCTGGTAAATCAGTTGCCAGGAAGAAGTCAAAGAATGGACCCAAACCTAAAACTGAGTGCTTTTATTGCAAGGGAACTGGTCAGTGGAAGCGGAATTGCCCCAAGTACTTAGCAGATAAGAAGGCCGGCAACACTAAAGGTATATGTGATATACATGTAATTGATGTGTACCTTACCAGTGCTCGTAGTAGCTCCTGGGTATTTGATACCGCTGCCGTTGCTCATATTTGTAACTCAAAACAGGAGCTGCGGAATAAACGGAGACTGGCGAAGGACGAGGTGACGATGCGCGTCGGGAATGGTTCCAGGGTCGATGTGATCGCCGTCGGCACGCTACCTCTACATTTACCTACGGGATTAGTTTTAAACCTCAATAATTGTTATTTAGTACCAAGTTTGAGCATGAACATTGTATCTGGATCTCGTTTAATACGAGATGGCTACTCATTTAAATCCGAGAATAATGGTTGTTCTATTTATATGAGTGATATGTTTTATGGTCATGCTCTGATGGTTAATGGTTTATTCTTAATGAATCTCGTACGTGATGTTACACATATTCATAGTGTGAATACCAAAAGATGTAAAGTTAGTAACGATAGTCCCACGTACTTGTGGCACTGCCGCCTTGGTCACATTGGTGTCAAGCGCATGAAGAAGCTCCATGCTGATGGACTTTTAGAGTCTCTCGATTATGAATCATTTGACACGTGCGAACCGTGCCTCATGGGCAAAATAACCAAGACTCCATTCTCAGGGACAATGGAGCGAGCAACCAACTTGTTGGAAATCATACATACAGATGTGTGTGGTCCAATGAGCGTTGAGGCTCGCGGAGGCTATCGTTATGTTCTCACTCTCACTGATGATTTGAGTAGGTATGGGTATGTATACTTAATGAAACACAAGTCTGAGACCTTTGAAAAGTTTAAGGAGTTTCAGAGTGAGGTTGAGAATCAACGTGACAGAAAAATAAAGTTCTTACGATCAGATCGTGGGGGAGAATATTTAAGTCATGAATTTGGCACACACTTAAGAAAATGTGGAATCGTTTCACAACTCACGCCGCCTGGAACACCTCAGCGTAACGGTGTGTCCGAACGTCGTAATCGCACTCTATTGGATATGGTGCGGTCTATGATGTCTCTTACAGATCTACCGCTATCATTTTGGGGATACGCTCTAGAGACAGCCGCATTCACTTTAAATAGGGCTCTGTCAAAATCCGTTGAGACGGCACCGTATGAATTATGGTTTGGGAAGAAACCTAAGCTGTCATTTCTGAAAGTTTGGGGTTGCGATGTTTATTTCAAGAAACTTCAACCTAAAAAACTCGAACCCAAATCGGAAAAATGCGTCTTCATAGGATACCCCAAGGAAACAGTTGGGTATACCTTCTACCTCAGATCCGAAGGCAAGATCTTTGTTGCCAAAAACGGGTCCTTTCTAGAGAAAGAGTTTCTCGCGAAAGAAGTAAGTGGGAGGAAAGTAGAGCTTGATGAAGTACTACCTCTTGAAAATCATAGTAGCGCAGCTCAGGAAAATGTTCCTGTGGTGCCTGCACCGATTAGAGAGGAGGTTAATGATGATGATCAAGATACTTCTGATCAAGCTCCTACTGAACTTCGTAGGTCCACAAGGACGCGTTCTGCACTAGAGTGGTACGGCAACCCTGTCCTGGAAGTCATGTTGTTGGACAACGGTGAACCTTCGAACTATGAAGAAGCGATGGCGGGCCCAGATTCCGACAAATGGCTAGAAGCCATGAAATCCGAGATAGAATCCATGTATGAAAACAAAGTATGGACTTTGAGTGACTTGCCCGATGATCGGCGAGCCATAGAAAATAAATGGATCTTCAAGAAGAAGACAGACGCGGATGGTAATGTGACCATCTATAAAGCTCGACTTGTCGCTAAGGGTTATCGGCAAGTTCAAGGGGTTGACTACGATGAGACTTTCTCCCCCGTAGCGAAGCTGAAGTCTGTCCGAATCATGTTAGCAATAGCCGCATACTATGATTATGAGATATGGCAAATGGACGTCAAAACGGCATTCCTTAACGGCTTCCTTAAGGAAGAATTGTATATGATGCAGCCGGAAGGTTTTGTCGATCCTAAGAATGCTAACAAAGTATGCAAGCTCCAGCGCTCTATCTATGGGCTGGTGCAAGCATCTCGGAGTTGGAACATTCGCTTTGTTGAGATGATCAAAGCGTTTGGGTTCATGCAGACTTATGGAGAAGCCTGCGTTTACAAGAAAGTGAGTGGGAGCTCCGTAGCATTTCTCATATTATATGTGGATGACATACTATTGATGGGAAATGATATAGAATTCTTGGAAAGCATAAAGGCCTATTTGAACAAGTGTTTTTCAATGAAGGACCTTGGAGAAGCTGCTTATATATTAGGCATCAAGATCTATAGGGATAGATCGAGACGCCTCATCGGTCTTTCACAAAGTACGTACCTTGACAAGATTTTGAAGAAGTTCAAAATGGATCAGTCCAAGAAGGGGTTCTTGCCTGTATTGCAAGGTGTGCGATTGAGCATGGCTCAATGCCCGACCACGGCAAAAGATATAGAAGAGATGAGTGTCATCCCCTATGCCTCAGCTATAGGGTCTATTATGTATGAAATGCTGTGTACCAGACCCGATGTAAACCTTGCCGTAAGTTTGGTAGGTAGGTACCAAAGTAATCCTGGCAAGGAACACTGGACAGCGGTCAAAAACATCCTGAAGTACCTGAAAAGGACTAAGGATATGTTTCTCATTTATGGAGGTGCCGAAGAGCTCGTCGTAAAGGGTTACGTCGACGCCAGCTTCGACACAGATCTGGATGACTCCAAGTCACAAACCAGATACGTGTATATTTTGAATGGCGGGGCAGTTAGCTGGTGCAGTTGCAAGCAAAGAGTCGTGGAGGGATCTACATGTGAAGCAGAGTATATGGCAGCCTCGGAGGCAGCACAAGAAGCAGTCTGGGTGAAGGAGTTCATTACCGACCTAGGAGTCATACCCAATGCGTCGGACCCGATGACTCTCTTCTGTGACAACACTGGAGCAATTGCCCTTGCGAAGGAGCCTAGGTTTCACAGGAAGACCAGACATATCAAGCGTCGCTTCAACTCCATTCGTGAAAGTGTTCAAAATGGAGACATAGAGATTTGTAAAGTACATATGGACCTGAATGTGGCAGATCCGTTGACTAAACCTCTCCCTAGAGCAAAACATGATCAACACCAAAATTCCATGGGTGTGCGATTCATCACAATGTAACTAGACTATTGTCTCTAGTGCAAGTGGGAAACTGTTGGAAATATGCCCTAGAGGCAATAATAAATGGATTATTATATTTCCTTGTTCATGATAATTGTCTATTGTTCATGCTATAATTGTATTGTTCGGAAATCATAATACATGTGTGAATACATAGACCACAATGTGTCCCTAGTAAGCCTCTAGTTGACTAGCTCGTTGATCAATAGATAGTCATGGTTTCCTGACTATGGACATGGGGATGTCATTGATAACGGGATCACATCATTAGGAGAATGATGTGATGGACAAGACCCAAACCTAAGCATAGCACAAAGATCGTGTAGTTCGTTTGCTAGAGCTTTTCTGAATGTCAAGTATCATTCCTTAGACCATGAGATTATGCAACTCCCGGATATCGTAGGAATGCTTTGGGTGTATCAAACGTCACAACGTAACTGGGTGACTATAAAGGTGCACTACAGGTAACTCCGAAAGTATCTGTTGGGTTGGCATGAATCGAGACTGGGATTTGTCACTCCGTGTGACGGAGAGGTATCTCTGGGCCCACTCGGTAAGACATCATCATAATGAGCTCAATGTGATCAAGGTGTTGTTCACGGGATGATGTATTACGGGAACGAGTAAAGAGACTTGCCGGTAACGAGATTGAACAAGGTATCGGTATACCGACGATCGAATCTCGGGCAAGTATCGTACCGATGGACAAAGGGAATTGAGTACGAGATTGATTAAGTCCTCGACATCGTGGTTCATCCGATGAGATCATCGAGGAGCATGTGGGAGCCAACATGGGTATCCTGATCCCGCTGTTGGTTATTGACCGGAGATCGTCTCGGTCATGTCTGCATGTCTCCCGAACCCGTAGGGTCTACACACTTAAGGTTCGGTGACGCTAGGGTTGTTAAAGATATTAGTATGCAGCAAACCGAAGGTTGTTCGGAGTCCCGGATGAGATCCCGGACGTCACGAGAGGTTCCGGAGTGGTTCGGAGGTAAAGAATTATATATAGGAAGTGTCGTTTCGGCCATCGGGAATGATCTGGGGGTCACCGGTATTGTACCGGGACCACCAGATGGGTCCCGGGGGTCCACCGGGTGGGGCCACCTATCCCGGAGGGCCCCGAGAGCTGAAGTGGGGAGGGAACCAGCCCATAGTGGGCTGGTGCGCCCCCCCATGGGCCTCCCCCCTGCGCCTAGGGATGGAAACCCTAGGGCAGGGGGCGCCCCACATGGCTTGGGGGGCAAGCCATCCCCCCTGGCCGCCGCACCCCCCTGGAGATGGATCTCCAGGGCCGGCGCCCCCCCTAGGGGGCCTATATAAAGGGGGGGAGGGAGGGCAGCCGCACCCTGCAGCCTTGACGCCTCCCTCTCCCCGTTACACCTCTCCCTCTCTCCACAAAAGCTTGGCGAAGCCCTGCTGGAACTCTGCTGCATCCACCACCACGCCGTCGCGCTGCTGGATCTTCATCAACCTCTCCTTCCCCCTTGCTGGATCAAGAAGGAGGAGACGTCGATCGTCCCGTACGTGTGCTGAACGCGGAGGTGCCGTCCTTTCGGCGCTGGTCATCGGTGATTCGGATCACGGCGAGTACGACTCCATCATCCACGTTCTCCTTGAACGCTTCTGTTGCGATCTACAAGTGGTATGTAGATGCTCTACTATCCCCTCGTTGCTAGAATACTCCATGGATAGATCTTGGTGATGCGTAGGAAAATTTTAATTTCTGCTACAATCCCCAACAGTTACAACCAAAGGAAGAAAGCAAACAAAAAGGCCGCGTCCGGCACCTAATCTAGTCTTCGACGTCTTCTCACCAGCGCGGAGCTAAGTGCTGTCCACTGGGCATGGGAGGGAGCCCCAGGGCCTGAGGCCGGCACCCCTGAGACTCCGGGGCGTGTACAGCCCCACTCATTATTACGTGAGAGTGTCACGGGGCGGCGAGCTTCACAGGCACTGGGCCTTCTTCACAGGAACCGGCCTTACTTCATATCGCCAGACGAGGGCCCTGCCTTGCGCCACACTCTAGTGCCACCAACGACGACCGGAAACCAGGACGCCGCCGGTGGGGTAGAGCGGTCCCCAGCGGTTCCCTCGACGACCATGGGTCCTCCGCCAGGGGCAGGCCCTCGGGCGCCTCCCCAGCGGAGGGCCTATCTTCTAAGAACGCCTTGCACCGAACGCCGCGGTGATGAGGTGGGATCTCTGCCCCTTTCCTGCAGGCCCCTGCGTCCTCCTCCCGAGGGGTAGGAGACCGCAGGGGCGGGGCAGCTGCTTGTCGCGGCGACCTGCATCTCCCGTGACCCATGATTAGCGTATGCCTGCTCTTGAGGAATTAATGGTACCCGATAGTCGTTGCCTCCAGTGTGACCGACGGAGCCGTCCCGGGGTTCCTGGAGGGGCTCGGCCTCTGGCGTCTCGTCCTCCCAGGTGGGGCTGAAGAGTGAGCCCTGTTCGCCCTCGGGAGCGTGTCCTTGGTCCACAATGTGGGGCCCGTACTCCTCCGGCGCCACCACCCCGAATGTCGCGCTGTAGTGCTCCATGTGCCATGCGGTTGGCCATGGGCGCCGTGGGCCGCACTGAGCCCTTCTCCTTCACGCGCCGGGAGCGGGGGTAGTGCCACTTCCAGTCTGGTGCCGCCGGATTCGCCGGTGTTGGGGTAGTCTTGAGGCCCGCGCGGGTGCGCGGGGCCCCCTCGTGCGCCGCCCTGGACTTGAGGCGGAAGCTGGACGCAGAAGAGGTGAGCCCCTGAAGCGGCGAAGCCTAGGAGCTCGGCGACCCGCTCCAGCAGCACGTCGCAGCCGCCTTCCAGTAGCCTGCACTGCAACAACTCCCGTGCTACCGTGAGCGCGGCCCTTGAGTTTGCCTGTTCTCGGCGGGTGTACGGTGTCGTAGCCGTGGCGTGGTTGGAGGCCCTCGCCGCCGACCGCGCCTGTCGCGGTGTGAGGGTCGCAGAAGCCTGCCCGCGTCGCCCGCGGCCCGCAGGGCCCTGCGGACCGCGAGCTGCCTGTGGCGCGGGATCACCAGGAGTGGGAGGCTCCGCGCAGATGGGCCACACCGCCCATGGGCCTTGGTTGCCTGCCTGGTCGCCGGGCATGATGACGACGACGTAACGGGAGACGGAGCGATGGGAAGGCAGATTCCGGCGCACCCCTACCTGGCGCGCCAAATGTCGGATCACGGGTTCCGGCAGACCCTTATGGTTCGAACTCTGGGGTGCGCGCGGAGATCGAGCCCTCTACCTCTCCGTCTCGTAAGGATCTAGCTACTGTAGGAGCAACACAAGAGACACAAGATTTATACTAGTTTGGGCCATCGTTGTGGTGTAATACCCTACTCTAGTTTGTGGCGGGTGGATTGCCCCTTGGGCTAATGAGGAAGAATGGTACAGGTGAACGGCCTCGCGAGGGCCTGTTCTTGGCTAGGGTATGAACTGCTAAGGAGAGTTCAATCACCCTTCTCTCTCTCTCTCTGTGGGATTCTACCTTAAGTTCACGATGCCTAGATCTCTGGATGTCTAGCTAATGCCTCTACCCTGGGGGTGGCTGACCCTATTTATAGGCAAAGGCCCTGGGCCTCTTCCCAAATATTGAGCAGAAAGGGCGCCAACAATTGGCCAATTTGAAGGGGAACATCGGGTACACTTATCCTGACTAAAGTTGGTCTTCGCCTACGAAAGGCTCTGGTGATGACACCGGCTTGGGCTCCACAATGACTTCCTCCTTGTCGTGGAGCTGGTCTTGGTCTCGTTGCACCGAAATGGGTGCCTTTGCTTGATCCTCTCACCTGCGCTTGCCCCCTTTGCACCAAAGAGGAAAGGGAGGACGCTGCGCGGGCTGGCGCCCGCCTGGCACCTTTGATCGTCATGGCTTGCGTCATGGGCACCTCGTGAGGTACCCCACCTTGATCTCTCCGCCTCCTCGCGAGCCAGCCTAAGGAGCCGTGCTGGAGGAAGCGCCGTGTCGTCCGCCTCGCGAGGCTTGGCCCCTTGCGAGGGTCTTGAGCCTTGTGTTGATGAAGATGGGCCATGTTGGGCCCCCACTCGAGCCACGCCGCAGGCCGCAGGCAGGCAAGTCTGGGGACCCCCGTTCCCAGAACGCCGACAGCGCGGGAGAAGACAGCTGGCTAGCTCGCAGCAATAACTTGACCAAGAGCCTTGGTAATTCGGACACCAAGGACAACAGTGGCAGTTCGCGTCGGAACAAGAAAAAACGCCGCGTTAACAGCGACAGCAATGAGGAGACGACAGTCAATGCCGGATTCAGAGGCTATAAATCCGGTCAGCGGAAAAAGCCATTCAAAAGAAATATTCAGGCCCCGTCCAGTTTGGACCAAATACTCGATCGCTTGTGCCAAATACATGGCACCCCTGAAAATCCAGCCAATCACACCGACAGAGATTGTTGGGTGTTCAAGCAGGCAGGCAAGCTAAATGCTGAAAATAGAGGCAAGGGGCTGCGTAGCGATGACGAGGAGGAGCCCCGGCCGCCGAACAACAGTGGACAGAAGGGTTTTCCCCCACAAGTGCGGACGGTGAACATGATATACGCAACCCACATCCCCAAGAGGGAGCGGAAGCGTGCGTTAAGGGACGTATATGCGATGGAGCCAGTCGCCCCAAAGATCAACCCATGGTCCTCCTGCCCGATCACCTTCGATCTAAGGGACCACCCCACTAGCACCCGTCATGGCGGATTCGCCGCATTGGTTCTAGACCCAATTATTGACAGATTTCATCTCACAAGAGTCCTTATGGACGGCGGCAGCAGCCTGAACCTGCTTTACCAGGATACTGTGCGGAAAATGGGCATAGATCCCTCGAGGATTAAGCCCACCAAAACGACCTTTAAAGGCGTCATACCAGGTGTAGAGGCCAACTATACAGGCTCAGTCACACTTGAAGTGGTCTTCGGATCTCCGGACAATTTCCGAAGCGAGGAGTTAATCTTCGACATAGTCCCGTTCCGCAGTGGCTATCACGCCCCGCTCGGGCGAACCGCATTCGCAAAGTTCAATGCGGTGCCGCACTACGCATACCTTAAGCTCAAGATGCCAGACCCTCGAGGAGTAATCACGGTCAATGGAAACACCGAATGCTCCCTCCGAACGGAGGAACACACGGCGGCCCTCGCGGCGGAAGTACAAAGCAGCCTCTCAAGGCAGCTCAACAGTCCGGCCGTTAAACATTCGGACATCATCAAGCGCGTCTGGAGTAACCTACAACAAGACCGCCTGGCACGTTCTGAGCAGGCATAGCAACGCGGCCCCAACCCCAGCCCTCGCAAACTAGCAAAACCAGTGCCTTGCGTACATAACTACGCTGTCGAAATACCATGGGCATAGGAGGAGGGGCAACATCACGGCGCACCCGAAGCACGGCTTAAACCGCACCAGGGGCTGCCGATTTCTTTATTTTCTCTTACTATCAGGACTCCATACTTCGGAAGACCTGTTCGGCAATCCAACTGCCGCTCAAATGATGCAAGAACCAGGGAAGCAGAAAAGCTACGCCGCATTATATAACTCCCAGGTGGTCTCTATCACAAGCAGTATACCTGTTTTGCATACTATTCCGCAGCCTGCCCCTGGAAAGGACATGTTAAATAGTCCCACTTTTGCTTATCGCACTATTTGTATCGTTCTGCTTTGATCGCGGCCTTTTTATAAACAATGCATAGCATTTTGTCTACTTTCGCATTACTGTTTTTTACACATATATGTTCATTAACGACATGTTGCACCCGTACACTTTGGGACGGTCAATACGCCAGGGGCTTTAGTACCCCCTTATATGGTGTGAGAAGTCTGAACACTTTAACAAGTGCGGCACCCCGAACTTATAGCATTATATGCATCGGCTCCGAATCATGTCTTGGGTCAATAGTTGGGTTTGCCCGGCTCCTATGTTTTCGTGCCTTACGTTCCGTTGTATCGGCTAAGGTAGCACTAGGAGAAATACTATGATTGTGCCCCATTTGAGCTGGGCAGAGCACCTCAGTAGAGAAAGCTAAAACTGACTGTCATGATGAAGTGAGAGAATGGTCGCTGTTCGAGAGGTTTTTCGAGTCCCTAAAGACTTATGCTGCTTAGAGCGAGGAGTCGTCTTTGTCCGGCCAAAGGCGTGGATAGCGCCCCGAACTCGGTCTTCCGAACACTAGGGGCTTCGCCGAAATTTAAAATTATAGAAGTCTATGGCTAAGTGAGAGTGTTCAAGCACTATAGTCCGATTGCCTTGTTCGTTATGCTGAGCGCCTCCCTCGAAGGACCCATACATGGGAAAAAGAGAGCTCGGGTTTCACCCGAACACCCCAGCACTAGTGGCATGGGGGCAGAAGCCGACGACTCGCCATCTCTCAAATTTGATAAACGGCCGCACAGAAGGTAATATTTTAAATTCAAAACGCATTGCTTAAGCGCACATGAACAAGTTTTCAGCGCACAGGATAACACGAGCGAGTTTACTCCAAAATTACATCCATGGAATATTCATCCGCCACAAGGCGGGCACCCTTCAGAACATCCTTATAATAATTCTTGGGCTTGCGATGCTCTTTCCGCGGCGGTGACCCGTCCTTCACAAGCTTCTCACCATCCAGCTTGCCCCAGTGCACCTTAGCACGAGCAAGGGCCCTACGGGCACCTTCAATGCAAACGGAGCGCTTGATGACCTCGAGCCTTGGACAGGCCTCCACCAGCCGCCGCACCAGCCCGAAGTAGCTCCCAGGTAGAGCCTCTCCAGGCCACAGCCGAACTATGAGGCCCTTCATGGTCTGTTCGGCCACCTTGTGGAGCTCGACCAGCTGCTTCAGCTGGTCGCTCAGGGGCACTGGGTGTCCGGCCTCAGCATACTGAGACCAGAACACCTTCTCCGTCGAGCTGCCCTCCTCGGCTCGGTAGAATGCGGCGGCATCGGACACGCTACGGGGAAGATCTGCGAATGCTCCTGGAGAGCTCAAGATTCGGGTAAGTAACAAGAAGCTCACTTTTTACATGTTTGCTTTGCATAAAAAATGCCTTACCCGCCGCTATCTTCTTCGCCGCATCCAACTCCTGGAGGGCCTTCTGGGATTCAGCCTTGGCAGACTTGGCATTGTCAATAGCTACCGCAATCTCGGATGCTCGCGTCTCTGAGTCAAGCTCCAAACTCTCATATTTTTTCATGAGAGCCTGGAGCTCTTGCTGCACCTTGCCAACCTGGGCTTCATACCTCTCCCGCTCGGAGCGCTCCATGGCCGCTCTCTTATCGGCCTCGGCCAACGATTGCTTGAGGGTCGCCACCTCAGTTGTGGCCCCTACAACAACCATGTTAATCCTGTCATATTTTTGCAATTGCACTTTTATATCTTCTTTTTCTTATATGGTATTTGTTACCTTCTTTCTCCTCGAGCTGCCGTTTGGCAAGGCCGAGCTCTTGCTCGGTCCGCTCGAGGCCCTGCTTTAGTGTGCCCACCTCCGTAGTCAGTGCGGCGGTCGCCAGCAGCGAAGCCTGCATACACATATTGACTCTTTTTCTGTTAGACTCCTACGAATTTTATTAGATCCTCTATTCGGCTTTTCTTTCCGAACGCCAAACAGAGCATCAGGGGCTACTGTCTATGCGGTAATATTTTTTATATATCCTGCACTTACCTCGAAGCCTGTTAGAAGGCTGGCACAAGCTTCAATCAGCCCGCTCTTGGCGGACTGAACCTTCTGGATCACCGCACTCATAATAGTGCGGTGCTCCTCATCGATGGAGGCACCGTTAAGCACCTCCAGCAGATTGTCCGGCGCCTCCGGTTGGACGGGGGCCACCGGCTCAGTAGGCTTGCTCCTCTTGGAAGGAGTTCGCCTGCCGCGGTCCGGAACCGTTGACGATTCCGGCGCGGTGTCCGGCTCAAAGCCGAACTCGGAGCCCTGGGGGGTTTTATCCCCTTTACTCCTGGAGTCCGGGAGGTCGCCTTGTGGCGCCTCCAGGACCACCTCCTCCTGGCTTGGAGCCCGTTGGGACGCCACCTCGGCATCACCTGTAGGGCGGGGGGAGGTGGTGGGCGGAAGTGAATTCATGTCCGATGAATCCAGGGGGCCGCTCGAAGACTCGTCGAGCCCGGCCTTGGGCAGACTGCATAATCATATTCGACATAAGGAAAGGTTGTGCAATAAAGGAATGCTATGAATTACTCGGGTGCCCGGATGCTTACGATTCCGCCGGACGCTTGGCCCTGCGCGGCCACTCCTCTTCGTCGTCATCGGCGTCCGCGGGGTAGTCCGGAGGAAGGGTTTTCCCCTTCTTGGACCCTTCGGCCTCCCCGGTCGGGGCGGCCTTCCTTTTCTTTCCTCCCCCCGGTGGAGGGGGAGAGGTTTCTTCTTCCTCCTCCTCGTTTTTACGGGAGGAGCGCGTCTCGGATTCGTCGGATGAAGAATCCGACACCTCCTGGCGCCGGGAACTCTTTCGAGTCCCTGTGGCCCTCTTCTTGGCCTTCTTCTCCGGCACCACGTAAGGTGCCGGAGCCAACAGCTCCGCTAAGCGAGCATCGGCTGGATCTTCGGGCACAGGAGCCGGACAGTCGATCTGTCCGGACTTCGCCAGCCAATCCTGTCAAAGGAAAGGGAGTTTAGATCCCGCATAGAGTCAAACTATGGAAAACCAACATCCTATAAAAGGTAAAAATAGCTTACCGCACTAGCGGGAAGCTGCATGCTGAATCCGCGGTCCTCGGAGACGGATGCGGGAGCCTCGGTGCCTTTGAATAGCACCTTCCAGGCGTCTTCGTATGTTGTGTCGAAGAGCCTGCTCAGGGTTGGATGCTGCGCCGGGTTGAACTCCCACAAATTGAAGCCCCATTGCTGACACGGGAGGATCCGGCGGACGAGCATAACCTGGACTGCATTGACAAGGTTGAGCTGCTTGTTCACCAAGGTTTGGATGCATTTTTGCAGTCTGGTTATCTGTCCTTTATTGCCCCACGAAAGGCCCGTCTCTTTCCAAGACGTGAGCCGCGTAGGGGGTCCGGACCGGAACTCGGGGGTTGCGACCCATTTGGGATCGCGCGGCTCGGTGATGTAAAACCACCCCGATTGCCACCCCTTCAGGGTCTCCACAAAGGAGCCCTCGAGCCATAGGATGTTGGCTATCTTGCCCGCCATGGCGCCTACGCAGTCTGCCCGGTTACCACGCACCACCTTGGGCTTAACGCTGAAAGTCTTGAGCCACAGGCCGAAATGGGGGCGAATGCAGAGGAAAGCCTCACACACGACGATAAACGCCGAGATGTTGAGAATGAAGTTCGGGGCCAGATCGTGGAAATCTAGGCCATAGTAGAACATGAGCCCCCGGACAAACGGGTGGAGAGGAAAGCCCAGTCCGCGGAGGAAATGGGGAAGGAATACTACCCTCTCATGGGGCCTTGGGGTGGGGAGGAGCTGCCCCTCTTCAGGAAGCCGGTGCGCGATGTTGTTGGACAAGTATCCGGCCTTCCTTAGTTTTTTGACATGGCCCTCCGTAACGGAGGAAACCATCCACTTGCCTCCCGCTCCGGACATGGCTGGAGAAGCTTGAGGTGGGAAGAGCGGACTTGGGCGCTGGAGCTCGGGTGCGCAGGAGATGGATAGGCAAAGGAGGAAGAAGGCGTAGGTGAAAAGGTGGATCCTTATCCCCTTATATGGGCGGATGCGACTATGCGTCCCCACCAGCCTGGTAAAACTCGCTTATCTCCCAAGCGCCGTGATAAATGGCGCGGTTGGGTTACCCACGTCCGTATTGATGAGAATCACGTAAATGAGGGACACGATCTCTGCTTCGACAAGACGTGCCAAGGAAACTGCCTCGCAATATGCGCTGAGGTGGGGAAGTGAAAATGATTCGAATGGAGGCTTGGTCATAGTGTGATGTCACGCTACGGAATACGTCAGCAGATTAGATTTGTGTTAATATTATTCTCTCTATGGCAATATGTGGAAACTTATTTTGCAGAGTCGGACACTGTCTTTTGTGTTCAAAATCTTCTATGAAGTACATGGAGGAGGAACCCGCCTTGCAATGCCGAAGACAATCTGCGCGCCGGACTCCTAGTTCAGGGGCTACTGAGGGAGTCCTGGATTAGGGGATGTCCGGATAGCCGGACTATACCTTCAGCCGGACTCCAGGACTATGAAGATACAAGATTGAAGACTTCGTCCCGTGTCCGGAAGGGACTTTCCTTGGCGTGGAAGGCAAGCTTGGCGATGTGGATATTTAGATCTCCTACGATTGTAACCGACTTTGTGTAACCCTAACCCTCTCCGGTGTCTATATAAACCGGAGGGCTTTAGTCCGTAGGACAACATACAACAATCATACCATAGGCTAGCTTCTAGGGTTTAGCCTCCTTGATCTCGTGGTAGATCTACTCTTGTACTACCCATATCATCAATATTAATCAAGCAGGACATAGGGTTTTACCTCCATCGAGAGGGCCCGAACCTGGGTAAAACTTCGTGTCCCTTGTCTCCTATTACCATCCGCCTAGACGCACAGTTCGGGATCACCTACCCGAGATCCGCCGGTTTTGACACCGACAGTGTGATTGGCTGGCCTTTCGGGGGTGCCATGTATCTGGCACAAGCGGTCGAGCATTCGGTCCAGACTGGATGGGCCCTGAGTATTTCTTTTGAATGGCTTTTTCCGCTGACCGGATTTATAGCCTTTGAATCCGGCATTAACTGCCGTATCCTCAGCATTGCCGCCGTTAATGCGGCGCTTCTGCTTGTTGCGACGCGACCTGCCACTATTGTCTCTGGTATCCGAATTACCAGGGTTCTTAGTCATATTGTTGCTACGAGCATGCCAGCTGTCTTCTCCCGCGCAAAAGCGGGTCATGAGTGTCGTGAGTGCTGCCATAGATTTCGGCTTTTCCTGTCCAAGGTGCCGGGCAAGCCACTCATCGCGGATATTGTGCTTGAAGACTGCAAGGGCCTCTACGTCCGGACAGTCAACTATTTGATTTTTCTTTGTTAGGAACCGTGTCCAGATTTGCCTGGTCGATTCCTCTGGCTGCTGAATTATGTGGCTTAGGTCATCGGCGTCTGGTGGTCGCACATAGGTGCCCTGGAAATTGTCGAGGAATGCGGCTTCCAGGTCCTCCCAACAACTGATTGATTCTGCTGGCAAGCTATTAAGCCAATGCCGAGGTGGTCCTTTAAGCTTGAGTGGGAGGTATTTGATGGCGTGTAGATCATCGCCACGGGCCATGTGGATATGAATGAGATAATCCTCGATCCATACCGCAGGATCTGTTGTGCCATCATATGATTCGATGTTTACGGGTTTGAAACCCTCGGGGATTTGATGATCCATTACTTCATCTATGAAGCATAGTGGGTGTGCGGCGCCTCTGTACTGGGCTATATCACGACGTAGCTCCAATGAGATTTGTCTGCTGTGTTCGGCCCTACCGGATTTTTTGTATCCGGCGTGACGGTTATCGTCTCGAGTCATGGGGTTCCCACGCGATCCGTAGATCGATCTTGTTTGCCTTGCTGTGTCCTCCAATATATCGCGCAGGCCTGGTGCATTTTCCCATGCCTTGGTATGTTTTGAGCGGCGCCGGGGTGCGGCTTGAGTGGAGGGCCGACAGGCCTCTCTGTCGCGGCCACGAGGTGGCTGGTCGGTCGTGTCATGTGCTGGTGATGCAGGTTTAGGTGCTTCCTCCACTAATCGGGGTAGCAATCTGCGCCTTGGATAGCTCTTGGAGGGGCGTGCGAGTTCATACTCTTCGGCCGCAAGGACTTCAGTCCATCTGTCGGCTAGCAAATCTTGATCAGCTCTAAGTTGTTGCTGTTTTTTCTTGAGGCTGCTTGTCGTAGCCATAAGCCTGCATTGAAAACGCTCTTGCTCGACCTAATCCTCTGGCACAACGAATTCATCATCGTCGAGGCTTGCCTCATCTTCGGAGGGAGGCATATAATTATCGTCCTCGACCTCTCTGTCTGCCACTCTCTCATGAGGGCTGGCTTCTCCATCCTCCTGTGCTGAATCTTGCTGGAGGGGGTTTTCTTCGGCACTCTCCGGAGTATTATTATCTCTCGTGCCGGAATCACCGTTTTTGCTTTGGCGGGATTTTGAGCGGCGCCGCTGACGCCGGCGCTTGGGCTGTTTCTTGGAGGGGTCATCCTCCGCTGTTCCATCGCCATCTCCTTCTTTTAGGGTGTCCACCATGTATATGTCATATGACGAGGTGGCTTTCCAGTGCCCCCTAGGTGCTGGTTCTTGATCGTCTCCTGCATCGGCGTCCATACTGTCGATGTCTTCGGAGTCGAAGTCGAGCATGTCGGTTAGATCGTCCATAGTTGCTACAAAGTGGGTGGTGGGTGGGCTTTGAATTTCTCATCATCTGTATCCCAACCTTGCTGACCATAGTCCGGCCAAGGCTCTCCTGATAAAGAGAGAGACTTTAGTGATTTCAGGATATCGCCGAAGGGCGAGTGCTGAAAAATGTCTGCGGCAGTAAACTCCAACCACCCATCCTCGATCGGCGCTGTTGGCTTCGAATTAAGGGTCGAAGCCGATGCGGGTGCGGCCTCCAGGGCACTGTTCGGCAACAGAGCTAGATCATGCCCATCGTGACAGTGCGGCGCTCTTGGCAGTAGCTCGAATCCGCCGAAGATCAAGTCACCGCGGATGTCAGCCGTATAGTTTAAGCTTCCAAATCTGACCTGATGGCCAGGGATATAGCTTTCGATCTGCCCCAGATCGCCAAGCGAATTGGCCCGCAGTGCGAAGCCACCGAAGACGAAGATCTGTCCGGGGAGAAAGGTCTCACCCTGGACTGCATCGTTGTTGATGATCGGAGGAGCCATCGAGCCTAAAAGTGACGACACAGAGGAACTCTCAATGAAAGCACCAATGTCGGTGTCAAAACCGGTGGATCTAGGGTAGGTGGTCCCGAACTTTGCGTCTAGGCAGATGGTAACAGGAAGCAGGGGACACGATGTTTTACCCAGGTTCGGGCCCTCTTGATGGAGGTAAAAGCCTACGTCCTGCTTGATTAATATTGATGATATGGGTAGTACAAGAGTAGATCTACCACGAGATCAAGGAGGATAAACCCTAGAAGCTAGCCTATGGTATGATTGTTGTTCTGTCCTACGGACTAAAACCCTCCAGTTTATATAGACACCCGAGAGGGTTAGGGTTACATAGAGTCGGTTACAATGGTAGGAGATCTACATATCCGTATCGCCAAGCTTGCCTTCCACGCCAAGGAAAGTCCCTTCCGGACACGGGACGAAGTCTTCAATCTTGTATCTTCATAGTCCAGGAGTCCGGCTGAATGTATAGTCCGGCTATCCGGACACCCCCTAATCCGGGACTCCCTCACCTGCTGTGGGGTAGTTCGGAGGAGGTGACCGGACTCCAAACGTGTGTCTGGAACCTGGTGAGCAAGAATCTCAAGCTAGTCAATGTAGTCCAGGTTATGCTCATCCGCCGGATCCTCCCATGTCAACAATGGGCTTTCAACTTATGGGAGTTCGACTTGGCCCAGCACCGAACTCTGAGCCAGCTCTTCGACACAACGTACGAAGATGCCTGGAAGGTGCTGTTCAAGGGTGCCGAGGCTCCTGCTTTCGCCACTGAGGATCGCGGATTTTCCGCATAGCGCCAATCCAACGCGGTAAGTGATTTTACCTCTTACAGGATACTTGTCTTTCATAGTTTGACTCTATGTGGGATCTAAACTCCCGTGCCTTTGACGGGATTGGCAGGAGACGTCCGGGCAGATCAACTATCCGGCTCCTTTGCCCGAAGACCCCGCAGACGCCCGCCTAGAGGGGTTGCTGGTCCCGGCACCTTACGTGGTGCCGGAGAAGAAGGCCAAGAAGAAGGCCACGGGAACTCGGAAGAGTTCTCGGCGTCCGATGGAGTTGGACTCATCGTCCGATGACTCCGAGACGGACTCCTCCCACGAAGACGAGGAGGAGGAAAGAGAGGTTTCTTCCCCAGCAGGGGGAGAAACGAAAAGAAAGGCCGCACCAACTGGGAGCCCGGAGGGTCCAAGAAGGCGAAGACCCTCCTTCCGGACTACTCTACCAACGCCGCCGACAGCAAGGAGGAGTGGCCGTCCAGGGCCAAGCCCCTGGCGAAGTCATAAGTATTCGGACACCAGAGTGACTCATAGTGTTCCTTTATTGCACAGCCTTTCATAACGCCGAATATAATCGTGTAGTCCGGCCTGAGACCGGCTCGACGTATCTTCGAGCGGCTCCTTGGATTCGTCGGATGTGAATAGCTTTTCACTTCCGGCCGCTACCTCCCCTCCCCCTACAGACGATGCCGAGGTGTTGTCCCAAAAGGTTCCAAGCCAGGGGGAGGTGGTCCTAGAGGCGCCGCAAGGCGACCTCCCAGACTCCAGGCGCAAAGTGGACAAATCCCCCAACGGCTCCAAGTCCGGCCCTGGGCCGGACACCGCACCGGAACCTTCAAAGGTTCCGGAGTCTGGCAGGCGGCCCCCTAAGAAGAAGGGTAAGCCTACGATGCCGGCGACCTCTGTCCAACCAGAGGCGCTGGATAAATTGTTGGAGGTGGTTAACGGTGCCTCCATCGACGAGGAGCACCGCACTATCATGAGTGCGGTGATCCAGAAGGTTCAGTCCACGAAGAGCGGGCTGAATGAAGCTTGTGCCAGCCTGCTAACAGGCTTTGAGGTATGTAGAAATATGTGGAAATATTACCGCATAGACAGTAGCCCCTGATGCTCTGTTTGGCGTTCGAAAAGAAAAGCCGAATAGAGGATCTAATAACATTCGCAGGAGTCTAACAGAATTAAGTCAATATGCGTATGTAGGCTTCGCTGCTAGCCTCTGCCGCACTGACTGCGGAGGTGGATGCGCTGAAGCAGAGCCTCGAGCGGTCCGAGAAAGAGCTTGGCCTTGCCAAGATGGAGCTCAGGGAAAAACAAGGTAAGTAATACCTTGTGGAGTATATTATAAAAAGATGTAGTTGCAAAAAATGACAGGATCGCTATTGGTGTTATAGGGGCCACGACTGAGGTGGCGACCCTTAGGCAAGCGTTGTCCGAGGCCGAAAATAGGGTGGCCATGGAGCACACCGAGCGGGAGAAGCATGAGGCGCGGGTTGGCGAGGTGCAGCAAGAGCTCCAGGCTCTTGTGAAAAAACACGAGAGTTTGGAGCTTGACTCGAAGACGTGAGAGTCCGAGCTCGCGACGGCCCTTGAAAGCGCCAAATCTGCCAAGGCTGAAGCCCAAAAAGCCCTCCAGGAAGTTGAGGCAATGAAGAAGATAGCAGCGGGTAAGGCATTCTTTATGCAAAGCAAGCACGACGAAGTGAATTACTTATTACTTACCCGAGTTTGGAGCTCTCCAGGAGCATTCGCAGATTTGCCCCGCAGCATGGCGGACGTTGCCGCCTTTTACCGGGCCAAGGAGGGGAGCTCGACGGAGAAGGTTTTCTGGTCTCGGTATGCTGAGACCGGACACCCGGTGCCCCTGAGTGACCAGCTAAAGCAGCTGGTCGTGCTCCAGAAGGTGGCCGAACAGGCCATGACGGGTCTCCTAGTCTGGCTGTGGCCCGGAGAGGCTATGCCTGGGAGCTACTTCGGGCTGGTGAGGCGGCTGGTGGATGCCTGTCCACGGCTTGAAATCATCAAGCGCTCCGTCTGCATCGAGGGTGCCCGTAGGGCGCTTGCCCCGTGCTAAAGTGCACTAGGGCAAATTGGATGTTGTGAAGCTTGTGAAGGACGGGTCACCGCCGGGCAAGGAGCTTCGCCACCCCGAGATGTATTACGAGGGCGTCCTGAAGGGTGCCCGCCTTGTGGCGGACGAATGTTCTAAAGATGTAATATTTCAGTGAAACTTGTTCGTTTTATCCTGTGCGCTGAAAACTTGTTCATATGCGCTATGCAACACTTGTTTTATTTTAAAATATTACCTTCTATGCGGACGTTTATTAAATCTGAGAAATGGCGAGTCGTTGGCTTCTGCCCCCATGCTACTAGTGCTGGGGTGTTGGGGGATAAACCTGAGCACTCTTTTTCCCATTGTTGGGTCCTTCGAGGGACGTGCTCAGCCTGGCGAACAAGGCAATCGGACTATAGTGCGTTATCACTCTCACTTGGCCAGAGAATTTTATAATTTTAAATTTCGGCGAAGCCCCTAGTGTTCGGAAGACCGAGCTCGGGGCACTATACACGCCTTGGGCCGGACAAAGCTGACTCCTCGCTCTAAGCGGCATAAGTCTTTAGGGACTCGGAACCTCTCGAACGGCAACCAGCTCTCGCCCTATCATGACAGTCAGTTTTAGCTTTCTCTACTGAGGTGGTTAACCCAGCTCAACCGGGGCACAATCGCAGTAGTTCTCCCGGCGCTACCTTAGCCGATATAGCGGAATGTAAGGTACCAAAACATGGGAGCCGGGAAAACCCAACTATTGACCAAAGACATGATTCGGAGCTGATGCATATAATGCTATAAGTTCGGAGGGCCGCACATATGAAAGTGTTCGGACTTCTTACGCCGTATTATGGGGTGCTTAAGCCCCTGGCGTATTAGCCGTACCAAAGTGTACGATGCTGAATATCATAACTGAACATGTATATTAAAAAGGAATAAATAGCGAATGCAATAAAAAGCTGAAGCTAAGCATTATTTATTCAAAAAGGCTGCGGTAAAAGCAGAACGATACAAATAGTGCGATGAGCAAGAGATGGGACTATTTGACATGTCCCCCTCCCGTGGCGAGTTGTGAGGTGGTATGCAAGACAGGTATTTTGCTCGTTATAGAGACCACCTGGGAATTCGACGTAGCTTCTGCCTCCTTTGTTGTTGCATTGTGTGTTCGGCGATTATACTGCCCGACAGGCCTTCCGAAGAGTGGAGTCCTGCAACTAGGGAAAAACGAAAAAAATCAGGAGCCCCTAGTGCGGTTGAGCCGCATTTTTGGGCATACCGTGGTCGTGCCCCTCTCCCTGTGCCCATGGTATTTTCAGAGCGTAGTTATGTACGCATAGTACTGATTGTGCAGTATTATGAGGGCTGGGGTTGGGGCCGCATTGCTACGCTTGCTCGGAAGTGCCAGGCGGTCCTGCAGTAGGTTACTCTGGGCGCGCTTAACGGTGTCCGGACGTTTAAGAGCCAGACTGGAGAATTGCCTTGAAAGGCTGCTTTGTACTGCCGCTACGAGGGCCGCCGTATGCTCCTCTGTTCGGAGAGAGCATTCGGTGTTTCCATTGACCGTAATGACTCCTCAAGGGCCTGGCATCTTGAGCTTGACGTATGCGTAGTGTGGCACCACGTTGAACTTTGCAAATGCGGTTCGTCCGAGCAGTGCTTGATAGCCACTGCGGAACGGGACTATGTCGAAGATTAACTCCTCGCTTCGGAAATTATCCGGGGATCCAAAGACCACTTCAAGTGTGACTAAGCCCGTACAGTTGGCCTCTACACCTGGTATGACGCCTTTAAAAGTCATTTTTGTGGGTTTAATCCTCGAGGGATCTATGCCCATTTTCCACACTGTATCCTGATAAAGCAGGTTCAGGCTGCTGCCGCCGTCCATGAGGACTCTAGTGAGGTGAAATCCGTCGATGATTGGGTCTAGAACCAATGCGGCGAGTCCGCCATGGCGGATGCTAGTGGGGTGGTCCCTTCGATCAAAAGTGATCGGGCAGGAGGACCATGGGTTGAACTTTGGGGCGACTGGCTCCAACGCGTAGACGTCCCTTAGCACACGCTTTCGCTCCCTCTTGGGGATGTGGGTTGCGTATATCATGTTCACCGTCCGCACTTGTGGGGGGAAACCCTTCTGTCCACTGTTTTTTGGCGGCCGGGGCTCCTCCTCCTCGTCGCTGTGCAGCCCTTTGTCTCTGTTTTCGGCATTGAATTTGCCGGCCTGCTTGAACACCCAACAATCCCTGTTGGGGTGATTGGCTGGTTTTTCGGGGGTGCCATGTATCTGGCATGAGCGATCGAGTATACGGTCCGAACTGGACGGGCCCAGAGTATTTCTTTTGAATGGCTTTTTCCGCTGACCGGGTTTGGAGCCTCTGAATCCGGCATTAACTGTCGTATCCTCGGGACTTTCGTTGTTAATGCGGCGCTTGTGCTTGTTGCGACGTGACCTGCCATTGCTGTCCTTGGTATCCGAATTACCAGGGCTTTTGGTCATGTTATTGCTACGAGCCAACCAGCTGTCTTCTCCCATGCAAAAGCGGGTCATGACTGTCGTAAGGGCTGCCATAGATTTCGGCTTTTCCTGTCCAAGGTGCCGGGTAAGCCACTCATCACGGATGTTATGCTTGAAGGCTGCTAGGGCCTCTGCGTCTGGACAGTCGAAGATTTGGTTTTTCTTGGTTAGGAACCGTGTCCAGAATTGTCTAGCAGATTCTTCTGGCTGCTGAGTTATGTGGCTTAGGTCATCGGCGTCTAGTGGTCGCACATAGGTCCCCTGGAAACTGTCGAGGAATGCGGCTTCCATGTCCTCCCAGCAACCAATTGATTCTGCTGGCAAGCTGCTAAACCAATGCCGAGCTGGTCCTTTAAGCTTGAGTGGGAGGTATTTGATGGCGTGTAGATCATCGCCACGGGCCATGTGGATATGAAGGAGATAGTCCTCGATCCATACTGCAGGATCTATTGTGCCATCGTATGATTCAATGTTTACGGGTTTGAAACCCTCTAGGATTTGATGATCCATGACTTCATCTGTGAAGCATACTGGGTGTGCGACACCCCTGTATTGGGCTATATCGCGACGTAACTCAAATGAGCTTTGTCTGATGTGTTCGGCCCGGCCGGATTTGTTGTATCCGGCATGACGGTTATTGTCACGTGTCATGGGGCGTCCACGCGATCCGTAGATCGATCTTGTTTGCCTTGCCTTGTCCTTGAGCATGTCTCGCAGATCTAGCGCGTTTCCACGTGCCTTAGTATTTTTTTGGTTGGCGTCGGGGTGCGGCTTGGGTGGAGGGCCTAGAGGCCTCTCTGTCGCGGCCGTGAGGTGGCCGGTCAGCCGTATCATGCGCTGGTGATGTAGGTTTAAGTGCTTCCTCCTCTAATCGGGGTAGCAACCTTCGCTTTTGGGTAGCTCTTGGAGGGGCGTTCGAGTTCATACTCCTCGGCCGCAAGGATTTCAGTCCATCTGTCGGCTAGCAAGTCTTGATCAGCTCTAAGTTGTTGTTGTTTCTTCTTGAGGCTGCCTACTGTAGCCATAAGTCTGCGCTTAAAGCGCTCTTGTTCGACGGGATCCTCAAGCACACAAATTCGTCATCGCCGAGGCTTGCCTCGTCTTCGGACGGAGGCATGTAGTTATCATCCTCTTGCCCTCTGTCTGCCGCTCTCTCGGGGGTGTCGGCGTTCTGGGAACGGGGGTCCCCAGACTTGCCTGCCTGCGGCCTGTGGCGTGGCTCAAAGGGGGGCCCAGCATGGCCCATCTTCATCAACACAGACCCAAGACCCTCGCGAGGGGCCGAGCCTCGCGGGGCGGACAACGCGGAGCCTCCTCAGGCGCGGCCTCATCAGGCTGGCTCACGAGGAGGCGGAGAGATCAAGGTGGGGTACCTCATGAGGTGCCCGTGACGCAAGCCATGACGACCAAGGGCGCCAGGCGGGCGCCAGCCCGCGCAGTGTGCTCCCTTTCCTCTTTAGTGCAAAGGGAGCAAGCGCAGGCGGGGGTATCAAGCAAAGGCACCCATTTCGGTGCAACGAGACCAAGACCAGCTCCGCGACAAGGAAGAAGTCATTGTAGAGCCCAAGCCGGCGTCATCACCAGAGCCTTTGGCAGGCGAGGACCAACTTTAGTCAGGATAAGTGTACCATATGTTCCCCTTCAAAATGGCCAACTGTTGGCGCCCTTCCCGCTCAATATTTGGGAAGAGGACGAGGGCCTTTGCCTATAAATAGGACTAGCCACCCCCAGGGTAGAGGGAGGGGAATGAGAATTGGAGAAAGGAGGATTAGAATTGGAAGGATCAAGACACCTATATATATATATATATATATATATATATATATATATATATATATATATATATATATATATATAGAGAGAGAGAGAGAGAGAGAGAGAGAGAGAGAGAGAGAGAGAGAAGGGTGACTGAACTCCTCCTAGCAGTTCATCCCCCCAGCCAAGAACAGACCCTGGCGAGGCCGTTCTTCCTTGTATTGTTCATCATCACCAGCCCAAGAGGCAATCCACCACACCACACTGGAGCAGGGTATTACACCACAACGGTGGCCCAAACCAGTATAAACCCTGTGTCTCTTGTGCTGTGTTTTCCGTAGCTTAGATCTTTGCGAGGCGGAGGGGTACGAGTAGGTAGGAGGCGTAATCTCCGCGCGCACCCCAGAGTTCGAATCTGAAGGGTCTGCCGGAACCCAAAATCCGACATTTGGCGCCCTAGGTAGGGATGCACCGGAATTCGTCTTCCACCACCCCGTTCTCCTTCGACCATCGCGTCCATGTCTGACGCTCATCGGGCCCGCGCCAAGCGCCGAGCCGCTCTCGCTTCCTGCGTCGCCCAGACGCCTCCCGTCGGCGGGCGTCCTCGCCGTTCCCCGTCACCTGCCGTCAACGCCGCCACCAGCCCGGCGGGGAACAAGCAGCAAGCGTCGTCCCAGCATCTGTTCGTGCGGCAAGACGGCCGCGCCGCCACTCCCTCGCTCACCCCAGCTGGATCCTCGTCCCGTGCGCTCTGCGCACCCATGGAGGCTCAAGATGCGCTCATCGCGGAGAACGAGCTCCTGCGCTACCGTCCCGTCGATGACGTCTACGAAGAATGGCTGGACACGTCGCCGAGCTCGTCCGCGCCGCGGGTGGTTCTCCCGCGCTGTCCTTTCCGCTGCACCGCACCCCGCCCCGCGAGGGCGACGAAGCTCCGGGGGCGCCCCATCGGCCTCCTCCTCAAGAAGGCGCCCCGACTCCAAGGCGCGTGGCCCCTGGGTGGAACCCGCTCCGTCAGGCGCTAGCGCGGCAAGAGCAGAGCTGCCAAGAAGTCCCTCGCCCGCAAGAAGCTGCCTGGGCGCTCCATGCTCCAGCACGTCGTGACTATGCTCCTGCTCCCACACGTAAAGACCCCGCACTGCTGCCAGCTGCAGCGCGTGGGGACCTGCAAGACCAAGCTCTCCGCCACCCAAGGCCTCCCGTGGCAACGGCAGGTTGCCGCGCCTTCACCACCGAACTACGCAGCGTCACGTGGTCGGGTAAGTTCAAGCCAGACCTGCCTCCTCGTTACGACGGCACGGCCGACCCTGCGGAGTTCCTCCAGCTCTATGAGCTGGGCATCAAAGCTGCCAACGGAGACGAAAAGGTCATGGCGAACTGGTTTCCCATGGCGCTCAAAGACGGAGCCCGCACCTGGCTCCTCAAGCTGGCTCCAGGCACGATCTCCTCCTGGGACGAGATGCGCACCCGCTTGGTACTCGCGACCGGCCACCCGCCGTGAGCAACATGCGCCGCATCAAGCAACAACCCAGAGAGACCCTGCAAAAGTACATCCAGCACTTCAACAACGCACGCCTCAAGATTCCCAAGGTGACCGAGGAGGCCATCATCTCGGCCTTCTCCGACGGCGTGCGCGACGTCAAGATGAAGGAGGAGCTGGCGATGCATGAAGACCTGTGCACTTCCTTGGAGCTGTTCAACTTGGTGACCAAGTGCGCCAGGGATGAGGAAGGGCGTCTCTCCCTCCTCGAGCTACCTGCAGCGGACCCAGAAGAGAAGAAGCTCAAGGACAAGGATGTGAAGCGCAAGGGGGCTGCCGTGCTCGCGGTAGAACCAGACACCAAGCGGGGCAGAGATCAGCCCGAATCTTCCAAGGGCAGTCGGTACTGTGTGTACCACGACCTCCACACCCACAACACCAACGAATGTCAAGAGCTCCAAGCCGTGCGAGAAGGAAGGGTCAGCCATCGCCCCAATCGTGCCGACCGGGGCTATGGTCGAGGAGGAGCAAGGAACGCAGGACGCTGGGAAGACCACGGCCCACGCCAAGGGTGGCGCGATCGACCTCGCAAGGACCGCTGGGAAGACCCGCCTCGCGAGGGAGGCTGGAGGGATCAGCCTCGCGAGGACCGCCCGTAGGGCAACGCAGGCCTCCCTCCGCTGCCGCCACAGCCAACGAGAAACGAGGACCGCCATCACGACGAGGGGGCTGGGGGCTACCAAGAGCCGTGCGCGATCGCCTGCATCCTGGGCAGGGCTCAAGCCCCAGCCTCTCAGCGCATCTTCAAGCAGTTCGCCCGCGAGGTAAATGCAGTCCTCCCCAAGCTTGAAGCCACGCGCCCTCTCAGGTGGTCATCGTGCGTCATCACGTTCAGCTCAGCGGACCAGCTCAAGTGTGCAGCCACAGTCGGAGTCCTCCCGATGCTTTGTTCCCCAATCATCAGCAACGTGGTGGTCACCAGGACCCTCATCGATGGCGGGGCAGGACTCAACGTCCTGTCTGTGGAAACATTCAACAATCTCCAAGTGCCCTACAACCAGCTTCAGCCAACCAAGCCCTTCTCCGGAGTCACTGACGGCTCCACGGTCCTGATCGGGCAGGTCCGCCTCCCTGTCACCTTCGGAGCACGCGACAACTACCGCACTGTCGGATTTCGGGTTCCGGCAGACCCTTGAGGTTCGAACTCTAGGGTGCGCGCGGAGATTACGCTTCCTACCTACATGTACCCCTCCGCCTCGCAAGGATCTAAGCTACGAGAAGAACAACACAAGAGACACACGGTTTATACTCGTTCGGGCCACCGATGTGGTGTAATACCCTACTCCAGTCTGGTGGTGTGGTGGATTGCCTCTTGGGCTGATGATGAACAATACAAGGAAGAACAGCCTCGCGAGGGTCTGTTCTTGGCTGGGGCGATGAACTGCTAGGAGGAGCTCAGTTGCCCTTCTCTCTCTCTCTCTCTCTCTCTCTCTCTCTCTCTCTCTCTCTCTCTCTCTCTCTCTCTCTCTCTCTCTCTCTCCCTCTCTTTCTGGATCCTAGCTGGTTAGATTTCTTGATGCCTCTCCCCTGGGGGTGGCCAGTCCTATTTATAGGCAAAGGCCCTGGACCTCTTCCCAAATATTGAGCGGGAAGGGCGCCAAGAGTTGGCCATTTTGAAGGGGAACATATGGTACACTTATCCTGACTAAAGTTGGTCCTCGCCTGCCAAAGGCTCTGGTGGTGACGCTGGCTTGGGCTCCACAATGACTTCCTCCTTGTCGCGGAGCTGGTCTTGGTCTCGTTGCGCCGAAATGGATGCCTTTGCTTGATCCTCCCGCCTGCGCTTGCTCCCTTTGCACCAAAGAGGAAAGGGAGGACACTGCGCGGGCTGGCGCCCGCCTGGCGCCCTTGGTCGTCATGGCTTGCGTCACGGGGACCTCGTGAGGTATCCTGCCTTGATCTCTCCGCCTCCTCGTGAGCCAGCCTGATGAGGCCGTGCCTGGGGAAGCTCCGCGTCGTCTGCCCCCCGAGGCTCGGCCCCTCGCAAGGGTCTTGGGTCTGTGTTGATGAAGATGGGCCATGCTGGGCCCCCTCTGAGCCACGCCGCAGGCCACAGGCAGGCAAGTCTGGGGACCCCCGTTCCCAGAACGCCGACAGTAGCCCCCAGGCCCAAGGCGCGCCCGGACTTGACCGTGCAGGGAGGCGAAAGGGCAAGGGCGAAGCGCCGAGGGCCCTAACAGCCTGCGGCCTTGGGCGCCGCGTGGCGGTTGATTGGACGTGGGTGTCTCCACTCCCCCACGGCGCCTCGGCATCTGCACGGATTGGACAAGTCCCTGCATGCAAAACGGGTCATGATTACCTGAGATCGTGGAGGCCGACGGTTGGCCTCCGCCGGCTATAAGTACGGAACGGTGCGCGCGCTTCTAGTCCATTCCTCCTTGCTCCTCCTTCTCCCCAGTCCTTGCTCTGTCTTGCTGCGATGGCTCCGATCCGCCGGTTCTCAGCAGCAGAGAAGGGAAAGGCCCCCCGAGAGGAACCAGACCCGCTCCCGCCGAAGAAACGGCTCGCCCTCCGCCGTCGGGACGAGGGGACCCTTCAGGTGGTGTCGAGGCCCTGGGGCGAGCGGGCACCGCCGGGGTTCCCACTCCCCTTGTATGCCCACATCGAGGGCTCTGACGGGGTTGATGCCGATCGCCACGGGCGGCGCCGCCGTCGGCGCCGACGGGTCACGAAGGTGTGGGTCGTCCCCCCCGGGGTCCACACCGAGGGCTCCTCCGGAGAGTTCGTGCTCCATGCCGCCATGCCTCCTCAGTCTTGGATTCGCCTTCCTCCCTTCTTCGCCTCCATCGTCCTGCAGGGAGAGCTCCTGGAACTGTGGCTGCAGCAGGCCGGCTGCAGGACCCTTGCGACCGAGGCCGAGGTCGCAGTCGTTGCCCCGGGCGAGCTCTTCATGACTCGTGGCTGGGGCGAAATCGCTCGGGTTTGCAGGATGAAAGGCACCCTCATGATCCACTTGGAGTACGACGGTGCCTCGGTGATGTTCTTCAAGGTTTTCGACGTGAACGGGGGTCGTCTGGAGTGCTGCCCCAGGAGAGGTGGTCGATACCCTGCCATGGCGAGGATCGGGCCTGCCGACCGCTCCCTAGATGGCTCCTCGGGCGGCGGACGCGTCGGAGGGTCCAGTGACTCCGGCGAACTCTTCGTGACTCCGGAGACGAGCGACGACAGCTACAAGCCCTCGAGCCGGCGCCGCTCCTGGAGCAGCGCGGGCTCATCTGGCCGTCGCCGACTCTGATCTGGATGGGGTTGGCGCTGGTGCTTGACGGCCCACTATTGAAGATGGCGTCTTTTGCAAGGGCACGTGTAGTTAGCGTCCCTCTAGGATCCGTTCCCTGTGAGGAATCAAAGTCGCGCCCCGCGGGGGCTTGTAGGGTGTCTGTGATCCTGTTTGTTAATACAACCCTTGTTGTAGAATTGTGCGAGTTGCTCATTCCGTCTTAGCTCAGTTCTTCTTTTCGAACGTCACGAGGGCTTGGTGCTCTGCGCCGACAGGTCCCAGTCCCAAGGCGGCTTCAGCTGTCGCTGGTATGCCAGGTCGCGATGCCGTGGTCAAGGCCAGGAGGTGAGCGACCCGAGGTCCGGTAAGAGCCCCTGAGTCGCGGTGCTCAGGAGGTCCCCTTTGGCGCTCAAGCAGCCGTCGTTCGGTGAGAAAGGAGAGCGGCATCGCTAACACGGGATTGCATTAGGTGCGGGGACAGTGCCACGATAGCTGGTACTTCCGGGTAGTGACTTATCTCGAGAATCAGGGACCGCTCCCTGGTGTGTCGCCGGGTCCGTGCATCGGCAGGCGTGAGGTTGCTCGGCGAGGTCCTCGCGTGTCCCTCCCCTCTCGCCTTTGCTTCCCTTTCTGCTCTACGTCCTCGGGTCCCGGCCCTCGAGCGAGTCTCGGCCATCGCTGGTATGCCAGGTCGCGATGCCGTGGTCAAGGACAGAGGGTGAGGTCTGGAGAGCCAGTAGGAGCCCTGAGTCGCGATGCTCAGGCGCCCCCCTTTAACGTGCAAGCGGTTCGCATGGGTGAGAGTGAAGGAGACTTCGCAAGGGCCTCGCCTAACGCAGCTCCTTTGGGGGATCCTGTAGATCATCATAGAAAGAACGAGGGGTTGCCATGGCAATTCACAGTCAGCCGTTAGTTGCTTCCGAGGGGTGGTGTGGCACTGAAGGCTTGACAAGGTGGCGCAGTGCGGGGCTGCCGCGGCCAGAGCTCAGCCACTCAGGTTTGTCGGTGTTGCAGGGACGGACCCATGCGCAAGCGTCGTGCCGTTTGGGAGCAGCTCCGTCAGTTGGCGTCATTAGCCGCGAAGGAGTGGATTCATTCAAATAGATGCTGGGAAGGCAGGCGTCACTGGGTCAGGCCCGAGCGACCTGGGGATGATGCAGCCCGAGGGGCGCCCCCAACAAAGTAAGCTAACGACACAAAATAAAAGGGATACATGCCGCTGGGATAGACCCACACGGCCTGGGAATAATGCAGCCCTGGGGGGGCGCTCCCAACTGGAAATGAAACTTGAAAGATGTCACCTGATGATGTCGAGGACGAAGCAGTGTTGGTGCAGTAGACTCGGTGGGCTGTGGAAACCGATCCTCACGAGCCCCCAGGCCCTAGGGCCTCGGGAGACTCCGGAGGCGCTGGTGGCTCCTCGCGAACCATCTCCATCTCTGCCAGGGCTGCGGAACTCCTGGCCTCTTGAGCTTCCATGATGCCTCTCATGAGGCGCTGGTACGTGGCAGCTGCGTTCGGCAAGCCGTAAGGCATGCGAACGTAGCTGTGGGGTGGACCTTCGCAGCGCCCCACTCGCGAGGGCCAGAGGCGCCCCAGAGTGGCGACTCGATTGAGCCCTGGTATGTCGATGTAGACGCGCAGCCCACCATCCTGGCCTAGATGGGGAGCCACAGCTGGTAGGCGGCGGCCGCCTCTCATGACTCTTGACTCCTGTAGCTCTTGAATGACCTTGCTGACGAACTCTTGAAGGTCTGGCTCCCCTTGCCTTACTCCTTCTTGAGGGAAATGTGCTTCGAAACACGCCTCCACGTGGTGCCCAAGCGCCTCCCTCATGACCTTGGTCAGGTCGGTGGCCCTCTAGGGGAGAGCCCCCGAACCCTGCCTAAGGAGGGTGCCGAGCGCGCTTTCCTATGCGGTGGAAGGGGGTTCCCCTTGGGCAGGCACGGACCCTGAGGGGCCTGCCTCCCGAGGGTCCGAGCTGGACGATGTCTTCTTCTTCTTGGGGACGGTCTCGGGAAACCTCCTGCTTTCACGATCCGGGTCTTCCAGTGATGCGGCATGAAAGGCTCGTTCCAGGGAACACACTGCGTCCTTCTCTTCACAGGGCACCGTGATGACTCCGCCGCTCCCTGGCATCTTGAGGACGTTGTAACCATGGTGAGTCACGTCCATGAACTTGGCCAGCGCCAGGTGCCCAAGGATGGCGTTGTACGGCAGGCGAATGTGAGCGACGTCGAAGTCGATGATCTCGGTGCGGTAGTTGTCGCGTGCTCCGAAGGTGACAGGGAGGCGGACCTGCCCGATCGGGACCGTGGAGCCGGCAGACCCTTGAGGCTCGAACTCTGGGGTGCGCGCGGAGATTACGCTTCCTACCAACCTGTACCCCTCCACCTCGCAAGGATCTAAGCTACGAGAAGAACAACACAAGATACCAAGGGTTTATACTGGTTCGGGCCACCGATGTGGTGTAATACCCTACTCCAGTGTGGTGGTGTGGTGGATTGCCTCTTGGGCTGATGATTAACAATAGAAGGAAGAACAGCCTCGCGAGGGTCTGTTCTTGGCTGGGGCGATGACCTGCTAGGAGGAGCTCAGTCGCCCTTCTCTCTCTCTCTCTTTCTGGATCCTAGCTGGTTAGATTTTTCGATGCCTCTCCCCTGGGGGTGGCCAGTCCTATTTATAGGCAAAGGCCCTGGGCCTCTTCCCAAATATTGAGCGGGAAGGGCGCCAACAGTTGGCCATTTTGAAGGGGAAAATATGGTACACTTATCCTGCCTAAAGTTGGTCCTCGCGTGCCAAAGGCTCTGGTGGTGACGCTGGCTTGGGCTCCACAATGACTTCCTCCTTTTCGCGGAGCTGCTCTTGGTCTCGTTGCACCGAAACGGATGCCTTTGCTTGATCCTCCCTCCTGCGCTTGCTCCCTTTGCACCAAAGAGGAAAGGGAGGATACTGCGCGGGCTGGCGCTCGCCTGGCGCCCTTGGTCGTCATGGCTTGCGTCACAGGCACCTCGTGAGGTATCCTTCCTTGATCTCTCCGCCTCCTCGTGAGCCAGCCTGATGAGGCCGTGCCTGGGGAAGCTCCACGTCGTCCGCCCCGCGAGGCTCGGCCCCTCGCGAGGGTCTTGGGTCTGTGTTGAGGAAGATGGGCCGTGCTGGGGCCCCTTTGAGCCATGCCGCAGGCCGCAGGCAGGCAAGTCTGGGGACCCCGTTCCTAGAACGCCGACAAGCACCGAGCTCATCGACTTCGACGTCGCTCACATTCGCCTGCCGTACAATGCCATCCTTGGGTACCCGGCGCTGGCCAAGTTCATGGTCGTGACTCACCACGGGTACAACGTCCTCAAGATGCCAGGGAGTGGTGGAGTCATCATGGTGCCCTGTGAAGAGAAGGATGCGGTGTGTTTCCTGGAACGAGCCTTTCAGGCCGCATCACTGGAAGACCCGGATCGCGAATGCAGGAGGCTTCCCGAGACCGTCCCCAAGAAGAAGAAGACATCGTCCAGCTCGGACCCTCGGGAGGCAGGCCCCTCAGGGCCCGCGCCTGCCTAGGGGGATCCTCCTTCCATCGCATAGGAAAGCGCGCCTGGCGCCCTCCTTAGGCGGGGCTCGGGGGCTCTCCCCTGGAGGGCCACCGACCTGGCCAATGTCACGAGGGAGGCGATGGGGCACCACGTGGAGGCGTGTTTCGAAGCATGTTTCCCTCAAGAAGGAGTAGGGCAAGGGGAGCTAGACCCTCAGGAGTTCATCAGCAAGGTCATTCAAGAGCTACATGAGTCAAGAGTCATGAGAGGCGGCCGCTGCCTACCAGCTGTGGCTCCCCATCCAGGCGAGGATGGTGGGCTGCGCGTCTGCATCGACATACCAGTGCTCAATCGAGTCGTCTCTCTGGGGCGCCTCTGGCCCTCGCGAGTGGGGCGCTGCGAAGGTCCACCCCACAGCTACGTTCGCATGCCTTACGGCTTGCCGAACGCGGCTGCCACGTACCAGCGCCTCATGAGGGGCATCATGGAAGCTCAAGAGGCCAGGCGTTCCGCAGCCCTGGCGGAGATGGATATGGTCCGCGAGGAGCCACCAGCGCCTCCGGAGCCTCCTGAGGCCCCAGGGCCTGGGGGCTCGTGAGGATCGGCTTCCGCAGCCCACCGAGTCTGCTACACCAACACTGCTTCGTCCTCAACATCATCAGGTGACATCTTTCAAGTTTCATTTCCAGTTGGGAGCGCCCCCTAGGGCTGCATCATTCCCAGGCCGCGTGGGTCCGTCCCTACGGCATGTATCCCTTTTATTTCATGTTGTTAGCTTACTTTGCTGGGGGCGCCCCTCAGGTTGCATCATCCCCAAGTCGCTCGGGCCAGACCCAGTGGCATGTATCCCTTTTGCGTTTATTTCCGGATATGCATTCAACCCACCATGCTTGATTATTTGATGCCGGTCCACGGCACCTCTTCTTCTCCATGTCGACCACTTGCACAATCAGGGGGGTGCCTGAGCATCGCGACTCAGGGCTCTTACTTGCTCTCCAGCCCTCACCCTCTGGCCTTGTCCATGGCATCGCGACCTGGCATACCAGCGACGGCTGAGACCAGCACGAGGGCCGGGACCCGAGGACGTAGAGTGCCGGCATCTAACCAAATTTGCAGGAACACATCACAAGATAAGGCCCAGTGCCAGGCGCAACCCGCCTAGAGGTAGGGCCCCGTGAGTCCCGCGCTGGCTCACGGGTGCCCAGATACACCTCGCCAGGCCCTACCGTGCTAGCCACATGTCAGGGCGGGGTTGTACACGCCACGGGGGCTCCTCCCGGAGGGGAGCCCCCTCCCACGTACCAGTGGAAGCACCATGCTCCGCGCTGGCTGACGACACTGCCGAGGAGCGGCTATGCCCGTACACATGCGGAAGCGCTATGCTCCGCGCTGGTGATAAACAATTGAGGGTGGCCCCCGGGCCACGTTAACCTCAGGGAGCCCAGAGCTCAGTGTGTAGCCTCATCATAACGCCTCCCCTCGGGAGTGCCGCGCGAGGGGGCTGGGCACGGGGGCTGCGCCTGGGTCACGCCCAGACGCACGCAACCCAGCCAGGCCCCTTGGGCCTGGTTCGTCGCGCATCTCTCCCTGAGCGGAGCCAAGGTACGAAGGCCATTTGAGCGTCAAGGGGGACTCCTGAGCATCGCGACTCAGGAGCCTAACTGGTCCCGTAGCCCCTCACTCCTTAGTTCCGAAAGGCTAATGCTGGGTGAGGTACGCGCGGGGCCGGGCTCTGCAGACGTAGAACGGTAGATCCACCCACATCTCACCTCCCTACTTGTTGTTCGTGCGCCAAGGGGGACTCCTGAGCATCGCGACTCAGGAGCCTAAATGGTCTTGTAGCCCCTCACTCCTTAGTTCCGAAAGGCTAATGCTGGGTGAGGTACGCGCGGGGCCGGGCTCTGCCGGCGTAGAACATAAGCAAGTAGGAAGGAAAAGCGTAAACTTCAAGGATCGCCTCCCTACTTGTTGTTCGTGCGCCAAGGGGGACTCCTGAGCATCGCGACTCAGGAGCCTAACTTGTCACGTAGCCCCTCACTCCTTGGTCCCGTCCTAGTTTCCGGTCGCGGCTATTGCTGGGTGAGGTACGTGCGGGGCCGGGCTCTGCCGGCGTAGAACATCAGCAAGTAGGAAGGAATAGCATAAATTCAAGGAATTCAAAAGTAAATATTACAGTCCATACTGTTATCTCAACGCCAAACACAAGTTTAAACGCCTCCCCGAGGCATGGTACATGTGCAGGAATTAAAAAACAGGACAGGAGCCACGACGGAATCGCCCGACGGCGGTGGAGCAGCGCGGAGTGGGTTCGCCTCATGAAGCAGCAGGGTCGGCAGCGCCTTGCTTCGGCTTGGTGCTGGAGGCCCGGAACTTCCCCAGCAGATCTTCTGCGCGACCCTTCACGGCCTCGGCAGCGGCAGCGGCACGCTCGCCGCTTGCTGGCTCCAGCAGGCTGTCGAGGTCGACGGTGGGATCGCGAAGGTAGATGTGGGTGAAGACCCGCGTCAGCGCTGCAGAAGACAGGACACGCGCCTCGGCCTCAGCCGTGGGGCCAAGGTCAAGGGCAACATCCTCAAGAGCACGAACCAGAAAGGGGAGTAGCTTGGCGGGGCCGTCCTCGGCACCGGCCAGCGGGCTCTCCAGGCCGCTCTCGTAAAGCGTCTTCAGCGAGGAGCAAGCCTTCTTCTCCATCTCCATGAACGCCACGCGGTCCTCGGCAAGAACCCGAGCCTTGTCGTCCAGCTCGACCTTCCTCGCCCCCAACTCCTGCTCCAGCACGCCTAGTCGGTCGCGGCGTTTCTTGAGCTTGGCCTCCCGGACATCGACGGCCGCCTCGCGAGCCTTCAGCCTTCTTCTTGCTCTTGGCGAAGGCAGGCCTCTTTCGCGAGCTGGTCCCGCGGGCCTTGCAGCTCGTCCTCCAGCACCTTGCAGCAACCACGGACGTCGGCCGCCTCCCTCTAGGCCGCGTCACGAGCAGCCTTTGCCTCAAGGGCGGCCTGCCTCTCCTCATCGCAAGCCATTGAGGCCTGGACAAGCGCCGCTCGAACCGAAGTGTCGGAGCGAATCCATCCTGAAGCTAGCTCCAAGCGCCCGGCCACAAAGCGAGGGTCAGTGCCGAGAAGATCCTGCCGGAGCCGGTCCAGCTCGGCAGCAACACGATCCAGAACGGTAGGAGGAGTCGGAGAGACAGCAGTCGGTGGGGAAGGAGGAGAAGGCGGCGGCACGACCACAGCATCTCGAGGAGAAGCCTCCTGCGCCCCCACGACTGTGGTGGTGGTGGCAGGCGGAGGCACCTCGGGAGTCGCTTGGGCCATGGGGGCTGGGCTCGCCCCAGCCAGCTCAGCCTGGCCTCGCGAGGACGACCGGGCAGGAGAGGCCCGTGCGTCGTGGTCACCTTCCTTCGCGGGCAAAGGCGCTGCCCCGGAAGGAACCTTAGGAGCCCCCTTCGGCTTCTTTGCTGCAGGTGCCAGCCTGTCCAAGAGACACAGACGTCAAGCCTCAGCAGCACAACAAGAAACAAAGACAAAGAGTCAAGCACTTACGGGTCGTCGCCGGTGATCTCAGGTAGCCTCCGGCCAAACTTGAAGCCTGAAAGCCGGCTGGAAGGGTCAATCTCGGAAGCGGAAGGCGCGTCTGCGGACCGCCCCGGGGTCGGCGCAGACCCGCGGGAGATCAGCCCGGTCTTGTCCTTCTTCGGGATCGGGGGCGAGCTCCCGCTGCCCAGCACGTCATCATCCTCGTCGTCATTGCTCGGAGAGAGGCGAAGAGCGCGGGGCCTGCGCTGGGGGAAGGGAGCCCTGGACTCTCCGTCGGTCGCCTCGGAGTCAGGCCCATTTCCCCGCTCCCCTCCTCCCTCCTCTTCGCTGGAGTCGTCGGAGGACACGTCCACCGGTTCCTCGGGAGCTTCAGTGGGCATGGGCCCGTCCCCGTTGAAGATGGGCATAGACTCCACCACCTGCTCCCAGTCACCGTGGAGGAACAAGGGCGTAGGAGCGCCCTCCAACCTTGCCACATCGCCCCCGACCAGAGATTGGAGGACCGCGGCCAGATCTTCGCCGGCCAAGGCCGCGGGGCTCGGATGAGGCCTCCACATCGGAGGTGAGTACCGCCGAAGCGGAGCCAGCTGGTGCTCCAGGAACTCCCTCAGCAGCGACGCGCCGGTCAGCTTCGCTGCCGCCATGTTGGCCGGCTTCAGATACGCGTCCATCTTCTCCAACACCATCTTTGCGCGGGGATCCGTGAGCTCCACTCGACCCCAATCGCTGGAGCTCGCGGGTTGCTCCGTGGGCAAGATCAGCCGAGGGTGGATACGCCCAACATCTACCAAGACCCACTTGCTCCTGAAGCCCTCGATCCTCTTCCCGGGGCTCGAAATAGGGATGACACCACCGTACGCGACGAAGCTCGCGCACGCGGAAGCAGGACCGCGGGAGGTACGGAGGTAGAAGTAGTGGCGCAGCAGAGCCACTAAGGGCTGCACCCCTACGTGAGCCTCGCAGTAGTAGGCAAAGACTGCCAGGAGAAGGACGGAGTTGGGGTGGAGATGCAGAGCTTGTCCTGTAATGGCCGAGGACAGCGAAGAAGAACTCGGAGAAGGGAGGCACCAAGCCAGCAGCAATGGCGCTAGCAACGAACGGATAGAAGGTGCTCTTCTTGCCCTCAGGGGTGGCGGAGCCGGCCTTGAACTCCCTCGCTCCGACGATGCCCTGTGCCGCCGCCATCCGGCGCAGCCGGGCGAGGCCCGCCTCCGACACGCTCGGCGGCTTCAGGGCAGGCGAGTACCAAGCTCCAGCCGGGGACTGACGAGGCGCCATGGCTTCCTAGGTCGCGTGGACGAGGTAGATCTGAAGTTTTGGAGGAAGGAAGGAGAGGCGCAAGAAAGGGGATCTGAGCAGCAACCGAAGAAAGCAGAAAGAGCAAAGCTTGGGTAGATGCGGCTCCCCTATCAACCCGCGCAGTTACTGAGGCGCCCACGTCCAAATCAACCGCCACGCGGCGCCCAAGGCCGCAGGCTGTTAGGGCCCGCGGCGCTTCGCCCTTGCCCTTTCGCCTCCTTGCACGGCCAAGTCCGGGCGCGCCTTGGGCTCGGGGGCTACTGTCGGCGTTCTGGGAACAGGGGTCCCCAGACTTGCCTGCCTGCGGCGTGGCTCAAAGGGGGGCCCAGCACGGCCCATCTTCATTAACACAGACCCAAGACCCTCGCGAGGGGCCGAGCCTCGCGGGGTGGACAACGCGGAGCTTCCTCAGGCGCGGCCTCATCAGGCTGGCTCATGAGGAGGCGGAGAGATCAAGGCGAGGTACCTCACGAGGTGCCCGTGAAGCAAGCCATGACGACCAAGGGCTCCAGGTGGGCGCCAGCCCACGCAGTGTCCTCCCTTTCCTCTTTGGTTCAAAGGGAGCAAACGCAGGCGGGGGTATCAAGCAAAGGCACCCATTTCGGTGCAACGAGACCAAGACCAGCTCCGCGACAAGGAAGAAGTCATTGTGGAGCCCAAGCCGGCGTCATCACCAGAGCCTTTGGCAGGCGAGGACCAACTTTAGTCAGGATAAGTGTACCATATGTTCCCCTTCAAAATGGCCAACTGTTGGCGCCCTTCCCGCTCAATATTTGGGAAGAGGCCCAGGGCCTTTGCCTATAAATAGGACTAGCCACCCCCAGGGTAGAGGGAGGGGAATGAGAATTGGATAGAGGAGGATTAGAATTGGAAGGATCAAGACACCTAGACAAAGAGAGAGAGATAGAGAGAGAGAGAGAGAGAGAGAAGGGTGACCGAACTCCTAGCAGTTCATCCCCCCAGCCAAGAACAGACCCTCGCGAGGCTGTTCTTCCTTGTATTGTTCATCGTCACCAGCCCAAGAAGCAATCCACCACACCACACTGGAGTAGGGTATTACACCACAACGGTGCCCCGAACCAGTATAAACCCTGTGTCTCTTGTGCTGTGTTTTCCGTAGCTTAGATCTTTGCGAGGCGGAGGGGTACGAGTAGGTAGGAGGCATAATCTCCGCGCGCACCCCAGAGTTCGAATCTCAAGGGTCTGCCGGAACCCGAAATCTGACAGGGGGGCTGGCTTCTTCATCCTCCTGCGCTGAATCTTGCTGGAGGGAGTTGTCTTCGGCACTGTCCGGGGTGTTATTATCTCCCGTGCCGGTATCACCTTTCTTGCTTTGGCGGCGCCGCTGACGCCGGCGCTTGGGTTGCTTTTTGGAGGGGTCATCCTCTGCTGTTCCGACGCCATTGCCTTCTTTGGGTGTATCCACCATATATATGTCATATGACAAGGTGGCTTTCCAGTGCCCTATAGGAGCTGGTTCATGTTCGTCTCCTACATCGTCGTCCATACCATCGATGTCTTCGGAGTTGAAGTCGAGCATGTCGGTTAAATCATCGAAAGTGGCTATGAAGTGGGTGGTGGGTGGGAGTCGAATTTCTTCGTCGTCCGTATCCCAACCCTATTGGCCATAGTCCGGCCCGGGCTCTCCTGAAAAAGAGAGAGACTTTAGTGAATTCAGAATGTCGCCGAAGGGCGAGTGCTGAAAGATATCCGTCGCGGTGAATTCCATGATCGGCGCCCAATCGGATCCGATTGGCAGGGGCGCGGAGGGTTCGGAGTTCGGAAAAGAGTCCGGCACCCTGGAGTCACGGGTTTCACAAAGGATAAGGTTGGTATTCGGCTCGATCATTGTTGAGGCTGCGGCCCCCGAGGCGGTGTCTATCCACTCGTCCTCGATCGGCGCAGATGGCTCTGGGCTAAGGGTCGGAGCTGACGCGGGTGCGGCCTCCAGGGCACTGCTCGGCGGCAGATCTAGGTCATGCGCATCATGACAGTGCGGCACGCTTGGCTGTGGCTCGAATCCGTCGAAGATCAAGTCTGCGCGGATGTCGGCCGTGTAGTTCAAACTTCCAAATCTGACCTGATGGCCAGGGGCGTAGCTTTCGATCTGCTCCAGATGGCCAAGCGAATTAGCCCGCAGTGCAAAGCCGCCGAATACGAATATCTGTCCGGGGAGAAAGGTCTCACCCTGGACCGCATCGTTGTTGATGATCTAAGGAGCCATCGGGCCTAAAGGTGACGACACAGAGGAACTCTCAATGAAAGCACCAATGTCGGTGTCAAAACCGGCGGATCTCGGGTAGGGGTCCCGAACTATGCGTCTAGGCGGATGGTAACAGGAGACGAGGGACACAATGTTTTTACCCAGGTTCGGGCCCTCTCGATGGAGGTAAAACCCTACTCCTGCTTGATTAATATTGATGATATGGGTAGTACAAGAGTGAATCTACCACGAGATCAGAGAGGCTAAACCCAAGAAGCTAGCCTATGGTATGATTGTTGTTGTTATGTTGTCCTACGGACTAAACCCTTCGGTTTATATAGACACCGGAGGGGCTAGGGTTACACAGAGTCGGTTACAATGGAAGGAGATCTACATATCCGTATCGCCAAGCTTGCCTTCCACACCAAGGAAAGTCCCATCCGGACACGGGAAGAAGTCTTCAATCTTGTATCTTCATGCTCCAAGAGTCCGGCCAAAGGTTATAGTCCAGCCGCGTGAAAAAGGCACCTTAGTTCGAACTGCCGTACACGCACAAGGGGCTAGTACCTAGCCACACCGTCAAACTCCTATGGCCAAGTGAAAGCAATAAAGCCACATAGTCTGATTGCCTGGTTCACCTCGCGTACACCTCCTTCATGGACCAAGACGTTGGATAAAGTGTGATAGCGCGTATGCCGAACACCCCCGTAGTATCTATGTGGGCGCTGAAGCCGATGACTGGGAAACTTTCAGAATTAAACGACCACACAGGAGGAAAATAACTTAAGATAAAAGGCGCAAATGAATTACAAGTCTGGGTTTCCAAAACACAGTTTTTACAACCCGGATACATCTACTCAAACATAACGTCCTTTGAGCATGGGCCCTCCATTATTTAGGCACCCGCCAGGATGTCTTCAAAATATCTCTCCGGCTTGCGGTGGTCCTTGCCTTCGGGCGGGCCTGCGGTCTCCACGTCGGTGGCCTTCATCTTGGCCCAATGATTTTGACATGGGCGAAGGCCATCCGAACACCCTCTATGCATGCTGGGCGCTTCACAACTTCAACTCGAAGCAGTGCATCGACGAGTCACTTCACCAAACCGAAGTGGCTGCTAGGAATTGGGACGGCTGACCAAGGCCAGACTATTAAATCCTTCATGGCCAAGCCGACCATCCTATGTAGCTCCATCAGCTGCTTCATCGGGTCATTCAGACGTGTCGGATGCTCCGGCACAAGAAACTGCGACCAGAACAGCTTCTTGGTCGAGTTCCCCTCCTGGGCTCGGAAGAACTGTGCGGCATTAGCGGCACTCCTCGGAAGATCCGCAAACGCGTCTAGAGAACTCCACAACCGTGTGAACAAAGCATATCTTTCACCTGCAAAAATACCTTGAAACAGAAAGACCTTACCAGACGCTATTTGCCTCGCCTGGTGGATCTCCTCGTGAGCACTTCGGGACTCGACCTATGCCGCCTTAGCATCCTGGAGAGCTTTTGCCAGTTAGGACGATTGGGCCGAAGCCTTCTCCTCCAAACCCTCGCACTTGAGGATGGCGTCCTTTAGCTCCTGGTCGACCTCAGCCACCCGTGCTTTGTGTTGCCGGCGGGCGGCCTGTTCGGTCTTCAGCTCTGCAGCTGCTTTGTCAGTGGCTGCCTTGTTTGCCTTCGCCTCTTTTTGGGCTTGTGCAAGGGCGCCTTTGAGGGTCTCGACCTCGGCCGCACCTACTATGCCCATAAACAAAAGCATTAACATGGGTTCATCTCTGAATTTACCTGTCACTTATGATGTATAACCAAACTTTTTCGTATGCATACCATGCGTCTCATCGAACCTCTTGTTAACGTGGTCGATTTCTTCATCGGCCAACTTCAGTTTCCGATTGAGCTCAGAAACTTCGGCGGCCTGGGCGGTTGCCGCCAACACGGAAGCCTGTTACAAAATAGACAAGTATGTTAGCTCTTCCGCATACTATGTGATCCTCTGTCCAGCTTTTTCAAAACCAGACAGAGTTTCAGGGGCTACTGTCTATGCACAGCTATATTCCTTTATATGAAAAAAGCATCTAGACCATTACGTCGCATACCTCGAAGCCTGTCAATACGCTGGTAAAAGCTTCATTCAGTCCGCCCTTGGTGGACTGAACCTTCTTTACTACCGCACCCATCAAGGTGCGATGCTCCTCCACGATGGAAGCATGTTGCAGTGCCTCCAATAGAGTATTCGGCGCCTCCAGATTAGTGGAGGTCGCCGATGGGGCTGATGTTCCCCCCTCCTTCGAAGGGGGCTGTTCGCTCGACCCTGGAGCCACATTGGCCTCCGGGAGAGTGTCCGGCTGGGGCCTGGATTATTGACGGTCCCCACCGTTAGTTGCCATAGGGGTGCCCCCGTGTCTTCGGCGACCGAGGAATTACCTTTGGGCGCCTTCTCGACAGCCTTGCCCTCCCCTCTGCAGCCTGCAGAGGTCCTTCGAGATAACACCTCAGTGTCATCCATGGCGGTAGCCGAGGGGGCTCGTGGCGGCGTCTTGCTCTCTGCCAATTCAGGTGGCAGGGAACCCCCCTCCGATAGCGAAGCATTCGGGAGATCGTGGGGAGGGCTGAAAGATGCATAACATGATAACTTATGTAATGAATATAGGGAGACTAAAGAATAGAGTAAGTATCTAGACACTTACGACTTGGCCAGGGGCTTCAACCTGGGAGGTCTTTTAGGGACCAATTCGTTATCTGAGACCGAACTGTCCTGGAGGGTCATCTTCCCCCTCTTGGACGTCTCCCCCTGCGGGTCTTTGGTGGACGCCCTCTTCTTCTTCCACCCCTTGCGGGGGGAATCGCTTCCCTCCTCCTCCTCCTCTTCCTCGTCTCCCTCATGGGAAGGGGGGGCTTCGGTCTCTCCGGACATAGCGTCCGCAGGATCCTTGTGGCGGGGACCGCTCTTGGTCTCCTTGCCCTTTTTCTTTTTGGTCTTCTTCTCTGGCGCCTGACAGGGCGCCGGGACCAGCATCTCGGTCAGCTGGGTGTGGCTGGGTCTTCGGGCAGCGGGGCTGGGCACTTGATCCGCTCTGCCTTTGATGTCTAGCACTGTGCGAAGAACACGCAACACATTATATCTAAACTTACTTACTGAATAGGTGCTCAGGAAAATCATATTTACCTGTGAGGCCAGATTCTCGATGTGAAGACCAATGTCTTCGGTCTTCTTTGGCCATTTTTTTTGGGCCTTGAAGAGCAACTTCCAAATGTCTTCACACATTGTGCCGAAGAAGTACTTCAAGGTCCATGGCTCCTCCGGATTAAACTCCCACATATATATGAGAAGCCCGGAGCTGGCAAGGGACAGTCCAGCGGAATAGCATCACCTGAATCACGTCTGTGAGGCTGACGTTTTTGCTTATCATGTTGGTGATGCGCTTTTGTAGCATCTGCACATCCACCATGGACCCCCAGTCGAGGCCCTTAACAGTTCAGGTCGTGAGCCTGGTGGGGGGTCCGGATCTGAAATCGGGTGCGGCTGCCCAGTTGGCATTGCGGGGTTCGGTGATGTAGAACCACTCCCGCTGCCACACCTTGACCGTCTCCACGAACGCCCCTTTGGGCCAGATGGTGTTGGGGAGTTTGCTCACCATGGCCCCGCCGCAGTCCGCTTGCTGCCCGTCAACCACCTTCGGCTTCATGTTGAAGACTTTGAGCCACATGCCGAAGTGTGGGGGGATGCAGAGTAGAGCCCCACACATGATGATGAACGCCGAGATGTGGAGGAAAGAGTTTGGGGCTAGATCATGGAAATCCAGCCCATAATAAAACATGAGGCCGCGGACAAAGGGGTGAAGAGGAAACCCTAGCCCACGGAGGAAGTGGGGTATGAATACTACTCTCTCGCCAGCTCCGGGATAGGTGTGACCTGAACCTTGTTGGGGAGCCTGTGCGCGATGTCCGCAGACAGATACCCCGTGCCTCGGATCCCCTTGATGTCCTTCTCAGTGTCAGGAGGCCTCCCACTTGCCCTTGGAACCAGATCCACACATGGCGGGGAAGGTTGGTGGCGGGAGGAAAGGTTGATATTTCGGGCGCTGGAGCTTAAAGGAAGGGAAGGCAAGAGCTAGGAGAAAGGCACGGAGAAAGAGAATGAATCTTTACCCTCTTATATAGGCGGTGAAATGCCAAACGCCACCCCTCTCAAGCCTTAAAACTCGCCAGTTCCCGAAGATATCGTGCAAATGGCATGGTTGGATTACCCAAAACCGTATTAATGAGGATCCCGTAATGGGCGGGCACGATCTCTGTTTTGACAAGACATGCCAAAGGACGTTGTGCCTCGAAACGCGAGTGGGAGGCATGAAAACGATTCAAAACGTTAAGAGGCCAGATGTGACGTTTCGACGAAAAAGTTGTAAGTAAAAAGACATTGTTTTATTTGGATATATTGCCTTCATGGCTAAGGGTTGTAACGATTATACAGGGCTGGACACAGTTCCATTGTTCATGGAATTGTTTCAAAGTGTTTTAAGAGGAGGAACCAGCCCTGCAATGCCGAAGACAATCTGCGTGCCGAACACATCGTCATCGAAGACTGGTTCAGGGTTATAGTAAAAAAAGACTGGTTGAGGGGCTACTGAGGGAGTCCTGGATTAGGGGGTCCTCGGGTGTCCGTGCTATTTGATATGGGTCGGACTGATGGGCTGTGAAGATACAAGCAGAAGACTTTCTCCCTGTGTCCGGGTAGGACTCCCCTAAGCGTGGATGGCAAGATTGGTGTCCGGATATGTTATTTCCTTCCCTCGCAAACCGACTCTGTACAACTCTAGGTCGCTCTGGTGTGTATATAAACCAAAGGGTTTAGTCCATCGAGGCTATCAGAATTCTCATAAGCTAGACAGCTAGGGTTTAGCCATTGCGATCTCGAGGTAGATCAACTCTTGTAACCACTATACTCATCGAATATAATCAAGTAGGAAGTAGGGTTTTACCTCCTTTAAGAGGGCCTGAACCTGGGTAAACATTGTGTCCCCTTTGTCTCCTGTTACCATTGCTCCTCAGACGCACAGTTCAGGACCCCTACCCAAGATCTGCCGGTTTTGACACCGACAGTCATCGGCGAGCGGAGCGAAGCGCGATCCAGACCTGGGCAGGAAAACCGAGGCGAGTATGTCTGGGTTGAGCGTGAGGCGGCAACTCTCTAGTAACCAGTGGTGACCAACACGGCTGGCAAAATCCACAACCACCATCTCCATGCCCAGGGAATCCACTCTCCATCCCGTAGAAGGCGCCCTTCCTTGATCTTGCCTGCCTCATCCCTCAAGAAGAAATTATGGGGCCGATCGAGGTAGAGAGAACCGGGGTGCCAGTTGGATCTTCCGTCAAGGAAAGTGGAGGAGGAAGTCGTCGTTCACCGGAGTGGTAGGGGATGTTCACGAGAATTAGGCCTGGAATGCTGGCACCATGACAAGAACCCCTTTTACCTAGTACTTGGTGCGCAATTTTACCTCAAAACATTCACCTAGCCATCTGTTAGGGCAAGGGAAGAAGTGCAAGCATTCAAAACCTCACCAAGCTCATTCCCTGCATAAGTGAGATCGTACATTTCCTTTTTCCCTTCCCTTTGTTTCTTGCTGATGGTCGGTAGAATGGAGTGTGAAAACTTCATCAAGCACTTAGTAACACGAGGCTATGACCAAGGGTGACGTGGCATGGTCAGTGCTTGCATTTTGGACGTTCTAGTCGCCCGCCACTGTTGCGGCATAGGACATCAAAACAAACATGTTTGTCCCAACCTTCAATTCGGCCGTTGAGCTACCCCGCTCGAATTGGCCACCACCATGGCTCCAGGCCAAGCTCGAGCATGTCGAGCGCCCATAGCCTCATCTCTCATTCTTTCCCCACCTAGATCACCTCCGGTTCACCGCGAAGCTCGCTCCACCTCCAGTTTTCCACGGCAGAGCCCATTAGCAGGGGACAGCCGCGTCATCCACTCTAACATACTCCCTCCATTCACAATTATAAGATGTCCTAGCTTTTAAAAAAATCTTTTAGTGTGTTTGCTCACTCATGTCAGTCCGTATGTGGTACATATTTATTTTCCAAGAGAATAAACAACCACAAATAAAGCACGTGCACCACCACCTCCGCTTCCTTACCTACCCTACCAGCACCAGCACCAGGATTGGTTGAGTTCGTCTCCGCGCCGCCGCCGCCGCCATCAATCTCCTCGGTCGGTGAGCCCCCATCCACGTTCCCTTCCATCCTCCATTTTTTTGTGCTAGATGTCAGCAGCCAGGGCGTCGACAGCGATGATGGACCTGGCGAGAAGCGGGAACCAGACGAATCAAGTCATGGGCCGACGGGCCGGCCCATTCACGCGCGTAAGCTTTCCCAGTGGCTTGCAGGCCTAGACTAGACCCACTGAAGCAGGGTGTAACGTTCGACAGTTTAAATACCACTAGCTCTTAGAGAGAGGGTAGGAAGGAGGATGGCGGCTTCGGCTTGGCCAGAGAGAGTTTGTAATTTGAATTCGCTGTGAGGGTGGTTGGGTGGATAGCTAAAGTTCATAGAAACCTAGATCTCGCCATGATCGTAGCTGGAACCTTACATCTGGTACTCAGAGCTTGTTGATCCTGGAGATCCCAAATCACATCCACGCCACGCGCTTCAAACTCCAGCAGAGGAGCACCGCCATGGACAAGCTGTCGTCCGAGGGGCGGCAAATCCAGGAGCTGCTGTGAGCAGACTTCGCCGAGGTTTTGGACCAGAGGTTCAAGGCGCAAGGCGACGAGATCATCAAGTCCGTCGGCAAGATGCTCAAGGAGATGACCGTCACGCACGACGGCCTCATCACGACGCAAATCGATAGGGCCAGATCGGAGTTCAACCTCGACGTCGAGCAGATCCGCGCGAAGCTCGAGCACTGCGGTAAGGATGAGACCGCGGGCAAGCAAGCGACTACGGCGACCAGCAAGGAGGTTGGGAGCGGCCGCGAGTCGACCGCGGGCGATTCCCTTGGCTTCGACAAATTCCACCGGGGGAAGGCGCACCAAGTTTATGTGCCTCCTCCGGTCAGAGGTGCGCATGATTCCAGTTCTCCCCGTGAAAATTTTTCCCCTCGCAAATTCGCTGCATCCGATGTCTCTGACATGTTCCAATCTGCACTCCGTGTCGAATTGTCGCAGTTTGATGGAGCGAATCCGCGGCTGTGGCAATACCGACGTGAGGACTACTTCAAATTTTGGGGAACGCCTGAATCAAGATGGATATCATTCACAACTTCGCAGTTTGGTGGAGCTGCAACTAGATGGTTGGAAGTGGTGCAGCGCAGATCGCCCAATTTTTCGTGGTCAAAGTTCTGTCGGCTGCTAATGGACAGGTTCGGCCGCAATCAACATCAAACACTGGTGAGGCAGATGTTTCGTATTGCTTAGGAATCAATAGTGGCAGATTATGTGGAACGCTTTGCGGAATTGTATGACCAATTATCAGCTTATGAGGAGTTGCCTGACAGCCTATACTACACCACACGTTTCATCCATGGCCTCAAGCCTGGTGTGCGCATGTTAGTGGCCCTGCAAAAACCACAAGATCTAGATGTTGCTTACGACATCGCCTTACTCCATGAAGAGCTTAGTGACAGTCACTCCGCAAACCAGCCGTTTAGGAAAATGGCGACCGCATCTAATCCTTCTGAAAGTGCAACTATCCCTGGGTCGTTTTGGTAATTCCTAACAACATATAGCTCATTGAGCTAACATTGATTAATATTTCAGGAAAAGCTCAATGAATGGCATGGCATGGATGAGGAAAGTGGATCCCTCAAAATTCTAAGGACAAAAAGTTTGGCTCAAGCTTGAAGCTCAAGACTCTACATCTTATATTTTAGTGATCCAAGATCACATTGAGTCTATAGGAAAAGCCAATACTATCAAGGAGGGATGAGGTGTTGCTTAATGGCTTGCTTGCTCAAAGTGCTTAGTGATATGCTCCAAAACTCTCAACTACCTTCCCACATCCACATATGACCTAAACCAAAAGTCAAATTCGGCCCCACCGATTCTTTCTATCCGGCGCCACCGAGTTTCAAATGTCATGGCCACTGCCACAAACCCTAGGCAAATCGGTCTCACCGATAGGGATCTCGGTCTCACCGAGATGGGATTGTAATCTCTCTGTTTCCCTTTGAAACGTTTCGGTCTTACCGAGATGACCGATCGGTCCCACCGAGATTGCAATGTAAACTCTATGTTTCCCTTTTGTAACATTTCAGTCTCACCCAGATGAGCGAATCGGTCCCACCAAGTTTACCTGACCAACTCTCTGGTTAGCTTATTACCAAAATCGGTCCCACCGAGTTTGTGTAATCAGTCACATCGAGATTACGTTATGCCCTAACCCTAACCATATCGGTCCTACCGAGTTGCATCTCAGTCCCACCGAAAATCCTAACGGTCACTAGGTTTGCTGAATCGGTCCGACCGAGTTTAACCATTCGGTCCCACCGAGTTTGGCAAATTGTGTGTAAAGGTTAGATTTTGTGTGGAGGCTATATATACCCCTCCACCCACTCTTCATTCGTAGAGAGAGCCATCAGAACATACCTACACTTCCAATACACATTTTCTGAGAGAGAACCACCTACACTTGTGTTGAGGTCAAGATATTACATTCCAACCATATGAATCTTGATCTCTAGCCTTCCCCAAGTTGCTTTCCACTCAAATCTTCTTTCCACCAAATCCAAATCCTGTGAGAGAGAGTTGAGTGTTGGGGAGACTATCATTTGAAGCACAAGAGCAAGGATTTCATCATCAACACACCATTTGTTACTTCTTGGAGAGTGGTGTCTCCTAGATTGGCTAGGTGTCACTTGGGAGCCTCCGACAAGATTGTGAAGTTGAACCAAGGAGTTTGTAAAGGCAAGGAGATCGCCTACTTCGTGAAGATCTACCGCTAGTGAGGCAAGTCCTTCGTGGGCGACGGCCTTGATGGAATAGACAAGGTTGCTTCTTCGTGGACCCTTCGTGGGTGGAGCCTGAGGGAGTCCTGGATTAGGGGGTGTCCGGGTAGCCAGACTATACCTTCAGCCGGACTCCTGGACTATGAAGATACAAGATTGAAGACTTCGTCCTGTGCCGGATGGACTTTCCTTGGCGTGGAAGGCAAGCTAGGCGATGCGGATAGTCAGATCTCCTACCGTTGTAACCGACTTTGTGTAACCCTAACCCTCTCCGGTGTCTATATAAACCGGAGGGTTTTTGTCCGTAGGACGACTGCAAGATACAACAATCATACCATAGGCTAGCTTCTAGGGTTTAGCCTCCTTGATCTCGTGGTAGATCTACTCTTGTACTACCCATATCATCAATATTAATCAAGCAGGACGTAGGGTTTTACCTCCATCGAGAGGGCCTGAACCTGGGTAAAACATTGTGTTCCCTGTCTCCTGTTACCATCCGCCTAGACGCACAGTTCGGGACCCCCTACCCGAGATCCGCTGGTTTTGACACCGACATTGGTGCTTTCATTGAGAGTTCCTCTGTGTCGTCGCTTTTAGGCCCGATGGCTCCTTTGATCATCAACGACGATGCGGTCCTGGGTGAGACTTTTCTCCCCGGACAGATCTTCGTCTTCGGCGGCTTCGCACTACGGGCCAATTCGCTTGGCCACCTGGAGCAGATCGAAAGCTACGCCCCTGGCCGTCAGGTCAGATTTGGAAGTTTAAACTACACGACTGACATCCGCGGGGACTTGATCTTCGACGGATTCGAGCCACAACCGAGTGCGCCGCACTCTCTCGACGGGCGTGATCTAGCTCTACCGCCGAACAGTGCCCTGGAGGCCGCACACGCTTCGGTTCCGACCCTTAATTCGGATCCTACTGCGCCAATTGAGGATGAGTGGTTGGACGCCGCCTCGGGGGCTGCGATCTCAAAGGCGATCGAGCCAAACACCAGCCCTGCACTCCGCAAGGCCTATGACTCCGAGGGGACGGATTCCTCTCCGGACTCCGAACCCTCCGCGCGCCTGCCGATCGAACCCGATTGGGCACCGATCATGGAGTTCACCACCGCGGACATCTTTCAGCACTCGCCCTTTGGCGACATTCTGGAATAGCTAAAGTCTCTCTCTTTATCAGGAGAGCCCTGGCCGGACTACGGTCAGCAAGGATGGGATACGGACGATGAAGAAATTCAAAACCCACCCACCACCCATTTGGTAGCCACCGTCGATAATTTAAACGATGTGCTTAACTTTGACTCCGAAGACATCGACGGTATGGATGAAGATGCAGGAGACGCATACGAACCAACGCCTATAGGGCATGGGACAGCCACCTCATCTCATGATGTGTACATGGTGGATACACCTAAAGGAAGCAACAACGAGGAACACGGGGAGGCAACGAGGGATCGATCTCTCAAAAAGCAATCAAAGCGGCGGCGTAAACGCCGCCCCAAGCCCCGCCTCGACATGAACCCTGCCATAGAGGAGGACGAGCCGGCAGATGACGAGCATGCTAGAACAATCGTCCGAACAGGGCAACCCGGACAAAGAAACCAAACAGCCCGTTCCCGGCAAAAACGGCATTCCGGACGACCTTACGCCGAACAAGGCCACGGAGCAGAAGAACCTCCACAAAAGGCTCGTTGCAACCGCACGTAGCCTGAAAAAGCAGAAGCAGAAGCTAAAAACTATGGAAGATGCAAACAGAATCAGATGGAGCAAAGTAATCAACACCGCAGACAAATACGGCGACAGTCGCCGCACTAAAAGCTATCCGGAGCGAAAGCTACTGCCTGAATTCGACGAAGAGGCCTTAGAGCCCTCGCACTCAAAAAGTAAGAAAGCCACCCGGTCGGATAGACGACCCCATGGCCAGCATGAAGCGGCAAGCGGCGCCGCACTTAAGCCGGCATGTGACCCACTTAAGGATTCGCATCAAAAATATGGCCCAGCCAGGTCCATTTATGGGCCAAGAAAGCAGGCTCTCGTAAGCAATGCAATAACGCCAGTATCCGAATCCGGCACACCCAAATACAGGGGCTCCGCACATCCCCTATGTTTCACCGATGAGGTCCTGGATTATGAATTTCCAGCGGGATTCAAACCCGTAAACATAGAGGCATACGACGGAACAATAGACCCTGGAGTCTGGATCGAGGATTATATCCTCCACATACATATGGCCAGAGGAGATGACCTCCACGCCATAAAATATTTGCCCCTCAAGCTTAAGGGGCCAGCCCGGCATTGGCTCAAAAACCTTCCTGAAAACACAATTGGAAGTTGGCAAGAGCTCAATGACGCTTTCCGAGCAAATTTCCAAGGGACCTATGTCCGCCCTCCGGATGCAGACGATCTCAGTCACATAACTCAACAGCTCGAAGAGTCAGCTCGGCAATTCTGGAACAGATTTCTTACTAAAAAGAATCAGATAGTCGACTGTCCGGACGCCGAAGCCCTAGCAGCTTTTAGGCACAACGTACGAGACGAATGGCTCGCCAGACACCTCGGCCAAGAAAAGCCAAGAACAATGGCCGCATTGACAAGCCTCATGACCCGCTTTTGTGCAGGAGAGGACAGCTGGTTGGCAAGATGTAGCACCAGCGGCCCAAGTACATCCGAAACTAGGGATGGAAACGGAAAACCGTGACGCAACAAGGATCGTCGCTGGACTAAAGAAAACAGTCCAAAGAGCACGGCAGTGAACGCCGGATTCAAAAGCTCACGGCAGAATCAGAAAAAGCCGCCCCTCCAGGATAAGAGAGATGATTTATCCAACCTAAACAAAATCCTGGACAGAATATGTCAAATACACAGTACTCCTGGGAAGCCTGCTAACCATACCCACAAAGATTGTTGGGTCTTCAAACAATCTTGCAGACTCAACGCCGAACAAAAGGGGCTCAACACACCAAGCGAAGACGATGACGAACCCCAAAAGCAGAGCACCAGGAAACAAAAGAATTTTCCACAAGAAGTAAAAACAGTAAACTTACTTCACATTACAAAACGCGCGGCACCCATAAAGGTACGCGCCATACGGCCTATCCCAAAGGAGCCTCGCCACTGGTTGTCAAAACCAATCGTCTTCAATCATCTGGACTATTCCAGAAGTATCAGGAACGCAGGCTGGACTGCCTTGGTACTCGATCCAATAATTGACGGACTCCAGTTTATAAATGTCTTGATGGACGGCGGCAGTGGTCTAAACCTGATATATCAGGATACAATCCGCCACATGGGGAAAGACCCAAAAAGAATTCACCACATAAAATGGCTTCACCAGCAAAAACATCCGAACAGGTCATTAAGACCATGGACACGGATAGACGAGTCCTACACAAAAGTATCATTGATAAAGGCTTAGTGGCCATATACCCCTGCCCTAGGGGATCCGCACATATAAAATAAGAGACAATAAAGCTCAATTTTACATATTTTACTTTATACTTTGTTTATTTAATATAACTTTTGTTTGGCATGACCCTTTTTCAACTTAGTTCCTCTCTTTCATAGATGAATATAGTGCTGCGCCCGTCCAGGATACGACACAATGGAAACACAGGCGCATACGTGCAGCAGGGACCCGTTACAAGGATTCTTTTCAGATTAAGACCCTGCACAAACCTTTTTTACTGTCTCTTGTTGATACACACCCCCTGGTTCTCTGTAGTATAACCAAGGAGGAGGCTGGCGTCTTGGCATGTGGCCACGTCAGAATTTCTGCGCGTACCTGGACACTAGGGGCTTATACCTAAGAGCGTTATTTCGCCCGCTCTCATAAAGACCGAATACCTTAGGGAGTGTTCGGCGTCGCAAGTTTGGCCTTATATGCATCAGCTCCGAATCATGTCTTTGGTCAAATGTTGGGTTGCCCGGCTCCTGTGTTCGGCTGCCTTACGTTCCGCTCTATCGGCTAAGGTGGCACCAGGAGAACTACTGCGCTTGTGCCCCGGTTCGGCCAGGCGAGCACCTCAGTAGAGAAAGCCGAAAACTGACTGTCATGATATAGCGTGAGACTGGTCAACCACTCGATGACTCTCTGGAATCTATAGGATTCCTCCGCATTAACGAAGGGTCGTTTCCCGGCCAGGCATACACGCGCCCCGAACTCGGGCGGGCGCAGTTGCCACCAGGGGCTATCTAAGTAGCCTCACTGTCAAGCTCCTATGGCTAAGTGAAAGTGTTAAAGCATTATAGTCCGGTTGCCTAGCTCGCTGCGCTATCACCTCCTTTGTAGGACCAAGACGTTGGATTAAGTGTGAAAATGCGCCTTTTGCGAGCACCCCCGCACTATGTGCGTGGGGGCTGAAGCCAACGACTGCCATCTTTCAGATTTTTTATATATATTTTTAAACGGCCGCACAGGAGGTGTTACAATACTTGCAGGCACAAGTATAAAAAGTTCCTACAATTTATCAAACTACCACCTTACAATGGCACATGCTATTCGAACATAGCATCCTTCGAGCACTTCATCTCTATTACACGAGCGCCTTCAAGGACTTCCTGAAAATAGTGCTCGAAGGGTACTCGGCTTTTGTCCGAATCTTGGGATGCAACAATGGTGGTCTCCATCTCCGCCCAGTATGTCTTGACACGGGCAAGAGCCATCTGTGCGCCCTCTATGCATGTTGACCTCTTCATTGCATTGATACGTGGCACCGCACCAAGGAGTTGCTGCACCAACCTCAAGTAACTCTTCGGCTCCGATCTCCCCAGCCACAGATGACTCATGACGCACTTCATGGCGAGTCCGGACAACCTATTCAGCTCGGCCCATTCGGCCAGACGATCGGCCACTGACAGTGGACGCTCCGGATTATGGAACTGCGACCAAAAGAGTTTCTCCACTTCGCGATCTCCTTGATCATGAAAGTGTTCGCTCGCATCAGTAGCACCTGCTGCCAAATCCGGATAGGTGTCCGTCTTACTCCATAGTCGGTCCAACGGAGCATGATCAGGATCACAAAACTTCCTCCGCAGCATAAAGGGTTTTCCAGCCGTGATCTCTCCGGCTTCACGAAGCTCCTCCCTCGCAGCTCTCATCGCAGAGCGAGCATCCTTGGCATCGGCAACAGCTTTCTTTAAGTCCGTTTGTCCCTCCTGATCTTTTGTTTCCAGAAGCTTGCAATGGTCAGCAACGCTCTTTAGCTTCACGGCCATCTCGGCCATCTCTTTCTTGCTTCGGCAGTGAGCAGCCTGTTCGGCTCTCAGCTCTTCAAAGGCCTTCTTGGCGGCCGCATCACTTTTTCTGGCTTGTTCCTTAGCTCGGGCAAGTTCTGCTCGAAGACTCTCCACGGCAGCCGCACCATCTGCGTCAAGCACACACATCGTAAGATACTGGCATAAAGCTCATCTTACCAAGTGTCGCCCGAGGAATTACATACCTTGAGCCTCATCAAGCCACTTGTTGACGAGCGTGATGTCCGCATCTGCCACGTCAAGTTGCCGCTTTAGCTCGGCAAAATCATCAGTCCGGCTGGATTCCGGACAATTCACCACCTACATACAAAGGCGACATTTTAGACCTGGTGTCGGTGTCAAAACCGGCGGATCTCGGGTAGGGGGTCCCGAACTATGCGTCAAGGCCGGATGGTAACAGGAGACAAGGGACACGATGTTTTTACCCAGGTTCGGGCCCTCTCGATGGAGGTAATACCCTACTCCTGCTTGATTAATATTGATGATATGGGTAGTATAAGAGTAGATCTACCACGAGATCAAGGATGCTAAACCCTAGAAGCTAGCCTATGGTATGATTGTGTATGATGATGGATGTCCTACGGACTACAACCCTCCGGTTTATATAGACACGGGATAGGGTTAGGGTTACACAGAGTCGGTTAGATAAGTAGGAGATCTTGAATATCCGCATCGCCTAGCTTGCCTTCCACGCCAAGGAAAGTCTCATCCGGACACGGGACAAAGTCTTCAATCTTGTATCTTCATAGTCCTGGAGTCCGGCGAAGGTATAGTCCGGCTATCCTAACACCCCCTAATCCAAGACTCCCTCAGTAGCCCCCGAACCAGGCTTCAATGACGACGAGTCCGGCGTGCAAATCGTCTTCGGCATTGCAGGGCGGGTTCTTTCCCAAATTCTGTGTACCTGTACGAATAATGTCCAATTTTTGTAATGTAGCCCTCCTCGGCTTCTGCGCCCAATAATGGTTGTCTTCCACGTGTTGAACGAAAGCGAAAGGCCTGGGGCGTTTTACATTCACACCCCTAGCCATATAAACGAGCCGCCTATTTAACGGGATGAGGATTTAGATCCAAACCGCATCTTCTCCTCTCCGCGAGTTATCATCAGAGCTTTCCCAGCTAAAGTCCATTCCAACATGGTCAGCCGTCGCATCTCCTCCCCTCGCCCCTTTGGTCCTAAGCCCGGGGACTGGGAGAATTGCACCATTCCGCATAGCGAGTTAGTGTCGCTTCAGTCCAAGGGATTTCTCCCTCAGGCATACATGGTCCCGGTCCGAGCCGGTCTCGCCACCTACAATGGCGGAAAACAAGCGGAGAGCACCCCTAATCCTTCTGAAGGAGAATGGGTGTGCCTTGTTCCCTATCTAATAAGGGGACTGGGATTTCCAATTCATCCATTTCTCCACGGGCTTCTGGAGTTCTATGGCCTCCAGCTGCACAATCTCACGCCCGGCTCCGTGTTACATATTGCGGGCTTCGTTGCCCTTTGCGAGCTGTTTTTAGGCGTCGAGGCTCATTTCGCGCTATGGAAGAACATATTCTGCTTGGTGCCCCATTCTCAAGAGGGGTCTATATACCAACTTGGCGGAGCCAAAGTATGGCGCATCGCTGGGACCGGATACCTATCCGGAACCCCGAAGAAGGCGTCCGAGGACTGGCCTTCGGAATGGTTTTACATAGACGACGTCCCGCTGCCGGACCCGATCCGGGCCAGTCTCCCTGAGTTCATTAGTGCTCCATTGAAGAAACGCTTGAGCTGGTGTCCGCGGAGCTCTCAGAGAGAAAGCGACAGAGACGTCCTTTACCTGATGGGCCGGATAAGACTGTTGGCTCATTCCGGACTAACCATGACCGGAGTCATGGCCGCATGCATTATGTGAGGGGTGCAACAGCTTCAATACAGAGGCCACCCCATGTGGGATTTCAATGGGGAGGATGACGCCATGCTTTACGGTCGTAAGGGGCCGGCCTCGGCTGCCGCCCTAATAAAGATTTTGTCCTCTTTGTACAAGGGAGAGAAGGAGGAGTTCCTCCGCGTTAACCCACGGGCCGGATTCACTATGTATGAACCTCAAAGTTAGGTAAGCGAACAATTGCGCTTGCCCATTTATTTTATACTTCCATGGTCAGATACATAGTTTGATGATTTTAATGCAGGAACTGCGACAGGAAGTGAAAGATATAAGCAGCCGCCCTCCACAACCTGAGGACCCAGAACGGTCCCTCGATCCGTACTCTGAAGAAGATTCGGACATATCGGTGGAGCTTATCGACGGGGTGTTTCATCAGCTAAGCAAGGACAACACCTTGGTCGCTATTGTGGCTGATTATCCCGGGTTAATCCCGTCCTCCCAGGTGACAGAAACCGGAGTTTTTATTCCCTCGAGGGGGATTCCATTTTCACGTATTCCGGCGTTTCTAACAACAACCGTTTTTCACAGGGGAAATTTCCGAGGCGGGAGGCCGAACCTGCGACGGCTAGCCAGCGAGGGGCCGCAGGGACCAGTGGGGAAAAAAGAAATGTAGTCCGGACTGAGATGCCGGTGCAAAGGTATCACGCACCCTCCATTTCCGGTGTGTTATTCTGTCAGGGCATATTAACGTTCGTGCTTTCTTCAGGACGAAGAGACCTCGCCGAACTATATCCGGAGAGGCTGCCAATCGTGCCTCCACCATCCAGGTTCCAGTGACCGGCCAGGAAGCGGAGGCGAGCACAAGGCGTGCACCGGGCGCTCCTCCGACAGAGGATGCGGACAGGCTGTCTGCCACAAATTCTGAAGTGGAGAGTGCCATGAACCACAGGCGTCGCCGGACAGTTTTACGCGACGCTTGTTTCTCCCAAGAGGCTTTAGATGCCTTTAGTTCGGGAGATGCGTACCTCCGTGCTGCTCAAGATGGTTTAGCCAGAGCTACGGAGCAGTATGTAAAAGACATACGGGTAAGAAAATTTTGGTTATATATATATACCAGTAGCCCCTGAGACTTGAAACAGTGAAAGTAACTGATTTAAGGATCATATAACATGCAGGTTCTTACAAAGAAGAACACCGTGATGTCCTAGGAGCTGGAAAAGTGCAAGGCCCAACTAGAGGCCACACTGGCCGCGGTAGGGGAGCCCAAAGGGACCCCCTCAGGTAAGATACACTTCGAAAGATTAGTATTGTGCGGTTTGGGTGCAAATCTGAAAATTCATGTTGCAGATGGAGCCGGACTTGATCCGGAGAAGAAACAACTCTTCCGCCGGTTAAAGTCCGGTGAGAGTACGTTGACAAAGGTGAGGCGAGAGAAGAATGATCTTCAAGATGCCAACACCAAGCTGGACGTTGAACTTAAGGACGTTCGTGGCCAGCTGTCGGACTCCACGAAGGAGAATCAGCAGCTTCGACGCGGCATATTTAGTAAGTGCTTGAACAAACTTTGAAAAATGAGTTCGGCGAGGAAGTCGAATAACAGAGTATTGTCTGTAGGTATGCTCACAGGTCGTCCTACAGAGGAGATGCCCGGTTCTACGAGTGACCTTCTTCCCGACCTCCTGCAACTGCATGAGCGAATTCGGCAGGCGATGCAAGGCGTTGCCCAAGCCTTATGGCCTGCCCACTCCACGCCCGAGGGCTTTGGAGAGCTTGCGGAGAAGCTGAAGGGAGCTCGGCGGCGCTTCCGGTTGTGGAAGATATCAGCCTGCTGACAAGGCGCTAGGGAGGCTTGGGCCATGGTGAAGACCCGTTTTACGAAGTCTGACCCAAACCACATGGCCGAGGTCGGACCGGTGGGGCCTAACGGGAAGGAGATCCCTGTAAGCTTAGTGTACGGCCAAGTAGAATTGGTCGCAAAGTATTCCCAGCAAGACTGTGAATTAGATAGCCTCTTAGATGGTACAGAGGAGGAATACAATCAGTCGAAATGACTATGTACTTTTGAATTGACATACGTAATGCCTTCTAGCCGGATTGTAGATCGTTTGTCGTTGCCGACCTTTTCGCTTCAACCTCGGGACCTGACGGTCCGAAGTGTGTCCGAATACCATAGCGGTTATACAAGAACCGTGGTATGCGTGGAGACCAGGCGTAGGGGTCATTAGTGCTTTATCAGACAAGTGCCCAACTAGTTATGTTACATTACATGGTTAGTAAGAAACATCTTCTAGAGAGAATAGTTTTGTTAAGGGTTCCTTTCGCTGGGGAGGCATGCCCTAAAGTGCATGTCCGAACTGCGTAAAAAAGACGCAGAAAAAGCATCTGGGGGCGCATGAAAATTAATAAAAAGACCATCTTTTATTTCACCGACCGAATATTCCCTTAAGAACGCTAGCTTTCGGCTTCACCCAGTCTGAGGTACACATCCGGCTGACCCGGCAGTAACAATCGCAGATCTGCTCCCTTTACCGCCTAGCCGAACAATCGGGAACGTAGGGGTAAGCACAGGAGCCAGGCAGCCCAGCTTGGCCAAAACTTAAGTCATATCGATGCATAAAATGGTGAAGAAAAAGGTACATGCGGAAGTTTGACACATGTGTGGGGCATGAAGCCCGTATAAATAAGCTTCTGTTAAAGAAGCCCCCATGTTAAATGAGTGCAAGTGGCGCGTCATGTAGTGAGCCTTTTAAGGGCTATAAAGGAAAAAGAGGGGAAGGAGAGAAATATAAGATAGAAAAATGTAAAAAATGGACAGGGGAAGGAGACGAACACGGAGTCCGGCGCTAGGCATAGGACCTTCGGAGACGTGTGGTGTTCCACGGGTTCGGCTCGAGTCGGTTATCCGACGCATCTCGCAGGCGGTACGCCCCACCAGCCAGGACTTGGTCGATTATAAATGGGCCTTCCCATTTGGGCTTGAGTTTGTCCTTTTTCTTATCCGGCAGGCATAGAACTAGTTCGCCAACATTGTAATTTTTGGCCCGTACTTCTCTGCTTTCATATCTTCGGGCCTGTTGTTGATAAAATGCGGAACGGGCTTTCGCCACGTCACGCTCCTCCTCCAACGCGTCCAGGCTATCCTGCCGATCGAGCTCGGCTTCTCTTTCTTCGTACATGCGCACTCTAGGTGAGTCATGAATTATGTCGCAGGGCAGAACTGCCTCTGCGCTGTACACCATAAAGAATGGTGTGTATCCGGTGGTGCGATTTGGCGTGGTCCGCAGCCCCCAGAGTACGGAGTCGAGCTCCTCTACCCAGTGCGTGTTAGATTCCTTGAGGGACCACACTAGTCTGGGTTTGATGCCGCTCATGATAAGACCGTTTGCATGTTCGACCTGGCCATTGGTTTGTGGGTGATAGACTGAAGCATAATCGAGCTTGATGCCCATGTTTTTGCACCGGAGTTTTACCTCATTGGCTGTAAAGTTTGTACCGTTATCGGTTATGATGCTGTGGGGGACGCCATAACGGTGTACAACCCCGGATATGAAGTCTATCACAGGTCCGGATTTAGCCGTTTTAACAGGCTTCGCTTCTATCCATTTGCTGAACTTATCCACCATGACCAGTAAGTATTTTTTCTTATGGGTTCCACCTTTAAGGGGTCCGACCATGTCAAGCCCCCAGACCGCAAAGGGCCAGGTGATGGGTATAGTTTGGAGTGCGGTGGGTGGCATATGGCTTTGGTTGGCAAAAAGTTGGCAACCAACGCATCGTTGGACTAGGTCCTGAGTGTCTGCCCGGGCCGTCGGCCAATAAAAGCATGTACGGAAAGCCTTGCTAACAAGGGACCGAGCAGCAGCGTGATGACCACCGAGTCCGGCGTGAATTTCGGCCAGAAGATTCCGCCCTTCCTCTTCGGAGATGCACCTTTGAAGGACTTCGGTAGTGCTTTTCTTATAAAGCTCCCCCTCGTGGACTTTGTAGGCTTTAGATCGCCGCACTATGCAGCGGGCCTCGTTTTGGTCCTCTGGGAGTTCCTTCCTAGTAAGGTAGGCTAGGAATGGTTCTGTCCACGGGGCGATAACCGCCATTATTACGTGGACTGAAGGTGTAATTTCGTTGGCAGGGCCTCCAATTATGTCAGGTTGTTCGGCATCGAGTGGTGCGGCTGCGTGCGGGCTGTTAATTGCGGGTTCCCCCTCCCATGTTACGGATGGCTTGAACAATCTTTCCAAAAAGATGTTGGGGGGACTGCATCGTGTTTTGCTCCGATGCGTGCCAGGACGTCCGCTACTTGATTATTTTCGCGGGCTATATGGTGAAACTCCAGCCCTTCGAACCGAGCTGACACTTTTAGGACGGCATTGCGGTAAGCTGCCATTTTTGGATCCTTGGCGTCGAAGTAGCCATTTATTTGGGAGATCGCGAGGTTCGAATCCCCGCGTACCTCTAGGCATTGAATGCCCATGGATACTGCCATCCGGAGACCATGTAGGAGGGCCTCATATTCGGCTGCATTGTTGGAGTCTGTGTACATAATTTGGAGTACATATTGGACTGTGTCTCCTGTGGGGGACGTCAAAACGATGCCAGCCCCCAGTCCGGCCAACATTTTGGAGCCGTCGAAATGCATGATCCAGTTTGAGTATGTGCCGTACTCTTTAGAGAGTTCGGCCTCCGTCCATTCTGCGACGAAGTCGGCCAACACTTGCGATTTGATAGCTCGTCATGGCTTGTAGGTTATGTCGAACGGGAGGAGCTCAATGGCCCATTTTGCGATCCGGCCTGTTGCCTCGCGGTTATTGATAATGTCATTGAGTGGTACTTCCGAGGCTACTGTAATCGAACACTCTTGAAAGTAGTGTCGTAGCTTCCGGGATGCCATGAATACCGCGTATGCAATTTTCTGATAGTGCGGGTACCGTGATTTGCATGGAGTGAGGACAGTGGACACGTAGTAGACTGGCCTTTGGAGGGGAAATTTGTGTCCGTCCGTTTCCCGCTCGACGACGAGCACTGCGCTAACAACTTGATGGGTTGTCGCGATGTACAATAGCATTGGCTCGCCGGTGTTTGGCGCGGCCAGGACTGGGTTTGTTGCCAATATGGCTTTTATTTCATCGAGTCCGGCCATGGCGGCATCCGTCCACTCGAAGTGTTCGGTGCGCTGTAGGAGGCGGTAAAGGGGCAGCGCCTTTTCTCCCAGGCGGGAGATGAAGCGGCTTAGATCCGCCACGCATCCGGTTAATTTCTGTATTTGTTTGAGGTCTTTTGGGACATCCAATTGTGACAAAGCTCGGATCTTGGCTGGATTTGCTTCGATTCCTCTACCGGATACAATGAACCCCAAGAGCTTTCCAGCTGGAATGCCGAAAACGCATTTTTCCGGATTGAGCTTGATGGTGTATTTTTGGAGGTTATCGAATGTAAGCCTCAAATCGTCTACTAGAGATTCGACATGTCTTGATTTGACGACCACATCATCCACGTACGCCTCCATAGTTATGCCGATCTGGTTTGCCAGACATGTTTGGATCATGCGCTGATATGTTGCACCGGCGTTTTTTAGCCCGAAGGGCATTGTGTTGAAGCAGAATGGGCCGTATGGTGTGATGAATGCCGTTGCGGCTTGGTCTGATTCTGCCATCTTGATTTGATGGTAACCGGAGTATGCGTCGAGGAAACACAATGAATCATGTCCTGCAGTGGCATCGATAATTTGATCGATACGAGGGAAGGGGAAGGGATCCTTTGGGCAGGCCTTGTTAAGGTCTTTAAAATCGACACACAGGCGTCAGGATTTGTCCTTCTTTGGTACCATCACCAGGTTTGCTAGACATTCCGGATTTTTTATATCTCTAATGATTCCGGCCTCCAATAACTTGGCTAGCTCCTCTCCCATAGCCTATCTCTTCGGTTTGGAAAAGTGCCGAAGGGCTTGTTTGACAGGTTTGAATCCTTTCTGGATATTTAAGCTATGTTCGGCCAGCCTGCATGGGATTCCTGGCATGTCAGAAGGGTGCCAAGCAAAAATGTCCCAGTTCTCTCGTAGGAACTCTCGCAGTGCGGCGTCTACATCAGGGTTCAGTCGTGCCCCGATGGAAGCTGTTTTATTGGGGTCCGTTGGATGGACCTGGAATTTGATTATTTCGTCCGCTGGTTTGAAGGATGTGGATTTGGATCTCTTGTCGAGTATCACATCATCCCTATTAACCGTGGTGCGCAGCGCAGCCAGTTCCTCGGCCGCTATGGGACTGAGGACCAATGCCGCTGGTGCTCGGGTTGTTCGGAATTTAGGTTCGTCACTCGCGTTGAAGGTGATAGCAGTGACGCTCCATGGGTTTATTGTTTCTACTTGATAGACTTCGGTGAGGCTGCGGAGTGTTCTTTTTCGCATATTATTTGATGCGAAAGTCTCGAAGACTATGAGAACAGTACTGGTGTCCTCGGGCTGGCTTTCTTCGGCCTCTGAAATTAGGAGGTCCTCGCCAATTTTGGCCACCTGCCGGAGTATCCAACATGCTCTAAGGCTGTGAGTTGGTGTGGCGTCCTCTGTACTGTGAATTCTACAGGGTCCGTCAAGCCACCTTTCCAGTACGGTTCCATGCCCTCTAGAGGGTTTTGGCTTTTTGCTATTTAATCCGGGTGTCTTACTGTGGTGCACCCTCTTAGTTCGGATGGGATTGCTATTCAAGGCCAAATTATCCCAAAATTTTATTTCGGTTTTCCAAGCACTTTCCATCGCACAGTACTTTTGTACTATGAACGCCAAGTCAGCGAAGCATGTTATATCACGACGACTTATGGCGTTAAGTATTCCCTCGTCCGTGCAGTTACTGCAAAAGATTGAAATTGCGTCTCCCTCGCGGCAGTCCTTTGTCCTGTTCATAACCAGGAGGAATCTGGCCCAGTAGTGATGTACTATTTCCTCGGGCTTTTGCCTGATTTGGGAAAGATCTCTTACGTTCGGGCGGGCGGGTGGCGTTGAATCTGAGACCACACCCCATTTAAGATTCGGAGGCCGAAGAGCTTCCGAACTCTGAAGTCCGGGGTCTTGGATGTTGTCCAATGAATCTAGCCCGTTGCCTGATTCTAAGCTCAGGTCTTAGATTGTATCCTCCCCTCCGCGGGTATCCGGCCTGGAGGGTTCGGGAATTCGGACGTAGCTAGTCCTTAGAATAGATGAAGGGTCGCCGCACTGCGCCTCTACCACGGGAACGTGGGGGTGACTTGGGGAGAGTTAATTTCTCTTAGATCGGGTTTAAGCCCAACCTGGTCGTAATTTGTAGCGACCCCCAGTGCGGCGATGCGATCCAAGAGCTCGTTTGCGGAAGAGAGCTCCGTCGGATCCAGCTGCTCGGCGAGTTCTGAGCTGACGTGAAGGTTGCTTTTGATGACCCGAGAGGTCACCGTCGGCGCAACGGCGGAACAGGCGGTCGTGAGAAAACAACCTAGCCGAAGGGTTTGGCCGATAGCCAAGGCTCCCTTAGTAATGGCACCGTCTTTAAAGACGGGAAGAGGCATTGAGGGAGTCCTGGATTAGGGGGTGTTCGGATAGCCAAACTGTACCTTCAGCCGGACTCCAGGACAATGAAGATACAAGATTGAAGACTTTGTCCTGTGTCCGGAGGGATCTTTTCTTGGCGTGGAAGGCAAGCTAGGCGTGCGGATATTCGAGATCTCCTACCATTGTAACCGACTCTGTATAAACCCTAACCCTATCCGGTGTCTATATAAACCGGAGGGTTGTAGTCCGTAGGACAACCATCATCATACACAATCATACCATAGGCTAGCTTCTAGGGTTTAGCCTCCTTGATCTCGTGGTAGATCCACTCTTGTACTACCCATATCATCAATATTAATCTAGCAGGAGTAGGGTTTTACCTCCATCGAGAGGGCCCGAACCTGGGTAAAATAAAGTGTCCCTTGTCTCCTGTTACCATCCGACCTTGACGCACAGTTCGGGACCCCCTACCCGAGATCCGCCGGTTTTGACACCGACATTGGTGCTTTCATTGAGAGTTCCTCTGTGTCGTCGCTTTTAGGCCCGATGGCTCCTTTGATCATCAACAACGATGAGGTCCAGGGTGAGACTTTCCTCCCCGGACAAATCTTCGTCTTCGGCGGCTTCGCTCTGCGGGCCAATTCGCTTGGTCATCTGGAGCAGATCGAAAGCTACGCCCTGGCCATCAAGTCAGGTTTGGAAGCTTAAACTACACGGATGATATCCGCGGAGACTTGATCTTCGACGGGTTCGAGCCACAGCCAAGCGCACCGCGCTATTTCTGAGGGGCATGATATAGCTCTTCCTCCGAATAGCACCCTGGAGGCCGCACACGCTCCGGCCCCGATCTTTGACTCGGAGCCCGCTGCGTTCTCTGAGGAGGAACGGTTGGACGTCACCTCGGGGGCTGCAATCTCCAAGGCGATCGAGCCGAACGCCAGCCCCGTACTCCGCACGGCCCAGGACTCCAAGGAGCCGGACTCTTCTCTGAACTCCGAGCCTTCCGCGCCCCCGCCGATCGAATCTGATTGGGCGCCTGTAATGGAGTTCACCGCCGCGGACATCTTTCAGTGCTCACCTTTCGGTGATATCCTGAATTCCCTCAAGTCTCTCTCTTTATCATGAGAGCCCAGGACGGACTATGGTCTGCGAAGTTGGGATTCGGACGAAGAAATTCAAAGCCCACCCACCACCCACTTAATAGCCATTGTCGACGATTTAACCGACATGCTTGACTTCGGCTCCGAAGACTTCGACGGTATGGACGACGAAGGAGACGAACAAGAACCAGCACCGGTAGGGAGCTGGACCGCCACCTCGTCATATGACATATACATGGTGGATGCTCCAAAGGATGCGGATGGCGATGGAGCAGCGGAAGACGACAACTCGAAGAAACCGCAAAAACGCCGGCGCCAATGGCGCCGCTCCAAATCCCGCCATAGCAGAAACGGTGATTCCGGCACGGGAGATAATACTACACCGGACAGCGCCGAAGAACACCAGAACCAGCAGGATTCGGCGCAGGAAGATGGAAAAACCAGCCCTCAGGAGAGAGCGGCAGAGCAAGAGGTTGAGGATGATAACTACATGCCTCCCTCCGAAGACGAGGCAAGCCTCGACGACGATGAATTCGTCGTACCATCAGACCCCGCCGAACAAGAGCGTTTTCAACGCAAGCTTCTAGCCACGGCCAACAGCCTAAAGAAAAAGCAGCAACAGCTTAGAGCTGATCAAGATCTGCTAGCTGATAGATGGACTGAAGTCCTTGCGGCCGAAGAGTATGAACTCGTGCGCCCCTCCAAAAATTATCCTAAGAGCAGGCCGCTACCCCAATCAGAGGGGGAAGCATATGACATGGCAGACCGGCCACCCCGTGGCCGCGACAGAGATGCCTGTCGAGCCCTTAAGCAAGCCATGCCCCGGTGCCGCTCAAATAAGGCACGGGAAAACGAACCAGACCTGCGAGACGTACTGGAGGATAAAGCAAAACAAACAAGATCGATCTATGGATCGCGTGGACGCCCGACGACACGTGATGATCGGCACTCCGGACACAATAAATCCGGTCGGGCCGAACACAGCAGGCATAGCTCTTCCGAGCTGCGTCGTGACATAGCCCAGTACAGGGGCGCCGCACACCCACTATGCTTCATAGACGAAGTAATGGATCATAAAATCCCAGAGGGTTTTAAACCCGTCAATATCGAGTCGTACGATGGTACGACAGATCCGGCAGTATGGATTGAGGATTATCTCCTTCACATCCACATGGCACGTGGCGATGATCTGCACGCCATCAAATACCTACCCCTTAAGCTTAAAGGACCAGCCCGACATTGGCTTAACAGCCTACCAGCAGACTCAATCGGTTCTTGGGAGGACCTGGAAGCCGCATTCCTCGACCCCTTTTAGGGGACCTATGTGCGGCCACCAGACGCCGATGACCTAAGCCACATAATTCAGCAGCCAGAAGAATCGGCCAGGCAATTCTGGACACGGTTCCTAACAAAGAAAAATCAGATAGTCGATTGTCCGGATGCAGAGGCCCTAGCAGCCTTCAAACATAACATCCGTGACGAGTGGCTTGCCCGGCACCTGGGATAGGAAAAGCCGAAAACCATGGCAGCCCTCACGACACTCATGACCCACTTTTGCGCAGGCGAAGATAGCTGGCTAGCTCGCAGCAACAACTTATCGAAGAAGCCCGGTAATTCGGATACCAAGGACAAAAGTGGCAGGTCACGTCAAAATAATCAAAAGCGTCGCGTTAGCAGCGACAGCAATGAGGATACGGCAGTCAATGCCGGATTCAGAGGCTATAAATCCGGTCAGCGGAAAAAGCCATTTAAGAAGAATACCCAGGGCCCGTCCAGTTTGGACCGGATACTCGACCGCTCGTGCCAGATTCATGGCACCGCCGAAAGGCCAGCCAATCACAACAATAGGGATTGTTGGGTGTTCAAGCAGGCAAGCAAGTTAAGAGCCGAACACAAGGACAAGGGGCTGAACAGCGATGACGAGGAGGAGCCCAGGCCGCCGAACAACAATGGACAGAAAGGGTTTCCCCCACAAGTGTGGACGGTGAACATGATATACGCGACCCACATTCCCAAGCGGGAGAGGAAGCGTGCGCTACGGGACGTATACGCGATGGAGCCAGTCGCCCCAAAGTTCAACCCATGGTCCTCCTGCCCGATCACTTTCGATCGAAGGGACCACCCCACTAGCATCCGTCACGGCGGTTTTGCCGCACTGGTCCTCGACCCAATCGTGGACGGATTTCATCTCACAAGAGTCCTCATGGACGGCGGCAGTAGCCTGAACCTGCTTTATCAGGATACAGTGCGGAAAATGGGCATAGATCCATCAAGGATCAAGCCCACAAGGACGACCTTTAAAGGCGTCATACCAGGTGTAGAGGCCAATTGCACAGGCTCGATAACACTTGACGTGGTCTTCGGATCTCCGGATAACTTCCGAAGCGAAGAGTTAATCTTCGATATAGTGCCGTTCCGCAGTGGCTATCATGCCCTACTCGGACGAACCACATTCGCTAAATTCAATGCGGTGCCGCACTACGCATATCTCAAGCTCAAGATGCCAGGCCCTCGAGGAGTAATTACGGTCAGCGGAAACACAAAACGCTCCATCCGAACGAAAGAGCAAACGGCGGCCCTCGCAGCGGAAGTACAAAGCAGCCTTTCAAGGCAACTCTCCAGTCCGGCCGTTAAAAAACCGGACAATGCAAAGCGCGCCCGGAGTAACCTGCAACAAGACCACCTGGCACGATCAGAGCAAGCGTAGCAATACGGCCCCGACCCCAGCCATCGCAACATAGCGGAGCAAGTAACTCGAGTACACAATTACGCCCTTAAAATTCCATGGGCACAGGGGGAGGGGCACATTAACGGCATGCCTACAACACGGCGTCAAACGTACTAGGGGCTACCGGATTTTATTTTTTACTTTCAGGACTCCATACTCTGGATAACCTGTTCGGCAGTGTTGCCGCACAGACGATGCAAGATCCAGGAAAGCAGACAAAGCTACGCCGCATTCCGGAACTCTCAGGTGGTCTCTATTTCGAGCGATATATCTGTTTCTAAATTCCGTGGCCTGTGCCTGGTCAGGACATGTTAAATAGTCTAATATCTTTTTTGCTTATCGCACTACTTGTATCGTTCGGCTTTGATAAATAGCCTCTTTATAAACAATGCATAGCTTTTTGTCTATTTTTTGCATTATCCCCTTTGAATATATGTGTTTATTACATAACATGATCGCACCCGTACACCATGGTACGGCAAACCACGCCAGGGGCTTCATTACCCTTTTATCTGGTGTGCGAAGTCCGTACACTTTCACAAGTGCGGCACCCCGAACTTATAGCACTATATGCATCAGCTCCGAGTCATGATTTTGGTCACATGTTGGGTTTGCCCGGCTCCTATGTTTTGGTACCTTACGTTCCGCTCTATCGGCTAAGGTAGCACTAGGAGAACCACTACGATTGTGCCCCAGATCAGGTGGGTTGAGCACCTCAGTGCAGAAAGCTAAAACAGACTGTCATGATAAGGCGTGAGACCGGTCGCTGTTCGAGAGGTTTTTAGAGTCCTTAAAGGCTTATGCCGCTTTGAGCGAGGAGCTGGCTATGTCCGGCCAAAGGCATGGATAGCGCCCCGAATTCGGCCTTCCGAACTAGGGGCTTCGCCGAAATTTAAAATTATAACGTTCTATGGCTAAGTGAGAGTGTTCAAGCATTATAGTCCGATTGCCTGGTTCGTTGTGTTGAGCACCTCCCTCGAAGGACCCAACTATGGGAACAAGAGCCCTCAGGTTTATCCCGAACACCCCAGCACTAGTGGCATTGGGGCAGAAGCCGACGACTCGCCATCTCTCAATTTTTTATAAACGGCCGCACAGAAAATAATATTTTAAATTAAACAAGCATTGCTTTGCGCATATGAACAAGTTTTCAGCATACAGGATACAAACGAGCGAGTTCACTCAAATATTACATCTTTAGCACATTCATCCGCGACAAGGCGGGCTCCGGCAAGAACGTCCTTGTAGTAGTTCTTAGGCTTGCGATTCTCCTTCCCCTGCGGCAGCCCGTCCTTCACCAGCTTCTCTCCGTCCAGCTTCCCCCAATGTACCCTTACACGGGCAAGGGCCCTCCGGGCCATAGCCGAACTAGTAAGCCCTTCATGGCCGTGGACAGGCCTCCACCAGCCGCCGCACCAGCCCGAAATAGCTCCCAGGCAGGGCCCCTCCAGGCCACAGCCGAACTAGTAAGCCCTTATGGCCTGTTCAGCCGCCTTGTGGAGCTCGACCAGCTGTTTCAGCTGATCGCTTAAGGGCCTGGGGTGTCCGGCCTCAGAATACTGAGACCAGAACACACTCTCCGTCGAGCTACCCTCTTCAGCTCGGTAGAACGCGGCGGCCTCGGATACGCTGCGGGGAAGATCGGCGAACGCCCCTGGAGAACTCCGGATTCGGGTAAGTAATAGGTAGTTTACTTTTATATTCCTACTCTGCATTGAGAATGCCTTACCCGTTGCTATCTTTTTGACCTCCTCCAACTCTTGGAGGGCCTTCTAGGCTTCGGCCTTGGCACTCTTGGCGGTCTCGATGGCCGACGCGAGCTCGGATGCTTGCGCCTTCGCCTCAAGCTCCAAACCCTCATGTTTTTTCATGAGAGTTTGCAGCTCTTGCTGCACCTCGCCGACCTGAACCCCAAGCCTTTCTCGCTCGGCGCGCTCCTCGGCCGTTTTCTTTTCGGCCTCAGCCAGCGCCTGCTTCAGGGTTGTCACCTCGGTTGTGGCCCCTACAATAAGCAGTACAATCCTGTTTTTTTTTTTTGCAATCAAGCCTCTCTATAGGCGCCTTTTTTCTTCTTTTTCTTTTTTTAGGTATCTCTTACCTTCCTTCTCCTCGAGCTGTCGTTTGGCAAGGCCGAGCTCTTGCTCGGTCCGCCCGAGGTCCTTTTTAAGGACATCCACCTGCGCAGTCAGTGCGACGGTGGACAGCAGCGAAGCCTGCATACGCATATTTGACCTTTTTTGTTAGACTCCTGCGAAAACTACTAGATCCTCTATCCGGCTTTTCTTTCCGAACACCGAACAGAGCATCAGGGGCTACTGTCTATGCGGTAAATAAATTGACATATTTTTGCTTACCTCGAAGCCTGTTAGAAGGCTAGCGCAAGCTTCATTCAGTCCGCTCTTGGCGGACTGAATCCTTTGGATCACCGTACTCATAACAGTACGGTGCTCCTCATCGATGGCGGCGCCCTTAAGCACCTCCAGCAGATTGTCCGGCGCCTCCGGTTGGACGGAGGCCGCCGGCTCAGATGGCTTACTCCTCTTGGAAGGAGTTCGCCCACCGCGGACCGGGACTGTCGAGTCCGGCGTGGTGTCTGGCACAAAGCCGTACTTGGAGCCCTGGGGGGTTTCATCCCCTTTACTCCTGGGGTCCGGAGGATTGCCTTGTGGCTCCTCCAGGACCATCTCCTCCTGCCCCGAAGCTTGGTGGGGCGCCACTTCAGCATCGTCCGCCCCGCGGGGGGAGACCGCGGGCGGAACAGAGTTCAGGTCCGACGAATCCAGGGAGCCGCTCGACGAATCGTCGAGTTCAGCCTGGGGTGGGCTGCATAAATTACGTTCGATATTAGGGAAAGCAGCGCATTAAAAGAATATCATGAGTCACTCAGGTATGTAAACACTTACGATGTTGCCGGACGCTTGGTTCTGTCCGGCCATTCCTCTCCGCCCTCTTCGGCGTCGTGGGAGTAGTCCGGCAGAGGGGTCTTCCTTTTCCTCGACCCCTCGGCCTCCCCCGTTGGGGCGGCCTTCTTCTTCTTTGCACCCCTGGCTGGAGGGGGAGAGCTTCCTTGTTCCTCCTCCTTGTTTTCACGAGAGGAGGGCGTTGCGGACTCATCGTATGACGAGTCTGACACCACCATATTGCGGGAACTTTTTCGAGTCCCGGTGGTTTTCTTCTTCTTGGCCTTCCTCTCCGGCACCACGTAAGGTGCCGGAGCCATTAGCTTCACCAAGAGAGCCGGGGCCGGGTCTTCGGGCAGAGGAGCCGGACAGTTAATTGGTCCGAATATTTCCTGCCAAGCCTGTCAAAGGTAAAAGGGAGTTTAGATCCCGCATAGAGATAATCTATGAAGAAAAGCTTAACGAACCTGTCAAAGGTATAGATAGCTTACCTCGCTAGCGTTACGCTGCGAGCTGTATCCGCGATCCTCGGAGGCGGATGTGGGGGACTCAGCGCCTTTGGTCAACACCTTCCAGACGTCTTCATACGTCGTGTCGAAGAGCCTCCTGAGGGTCTGGTGCTGTGCCGGGTCGAATTCCCACAAAGTAAAATCCCGTTCTTGGCATGGGAGGATCAGGCGAACGAGCATGACCTGGACTATGTTGGCAAGCCGGATTGGCTTGTTCACCAGGGATTGAATGCATGTTTGCAACCCAGTCACTTCTTCCTCGTTGCCCCATGACAGGCCTGTCTCTTTCCAGGACATGAGCCGCGTGGGGGGGTCCGGATCTGAACTCAGGGGCCGCGACCCATTTCGGATCGCGGGGCTCGGTGATGTAAAACCACCCAGCCTGCCACCCCTTAAGGGACTCCACGAGGGAGCCATCGAACCAGAGGACGTTGGCTATCTTGCCAACCATAGCGCCTCCGCACTCCGCCTGGGTGCCGGACACCACCTTGGGCTTGACATTGAAGGTCTTGAGCCAGAGGCCGAAGTGGGGGAGGACGCGGAGAAAGGCCTCACACAAGACGATAAACGCCGAGATGTTGAGAACGAAGTTCGGGGCCAGATCGTGGAAATCCAGGCCGTAGTAGAAGATGAGCCCCCGGACAAATGGGTGAAGTGGAAAGCCCAGTCCGCGGAGGAAGTGGGGAAGAAAAACTACCCTCTCATGGGGCCTTGGGGTAGGAAGAAGCTGCCCCTTATCAGGAAGCCGATGCGGGATGTCCTTGGACAAGTATCCGGCTTTCCTTAACCTTTTTACTTGAGCCTCCGTAACGAAGGAGACCATCCACTTGCCTCCCGCTCCGGACATTGCTGGAGAAGGTTGAGGAAGGAAGAGCGGACTTGGGCGCTGGAGCTTGAGTGCGCGAGAGATGGATTGGCGAAGGAGGAAGAAGGCGAAGGTTAAAAAGGTGAATCCTTATCCCTTTATATAAGCAGGTACGGTTAGGCGTCCTCACCTACCTGATAAAACTCACTTGCCTCCCAAACGTCGTGGTAAACGGCGTGGTTGGGTTACCCACGACCGTATTAATGAGAATCCTGTTAAAGGGGGCACATGATCTCTGCTTCGACAAGATGTGCCAAGGAAACCGCCTCGCTAAACGAGCTGAGGTGGAACAATGAAAACAATTTATATAAAGGGCTTGGCCGCAGTGTTATGACGCACAGCGGAATACGTTAGCAAATTTGATTTGTGTTAATATTATTCTTTATATGGCAATATGTGGAAACTTATTTTGCAGAGCCGGACACTATTTTGTGGTGTTTAATCTTCTTGAAGAGCTTGGAGGAGGAACCCGCCTTGCAATGCCGAAGACAATCTACGCGCCGGACTCGTCGTCATTGAAGCCTGGTTCAGGGGCTACTGAGGGAGTCCTGGATTAGGGGGTGTTCGGATAGTCGAACTATACCTTCTGCCGGACTCCAGGACTATGAAGATACAAGATTGAAGACTTCGTCCCGTGTCTGGAGGGATCTTTTCTTGGCGTGGAAGGCAAGCTAGGCGTGCGGATATTCGAGATCTCCTACCATTGTAACCGACTCTGTATAAACCCTAACCCTATCTGGTGTCTATATAAACCGGAGGGTTGTAGTCCGTAGGACAACCATCATCATACACAATCATACCATAGGCTAGCTTCTAGGGTTTAGCCTCCTTGATCTCATGGTAGATCCACTCTTGTACTACCCATATCATCAATATTAATCTAGCAGGAGTAGGGTTTTACCTCCATCGAGAGGGCCTGAACCTGGGTAAAATAAAGTGTCCCTTGTCTCCTGTTACCATCCGACCTTGACGCACAGTTCGGGACCCCCTACCCAAGATCTGCCGGTTTTGACACCGACAGACATCCTTCCTAATTGCGATGGCATAGAGGAACTCTCAATGAAAGCACCAATGTCGGTGTCAAAACCGGCGGATCTCGGGTAGGGGGTCCCGAACTGTGCGTCAAGGCCGGATGGTAACAGGAGACAAGGGACACGATGTTTTACCCAGGTTCGGGCCCTCTCGATGGAGGTAATACCCTACTCCTGCTTGATTAATATTGATAATATGGGTAGTACAAGAGTAGATCTACCACGAGATCAAGGAGGCTAAACCCTAGAAGCTAGCCTATGGTATGATTGTGTATGATGATGGATGTCCTACGGACTACAACCCTCCAGTTTATATAGACACCGGATAAGGTTAGGGTTACACAGAGTCGGTTACATAAGTAGGAGATCTTGAATATCCGCATCGCCTAGCTTGCCTTTGACGCCAAGGAAAGTCCCATCCGGACACGGGACGAAGTCTTCAATCTTGTATCTTCATAGTCCTGGAGTCCGGCGAAGGTATAGTCCGGCTACCCGAACACCCCCTAATCTAGGACTCCCTCACCTGGGATTATGATCCTCTACGTGCCTTCACTTTTGACAATGCACAGAGTCTCAGGGGCTACTATCTACACAGGGCACATCTTATTTATGCGCAACTGTCAGAAAATCTACATTATTTCACGTACCTCAAAACCTGTCAGTAAACTTCTGACAGCCTCGTGCAATCCGCTCTCCGCGGACGAGATCCTTTCAATCACCGTGCCCATCAACGCACGGTGCTCCTCTGAGATAGAGGCACGCCCTAGCAGATTCTTTAGCTCCTCCGACCGAGCACTGGATGGTGCCGGATTCGTCCTCTGGCCTCTTTAGAAGGCCGGACGCGAAGAACCTTGGGGGGCCATGTGGCTACCTGCCGCCCCTGCCGGATTCGGACAAATCCCTCCGCGATGACACCTCAGGGTCGCCCGCCTCGCTAGGTGGTACGGCAGGGGGAGGCATCCCGCTCTACATCATCTCTGGAAGAAGGTCCCCCGAAGACGAGCTCTGCTGAGAAGGGCTGAGGTCCGAATTACAAGGTAAAATTTCGGTTAAATCTTCACAGATATAAAGCAAGGATTTCTCTCTCAAAAATATAATCTCTCTCTACTTACGGCTCGCTGGAGGGTTGGTCCCCTTGAGGGCATAGTTCGGCCGAGGTATCCCTCGGCGTAGGACCCTCTGACAAGGATATTTCCCCCGCTTTGAGGCCATAGTCTTCGGGTCTTCAGAGGCGGTCCTTTTCCTCCCCGGAGGAGAGGAATTTTCGGTTCCTTCCCTCCGAACAGCCTCCTTCGAGGAGGTCGTAGCTTCCTTGTCCCCTCCCTCACTTTCCTTTAAAGGCACAATCTTCAAGATCCTGACTAGGACGGAATCCGGTCTGGTCTCAGGGAGGGGAGCCGGACACCTTATCAGCTTTGCTTTCGCTATCCACTCCTGTTTAAAGGGACAGCTCTTTTAGGGGCAAGTTTATGAAAAATATATGGATAACGAGTCCGGGCACAAGGCTACTTACTTGAGTATCCAGGCGATTGCAGCTTAGACCTGCGTCCTCGGTCAAATCCGGACACATTGCTTGTGATCCGAAGAACAGTTTATACATCTCCGCGGGCGTCGCGCCCATGAAATGCTGGAAAGCTCGCGGTCCCTCCGGACTAAACTCCCACACGCGAAGGGGGCGACGTTGGCCGGGCAGGGTTCGGCGAATCAACATGACCTGTGTCACTTTGACCAGGATGAGGTCTCTCTCTAAGAGATCCCTGATGCGGCCCTGCAACAAGGGCACGTCCTTGGACGGCCCCTAGTCTAGTCCTTTATTGACCCAAGACGCTAACTGTGGTGGGGGACCCGAGCGAAAGGCAGGTGGCGCCACCCACTTGGTGCCCCTGGGAGCGGTGATATAAAACCACTCTCTTTGCCATAAGCCGAGCTCCTCTTGAAAAGAGCCCTCGGGCCATGAAGCATTAGCATTCTTGCTTATAACAGCGCCTCCGCACTCCGCGTGTCGTCCCTCGATCATCTTCGGTTCGACTTTGAAGGTCTTGAGCCATAGTCTTAAGTGAGGAGTAACACGAAGGAAGGCTTCACACACAACGATTAATGAGGAAATATGGAGGATGGACTCCAGAGCTAAGTCGTGGAATTCCAGCCCATAATAAAACATCAGCCCCCTCACGAAGGGATCCATTGGGAAGCCTAACCCCCGAAGGAAGTGAGACACGAACACCATGCTCTCGCCAGGCTGGGGACTGGGAATGGCCTGCCCTTGAGCAGGCAACCTGTGCGAAATTTCGCCGGTCAAGAACTTGGCTTCTCTCAACTTTTGCACGTCCTCCTCCGTGACGGAGGAGGGCATCCATCGGCCTCGAAGGTCGGAACCGGACATTGTCGAAGGTCCGAAGCACCTGGAATCTGGAGCCTAGGGTGTTGGAACTTGAGTCGACAGGCGAACTCGTTTGAGATTGAAAAGGAGTAAGGCCTTGGTCTCTTTATAAGAGGTTGAATACCAAGGGCCCTCCCCGTAACCGTTTGGGACTCGCCTTTAATCGAGAAAACATACTAACGGGCATGATTGGGTTACCCACGTCCATATTGATGAGAATCCCGTCAACAAAGGGGACACGATCTCTGCTTTGACAAGACGTGCCAAGGAAACCGCCTCGCAAAATACGCTGAGGTGGGGAGGTGAAAACGATTCGAATAAAGGTTTGGTCATAGTGTGATGTCACGCTACAGAATACGTCAGCAGATTACATTTGTGTTAATATTATTCTCTCTATGGCAATATGTGGAAACTTATTTTGCAGAGCTGGACACTACCCTTAGTGTTTACAAACTTTTATGAAGAACTTGGAGGAGGAACCCACCTTGCAATCCAAAGACAATCTGCGCGCCTGTAACATCCCAAATTTTCAATTTGGAATGTTATACATTAGATCATCATGCATATCATATTTTATTTGCTTTTGGTTTTGATCCTAGAAAATCCTAAGCAACTCAAGGACCCACGGAGAGAGTTGGGGATTTCGTTATTTTCATATTGAGTTTTTCTCAAATTTTGAGAATAGGATCATTTGATTTTATTTATTTTATCATCAAATATTTCTATTACAAAAATATGAGAGAGGGAATAAAATGACTTTCCCAAAATATAGAAATATTGAGGATTTAATAAAAAAAGTCAAATAAGATTTATTTCGGAGTTTTTCGATATTTTATTTGAATTTAGGAAAAATATGTGTTTTTTCAAAATTGCATTTAGGGCCAAAATAAATGTTCACTTTTCAGGCTTGATTTTAGAAGCCCGGGAAAATTTATTTCGGGATTTTTGGAGTCCATTTAGTATTTCTTTTTATTTTTCTTCCGAGCGTAACTATTTAAAAAAAAGAAACGAAACCGACTCCGGGCCGTACCCGAGCGGGACACTGCCCGAGGCAGCCTTTATATACCCGCGCCCCCGAGCCCCCCAGCCCAATAACCGCGCCACCAGCCCACCCGCGCCCCAAACCCTAACCCTAGCGCCGCCGCCGCCACCGGATCCGTTGGAGCCGCCGCCCGCCCGCACGTCGCCCGAGGTTCACCGCCGCCTCGAAATCCGTGCCCGGTTAAAAAAACATTGGTTTTCGTCGGTTTTATTTTCGGTTTTTTTTGGTTTTATTTTTTATTTATTTTATTATTTTTCGGTTTAGGTTAATTAACGAACGTTCGTTCGTTAATCCGTTCGTCGTTTTTCTTTTTCTCGGATTTTCCGCGGTTATTTTCTGATCGCGATTTTTGATCCGATTTTCGATTTAGTATATCTTTTCCCTCGTTTATCGGAATCAGGCGATTCAAGTGCCTGGAGTTTCGTCTCGAAACCCTCTTTCCGATTAATCAACTTAAACAAGTTTTGCTACAGTAAAATTTGACTTATGTCCAGATTAGTAGAACGAAGTTGTTTTCTTTCGCCGTTTGACTTTCGTTGCTTCGTTCGATTTGATTCTTTTTGCAAACCGGAGTTCTTAAGTTGAACTTTCTGGTTAGATCTCTTATTTGAGTTTTACCTGTGCATTAGATGAGTACTTATTGTATGCTTGTTTGTTTGTCTGCGATAGAGCACCCGGAGTGCGCCGCCTGTTACTTCGAATCTCTAGGTTTCGCGGATCATCAGCAAGGCAAGTAACACTTTGATCATACTTCTTTTACTACCCAGTTTTATTGCATTAGATCAATCCTCAAACACTGCATGATTAGGATCTAATTTTAAATTGTGGGATGGGAAGTAGTTGAGGTAGTACCTATTACCTGTTTATTTATGAAACCTTTGGGAGTTACTTCTACGTTTGCTTATTATGCCATGCTATGCTAGTAGACATGGATTGGGTGAGTGATATCGATGATAGATGTGAGATTGTTAACTAATGGTTTATCTAAGGTGGCAACTTAAACACACATCTGGGTGGATTGAGGCACCTGGGTATTCCAGGATTGCCTGTTTCTTTTTGGACCGCCACCCAGGCTCAAAGGGATCATGAGATTATTCAAACTAGAAACTTCCGTGTGCAGCCACAAGCCATTATGGGCTCTGGCATAGTTGATTAAGTCATGCGAACTCTTACAGGGTAGACTAGCAGATGTAGGGGAAAGTAGGTGTACCGGTCTATCCGTCGTAAGGTGCTAGCGCTTTTGAAAGACTGTGTCTCGGTCATCCGTTTCTCAAACACCATGTAGTGCGAGAAATCAAACGGAGGCGATCGAGTCTTCTGGGGAAAGTGCGCAAACCTCTGCAGAGTGTACAAACTAATTATGGTTAGCCGTGTCCCCGGTTATGGACGTTCTGAGTATCTAGTATTTGGATATCATGTGAATCTCATCATGTTACTTCTAAATTAATATTGTTGGGTTTTTAATGTTGATTATTATTAATTGGGATTGAGGATGCTTTCAAACATTAACAATGTTTAACAACCACCATGATAGTAAATTAAATTTATTCCTTTGCAGTAGGGAAAATTGGCCTTATGCAAAACTGTAACCATAGAGCTTTCCACCAGCCCTATATGCATGTAGTATAGGCTTAATCATTCATTACTCTCTATGTGTTACATTGCCAGCATATTCCATGTGCTGACCCGTTTCGGGCTGCAACGTTTCATGTTGCAGACTTTTCAGACGACGAGTAAGGTGCCTTTTAGGTCATGGTTCTATACTCAGTGATGCCGTTGGAGTTGATGGACTCGCTTATCTTCCAAGCCTTCCGCCGTTATCGTTATTAGATGGCCTTAAGCCATATTTATTGTAATAAGTTCTCTTTGAGACATCAATGTAATGAGTGTGTGATTGCTACTCTGCTATAAATCCTTCGAAGTACTGTGAGGTGTCAGCATTACTGATCCCGAAACCCGAAATCCGACAAGTTGGATAACAATTTGACCTATGAGGAGAAACCAGTTAAGATTCTCGAGTTTGCCAGCCGAGTCACTCGCAGTAAGGTTATCAAGTTTTGCAAAGTTCAGTGGAGCCACCACACGGAGGACCAAGCCACCTGGGAGCAAGAGGAAGATTTGCTCAAGGACCACCCTCACCTATTTTCTAGCCAACCCGAATCTCGAGGGCGAGATTCATCTTAAGGGGGTAGGTTTGTAACATCCCAAATTTTCAATTTGGAATGTTATACATTAGATCATCATGCATATCATATTTTATTTGCTTTTGGTTTTGATTCTAGAAAATCCTAAGCAACTCAAGGACCCACGGAGAGAGTTGGGGATTTCGTTATTTTCATATTGAGTTTTTCTCAAATTTTGAGAATAGGATCATTTGATTTTATTTATTTTATCATCAAATATTTCTATTACAAAAATATGAGAGAGGGAATAAAATAGCTTTCCCAAAATATAGAAATATTGAGGATTTAATAAAAAAAATCAAATAAGATTTATTTCGGAGTTTTTCGATATTTTATTTGAATTTAGGAAAAATATGCATTTTTTCAAAATTGCATTTAGGGCCCAAATAAATGTTCACTTTGTCGGGCTTGATTTTAGAAGCTCGGGAAAATCTATTTCGGGATTTTTGGAGTCCGTTTAGTATTTCTTTTTATTTTTCTTCCGAGCGTAACTATTAAAAAAAACGAAACCGACTCCGGGCCGTACCCGAGCGGGACTCCCCCCGGGGCAGCCTTTATATACCCGCCAGCCCACCCGCGCCCCAAACCTTAACCCTAGCGCCGCCGCCGCCGGATCCGCTAGAGCCGCCGCCCGCCCGCACATTGCCCGAGGTTGCCGCTGCCTCGAAAACCATGCACGGTTTCCGATTGGTTTTCGTCGGGTTTTTTTCGGTTTTTATTTATTTATTTTATTATTTTTTGGTTTAGGTTAATTAACAAACGTTCGTTAGTTAATCCGTTCGTTGTTTTTCTTTTTCTCGGATTTTCCGCGGTTATTTTCTGATCGCGATTTCTGATCCGATTTTCGATTTAGTATATCTTTTCGCTCGTTTATCGGAATCAGGCGATTCAAGCGCCTGGAGTTTCGTATGGAAACCCTCTTTCCGATTAATCAACATAAACAAGTTTTTACTCTAGTAAAATTCGACTTATGTCCAGCTTAGTAAAAGGAAGTTGTTTTCTTTCGCCGTTTGACTTTCGTTGCTTCGTTCGATTTGATTCTTTTTGCAAACCGGAGTTCTTAAGTTGGACTTTCTGGTTAGATCTCTTATTTGAGTTTTACCTGTGCATTAGATGAGTACTTATTGTATGCTTGTTTGTTTGTTGCGATAGAACACCCGGAGTGTGCCGCCTATTACTTCGAATCTCTAGGTTTCGCAGATCATCAGCAAGGCAAGTAACACTTTGATCATACTTCTTTTACTATCCAGTTTTATTACATTAGATAAATCCTCAAACACTGCATGATTAGGATCTAATTTTAAATTGTGGGATGGGAAGTAGTTGAGGTAGTACCTATTACCTATTTATTTATGAAACCTTTGGGAGTTACTTCTACGTTTGCTTATTATGCCATGCTATGCTAGTAGACGTGGATTGGGTGAGTGATATCCATGACAGATGTGAGATTGTTAATTATTGGTTTATCTAAGGTGGCAACTTAAACACACATCTGGGTGGATTGAGGCACCTGGGTATTCCAGGATTGCCTGTTTCTTTTTGGACCGCCACCCAGGCTCAAAGGGATCATGAGATTATTCAAACTAGAAACTTTCGTGTGCAGCCACAAGCCATTATGGGTTCTGGCATAGTTTATTAAGTCATGCGAACTCTTACGGGGTAGACTAGCAGATGTAGGGGAAAGTAGGTGTACCGGTCTATCCGTCGTAAGGTGCTAGTGCTTCTGAAAGACTGTGTCTCGGTCATCCGCTTCTCAAACACCATGTAGTGCGAGAAATCAAACAGAGGCTATCGAGTCTTGTGGGGAAAAGTGCGCAAACCTCTGCAGAGTGTACAAACTAATCATGGTTAGTCGTGTCCCCAGTTATGGACGTTCTGAGTATCTAGTATTTGGATATCATGTGAATCTCATCATGTTACTTCTAAATTAATATTGTTGGGTTTTCAATGTTGATTATTATTAATTGGGATTGAGGATGCTGTCAAACATTCTCAATGTTTAACAACCACCATGATAGTAAATTAAATTTATTCCTTCGCAGTAGGGAAAAATTGGCTTTATGCAAAACTATAACCATAAAGCTTTCCACCAGCCATATATGCATGTAGTATAGGCTTAATCATTCATTACTCTCTATGTGTTACATTGCCAGCATATTCCATATGCTACCCGTTTCGGGCTGCAACGTTTCATGTTGCAGACTTTTCAGACGACGAGTAAGGTGCCTTTTAGGTCGTGGTTCTATACTCAGTGATGCCGTTGGAGTTGATGGACTCGCTTATCTTCCAAGCCTTCCGTTGTTATCATTATTAGATGGCCTTAAGCCATATTTATTGTAATAAGTTCTCTTTGAGACATTGATGTAATGAGTGTGTGATTGCTACTCTGCTATAAATCCTTCGAAGTACTGTGTGGTGTCAGCATTACTGATCCAGGGATGACACCTGAGCACAGAGGTCAGACTGTTTGAGGTCTGGTCGCTATAGAGATGGTATCAGAGCACACGCTGACTGTAGGACACGACCACTAAGCTAAAGCCCTAGTTCACTACTCTCTTCTCATTTCTGACTCCTCATCTTTTCTAGTCTTTTAGGATGACGGAAGCGAGGATCAAGTTCACTCAGCCGGATGAAGATACACCTTTTGGACGACACCTAAAGAAAGTCACCAAGTACCTGAACATTGGAATACCAAGTTTCATCGGGACCTACAACGCCACTTTAGCCGAAGAGGAGCGTTGGAAGATTCAAGCTATAATTCTAGGAAGGACGTTCGCGCCAATCACGGAGCCCATAGAGTGTGTTTTCAATGCACCAACATGGAGTCTGTGAAAGAGCATGGCAGCTCATATCACCATGGGACGCATTGGAGAAGTTTACCAAGAAGACCTCAAGAACACTATTTACCAAATTTGCGGACGCCGAGATGAACAATGGGAGATAGTTAGCACCAAGAAGGATAGATCCATTGCAGCTTTCATCCAGGAGTTAAATCAGCACATTCGACGCCAGGAGAACCAGATGTGCGCAGACATGATGGAGTTGAAGAAGGCAAAAGCCAAGATTATTGAGCTAGAGGGAGAACTGAAGGCCACTCGCAAGGACTACATGGATGAGATAGTAGCTCTAGTGAGACAAAACGGCGATCTTAAGAAGAAGATTGAAGAATTCAAGAGGAATTCAGCACCCGGAGGAGAAGATGAAGATTGCACCTGTCCAGATAACTACATCATCATCGACGACACCGACTCCGATCCTAGTGATGATGATTTTGAAGACGAAGCTGGAGCAGATATCATGTAGTCTTCATCGGAGCGGTTTTTCTAGTAGACCACCATAACAGTAGTAGTGTTCCACCACTGTATAGCATAGTCCAAGCACTTTTGCGATAGTTCTAGACCGATTGTATGCCCTTGTTTGATTGAATGAAGTGATTTTGTGTGCATTTGTCTCATGTGCATTTGGGTAGTGTTTTTCTCTTTAGACCTCATTCTATTCTTAATTCTCATATTTTCTAAACCCTCAGATGCCTCCGAGATGTGACAATGGATTTGCTTTCCCACCGGAGCTCACTCAGTTGATCCAGCAGCAGAATGCATTGGTGCAGTTGTTAGTCCAGAACCAGAACAACAACAATAACAACAACAACAACAACCCACCGCCACCACCACCAGTTGATCACTTGACCCGTTTCCTTAGGCTGAATCCGCCGGTGTTTTCCAGTAGCACCGAGCCGATTGTAGCAGATGATTGGCTCCGCAAGACAGGGAGGGAGTTGACCACTGTAGGATGTACAGATGAGGAAAAGGTGAAGTTTGCCACACATCAACTTGAAGGACCCGCAGTAGCATGGTGGGAGAACTTTACAGCCACTTACCCTGTAGACATTGTCACATGGGATCAATTTCAACAAGCTTTCCGTACAGCCCATGTTTCGGCAAGAGCTATGGCCATGAAGAAGCATGAGTTTCGCAACTTGCGCCAAGGAGGACGGATAGTTGGCCAGTATGTGGATGACTTTAGTAAGCTAGCACGTTATGCCCCAGATGACGTTGCTACGGATGCAGCTAAGCAGGAGAAGTTTCTGGAAGGACTGAATGACGAGCTGAGTATGCAGTTGATGGTAGCAAGTTTCAACAACTACCAGGAGTTGGTAGATCGTGCTCTTATGATTGAGAGGAAGCAGCAGCAGATTGAGAACCGCAAGAGGAAGTATGGACATGGGAAGTATAACTCAAGAGCTCAGCAGAAGCCCCGCCTTACCCCTAAACCGGGAGTTCACTTTCAGCATACCCATGGAGGAGGTAGCTTGCACAACCATAATGGCTCAAAGAATGGTAATGGGAACGGAGGAAGCAACGGCCAGAACCGTACCACCCCATCAACCCCAGCCAAGAGGGACCTGAGCCAAGTCACCTATTTTAAATGCTCGAAGACCGAACATTATGCCAATGAATGTCCTGAAGGCCAGAATGGCAATGGGAGCTCTGGAAAGAAACCGAACCCTTTAAAAAGGGGACAGGTGAACCACGTTGATGTGGAGGAGGTTGAAGCTCAGCCTGATGCAGTAATCGGTAAGTTTTTGGTTAAGTCATTTACTGCACTCGTTCTTTTTGATATTGGTGCATCGCATTCATACATATCAAAGGGATTTGTGGAAAAGTATAGCCTGCCCACTAGGGTTCTCAAAACACCTATGCTAGTAAGCTCACCAGCAGCAGAATACATGGCCAGTCAAGGATGCTTTCAAGTGCCATTAAGTATAGGACGGCATGTTTTTCCAACGGATTTAATTATTCTGGAATCCCAAGGTTTGGATGTAATTCTCGGTATGGATTGGCTGTCGATGTATGGAGGAAACATCGACTGCGCTAGTAAGACAATTTTGCTCACAACACCAGAAGGAAGAAGGATCAAGTATGTATCCCGGCATGCGCCGAACAGGACCCAAGTAAATTCCTTATCAGGAGTTGTGCAGGAGGAAGTACCAGTGGTAAAGGATTTCCCTGACGTATTTCCAGAAGAGTTGCCAGGCATGCCACCGGATAGACATTGAGTTTTTGATTGAGCTTTTGCCAGGCACAGGGCCAATATCAAAGAGACCCTACAGGATGCCCGCACAAGATTTGGTGGAAATTAAGAAGCAGATTAAAGAGTTACTGGATAAAGGTTACATTCGCCCAAGTTCTTCGCCTTGGGGATCACCTGTACTTCTAGTGGAGAAGAAGGATGGATCGTTAAGAATGGTTGTTGATTACCGCGGATTGAACGAGGTAACAATCAAGAACAAGTACCCACTACCAATGATCAATGATCTGTTTGATCGATTGCAAGGAGCTAAAGTATTTTCCAAGATCGATTGGCGATCAAGGTACCATCAGTTGAAGATTCGGGAGCAGGACGTACCTAAGACAGCATTCACCACAAGATATGGACTGTATGAGTATACCATTATGTCATTTGGATTGACTAACGCACCTGCCTATTTTATGAACATGATGAACAAAGTGTTTATGGAGTTTTTGGATAAGTTCGTCATGGTGTTCATTGATGATATTATGGAATTTTCGAAGAATGAAGAGGAGCATAAAGAACATTTGTGATTGGTACTTGAGAAGCTCAAAGAACATCAGCTATATGCCAAGTTCAGCAAATGTGAGTTTTGGTTGAAGGAAGTAGGATTCCTCGGACACGTTATATCCGGAGAAGGAATAGCAATTGACCCCACAAAGGTCATCACCGTTACCAATTGGGAAGCACCAACAACAGTTGGAGAGATCCGGAGTTTTCTTGGACTCATAGGATACTACCGGAGATTTATTGAGAACTTCTCAAAGATTGCAAAGCCTATGACGGAGTTGCTGAAGAAGGATATTAAGTTCATTTGGACTGAGGAGTGTGAGGCTAGTTTCCAGGAATTGAAGAAACGTTTGGTTACCTCACCCGTGTTGATTTTGCCAGATCAGACCAAGGATTATGAGGTATATTGCGACGCTTCACGTCGGGGACTTGGAGAAGTACTTATGCAGGAGGGAAGAGTTGTTTCGTATGCTTCACGACAACTGAAGCCTCATGAATTAAATTATGCCACGCATGACTTGGAGCTAGCAGCCGTAGTGCATGCGTTGAAGACATGGAGACATTTCCTCATTGGAAATCATTGTGAGGTGTACACGGATCACAAGAGTTTGAAGTACATTTTCACACAGAAGGAGTTGAATCTCAGACAAAGGAGATGGTTGGAGCTCATCAAGGATTATGATATGAGATTGCATTACCATCCCGGAAAAGCTAATGTAGTAGCTGACGCATTGAGCCGTAAGAGCCATGTCAACACACTAATGACGGGAGAAATACCAAAGGAGTTAGCCGAGGATCTTCGTGAGCTATGTTTGGAAATAGTCCCGAGAGGCTATGTAGCAGCATTGGAGATTCAGTCAACGCTGATGGATGGAATCAGGGAAGCTCAGAAGACTGACAAGGAGATTGCCACTATAAAGGAGAAAATGAACGAAGGAAAAGCTAAGGGATTTCGTGAGGATGAGCACGATACTCTATGGTTTGAAGACCGTGTTTTTGTGCCCAATGATCCGGAGATCAGGAAGTTGATTCTGCAAGAGGCACATGATTCACCCTATTCGATTCACCCAGGAAACACCAAGATGTATTTGGATTTGAAAGATACTTTCTGGTGGACCGGAATGAAGAAGGATATTGCGGAGTATGTAGCAGTTTGTGATGTATGTCAGAGAGTAAAGGTAGAGCATCATAAGCCCGCAGGATTGTTGCAGCCATTGCCGATACCCGAATGGAAATGGGATAAGCTAGGCATGGATTTTATCATGGGATTACCAAGGACTCGTTCCGGCTATGACTCAATCTGGGTTGTAGTTGATCGATTGACGAAGGTAGCTCATTTCATCCCAGTAACCACCTACACTAGTGCTATGTTGGCAAAGATATACATGACCAGGATCGTATGCTTGCATGGAGTTCTGAGGAGTATCGTATCAGATAGAGGAACCCAGTTTATCTCAAAGTTCTGGAAGCAGTTGCATGAGACTTTGGGTACCAGGCTAGAATTCAGTACAGCTTTTCATCCGTAGACAGATGGACAGACCGAGAGAGTCAATCAGATTTTGGAGGATATGCTGAGATCTTGTGCGCTAGACTACGGATCTAGATCGGACGACAATTTGCCATATGCAGAGTTCTCTTACAACAATAGTTACCAAATCAGTTTGAAAATGGCCCCTTTCGAAGCCTTGTACGGAAGGAGGTGCAGGACACCATTAATGTGGGACAAAGTTGTAGACCGTCAGTTGTTTGGGCCTGATTTGATAAAGGAGTCTGAACAGAAAGTGAAGTTGATTCGCGATAGGCTCAAGGTAGCCCAGTCCAGGCAGAAGAGCTACGCAGATTCAAAACGCAAGGAGACAGTTTACAAAGTCGGAGACAGAGTTTATCTTCGAGTATCTCCACTCCGAGGAATTAAGCGCTTTGGAGTTAAGGGAAAGTTAGCGCCACGATTTGTAGGACCATATCGAGTTTTGGAGCGTATGGGAGAAGTGGCCTACAAGTTGGAATTGCCCGAAGGATTGTCAGGAGTTCATGATGTATTCCACATTTCTCAGTTAAAGAAGTGTCACGTGGAGATGGCTGACATACCTTTGAGAGATACAGTGCCATTGGAAGCAATTTAGTTGTGTCGGCGTTCTGGGAACGGGGGTCCCCAGACTTGCCTGCCTGCGGCCTGCAGCGCGGCTCAAAGGAGGCCCAGCACGGCCCAACTTCATCAACACAAGACCCAAGACCCTCGCGAGGGGCCAAGCCTCGTGGGGCGGACGACACGGTGCTTCCTCAGGCGCGGCCTTGTCAGGCTGGCTCATGAGGAGGCGGAGGGATCAAGGCAGGGTGCCTCGCGAGATGCCCGTGACGCAAGCCACGACGACCAAGGGCGCCGGGCGGGCGCCAGCCCGCGCAGTGTCCTCCCTTTCCTCTTTGGTGCAAAGGGGCAAGCGTAGGCGGGAGGATCAAGCAAAGGCACCCATTTCGGTGCAACGAGACCAAGACCAGCTCCGCGACAAGGAGGAAGTCGCTGTGGAGCCCAAGCCAGCGTCATCACCAGAGCCTTTGGCAGGCGAGGACCAACTTTAGCCAGGATAAGAGTACTGTATGTTCCCCTTTGAATTGGCCAATTGTTGGCGCCCTTCCCGCTCAATATTTGGGACGAGGCCCAGGGCCTTTGCCTATAAATAGGACTAGCCACCCCCAGGGTAGAGGCATCGGGTACCCAAGATCAGAGCAAAGAAAGAGAGAGAGAGAGAGAGAGAGAGAGAGAGAGAGAGAAGGGTGGCTGAATTCCCTTAGCAGTTCATCGTCCCAGCTGGAACACGCCCTCGCGAGGCTGTTCTCCCTTGTACTGTTCATCATCATCAGCGAAAGAGGCAATCCACCCACCACACTTGAGTACGGTATTACACCACATCGGTGGCCCGAACCAGTATAAACTTTGTGTCTTTTGGGTTGTTCCTTTGGTAGCTTAGATCCTTGCGAGACGGAGAGGTAGAGGGCAGAATCTCCACGCGCACCCCAGAGTTCGAACCTTAAGGGTCTGCCGGAACCCGAAATCCAACATTTGGCGCGCCAGGTAGGGGTGCGCCGGAATTTGTGTTCCACCGCTTCGTTCTCCGCCGACTGTCGCGTCCATGTCTGACGCCCGTCGGGCCCGCGCTGAGCGCCGGGCCGCCATCGCCTCCCGCGTCGCCCAGACGGCTCCCGTCGGCGGGCGTCCTCGTTGTTCCTCGTCGCCCGCCGTCAACGCCGCCACCGGCACGGCGGGGAACGAGCAGCAAGCGTCGTCTCAGCACCCGTCCGTGTGGCGAGACGGCCGCACCGCTACTTCGTCGCTCACGCCAGCTGGCTCTTCGTCCCACGCGCTTCGCGCGCCCTTGGAGGCTCGAGCTGCACTCATCGCGGCAAACGAGCTCCTGCGCTACCGTCCCATCGACGACGTCTACGAAGAGTGGCTCGACCGCGTCGCCGAGCTCGTCCGCGCCGCAGGGGGCTCTCCTGCACTGTCCGCTCCGCTGCGCCGCACCCCGCCACGCGCTGGCAATGAAGTTCCGGGGGCGTACCAGCCGCCCCCCTCCAAGAAGACGCCATGGATCCAAGGCGCATGGCCCCTGGGCGGAACCCGCTCCGTCAGGCGCCAGCCCAGCAAGAACGGAGCTGCCAAGAAGTCCCTCGACCGCAAGAGGCTGCCCGAGCGCTCCCTGCTCCGGCTCGTCGCGACCCTGCTCCAGCTCTAGCACGTCAAGACCCCGCGCTGCTTCCGGCTGCAGCGCATGGGGACCCTCAAGGCCAAGCTCCCCCTCGACCGAAGCCTCTCGTGGCCACGGCCAGCTGCCGCGCCTACACCACCGAGCTGCGCAGCGTTGCGTGGCCCGGCAAGTTCAAGCCAGACCTGCCTCCTCGCTACGACGGCACGACTGACCCCGCCGAGTTCCTCCAGCTTTACGAGCTGGGCATCGAAGCTGCCAGCGGGGACGGAAAGGTCATGGCGATCTGGTTCCCTATGGCGCTCAAGGAAGGGGCTCGTACCTGGCTCCTTAACCTGGCCCCAGGCACGATCTCTTCCTGGGACCAGATGCGCACCCGCTTCATCGCCAACTTCCAAGGTACTCGCGACCGGCCGCCCGCCGTGAGCGACATGTGCCGCATCAAGCAACAACCCGGAGAGACCCTGCAAAAGTACATTCAGCGCTTCAACAGCGCGCGACTCAAGATCCCCAAGGTGTCCGAGGAAGCCATCATCTCAGCCTTCTCCGACGGCGTGCGCGACGTCAAGATGAAGGAGGAGCTGGCGATGCATGAAGACCTGCGCACCTCCCTGGAACTGTTCAACTTGGAGCCCAAGTGTGCCAGGGCTGAGGAGGGGCGTCTCTCCCTCCTCGAGCTGCCCGCCGTAGACCCAGAAGAGAAGAAACCCAAGGCCAAGGACGTGAAGCGCAAGGGGGCTGCCGTGCTCGCTGCAGAGCCTGACACCAAGCGGGGCAAGGATCTGCCCGAATCCTCCAGGGGCAGCCGATACTGCGTGTACCACGACCTCCACACCCACAACACCAATGAATGCCAAGAGCTCCGCGCCGTGCGAGAAGGAAGGATCGGCCGACGCCCTGATCGCACTGACCGGGGCTACGGACGAGGAGGAGGAAGAAACCCAAGACGCTGGGAAGATCGCGGCCCGCGCCAAGGGTGGCGTGATCAACCTCGCGAGGACCGCTGGCGGGACCTGCCTCGCGAGGGGGATTGGAGGGATCAGCCTCGTGAGGATCGCATGCAGGGCAATGCAGGCCTTCCCCCGCTGCCGCCTCAGCCAAGGAGGAACGAGGACCGCCACCAAGACGAGGGGGCTGGGGGCTTCCAGGAGCCGCGCGCAATTGCATGCATCCTGGGCGGAGCTCAAGCCCCAGCCTCCCAACGCATCTTCAAGCAGTTTTCCGGCGAAGTGAATGCAGTTCTCCCCAGGCTCGAAGCAACGCGCCCTCTCAGGTGGTCGGCGTGCACCATCACGTTCAGCTCAGCGGATCAGCTGAAGTGTGCGGCCACGGCCGGGGTCCTCCCAATGCTTTGCTCTCCAGTCATCAGCAACGTACTGGTCACCAGGACCGTCATCGACGGTGGGGCAGGGCTCAACGTCCTGTCCGTGGAAACATTCAACAATCTCCAAGTGCCCTACGACTAGCTTCAGCCAACCAAGCCTTTCTCCAGAGTCACCGACGGTTCCACGATCCCGATTTGGCAGGTCCGCCTCCCTGTCACCTTCGGGGCCCGCAAGAACTACCGCACCAAGCTCATCGACTTCAACGTCGCTCACATCCGCCTGCCGTACAACGCCATCCTTGGATACCTGGCGCTGGCCAAGTTCATGGTTGTAACTCATCATGGCTACAACGTCCTCAAGATGCCAGGAAGTGGCAGAGTCATCACGGTGTCGTGTGAAGAAAAGGATGCAGTGTGTTCCCTGGAGCGAGCCTTTCAGGCCGCGTCACTAGAAGACCCAGATCGCGGAAGCAGGAGGCTTCCCGAGATCACCCCCAAGAAGAAGAAGACATCGTCAGGCTCAACCCCTCAGGAGGCAGGCCCCTCAGGGCTCGTGTCTGCCCAAGGGGACCCTCCATCCATCACATAGGAAAGCGCGCCTGGCGCCCTCCTTAGGCAGGGCTCGGGGGCTCTCACCTGGAGGGCCACCGACCTAGCCGGGGTCACGAGGGAGGCGCTTGGGCACCACGTGGAGGCGTGCTTCGAAGCACGTTTACCTCAAGGAGGAGCAAGGCAAGGAGAGTCAGACCAGCAGGAGTTTGTTAACCAGGCCATTCAAGAACTACAAGAATCAAGAATCATGAGAGGTTGCCGCCGTCTACCAGCTGCGGCCCCCCTTCCAGGCGATGATGGTGGGCTGCGCATCTGCATCGACGTACCAGGGCTCAATCAAGTCGCCATGACGGAACGCCTCTGGCCCTCACAAGTGGGGCGTTGTGGAGGTCCACCCCACAGCTATGCTCGCATGCCTTACGGCCTGCCGAGCGCGGCTGCTGCGTACCAACGCCTCATGAGGGGCATCATGGAGACTCTGGAAGACAGGCGTTCCGCAGTCCTGGCGGAGATGGAGATGATTCGCGAGGAGCCACCAGCGCCTCCGGAGCCTCCTTAGGCCCCTGGGCCTGGGGGCTCGTAAGGATCGGCTCCCGCAGCCCACCGAGTCTGCTACACCAACACCACTTCGTCCGCGACAACCCCAGGTGACATCTTTCAAGCTTCATTTCCGGCTGGGAACGCCCCCCTAGGGCTGCTTCATTCCCAGGCCGCGTGGGTTCGTCCCTGCGGCATGTATACTTTTTTTTAGTTTAGTTTTCGGTCGTTAGCTTGCTTTGTTGGGGGCGCCCCTCGGGCTGCATCATCCCCAGGCCGCTCGGGCCAGGCCCAGTGGCGTGTATCTTCCTTGCGTTTATTTCCAACTATGCATTCGCCTAGCATGCTTGATTACTTGACGCCTGTTCACGGCACCTCTTCTTCCCAATGTCGACCACTTGCACGTTAAACGGGGGGTACCTGCGCATCGCGACTCAGGGCTCTTACCGGCTCTCCAGCCCTCACCCTCTGGCCTTGTCCACGGCATCGCGACCTGGCATGCCAGCGACGGCTGAGACAAGCTCGATGGCCGGGACCCGAGGACGTAGAGTGCCGGCATCCAACCCAATCTGCAGGAACACATCTCAAGATACGGCCCAGTGCCAGGCGCAACCCGCCTAGAGGTAGGGCCCCGTGAGTCCCGCGTTGGCTCACGGGTGCCCAGATACACCTCACCTAGCCCTACCGTGCCGGCCACGTGTCAGGGCGGGGCTGTACATGCCCCGGGGGCTCCTCCCGGAGGGGAGCCCCCTCCCACGTACCAGTGGAAGCACCATGCTCCGCGCTGGCTGACGACACTACCGAGGAGCGGCTATGCCCGTACACATACGGAAGCGCTATGCTCCGCGCTGGTGATAAACAACTGAGGGTGGCCTCATCGCAACGCCTCCCCTCGGGAGCACCGCGCGAGGGGGCTAGGCACGGGGGCTATGACTGGGTCACGCCCAGGCGTACGCCACCCAGCCAGGCCCCTCGGGCCTGGTTCATCACGCGTCTCTCCTCGAGCGGAGCCAAGGTATGAAGGCCATTTGAGCGTCAAGGGGGACCCCTGAGCATCGCGACTCAGGGGCCTAACTGGTCCCGTAGCCGCTTATTCCTTAGTTCCAAAAGGCTATGCAGGGTGAGGTACGCGCGGGGCCGGGCTCTGCAGACGTAGAACGGTGGTCCCACTCGCATCTCACCTCACCGCCCACTATTTGCGCATCAAGGGGGACCCCTGAGCATCGCGACTCGGGGGCCTAACTGGCTCCGTAGCCCCTCACTTCTTAGTTCCAAAAGGCTATGCTGGGTGAGGTACGCGCAGAGTCGGGCTCTGCAGACGTAGAATGGAAGATACACCTACATCACACTTCCCTACTTGTTGTTCGTGCGCCAAGGGGGACTCCTGAGCATCGCCACTCAGGAGCCTAACTTGTCACGTAGCCCCTCACTCCTTTGGTCGCGTCCTAGTTTCCGGTCGGGGCTAATGCTGGGTGAGGTACGCGCGCGGCCGGGCTCTGCCGGCGTAGAACGCAAGCAAGTAGGGAGGAAAAGCATAAAACTCAAAGAAATTTAAAGCAAATATTATAGTCCATACTGTCGTCTCAGTACCGAACGCAAGTTTAAATGCCTCCTTGCGGCGTGATTCATGTGCAAGAAGTAAAAGAAGAACAGGAGCGGCAGCGGAGTCACTTGTCGGCGGTGGGGCAGCGCGGAGTGGCCTCGCTTCATGGAGCAGTAGGGCCGGCGGCGCCTTGCTTCGGCTTGGTTCTGAAGGCCCGGAACTTCCCCAGCAGCGCCTCAGCGCGCCCCTTCACGGCTTCGACAGCAGCAGCAGCACCCTCGCCACTCACCGGCTCCAACAGGCCGTCGAGGTCCGCGCTGGGATCGCGAAGGTAGATGTGGGCGAAGACCCGATGCAGCGCAGCGGAGGACAGGACTCGCGCCTCGGCCTTGGTCGTGGGGCCGAGGCCAAGGGCGACATCCCCAAGGGCACGAACCAGGAAAGGAAGAAGCTTGGCGGGGCCATCTTCGTCGCCGGCCAGCGGGCTCTCCAGGCCGCTCTCGTAGAGCGTCTTCAGCGAAGTACGGGCATCTTTCTCCATGTCTGCCAAGGCCACGCGGTCCTCGGCAAGAACCCGGGCCTTGCGGTCCAGCTCGGCCTTCGTCACCTCCAGCTCCTTCTTCAGCGCGTCTAGGCGGTCGCGGCGCTTCTTGAGCTTGGCCTCCCGATCCTCGATGGCCGCCTCGCGAGCCTTCGCGCCTTCTTCCTGCCCCTGGCGAAGGCGGACCTCCCTCGCGAGCTGGTCCCGCAGGCCCTGCAGCTCGTCCTCCAGCTCCTTGCAGCGGCCACGGACTCCAACCACCTCTCCCAGGGCCGCGTCTCGGGCAGCCTTAGCCTCGAGAGTGGCCTCCCTCTCCCCGTCACAGGCCGTCGAGGCCTGAACCTGTGCCGCCCGAATCGAGGCGTCGGAGCGGATCCACCCCGAAGCCAGCTCCAGGCGCCCGGCCACCAGGCGAGGGTCAGCTCCAAGAAGATCCTGCCGTAGCCGGTCCAGCTCAGCAACGGCATGCTCCAGGACGGCGGAAGAAGACGGGGAAGCATCGGCGTGCTCCGAGGCAGCAGGAGGAGTTGGAGGAGCAGCGGACGGTGGAATGGGAGGAGAAGGTAGCGGCGACAAGACCACAACATCCTGAGGCGGAGTCTGCTGCGCCCCAACGACCGTGGTGCCGGCAGCAGGCGGAGTCACCTCAGGGGGCACCTGGGCCATGGGGGCTGGGCTCGCCCCAGCCAGCTCAGCAAGGCTGCGCAAGGATGACCGGGCAGGAGAAGCCCATGCGTCACGGTCGCCTTCCCCTGTAGGCGGAGGCGTCGCCGCGGATGGGGCCTCGGGAGCCTGTAGGATCGGAAGTATGTCTAGAGGGGGTGATTAGACTACTTGACCAAATAAAAACTTAACCTTTTCCCAATTTTAGTTCTTGGCAGATTTTAGCAACTTTAGGACAAGTCAAGCAATCATCACACAATTCAAGCAAGCATGCAAAGAGTATATAGGCAGCGACAAGTAAAGCATGCAACTTGCAAGAATGTAAAGGGAAGGGTTTGGAGAATTCAAACGCTATTGGAGACACGGATGTTTTTCCCGTGGTTCGGATAGGTGGTGCTATCCTACATCCACGTTAGTGGAGACTTCAACCCACAAAGGGTAACGGTTGCGCGAGTCCACGGAGGGCTCCACCCACGAAGGGTCCATGAAGTAGCAACCTTGTCTATCCCACCATAGCCATCGCCCACGAAGGACTTGCCTCACTAGCGGTAGTTCTTCACGAAGTAGGCGATCTCCTTGCCCTTACAAACTCCTTGGTTCAACTCCACAATCTTGTCGGAGGCTCCCAAGTGACACCTAGCCAATCTAGGAGACACCACTCTCCAAGAAGTAACAAATGGTGTGTTGATGATGAACTCCTTGCTCTTGTGCTTCAAATGATAGTCTCCCCAACACTCAACTCTCTCTCACAGGATTTGGATTTGGTGGAAAGAAGATTTGAGTGGAAAGCAACTTGGGTAAGGCTAGAGATCAAGATTCATATGGTAGGAATGGAATATCTTGGTCTCAACACATGAGTAGGTGGTTCTCTCTCAGAACATATGAGTTGGAAGTGTAGATGTGTTCTGATGGCTCTCTCCACAAATGAAGAGGAGGTGGAGGGGTATATATAGCCTCCACTTAAAATCCAACCGTTACACACAATTTACCAATCTCGGTGGGACCGAATCAACAAACTCGGTCAGACCGAAAAGGTAAACCTAGTGACCGTTAGAGTTTTTCGGTGGGACTGACATGCATCTCGGTAGGACCGATATGGTTAGGGTTTGGGCATAACGTAATCTCGGTGAGACCGATTACACAAACTCGGTGAGACCGATTTGGTAATTAGCTAACCAGAGAGTTGGTCAGGCAAACTCGGTGGGACCGATTTGCTCTTTCGGTGAGACCGAAAAGTTATAAAAGGGAAACAGAGAGTTTGCATTGCAATCTCGGTGGGACCGATCCACTATTTCGGTGAGACCGAAAAGTTACGAAATTGAAACAGAGAGATTGCAATCCCATCTCGGTGAGATCGAGATCCCAATCGGTGAAACCGATTTGCTAGGGTTTTGGCAGTGGCTTATGACATATGAAGACTCGGTGGCGCCGGATAGATAGAATCGGTATTGCCGAGTTTGGCTTAGGGTTTAGGTCATATGTGGATATGGGAAAGTAGTTGAGGATTTGGGTGCATATCATTAAGCACATAAGGCAAAGAGCTCATTAAGCAACACCTCATCCCTCCTTGATAGTATTGGCTTTTCCTATGGACTCAATGTGATCTTGGATCACTAAAATGTAAAATGAAGAGTATTGAGCTTTTGAGCTTGAGCCAATCCTTTGTCCTTAGTATTTTGAGGGTTCCACTTTCATCATTCATGCCATGCCAATCATTGAGCTTTCCTGAAATAGTTATCTTGGAATATCATTAGCTCAATGAGCTATATGTTGTTATGAATTACCAAAACCACCTAGGGATAGTTGCACTTTCAATCTCCCCCTTTTTGGTAATTGATGACAACATATAGATCAAAGCATCGACAAATGATAATAAGAATGAATTACATCGTCGCTTTGAGAAGTATGTGATAAGTAAGAGCTCCCCCTAAATTTGTGCATATTTAAAATTTGCTTTGGACTGCAAATGCACAAGAAGTTAGAATTATGGGTTACTCTTCCATGTCACATACATCTTGGTGGAGCGCTTAAAATGATTAATAATGAAATACATGCACTCATCACCAAGGCAAAGTGAATGATCACATAAGATAGATAAGATATAGATAAGATATATCAAGCATGCATAAGTGTAGCTTATGATCAAACACATGATCATCAATGCCTCACAAGCATATCAAAGTATCTCAACCAAAAGCAAACAATGTTTTAAGGACCACCAAATAAAAGCAAGAGAGAATAAAAGCAACACTCTCTCTTGAAGCCTATGATCTATACATTTTTCTCCCCCTTTGGCAACAAGTTACCAAAAAGTTCCTAGAAAATGCATAGTGCTAGATCGACACTCAGGCTTGATCTTCAGGTGGTGGTGGAGTCTGGATCACTCCAAGGACGAAGGCTTCCGTAGATGCTGTTGGAGTTGGAGCTGAAGTGGATGCTGGAGCAGGTTGGGTTGGTGCTGCGGCTGGTGCTGAGGCAGTTGCTCTCGTGTCAGGAACTGGCACTGCAGACGACCTTGGACCTCGTGGCACTCTGGCAAATGCATCTGTGGTTTTCTTCCCTCTCCTCTCCTGCATGTCATCTTGGAGTTGCTCCACTGCAGTCTGAATCTCTGTCACCTTGATATCCAAGTCATAGAACTTCTGTTCTACGGTTCTCTCTAAGCTTGCCTGGTTCTGAGTTAGGTTGTCCAAACCTTTCTCAATCCGCAGGGTGGATGCAATCAGGTAACTAAGCTGCTCTTGCTTGGTTTTCAAGAAGTATTCAGATGCCTCCTCTTGAGTTGGCATCCTTGCAGCTTTCTCCTTCCTTGCCTTCTCCTTCTGTGCTTGTGCATGGGCTGAAGATGGTTCATCTTTGCTCATCACAACCTCATTGTCTTCAAAATCAGGATGAATAGGTAGATGTTCCTTATCCAAAAGATATATGCCAGTGCCCATCTTGGAGTTGATCAGTTCCTAGATCTGAGGGGCATATCCACAGCTCCTCTTCTGGTTTGCTGCAGCCCTCTTGATTGTTTCTACCATAAGGCTCATGACTTTGAACTTCTGAGGCACATCAAAGATATGAAGCAAATTGATTGCATGGCCTCTGATCATCTTGTGATCACCTGACATGGGCAGCAGAGTGTGCCTTAAGATCCAATTGATGGTTGGCAATCCTGACAGAAGATAGTGTACAGATCCATACTTGAAAGTTTCAAGTGCCTTGTCAGGGATCTCTTTGTACATGTTGATCATGGAGTTATGGTCCATCTTGTTCTTGGAATAGACATCCAAGTCATCTTCATTTTCCTCTGGGGCATTGATCAACTTTGCCCATTCCTCAACAGTTGAGTGGTACCTTGTACCTTCAGACATCCATGTGATCCTTCCATCTGGGTAAAAGTGTGTTGTGGAGTAGAACTGCATGATAAGTTCCTCATTCCAATTTGTGAGCTTTTGCCCAACAAAGTCTGCTACTCCACACGCCTTAAAGCTGTCCTGCACTCCAGGGTAGTGCTCTTCGTTGTCCTTGATGTATTGCCAATCGACCCATCTCATGTCACATACAATGGGCTTCTTGTCTAACAAGACTGTCTCATAGAAGTCCTGCTGTTCCTTAGTATGGAACCTGTAGTCTACAGCAGTCCTTCTCCTGGTAGCATAGGGATCCTCTGCTCTCCATTTTATCAATCCAGAGTCTCTCCTGATTTTCATATCCTCAGCCACAGGATGAGCATCATTGTGGTCTGGGATCTTGGGCTTCAACTTTCTCAGCACTTGGCCTTCCTCTTCTTCTGCAGGTTCAGGCACTGGGGCCTTGTTTTTCTCAGCAGCTGGGATGCTCCTAGTATTCCTCTTTGGTTTTGGCTTTGGAGCTGGCTTGGCCTTGGAAGCAGACTTGGGGGATTCCTTTGGCTTAGATGCAGCTACTCCTGATCTAATGGCATCACCCATCAGCTTGGGTGCCTTAGGTGCTGGTGCAGCACCTTCCTCTTCTTCTTCTTCTTCTTCTTCATCATCATAAGAATGTTGTTCAAATTCAGCCATGGGATCTACTTTCTTGCACCATCTGCCTCTTTTCCTTTCTTTCTTTGTTTCAGCTGCAACTGGCTCTTTGGGTGCCGGCTTCTCAGGAATCTTTGTTGAGGCTCTAGCCTTTGGCATGGGCTGCCTGCCTGCTGGCCTTTTGACCTTTAAGCCTGGCTTGATGGCTGCAGCTGAGCCATATTCTTTCTTCAGCACAACTCTCTTGGAAGTTGCCTCTTCCTCTGCCACATAATCTTCATCCTCTGAGTCTAAAGTTATCTTCTTTCTTTGTCTTGTGGCAGCTTTTGGCAGATTGCTAGGGGTGCTCCTGCTGCCATCATCTGAGGAATTGGAGGGACTAGTGCCCTCACTCATGTGCACAAGCTGCTCTGACTAATTCTGACTATCACTTTGATCTGACATGATGAACAAGCGGACTGCTGACTGCTGACCCCTATGAATAGTTTATAGATGAGGTAGAGTGGATGAGCATCACAAAATGCAGAGATTTTCGCAAAAAGAATGATCCAAAAACTTAGTTTTAGTTTCCCACAAAAAGCATCTCGGATCTACCGATGTTTAAACTCGATGATACCGAAGCAGTTTTTGGAACCTAAACTAGTGAACTCGGTCAGACCGAGTCACAGTTCGGTGGCACCGAGACTGCTAGGGTTTCACAAAGTTCAAAAATCGGTCACACCGATTAGTTACACTCGGTCAGACCGAGTTTCGCTTGTGCAATGGCATAGGCCAAATCGGTGGGACCGAGTTTTTCAACTCGGTGGGTCCGAGATGGTTTCGGCGGAAACCTAACCCTAAAATTTTCGAATCAAAACTAATCTACGAGTTCTTTGACTGGATAGAAGTTTATCAAACGTGGCAAGAATCATTATGATCACAATGTGCTAGGAATCGGATTGGGGAATAGCACAAAGATCGAGTCCGTACCCTAGTTCGGCGGAGACTCGCTATGGCGGCAACGGCGGGGTTGATTCCTGTTGACGGCGACGGAGACCAGCGACTGGAGGCTGCTGGCGGTGAGGAGACGATCCTGAGACCACGTCGGCAGAGTGAGCTATGGCGCGGGCGAAGAGGTTCAGAGAAATTTCCAAAATTTTGCCCGTGTCTATATAAAGCCCGACCCTGTCGGTGTGACCGAGTGGAACAACTCGGTGGCACCGAGATGCAAAACTATGTACAGTTATTGCAACTCGGTGTGACCGAATAGTTCAAATCGGCTGCACCAAGATTAAAAACTTAGATCAACTTGATGATCTCGGTAGGACCGAAAGTGGGGTATCGGTCAGACCGAAAATCACAAAGAGGTTTTGGAAGTTTAAGTCGCTGACGAATCGGGGACTCCGAGTGCTCCTCACACAGAGTGTTCGAATCTAACTTGATCAATTTTGTGATGTAGCATGAATAGAGTTTGAGACGAGAAAAGCATAGATAGCTAGAGGGGGTTCTTAGGCATTCTTGTCCATCCACTTGGCAAAAGAACAATAAAACCAAACAATCAACACAACAAGTGGATGTCCTCGAATGAGTAAAATATGCAACCAACATGCTCACACAATAAAATGGCAATTGAAATATGTGACAAAACATGCACAGCCAATTCTAGCATCTATCAAGCAATTGGCGATGACTAGGTCATCTATATATGAGTATATTCACTTAGGAGTCAAATGAGAACATTTGATCATAGGTCATACTCATCGTTTAAGCTCAAGCGGGGTTACCACTTTTACATAAAGCATTGTTGTGTTCACATCATTAGAGTCGCTTTAGCTCAAGTCTTAGAGTAAAGCTCCCCCTAGATGTGATATCCCCCCAAAGAGGGATGAACTAACCTTGGGTTTTGTCGATGATGACTTCATGTAGATGTTGAAGATGTGGATGCTAAATGTTGATGTAGATCACTTGGAGCTATCCTTTTGAGTGAATTGCACTTTCAATACCTACATGGGTTAGTCCCACAAGGAACAAGCAAGTATATCCATAGACATAGAGTGATGCACATACAAGATGATGTCTATGAAAGCTTTTAGGTTACCGTGTGCCTTGAGTTACCAACAAGAGGGTTTGTGACTCCTTGAACTAGTGCAATATGTGGAAGTTGATTGCACTTGTTCTAGCCAAAATGATAAGAGTGAAGTTTGTTGGCGGAGTCACCCTCAAGAACTCTCTAGTTCTTCTTCTTTTGGATCCACACCATCTTGATGGGAATCCTTGGAGTTGTAGTCGTACTTGATGAAGTGGAACTTGAAGTAGTCTTGGGAATCCACTTGACTAAGGTCTTAGGAGCTTCTTCAAATGCATATATTTCCTCTTGAAGCTTGTCCTTGCCTTTTTGCTTGTAGTCTTGTGGTGGAAGATCATCTTGAGTTTGTGTCCCCTTGAAAGAAGTTGGGTCATACTTCTTTTGTTGAGGAAAAAACTTTGTCTTGGGGTATTGATCTTCTTCCCACTCAACTCCATTGGCATTGAACTTTCGTTCAAGACCAACACCTTGATTCTTCCGGTGCCTTCCTTGCTTGCGTACAATCTCCTCGAATTGCTTACTTCCCGCAAGGCTTTTGTACACTCCTTTCTCTATGATTTCCTTCAATATGCTATTTTCTTGCTCAAGTGTAACTTGGCTAAGAGAATCATTAGTGGAATCAAGAGAACTACTAGAAGCAACAATATTGGATTTAACATGATCATTGTTACTACTAGAAGAAGAATCTTTCTTGTTCTTGTTACTAGACTTGACTTGAGGCATGTAAGTGGATAAGAGTAAACGTTTGGCAATGTAAGAAGAACTTTTCTTGCGGAGATCATCATTGATTGCCTTTAAAAGCTCATGCTCTTTCTCAAGATTGAGCTTTTCAAAGCGTAACTTCTCATGAGCCCTTAAAAGTTCTCAATGATCTTCGAAGATAGTTTCATGAGATAACTTAAGAGTGTTTAGTTCTTTAGTTAGAGCCTCAATTTTCTCCTTATCATTGTCATTCGTTTTAACATGATTAATTGACGTTTCATCATAGGATTCATCACTAGAGTTGTCAACAAGTAAATCATCATCGCCTAACAAGTCATCTTCATCACTATTAAAATCTACATACTCAGGGTGAGTTACCTTAGGACCTTCGGCCATGAAACATCTTCCAATTCCTTCATTTGGTGAATAAAATATGTCGTAGGAGTTGGTTGACACAAGTGCTAGACCGGCAACACCTTCATCTTGAGTATATTCGGAGTCGGAGTGATAACTTCTCTCGGAGTGGTTGTCGGAGTCGGAGCCGGATACCCATTCACCAACATGAGCTTGATGTCTTCGTTTTGTGTAGCTCCTTGATGATTTTTCCTTCCTTTCCGAATCCTTGCTTCTCCGTGAGTATCTTCGTTCTTAACGATCATCTCTACTCCTTCTCTCTCGTGATGGTGATTCCTCTCTTTTGCTTCTTCTTTTTGGAGAATCTTCTCTTCTTTTGTAGGGAGCCGTACACTCATTGGAATAGTGTCCGGGTCTTCCACAATTGTAGCAGTTTTGCTCTCAAATAGAAGATCTTTTGTCATTGTAGGACCTTGACTTGGAGCTTCTATCTTTGCTTCTACTCTTGTAGAACTTGTTGAAGTTCTTCACCATTAAGCTCAGTTCTTCATTGAAGTTTTGTTTCTCACTTGATGATGTGGGGGCTTCACATGAGGCTTTGTAAGCACCACTTGATTTGTTGTGAAGTTCCTCTTTATCCTTGAGTGACATCTCATGAGCAACAATTCTTCCAATGACTTCCGTTGGCTTGAGATCTTTGTAATTGGGCATCATTTGGATCAATGTGCACACAGTATCATATTTTCCATCCAAGGCTCTTAGGATCTTCTTGATGATGAATCTGTCGGTCATCTCTTCACTCCCTAAGTCGGCAATCTCATTTGTGATGAGAGCAAGCCTAGAGTACATTTCAGCGACACCTTCACCATCGTTCATTTTGAACTTGTCAAGTTGACTTTGAAGCACATCCAATTTGGATTCCTTGACAGAGTCGGTACCCTCGTGCATATCAATCAAAGTATCCCAAATTTCCTTTGCATTCTCAAGACGGCTGATTTTGTTGAATTCTTCGGGGCACAATGCGTTGAAGAGAATATCACAAGCTTGAGCGTTGTATTGTAGCATCTTCAACTCATCCGCGGTAGCTTCACGGTTTGGTTCTTTCCCGTCGAAGAAATCACCTTGCAAGCCAACACACACAATAGCCCAAACGACTAGGTTATGTCCAATAATATGCATTTTCATTTTATGCTTCCAACTAGCAAAGTTAGTACCATCAAAGTAAGGACCTCTACGGTGATAATTTCCCTCACTAGACGCCATACTTTCCTAGGTTGTGAAACCAAGGCTATGACCACCAAAAGCTATGGAAATCAAAGAAAATGGAGACCAAAGCTCTGATACCACTTGTAGGATCGGAAGTATGTATAGAGGGGGGGTGATTTGACTACTTGACCAAATAAAAACTTAACCTTTTCCCAATTTTAGTTTTTAGCAGATTTTAGCAACTTTAGGACAAGTCAAGCAATCATCACACAATTCAAGCAAGCATGCAAAGAGTATATGAGCAGCGGAAAGTAAAGCATGCAACTTGCAAGAATGTAAAGGGAAGGGTTTGGAGTATTCAAACGCAATTGGAGACACCGATGTTTTTGGCGTGGTTCCGATAGGTGGTGCTATCGTACATCCACATTGATGGAGACTTCAACCCACGGAGGGTAACGGTTGCGCGAGTCCACGGAGGGCTCCACCCACGAAGGGTCCATGAAGAAGCAACCTTGTCTATTCCATCATGGCCGTCGCCCACGAAGGACTTGCCTCACTAGCGGTAGATCTTCACGAAGTAGGCGATCTCCTTGCCCTTACAAACTCCTTGGTTCAACTCCACAATCTTGTCGGAGGCTCCCAAGTGACACCTAGCCAATCTAGGAGACACCACTCTCCAAGAAGTAACAAATGGTGTGTTGATGATGAACTCCTTGCTCTTGTGCTTCAAATGATAGTCTCCCCAACACTCAACTCTCTCTCACAGGATTTGGATTTGGTGGAAAGAAGATTTGAGTGGAAAGCAACTTGGGGAAGGCTAGAGATCAAGATTCATATGGTAGGGATGGAATATCTTGGTCTCAACACATGAGTAGGTGGTTCTCTCTCAGAACATATGAGTTGGAAGTGTAGATGTGTTCTGATGGCTCTCTCCACGAATGAAGAGGAGGTGGAGGGGTATATATAGCCTCCACTTAAAATCCAACCGTTACACACAATTTACCAATCTCGGTGGGACCGAATCAACAAACTCGGTCGGACTGAAAAGGTAAACCTAGTGACCGTTAGAGTTTTTCGGTGGGACTGACATGCATCTCGGTAGGACCGATATGGTTAGGGTTTGGGCATAACGTAATCTTGGTGAGAACGATTACACAAACTCGGTGAGACCGATTTGGTAATTAGCTAACCAGAGAGTTGGTCAGGCAAACTCGATGGGACCGATTTGCTCTTTCGGTGAGACTGAAAAGTTACAAAAGGGAAACAGAGAGTTTGCATTGCAATCTCGGTGGGACCGATCCGCTCATTCGGTGAGACCGAAAAGTTACGAAAAGGAAACAGAGAGATTGCAATCCCATCTTGGTGAGACCGAGATCCCTATCGGTGAAACCGATTTGCTAGGGTTTTGCCAGTGGCTTATGACATATGAAGACTCGGTGGCGCCGGATAGAAAGAATCGGTATTGCCGAGTTTGGCTTAGGGTTTAGGTCATATGTGGATATGGGAAAGTAGTTGAGGATTTTGGAGCATATCATTAAGCACATAAGGCAAAGAGCTCATTAAGCAACACCTCATCCCTCCTTGATAGTATTGGCTTTTCCTATGGACTCAGTGTGATCTTCGATCACTAAAATGTAAAATGAAGAGTCTTGATCTTTTGAGCTTGAGCCAATCCTTTGTCCTTAGTATTTTGAGGGTTCCACTTTCACCATTCATGCCATGCCAATCATTGAGCTTTCCTGAAATAGTTATCTTGGAATATCATTAGCTCAATGAGCTATATGTTGTTATGAATTACCAAAACCACCTAGGGATAGTTGCACTTTCAGAGCCCCCTTCGGCTTCTTCGCCACGGGCGCGAGCCTATCCAAAGAGAAGCAAACATCAAGCCCCAGCGGCGGAACAAGAAACAAAAGACGAAGGATCAAGCACTTACGGGTCATCGCTGGAGAACTCGAGCAGCCTCCGGCCATACTTGAAGCCAGAAAGCCGGGTGGAGGGATCAGCCTCAGGCGCAGAGGGCGAGTCTGCGGATCGCCCCGGAGCCGGAGCGGACCCGCGGGGGATCAGCCTGGTTCTGCCCTTCTTCGGGATCGGGGGCGAGCTCCCTCTACCCATCACGTCGTCAACCTCATCATCATCGCTTGACGAAAGGCGGAGAGTACGGGACTTGCGCCGGCGGAGGGGAGCCCTCGACTCTCCATCGGTTGCCTCGGAGTCAGGGCCCTCCTCCCTCTCCTCTTCGCCCTCCTCTCCGCTGGGGTCGCCGGAGGACACGTCCACCAGTCCCTCGGGAGCCATCGCGGGCACGGGCCCGTCCCCGTTGAAGACGGGCATCGACTCCACCACCTGCTTCCAGTCGTCGCGAAGGAACAAGGGCGCAGGCGCGCCCTCCAACCGTGCCACCTCGCCCCCGACCAGGGATTGGAGTGTCGCGGTCACATCCTCGTCGCCCAAGGCCGTGGGGCTCAGATGGGGCCTCCACATCGGAGGTGAGTACCGCCGAAGCGGGGCCAGCTGGTGCTCTAGGAACTCCCTCAGCAGCGACGCGCCGGTCAGCCTCGCCGCCGCCGTGCGTGCCGGCTTCAGGTCCGCGTCCATCTTCTCCAGAACCGGCTTCGCGCGGGGGTCCGTAAGCTCTGCCCGGGACCAGTCGCCGGAACTCACGGGCTGCTCCGTGGGTAGAATCAGCCGAGGGTGGATGCGCCCGGCGTCCACCAAGACCCACTTGCTCCTGAAGCTCTCAATCCTCTTCCCGGGATTCGAGATGGCAATGGCGCCACCACACGCGACGAAGGTCGCGCATGCGGAAGGGAAACCACGGGTGACCCGGAGGTAGAAGTAGTGGCGCAGCAAGGACACTGAGGGTTGCACCCCCACATGAGCCTCGCAGTAGTAGGCGAAGATCGCCAGGAGGAGGATGGAGTTGGGGTGGAGATGCAGGGCTTGCAAGTCATAGTGGCGGAGGACAGAGAGGAAGAACTCGGAGAAAGGAGGCACCAGGCCCGCAATAATGGAGCTTACGAAGAGAGGGTAGAAGGTGCTTCCTCGGCCATCAGGGGTGGCGGAGCCGACCTTGAACACCCGCGCCCCGTCAATGCCCCACGCCGCCGCCATCCGGCGCAGCCGGGCAAGGCTCTCCTCCGACACATTCGGCGAGTCCAGGGCCGGCGAGAACCAAGCTTCAGCAGGAGGCTGACGCGGCGCCATGTCTTCCAAGGTCACAGGGGAGCAGATCTGGGAGTTTGGAGGGAGGAAGGAGAGGCGCAAGAAAGGGGATCTGGGCAGCGACAGGAGAAAGAGAAGAGCAAGGCCTAGGCAGACACCGCGCCTTTAACCTGCGCGGTTGCGGAGGCGCCCACGTCGCATCAACCGCCACGCGGCGCCCAAGGCCGCAGGCTGTTAGGGCCCACGGAACTTCGCCCTTGCCCTTTCGCCTCTCGGCATGGCCAAGTCCGGGCGCGCCTTGGGCCCGGGGGCTACTGTCGGTGTTCTGGGAACGGGGGTCCCCAGACTTGCCTGCCTGCGGCGTGGCTCAAAGGAGGCCCAGCACGGCCCAACTTCATCAACACAAGACCCAAGACCCTCGCGAGGGGCCAAGCCTCGTGGGGCGGACGACACGGTGCTTCCTCAGGCGCGGCCTCGTCAGGCTGGCTCATGAGGAGGCGGAGGGATCAAGGCAGGGTGCCTCGCGAGGTGCCCATGACGCAAGCCATGACGACCAAGGGCGCCGGGCGGGCGCCAGCCCGCGCAGTGTCCTCCCTTTCCTCTTTGGTGCAAAGGGGGCAAGCGCAGGCGGGAGGATCAAGCAAAGGCACCCATTTCAGTGCAACGAGACCAAGACTAGCTCCGCGACAAGGAGGAAGTCACTGTGGAGCCCAAGCCAGCGTCATCACCAGAGCCTTTGGCAGGCGAGGACCAACTTTAGCCAGGATAAGAGTACTGTATGTTCCCCTTCTTATTGGCCAATTGTTGGCGCCCTTCCCGCTCAATATTTGGGACGAGGCCCAGGGCCTTTTCCTATAAATAGGACTAGCCACCCCCAGGGTAGAGGCATCGGGTACCCAAGATCAGAGCAAAGAAAGAGAGAGAGAGAGAGAGAGAGAGAGAGAGAGAGAGAGAGAGAGAGAGAGAGAGAGAGAGAGAGAGAGAGAGAAGGGCGGCTGAACTCCCTTAGCAGTTCATCGTCCCAGCTGGAACACGCCCTCGCGAGGCTGTTCTCCCTTGTACTGTTCATCATCATCAGCCAAAGAGGCAATCCACCCACCACACTGGAGTAGGGTATTACACCACATCGGTGGCCCAATCCAGTATAAACTTTGTGTCTTTTGTGTTGTTCCTTTGGTAGCTTAGATCCTTGCGAGACGGAGAGGTAGAGGGCAGAATCTCCGCGCGCACCCCAGAGTTCGAACCTTAAGGGTCTGCCGGAACCCGAAATCCGACAAGTTGGATAACAATTTGACCTATGAGGAGAAACCAGTTAAGATTCTCGAGTTTGCCAGCCGAGTCACTCATAGTAAGGTTATCAAGTTTTGCAAAGTTCAGTGGAGCCACCACACGGAGGACGAAGCCACCTGGGAGCGAGAGGAAGATTTGCTCAAGGACCACCCTCACCTATTTTCTAGCCAACCCGAATCCCGAGGGCGAGATTCATCTTAAGGGGGTAGGTTTGTAACATCCCAAAATTTCAATTTGGAATGTTATACATTAGATCATCATGCATATCATATTTTATTTGCTTTTGGTTTTGATTCTAGAAAATCCTAAGCAACTCAAGGACCCACGGAGAGAGTTGGGGATTTCGTTATTTTCATATTGAGTTTTTCTCAAATTTTGAGAATAGGATCATTTGATTTTATTTATTTTATCATCAAATATTTCTATTATAAAAATATGAGAGAGGGAATAAAATGACTTTCCCAAAATATAGAAATATTAAGGATTTAATAAAAAAATCAAATAAGATTTATTTCGAAGTTTTTCGATATTTTATTTGAATTTAGGAAAAATATGCATTTTTTCAAAATTGCATTTAGGGCCCAAATAAATGTTCACTTTGTCGGGCTTGATTTTAGAAGCCGGGGAAAATATATTCTGGGATTTTTGGAGTCCGTTTAGTATTTCTTTTTATTTTTCTTCCGAGCGTAACTATTTGAAAAAACGAAACCGACTCCGGGCCGTACCCGAGCGGGACTCCCCCCGGGGCAGCCTTTATATACCCGCGCCCCCGAGCCCCCCAGCCCACAAACCGCGCCGCCAGCCCACCCGTGCCACAAACCCTAACCCTAGCGCCGCCGCCGCCGGATCCGCCAGAGCCGCCGCCCACCCGCACGTTGCCCGAGGTTGCCGCCGCCTCGAAAACCGTGCCCGGTTTCCGATTGGTTTTCGTCGGGTTTTTTTTCGGTTTTTATTTATTTATTTTATTATTTTTCGGTTTAGGTTAATTAACAAACGTTCGTTCATTAATCCATTCGTCGTTTTTCTTTTTCTCGGATTTTCCGCGGTTATTTTCTGATCGCGATTTCTGATCCGATTTTTGATTTAGTATATCTTTTCGCTCGTTTATCGGAATCAGGCGATTCAAGCGCCTGGAGTTTCATCTCGAAACCCTCTTTCCGATTAATCAACATAAACAAGTTTTTGCTACAGTAAAATTTGACTTATGTCCAGATTAGTAGAACGAAGTTGTTTTCTTTCGCCGTTTGACTTTCGTTGCCTCGTTCGATTTGATTCTTTTTGCAAACCGGAGTTCTTAAGTTGAACTTTCTGGTTAGATCTCTTATTTGAGTTTTACCTGTGCATTAGATGAGTACTTATTGTATGCTTGTTTGTTTGTCTGCGATAGAACACCCGGAGTGTGCCGCCTGTTACTTCGAATCTCTAGGTTTCGTAGATCATCAGCAAGGCAAGTAACACTTTGATCATACTTCTTTTACTACCCAGTTTTATTACATTAGATAAATCCTCAAACACTGCATGATTAGGATCTAATTTTAAATTGTGGGATGGGAAGTAGTTGAGGTAGTACCTATTACCTGTTTATTTATGAAACCTTTGGGAGTTACTTCTATGTTTGCTTATTATGCCATGCTATGCTAGTAGACGTGGATTGGGTGAGTGATATCCATGACAGATGTGAGATTGTTAATTAATGGTTTATCTAAGGTGGCAACTTAAACACACATCTGGGTGGATTGAGGCACCTGGGTATTCCAGGATTGCCTGTTTCTTTTTGGACCGCCACCCAGGCTCAAAGGGATCATGAGATTATTCAAACTAGAAACTTCCGTGTGCAGCCACAAGCCATTATGGGCTCTGGCATAGTTGATTAAGTCATGCGAACTCTTACAGGGTAGACTAGCAGATGTAGGGGAAAGTAGGTGTACCGGTCTATCCGTCGTAAGGTGCTAGCGCTTCTGAAAGACTGTGTCTCGGTCATCCGTTTCTCAAACACCATGTAGTGCGAGAAATCAAACGGAGGCGATCGAGTCTTGTGGGGAAAAGTGCGCAAACCTCTGCAGAGTGTACAAACTAATCATGGTTAGCCGTGTCCCCGGTTATGGACGTTCTGAGTATCTAGTATTTGGATATCATGTGAATCTCATCATGTTACTTCTAAATTAATATTGTTGGGTTTTTAATGTTGATTATTATTAATTGGGATTGAGGATGCTGTCAAACATTCTCAATGTTTAACAACCACCATGATAGTAAATTAAATTTATTCCTTTGCAGTAGGGAAATTTGGCCTTATGCAAAACTGTAACCATAGAGCTTTCCACCAGCCCTATATGCATGTAGTATAGGCTTAATCATTCATTACTCTCTATGTGTTACATTGCCAGCATATTCCATGTGCTGACCCGTTTCGGGCTGCAACGTTTCATGTTGCAGACTTTTCAGGCGACGAGTAAGGTGCCTTTTAGGTTGTGGTTCTATACTCAGTGATGCCGTTGGAGTTGATGGACTCGCTTATCTTCCAAGCCTTCCGCCGTTATCGTTATTAGATGGCCTTAAGCCATATTTATTGTAATAAGTTCTCTTTGAGACATTGATGTAATGAGTGTGTGATTGCTACTCTGCTATAAATCCTTCGAAGTACTGTGAGGTGTCAGCATTACTGATCCAGGGATGACACCTGAGCACAGAGGTCAGACTGTTTGAGGTCTGGTCGCTACAGCGCCGGACTCGTCGTCATTGAAGCCTGCTTCAGGGGCCACTGAGGGAGTCCTAGATTAGGGGGTGTCCGGGTAGCCAGACTATACCTTCAGCCGGACTCCTGGACTATGAAGATACAAGATTGAAGACTTCGTCCCGTGTCCGGATGGGACTTTCCTTGGCGTGGAAGGCAAGCTAGGCGATGCAGATATTCAGATCTCCTACCATTGTAACCGACTTTGTGTAACCCTAACCCTCTCCGGTGTCTATATAAACCAGAGGGTTTTAGTCCGTAGGACGACTCCAAGATACAACAATCATACCATAGGCTAGCTTCTAGGGTTTAGCCTCCTTGATCTCTTGGTAGATCTACTCTTGTACTACCCACATCGTCAATATTAATCAAGCAGGACGTAGGGTTTTACCTCCATCGAGAGGGCCCGAACCTGGGTAAAACATTGTGTTCCCTGTCTCCTGTTACCATCCGCCTAGATGCACAGTTCGGGACCCCCTACCCGAGATCCGCCGGTTTTGACACCGACAGAGCCCTCCGTGGACTCGCGCAACCGTTACTCTCCGTGGGTTGAAGTCTCCATCAACGTGGATGTACGATAGCACCACCTATCGGAACCACGACAAAAACATCCGTGTCTCCAATTGCGTTTGAATCCTCCAAACCATTTCCTTTACATTCTTGCAAGTTGCATGCTTTACTTTCCGCTGCTCATATACTCTTTTGCATGCTTGCTTGAATTGTGTGAAGATTGCTTGACTTGTGCTAAGATAGCTAAAATCTGCCAAGAACTAAAATTGGGAAAAGGCTAGATTTTTATTTGGTCAAGTAGTCTAATCACCCCCCCCCCTCTAGACATACTTTCGATCCTACAAGTGGTATCAGAGCTTTGGTCTCCATTTGCTTTGATTTCCATAGCTTTTGGCGGTCATAGCCTTGGTTTCACAACCTAGGAGAGTATGGCGTCTAGCGAGGGAAATTATCACCATAGAGGTCCTTACTTTGATGGTACTAATTTTTCTAGTTGGAAGCATAAGATGAAAATGCATATTCTTGGACATAACCCCGCCGTTTGGGCTATTGTGTTTATTGGCTTGCAAGGTGAATTCTTTGACGGGAAAGAACCGAACCGTGAAGCCACCGCGGAAGAGTTGAAAATGCTGCAATACAACGCTCAAGCTTGTGATATCCTATTCAACGGATTGTGCCCCAAAGAATTCAACAAAATCAGCCATCTTGAGAATGCAAAGGAAATTTGGAATACTTTGATTAATATGCATGAAGGTACCGACTCCGTCAAGGAATCCAAATTGGATGTGCTTCAAAGTCAACTTGACAAGTTCAAAATGAAGCATGGTGAAGGTGTCGCTGAAATGTACTCTAGGCTTGCTCTTATCACAAATGAGATTGTTGTCTTAGGCAGTGAAGAGATGACCGATAGATTCATCATCAAGAAGATCCTAAGAGCCTTGGATGGAAAATATGATACCGTGTGCACATTGATCCAAATGATGCCAAATTACAAAGATCTCAAGCCAACGGAAGTCATCGGAAGAATTGTTGCTCATGAGATGTCACTCAAAGATAAAGAGGAACTTCACAACAAATCAAGTGGTGCTTACAAAGCCTCATGTGAAGCCCCCACATCATCGAGTGAGAAACAAACCTTCAATGAAGAATTGAGCTTAATGGTGAAGAACTTCAACAAGTTCTACAAGAGTAGAAGCAAAGAGAGAAGCTCCAAGTCAAGGTCCTACAATGACAAAAGATCTTCGAGTCGAGAGCGAAACTGCTACAATTGTGGAAGGCCCGGACACTATTCCAGTGAGTGTACGGCCCCCTACAAGAGAAGAGAAGATTCTCCCAAGAGAAGAAGTAGAAGAGAAGAATCATCATCTAGAGAAAGAAGGAGTAGAGGTGATCATTATGAACGAAGACCCTCACGGAGAAGCAAGGATTCGGAAATAAATGACAAGTCATCAAGGAGCTACACAAAACGAAGACATCAAGCTCATGTTGGTGAATGGGTATCCGGTTCCGACTCCGACAACCACTCCGAGAGAAGCTATCACTCCGACTCTGAATATACTCAAGATGAAGGTGTTGCCGGTCTAGCACTTGTGACAACCAACACCTACGACATATTTGACTCACCAAATGAAGGAGTTGGAACATGCTTCATGGCTAAAGGCCCAAAGGTATCACACCCCGAGTATGTTGATTTCACTAGTGATGAAGATGACTTGTTAGGTGATGATGATTTACTTGTTGACAACTCTAGTGATGAATACTATGATGAAACGTCAATTAATCATGCTAATCAAGATAAAACGGATGACAATGATAAGGAGAAGATTGAGTCTCTAACTAAATAATTAAACACTCTTAAGTTAGCTCATGAAACTATCTTAGGAGATCATCGAGAACTTTTAAGGACTCATGAGAAATTACGCTTTGAAAATCTCAACCTTGAGCAACAACATGAGTTCTTAAAAGCAATCAATGATGATCTTCATAAGAAAAGTTCTTCTTACATTGACAAGCGTTTACTCTTATCCACTTACATGCCTCAAGTCAAGTCTAGTAACAAGAACAAGAAAGATTCTTCCTCTAGTAGTAACAATAATCATGCTAAATCCAATATTGTTGCTTCTAGTAGTTCTCTTGATTCCACTAATGATTCTCTTAGCCAAGTTACACTTGAGCAAGAAAATAGCTTATTGAAGGGAATTATAGAGAAAGGTGTTTACAAGAGCCTTGCCAGAAGTAAGCAATTCGAGGAAATTGTACGCACGCAAGGAAGGCACCGGAATAATCAAGGTGTTGGTTTTGAACGAAAGTTCAATGCTAATGGAGTTGAGTGGGAAGAAGATCAATACCCCAAGACGAAGTTTGTTCCTCACCAAGAGAAGTATGATCCTACTTGTTTCAAAGGGACACAAGCTCAAGATGATCTTCCACCACAAGACCACAAGCAAAAAGGCAAGGACAAGCTTCAAGAGGAAATTGATGCATTTGAAGAAGCTCCTAAGGCCTTGGTCAAGTGGGTTCCCAAGACTACATCAAGTTCCACTTCATCAAGTACAACTACAACTCCGAGGATTCCCATCAAGATGGTGTGGATCCCGAAGAAGAAGAACTAGAGAGTTCTTGAGGGTGACTCCGCCAACATACTTCACTCTTATCATCTTGGCAAGAACAAGTGCAATCAACTTCCACATCTTGCACTAGATCAAGGAGTCACAAACCCTCTTGTTGGTAAGACAAGGGACAAGGTAACCTAAAAGCTTTCATAGACATCATCTTGTGTGTGCATCACTTTATGTCTATGGATATCCTTGTTTGTTCCTTGTGGGACTAACCTGTGTAGGTATTGAAAGTGCAACTCACTCCAATGGATAGCTCCAAATGATCTACATCAACATTGAGCATCCACATCTTCAACATCTACATGAAGTCATCATCGACAAAACCCAAGGTTAGTTCATCCCTCTTAGTGGGGATCTCACATCTAGGGGGAGCTTTACTCTAAGAATTGAGCTAAAGCAACTCTAATGGTGTGAACACAACAATGCTTAAACGATGAGTATGACCTATAATCAAATGTTCTCATTTGACTCCTAAGTCAATATACTCATATATAGATGACCTAGTCATCGCCAATTGTTTGATAGATGCTAGAATTGGTTGTGCATGCTTTGCCACATATTTCAATTGCCATTTATTGTGTGAGCATGTTGATTGCATATTTTACTCATTCGAGGACATACACTTGTTGTTTTCATTGATTGGTTTTCTTTTCTTTTGCCATGTGGATGGACAAGAATGCCTAAGAACCCTCTCTAGCTATCTATGCTTTTCTCGTCTCAAACTCTATTCATGCTACATCACAAAATTTCATCAATTCAGATTCGAACCACTCTTTGTGAGGAGCACTCGGAGTCCCCGATTCGTCATAGACATAAACTTCCAAAACTTCTTTGTGCGTTCTGGTCTGACCGATTCATCCATTTCGGTCATACCGAGATCACTAAGTCGATCTAGGTTTTCAATCTCGGTGCAACCGATTTGAACCTTTTGGTCACACCGAGTTTCAGTAACTGCTTGCAGTTATGAATCTCGGTGCCACCGAGTTGTTCCACTCGGTCACACCGACAGGGTCGAGCTATATATATCCACGGGCAAAAATTTTGGAAATTTCTCCGAAGTCTTTTCGCCCGCTCTTAGCCCGCTCTGCCTTTAGGGTCTCCGGATCGTCCTCCTCGTCGCCAGTTGCCTCCTGCCGCTGGTCTCCGCCATTATCCACGGAAATCATTCCCGTCGTTGCCGCCGTAGCAAGTTCATCGCCGAACTAGAGTATGAACTTGATAACTGTGCTATCCTCAATCTGATTCCTAGCACATTGTGTTTGCCATGAATCTTGCCACGATTGAAACGATCTTATCCAGTCAAAACGCTCTGTAGATTAGAGTTGAATTGAAAATTTAGGGTTAGGTTTCCGCCGAAACCATCTCGGACCATCCGAGTTGTGGAACTCGGTACCACCGATTCGGCTCAGGCCACTGCACAGGAGGTTCTCGGTCTGACCGAGAATTGAAAATCGGTGTGACCGAGTTCAGGACTTTGTGAAACCCTAGCAGTCTCGGTGCCACCGAACTGTGACTCGGTCTGACCGAGTTCACTAGTTTTGGTTCCAACAGCTGCTTCGGTATCACCAAGTTTACAAATCGGTTGATCCGAAATGCTTTCTGAGGAAAACTAAAACTAAGTTTTTGATTCATTCTTTTGCAAAAACCTCTGTATTTTGTGATGCTTATCCACTCTACCTCATCTACAATCTATTCACAGGGTCAGCTGTCAGTGTTTGCATCATGTCTGATCAGAGTGACAGTCAGAACAAGTCAGAGGAGCAAGTTCACATGGGTGAGGGCACTAGTCCCTCTAGCAGCTCAGATGATGGAAGCAGGAGCACTCCCATCAACTTACCCAAAGCTGCCACCAGAACAAGGAAGAAGAAAACTTCAGAGTCTGAGGATGAAGACTATGTGGCAGTTCAGGATGATGCCACATCAAAGAAGAAAGTGCTGAAAAAGGAATATGGCTCAGCTGCAGCCACAAAGCCAGGCATGCAGAAGAAGGCACCTGCAAGGAGAATTCCCACTTCCAAACCTAGGAAGGTTGCCACTGGAGGAACCATAAAGTTTACCATTGAGTCAGAAGAGGAAGCTGTTGGCCAAGATAAAAAGAAAAAGAGAGTCAGAACCACTACTTCCCGAGTTCTTGGCAAACCCTCTATGAGGAGAGATTCAGAAGAAGAGGAAGAAGAAGAGGAAGAGGTTGCTGCACCAGCACCTAAGGCCCAGAAGCTTATGGGTGATGCTATCAGGACAGGGGCTGCATCATCAAAGCCTAAAGAAGCACCCAAAGCTGCCTCCAAGCCCAAGACTGCACCAAAGAGGAATACTAGAAACATATCTTCCGCTGAGAAGAACAAGGCCCCAGTGCCTGAGACTGTTGCTGAAGAAGAAGATGAAGAGCATGTTCTGAGAAAATTGAAGCCAAAAATTCCAGACCACAATGATGCTCATCCTGTGGCTGAGAACATGAAGATTAGGAGAGACTCGGGACTGAGGAAATGGAGAGAGACAGACCCATATGCTACAAGAAGAAGAACTGCTGTGAATTATAGGTTCCACACAAAGGAACAGCAGGATTTCTATGAACAGTGTTGCTTGACAAGAAACCTATAGTGTGTGACATGAGGTGGGTCGACTGGACCTACATGAAGGAGAATGAGGAACACTATCCTGGTGTGTATGACAGTTTTAAGGCTTGTGGAGTAGATGAGTTTGTGGCTCAAAATCTCACTAAATGGAATGATGAGCTTATCATGCAATTCTACTCCACAACTCATTTCTACCCAGATGGAAGAATTGTCTGGATGTCTGAAGACACTAGATACTAGTCTACAGCTGCAGAATGGGCTCAGTTGATCAATGCCCCAGAAGAGCAAGAAGATGACTTGGATGTCTATGCCAAGAAGAAGGATCACAACTCCATGGCCAGCATGTACAAGGAAATTCCAGATGCAGACCTTGAGACTCACCAGTTTGGGTCAGTGAAACATCTGTTGTCAGGACTGCCTACTATCAATTGGATACTAAGGCATACTCTTCTGCCCAAGTCTGGAGATCACAGGATGATCAGAGGCCACTCCATAAATTTGCTACATATATTTGATGTGCCACAGAAGTTCAAGGTTATGAGTCTCATTGTTCAAACTATCAAGAGGACTGCTGCAGACCAAAAGAGAAGTTGTGGGTATGCCCCACAAATCCAGGAGTTGATTAACTCAAAGATGGGTACTGGCACATACTTGTTGGACAAGGAACACTTGGTCATCTATCCAGATTTTGAGGACAACCAAGTGGTTATGGATGAATATGAACCATCATCACTACAAGCACAAGCCAAGAGGGAGAAGGCAAAGGCAGAGAAAGCTGCCAAGATGCCAACCTAGGAGGAGGCATCTCAGTATCTTCTAAAAAGCAAGCAAGATTAGCTTGGCTACTTGATTGCATCCACTCTAAGGATAGAGAAAGGACTGGCCACCCTGACTTCAAACCAGGAGAGCTTGGAAAGAATCATGGAGCAGAAGTTCTATGACATGGATGTGAAGGTAACTGAGATCCAGTCTATTGTGGAGCAACTTCAGGATGACATGTAGGAGAGGAAGGGCAAGGCAACAACTGAGGCATTTGCCAGAGTGCCTAGAGCTCAGAGGTCAACTGCAGTACCAATACCAGACACTAGAGCCACTTCATCTGCACCAGATACAGCTTCAGTGCCACCAGCTCCAGCACCCACCCCAGCAGCTCCATCTACTTCGACTAAAGCCTTCATTCTTGGAGTTATCCGGACACCACCACCTGAAGACCAAGCTTGAGAGACGTTTTAGTGCTATGTATTTTCTATGAACTTTTTGGTAACTTGTTGCCAAAGGGGGAGAAAAATGTATAGATCATAGGCTTCGAGAGAGAGCGTTGCTTTTTATTCTCTTGCTTTGGTGGTTGAACTTTATTTGCTTGTTTGTGATACTTGGATATGCTACATTAATGCTTGTTGGATGATACTATCATTTTATCCCTATTTGATCATTCACTTTGCTTGGTGATGAGTGCATGTATTTAATTCTTATCATTTTGAGCGCTCCACCAAGATGTATGTGACATGGAAGAGTAACCCATGATCCTAACTCATTGTGCATTTGCAGTCCAAAGCAAATCTTAAGATATGCACAAATTTAGGGGGAGCTCTTGCTTTTCACATACTTCTCAAAGCGAAAATATCTTTCACTCTTATTATCATTTGTCGAAGCTTTGATCTATATGTTGTCATCAATTACCAAAAAGGGGGAGATTGAAAGTGCAACTATCCCTGGGTGGTTTTGGTAATTCCTAACAACATATAGCTCATTGAGCTAACATTATTCCAAGATTAATATTTCAGGAAAAGCTCAATGAATGGCATGGCATGGATGAGGAAAGTGGATCCCTCAAAATTCTAAGGACAAAAAGTTTGGCTCAAGCTTGAAGCTCAAGACTCTACATTTTATATTTTAGTGATCCAAGATCACATTGAGTCTATAGGAAAAGCCAATACTATCAAGGAGGGATGAGGTGTTGCTTAATGGCTTGCTTGCTCAAAGTGCTTAGTGATATGCTCCAAAACCCTCAACTACCTTCCCACATCCACATATGACCTAAACCAAAAGTCAAATTCGGCCCCACCGATTCTTTCTATCCGGCACCACCGAGTTTCAAATGTCATAGCCACTGCCACAAACCCTAGGCAAATCGGTCTCACCGATAGGGATCTCGGTCTCACCGAGATGGGATTGTAATCTCTCTGTTTCCCTTCGTAACGTTTTGGTCCTACCGAGATGAGCGATCGGTCCCACCGAGATTGCAATGTAAACTCTCTGTTTCCCTTTTGTAACATTTCGGTCTCACCGAGATGAGCGAATCGGTCCCACCGAGTTTACCTGACCAACTCTCTGGTTAGCGTATTACCAAAATTGGTCCCAACGAGTTTGTGTAATCAGTCACACAGAGATTACGTTATGCCCTAACCCTAACGGTCACTAGGTTTGCTGAATCGGTCCGACCGAGTTTAACCATTCGGTCCCGCCGAGTTTGGCAAATTGTGTGTAACGGTTAGATTTTGTGTGGAGGCTATATATACCCCTCCGCCCACTCTTCATTCGTAGAGAGAGCCATCAGAACATACCTACACTTCCAATACACATTTTCTGAGAGAGAACTACCTACACTTGTGTTGAGGTCAAGATATTCCATTCCAACCATATGAATCTTGATCTCTAGCCTTCCCCAAGTTGCTTTCCACTCAAATCTTCTTTCCACCAAATCCAAATCCTGTGAGAGAGAGTTGAGTGTTGGGGAGACTATCATTTGAAGCACAAGAGCAAGGAGTTCATCATCAACACACCATTTGTTACTTCTTGGAGAGTGGTGTCTCCTAGATTGGCTAGGTGTCACTTGGGAGCCTCCGACAAGATTGTGGAGTTGAACCAAGGAGTTTGTAAGGGCAAGGAGATCGCCTACTTCGTGAAGATCTACCGCTAGTGAGGCAAGTCCTTCGTGGGCGACGGCCGTGATGGAATAGACAAGGTTGCTTCTTCGTGGACCCTTCGTGGGTGGAGCCCTCCGTGGACTCGCGCAACCGTTACCCTCCGTGGGTTGAAGTCTCCATCAACGTGGATGTACGATAGCACCACCTATCGGAACCACGACAAAAACATCCGTGCCTCCAATTGCGTTTGAATCCTCCAAACCCTTCCCTTTACATTCTTGCAGGTTGCATGCTTTACTTTCCGCTGCTCATATACTCTTTTGCATGCTTGCTTGAATTGTGTGGAGATTGCTTGACTTGTGCTAAGATAGCTAAAATCTGCCAAGAACTAAAATTGGGAAAAGGCTAGATTTTTATTTGGTCAAGTAGTCTAATCACCCCCCCCCCTCTAGACATACTTTCGATCCTACACCTTCGTCAAGAATTTCATCCAGTTCTGACAGAAGAATGACAGAAACCAGTAAGTCAGCTCCTTCAGAGGACAAGTGGAATGCCTTGCGTACCTATAGGAAATCAAAGGGTTTGTGCTTCGTCTGTGGAGAGAAGTGGTCCAAGGATCATCAGTGCAAATCGTCAGTTCAACTTCATATTGTGCAGGAAATGATTGAACATATACAAAGCAACAGTTCCTTCTACCCAAAGTCGTCTGACAGTGATTCAGACAATCTCATGTTACTGTCTGCAGCTGCTTGTTCTGCTGAAACTACTCCTTCAACAATGAAACTGAAAGTGGTTGTTCAAGGACAAACACTCACATTCCTGGTTGACTCTGGCAGCACCCATTCCTTCCTAAATACAGCTCTGGTTGCTCTGTTGCCTACGGTTAAGGATATCAAACCAATTGTAGTAACCGTGGCTGGTGGGGCTCAGTTATTTTGTACACAGGTTTTGAAACAAAGTAGCTGGCAATGTAAACAAGCAGAGTTCAAGACAGATTTCAGATTGCTTCAGTTAGGCCACTATGATGGTATCTTAGGGCTTGATTGGTTGGCTAGTCATAACCCTATGGTTATTGATTGGGAACAGAAGTGGTTTTCCTTCAAATTCCAGGGAAGTTGGATTACATTACAGGGAGAATTGCCAGAAAAATTGCACCTATACAGTTATGAATGTTGAGTTAGTCAGTGCAGAAAGTAGTGAGGACAGTAAACATATACCGGAAGTGCAAGCACTATTACAGAAGTTTTCTACTGTCTTTGAAGAACCTAAAGGGCTACCTCCTAGAAGGAAGTATGATCATACTATACCACTAATCCCTGGAGCAACACTAGTGGCTGTTAGACCTTATAGAGTGGCTCCTCAATTGAAAACTGAAATGGAAAAGCAAGTTCAGGAACTATTGAAGAATGGTATGATTAGACTTAGCAGAAGTCCTTTTTCTTCCCCTGTGCTTATGGTCAAGAAAAAGGATGGAACATGGCGTATGGTGGTTGATTACAAACATCTGAATGCCATAACAATGAAGGGAAAATTTCCCATTCCTGTAATTGATGAATTGTTGGATGAGTTACGTGGAGCATGCTGGTTTACTAAATTGGATTTGAGGGCAGGGTACCATCGAATCAGACTGGCTCCTGGTGAGGAATTCAAAACTGCATTCCAAACTCATATGGGCCACTATGAATTCTTATTTATGGGTTTTGGGCTATCTGAAGCACCAGGTACCTTTTAGGGGGCAATGAATTCTGACCTGCCTGCATTAAGGGAGTTTGTCCTAGTGTTCTTTGATGATATCTTGGTTTTTAGCAAGACCTTGAAGGAACATATGGTGCATGTGGAAAAAGTGCTTTCTACATTGCAAGAAAAACAGTGGAAGGTCAAGCTGAGTAAATGTTCATTTGCTCAACAGCAAGTGGCTTACCTGGGTCACATTATCAGTGAAAGGGGAGTTTCTACAGATCCATCTAAAATCTTGGCTGTGGAGAACTGGCCTACTCCAATTTATGTGAAAGAGATAAGAGGATTTCTTTGTCTCACTGGTTATTATAGGAAGTTCATTAAGAACTATGGGATTATTACCAGACCATTGACTGATCTATTGAAGAAAGGTACACTGTTCATTTGGACACCAGCTGCAGATACTGCTTTTGAAACCTTGAAGCAAGCCCTAATTCAAGCTCCTGTACAGGCATTTTCTGATTTCTCATTGCCCTTTGTGCTGGAGATTGATGCCTATGACTATGGGATAGGAGCAGTGTTGATGCAAACAGGTCACCCACTGGCATTTGTTAATAAAGCATTGGGACCTAAAAACAGAGGACTGTCTGTGTATGAGAAGGAATACATGGCCATCCTACTTGTTGTGGAACATTGGAGACCTTATTTGCAATTCCAAGAGTTTGTTATTAAGATAGGCCAGAAAAGTCTCACTCACCTGACAGATCAAAGATTGCACACCCCATGGCAGCAGAAAGTTTTCACTAAATTGTTGGGACTTAACTACATAATTGTGTATAAGAAGGGCACTGACAACTCTGTCGCAGATGCTCTCTCTAGAAGACCTCATCCACCTTCACAAGTGATGACTTTTCTTCTGCTCAACCTACATGGTTGCAGGAAATCATGGACAACTATGGACAAGACCCAAAAGCCCAAGAGCTATTGCAACAACTCTCTGTTCAACCAACATCTAGACCATCCTTCTCCCTAACTAATGGCTTACTCAGATACAAAAACTGCATCTGGATTGGTAGTGATGTTCAACTTCAAGCAAAGATATGCCATGATTTTCATGCCACGCCTCTGGGAGGTCACTCTGGATTCCCTGTTACTTACAAAATAATTCATGCATTATTCAAATGGTCTGGTATGAAAACCTTCATCAAGGAGTTTGTACAGTCTTGCCTGATTTGTCAGAAGGCCAAACCTGAGAGGGTCAATTACCCTGGCCTACTGTCACCTCTCCCAGTTCCTACTAAAGCCTGGGAAACACTAACTATGGATTTTATTTCTGGACTGCCTCCTTCTGATCACTTTGACTGCATTATGGTGGTAACTGATAAGTTCACCAAATATGGCCACTTTATTCCAGTTAAACACCCCTACAATGTTGTTAAGATTGCTGAACTTTTCTTGGATAATATCTACAAACTGCATGGAATGCCCTTGTTCATTGTCTCTGACAGAGATCCTGTCTTTACTAGTCAGTTCTGGCAAATTCTCACAAAAAGGACTGGAACAACCTTAAATATGAGTACTGCCTATCACCCTGAGACTGATGGTCAAACTGAGAGAGTTAACCAACAGACTGAGTGTTATCTCAGATGCTTTATATCTTCTCACCCCAGAAAATGGAGCAAATGGATTCCACTCTGTGAGTTTTGGTATAACACCAACTGGCACTCTTCCTTGGGAAAATCTCCATCTACAGTGTTGTATGGTCATTGAGGGAGTCCTGGATTAGGGGGTGTCCAGATAGCCGGACTATAACCTTTGGCCGGACTGTTGGACTATGAAGATACAAGATTGAAGACTTCGTCCCGTGTCCGGATGGGACTTTCCTTGGCGTGGAATGCAAGCTTGGCAATACGGATATGTAGATCTCCTCCCATTGTAACCGACTCTGTGTAACCCTAGCCCCCTCCGGTGTCTATATAAACCGGAGGGTTTAGTCCGTAGGAGGCAACAACAATCATACCATAGGCTAGCTTCTAGGGTTTAGCCTCTCTGATCTCGTGGTAGATCTACTCTTGTACTACCCATATCATCAATATTAATCAAGCAGGAGTAGGGTCTTACCTCCATCGAGAGGGCCCGAACCTGGGTAAAAACATTATGTCCCTTGTCTCCTGTAACCATCCGCCTAGACGCACAGTTCGGGACCCCCTACCCGAGATCCGCCGGTTTTGACACCGACATTGGTGCTTTCATTGAGAGTTCTGTTGTGCCGTCGCCATCGGGAAGGATGCCTCGTCCCGTCTTTAAAGACGGCACTATTGCTAAGGGAGCTTTGGCTGTCAGCCAAACTCTCCGGCTAGGTGGTTTTCTTATGACCGCTTGTTCGGCCGCTGCGCCGATGATGACTTCTCGGGTCATCAAAAGCAATCTTCACGTCAACTCGGAACTCGCCGAGCAGTTAGATCCAATGGACCTCTCTTACCTAAACGAGATCTTGGATCGCGTCGCCGCACTGGGAGTCGCTACAGACTACGATCAGATTGGGCCTAAACCCGATCTGAGAGATATTAACTCTCCACAGGTCACTCATCACGTTGTAGTGGTGGAGGAACAATGCGGCGACCCTTCATCTATCTTAAGGACTAGCTATGTCCGGATTCCCGAGCCCTCCAAGCCGGATACCCGCGGAGGGGAGGAAGTCACTCAAGCCCTGAACCTAGAGTCAAGTGGCGGGCCAGATTCATTGGGCAACATCCAAGAATCCAAACTTCCAAGTTCAGAAACTCCCTGGCCCCTGAGTCTCAGATTGGGTGAGGTTTTGGATTTAATTCCACCCACCCACCCAAACATAAGCGATCTATCCCAAATTAGGCAAGAACCCCAAGAAACGGTACACCATTATTGGGCCAGATTCCTCCTGGTAAAGAACAGGATCAAGGATTGCCGCGAGGAAGACGCAATCTCATTCTTCTGCAATAATTGCATGGACAAGGGAATCCTCAACGCCATAAGTCACCGTGAAATTACACGCTTCGCCGACTTAGCGTCCATAGTACGAAAGTACTGTGCGATGGAAAGCGCCTGCAAAACCGAAATAAAATTTTGGGACAATCCGGCCCTGAATACGAACCCACTCCAAAATAAAAGGGTGCATTATCACCAGACACCCGGGTTAAAGACCAAAAAGCAAAAACCCTCTATAGGGCATGGAACCATACTGGAGGGATGGCTCAATGGACCCTGCAAAATTCACAATACAGAGGGCGTCATACCAACTCATAGCCTTAGAGCATGTTGGATACTCCTGCAGGTAGCCAAAACTGGCGAAGATCTTCTAAATTCAGAAGCCACAGAGCACCATCGCAGGGATACCAGTACGGTATTAACAGTCTTCAAGACTTTTGCATCAAATAATATGCGAAAAAGAACACTCCGCGGCCTTGTCGAAGTGTACCACGTGGCAACAATAAACCCATGGAGTGACACGGTTATTACTTTTAATGCCAGTGACGAACCTAAACTCCGAACAGCCTGGGCACCAGCCGCATTGGTCCTCAGTCCAATAGTGGACGGCTTTCGACTCACCAAGGTACTCATGCCTGGTGGCAGCGGATTGAACCTCATTTATGAGGAAACGCTTCAAAAAATGGAAATAGACTGGAACCGCATTGAGCGAAGCAGCACAACCTTTAGAGGAATAATCCCCGACCGGGAAGCGCGCTGTACAGGAAAAATCACACTAGATGTGGTGTTCGGCACGCCGGATAATTACAGATCCGAAGAGGTTACGTTCCAAGTGGCCCCGTTCAGCAGCGGATACCACGCTCTGTTGGGGCGAGAGGCGTTTACAATCTTCCAAGCCATACCCCATTATGGGTACATGAAGCTCAAAATGCCCGGGACAAACGGAATCATCACTCTTCCTAGTGATCCGGACATAGCACTCCACACCAAAAATAAGACAGCCGCACTGGCCCTCGAGGCACTATCCGAAGCCCTAGCGGCTGAGGAACTGACTGTGCTCCGCTCCACAGTGAACAGGGACGATGTGATACTCGATAAAAGATCCAAGTCCACCTCCTTTAAACCGGTGGACGAGATAGTCAAATTCCAAGTCCATCCAACGGACCCTACAAAAACAGCTTCCATTGGGGTACAATTAAACCCTGATGTAGACGCCGCACTACGAGAGCTCCTAGGCGAGAACTGGGACATTTTTGCATGGCACCCTTCAGACATGCCAGGAATCCCACGCAGGCTGGCCGAGCACAGCCTAAATATTCTAAAAGGATTCAAGCCAGTCAAGCAGGTTCTTCGGCGTTTCTCTGAACCTAAGAGACAAGCCATGGGAGAGGAGCTAGCCAAGTTATTGGAGGCCGGATTCATCAGAGAAATAAAACATCCAGACTGGCTAGCAAACCTGGTGATGGTACCAAAAAAGGACAAATCCTGGTGCCTATGCGTCGATTTTAAAGACCTCAACAAGGCTTGCCCAAAGGATCCCTTCCCCCTCCCCCGCATCGATCAAATTATCGATGCTACCGTAGGACACGATTCATTGTGTTTCCTTGACGCATACTCCGGCTACCATCAAATCAAGATGGCGGAGCTAGACCAAGCCGCAACGGCATTCATCACACCATACGGCCCCTTCTACTTCAACACAATGCCCTTTGGGCTCAAAAATGCCGGCGCAACATATCAGCGCATGATTCAGACATGTCTGGAAAACCAGATCAGCAAAATAGTGGAGGCATACATAGATGACGTGGTCGTCAAAACCAAACATGTCGAATCCCTAGTAGACAACCTAAGGCTCATGTTCGATAACCTCCGAACATATGACATCAAGCTCAACCCAGAAAAATGTGTTTTCGGCGTACCAGCCAGAAAGCTCTTGGGCTTCATTGTATCCAGTAGAGGAATTGAAGCAAATCCGACCAAGATCCAAGCTCTGTCACAATTGGATATCCCAAAGGACCTCAAACAAATACAAAAATTGACTGGATGCGTAGCGGCTCTAAGCCGCTTCATCTCCCGCCTGGGAGAAAAGGCATTACCCCTTTATCGCCTCCTTCGGCGCACCGAACACTTCGAGTGGACGGATGCTGCCACAGCCGGACTGGAAGAAATAAAAGCCATGTTGGCAACCAACCCAGTCCTGGCCACGCCAAACATTGGCGAACCAATGCTATTATACATTGCGGCAACTCATCAAGTTGTGAGCGCAATGCTCGTCGTCGAACTAGAAACAGACGGACATCAATCCCCCTTCAAAATCCGGTTTACTACGTATCCACTGTCCTGACTCCATGTAAGTCACAGTACCCGCATTATCAAAAGATAGCGTACGCGGTATTCATGGCATCCCGGAAGCTGTTGTTGGGGAACGTTGCAGAAAACAAAAAAATTTCCTACGGTTTCACCAAGATCCATCTATGAGTTCATCTAGCAACGAGTATTCAGATGCATCTACATACCTTTGTAGATCGCGAGCGGAAGCGTTCAAAAGAACGGGGATGAAGTAGTCGTACACGATGTGATCCAAATCACCGGAGATCCTAGCACCGAACGGACGGCACCTCCGCGTTCAACACACGTACGGTCAGCGTAACGTCTCCTCCTTCTTGATCCAGTAAGGGGAGAGGAGAGGTTGAGGAAGATGGCTCCAGCAGCAGCACGACGGCGTGGTGGTGATGGAGCTGCAGTACTCCGGCAGGGCTTCGCCGAGCTCTATGGAGGAGGAGGAGGTGTTGGAGAGGGAGAGGGAGGCGCCAAGGCAAGGGGTGCGTCTGCCCCCCTCCCCTCCCCCTTTTATATAGGCCCCTGGGGGGGCGCCGGCCCTGGGAGATTGGATCTCCCAAGGGGGGCGGCGGCCAAAGGGGGGTGGAGTGCCCCCCAAGGCAAGTGGGCGCCCCCCCCCCCCCACCCTAGGGTTCCAACCCTAGGCACAGGGGGTGGGCCTTGGGGGTGCACCAGCCCACTAAGGGCTGGCCCCCCTCCCACTTCAGCCCATGGGGCCCTCCGGGATGGGTGGCCCCACCCGGTGGACCCCCCGGGACCCATTTGGTGGTCCCGGTACAATACCGGTGACCCCCAGATCATTCCCGATGGCCGAAACTGCACTTCCTATATATAATTCTTCACCTCCGGACCAATCCAGAACTCCTCATGATGTCCGGGATCTCATCCGAGACTCCGAACAACATTCGGGTTACTGCATATACATATCTTCACAACCCTAGCGTCACCGAACCTTAAGTGTGTAGACCCTACGGGTTCGGGAGACATGCAGACATGACCGAGACGGCTCTCGGGCAATAACCAACAGCGGGATCTGGATACCCATGTTGGCTCCCACATGCTCCATGATGATCTCATCGGATGAACCACGATGTCGAGGATTCAATTAATCCCGTATACGATTCCCTTTGTCAATCGGTATTTTACTTGCCCGAGATTCGATCGTCGGTATCCCAATACCTCGTTCAATCTTGTTACCGGCAAGTCACTTTACTCGTACCGTAATGCATGATCCCGTGATCAAACACTTTGATCATGTTGAGCTCATTATGATGATGCATTACCGAGTGGGCCCGGTGATACCTCTCCGTCAAGCGGAGTGACAAATCCCAGTCTCGATCCGTGTCAACCCAACAGACACTTTCGGAGATACCCGTAGTATACCTTTATAGTCACCCAGTTATGTTGTGACATTTGGCACACCCAAAGCACTCCTACGGTATCCAGGAGTTACACGATCTCATGGTCTAAGGAAAGGACACTTGACATTGGAAAACTCTAGCAAACAAACTATGCGATCTTATGCTATGTTTAGGATTGGGTCTCGTCCATCACATCATTCTCCTAATGATGTGATCTCGTTATCATTGACATCCAATGCCCATAGTCAGGAAACCATGACTATCTATTGATCAACGAGCTAGTCAACTAGAGGCTTACTAGGGACATGTTGTTGTCTGTTATTCACACATGTATTACGATTTCCGGATAACACAATTATAGCACGAATAAAGACAATTATCATGAACAAGGAAATATAATATAATAATAATGCTTTTATTATTGCCTCTAGGGCATATTTCCAATAGTCTCCCACTTGCACTAGAGTCAATAATCTAGTTACATTGTGACGAATCGAACACCCATAGAGTTCTGGTGCTGATCATGTTTTGCCTTAGGGAGAGGTTTAGTCAACGGATCTGCGACATTCAGATCCGTGTGCACTTTACAAATTTCTATGTCTCCATCTTGAACATTTTCACGAATGGAGTTGAAGCGACGCTTGATGTGCCTGGTCTTCTTGTGAAACCTGGGCTCCTTGGCAAGTGCAATAGCTCCAGTGTTGTCACAGAAGAGTTTGATTGGCCCCGACGCATTGGGTATGACTCCGAGGTCGGTGATGAACTCCTTCACCCAAATTGCTTCATGTGCTGCCTCCGAGGCTGCCATGTACTCCGCTTCACATGTAGATCCCGCCACGACGCTCTGCTTGCAACTGCACCAGCTTACTGCCCCACCATTCAAAATATACACGTATCCGGTTTGTGACTTAGAGTCATCCAGATCTGTGTCGAAGCTAGCGTCGACGTAACCCTTTACGACGAGCTCTTCGTCACCTCCATAAACGAGAAACATTTCCTTAGTCCTTTTCAGGTACTTCAGGATATTCTTGACCGCTGTCCAGTGTTCCTTGCCGGGATTACTTTGGTACCTTCCTACCAAACTTACGGCAAGGTTTACGTCAGGTCTGGTACACAGCATGGCATACATAATAGAACCTATGGCTGAGGCATAGGGGATGACCCTCATCTCTTCTATATCTTCTGCCGTGGTCGGACATTGAGCTGAGCTCAATTTCACACCTTGTAATACTGGTAAGAACCCCTTCTTAGATTGATCCATATTGAACTTCTTCAATATCTTATCAAGGTATGTGCTTTGTGAAAGACCTATGAGGCGTCTCGATCTATCTCTATAGATCTTGATGCCTAATATATAAGCAGCTTCTCCAAGGTCCTTCATTGAAAAACTCTTATTCAAGTAGGCCTTAATGTTGTCCAAGAGTTCTATATCATTTCCCATCAAAAGTATGTCATCTACATATAGTATGAGAAATGCTACAGAGCTCCCACTCACTTTCTTGTAAACGCAGGCTTCTCCATAAGTCTGCGTAAACCCAAACGCTTTGATCATCTCATCAAAGCGAATGTTCCAACTCCGAGATGCTTGCACCAGCCCATAAATCGAGCGTTGGAGCTTGCACACCTTGTCAGCATTCTTAGGATCGACAAAACCTTCCGGCTGCATCATATACAATTCTTCCTTAAGGAAACCATTAAGGAATGCCGTTTTGACGTCCATTTGCCATATTTCATAATCGTAGAATGCGGCAATTGCTAACATGATTCGGACGGAATTCAGTTTCGCTACCGGTGAGAAAGTCTCATCATAGTCAACCCCTTGAACTTGTCGATAACCCTTAGCAACAAGCCGAGCTTTATAGATGGTCACATTACCATCCGCGTCTGTCTTCTTATTAAAGATCCATTTATTTTCTATGGCTCGCCGCTCAACGGGCAAGTCAGTCAAAGTCCATACTTCGTTTTCATACATGGATCCTATCTCGGATTTCATGGCTTCCAGTCATTTGTCGGAATCCGGGCCCGCCATCGCTTCCTCATAGTTCGAAGGCTCACCGTTGTCTAACAACATGATTTCCAAGACAGGGTTGCCGTACCACTCTGGTGCGGAACGTGTCCTTGTGGACCTTCGAATTTCAGTAGGAGCTTGATTAGAAGTATCTTGATCATCATCATTAATTTCCTCTCTAGTCGGTGCAGGCACCTCAGGAACGTTTTCTTGAGTTTCGCCATTTTCCGGTTCAAGAGGTAACACTTCATCAAGTTCTACTTTCCTCCCACTTACTTCTTCGAGAGAAACTCTTTCTCTAGAAAGGATCCATTCTTGGCAACAAAGATCTTGCCTTCGGATCTGAGGTAGAAGGTATACCCAATAGTTTCTTTAGGGTATCCTATGAAGACGCATTTTTCCGACTTGGGTTCGAGCTTTTCGGGTTGAAGTTTCTTGACATAAGCATCGCATCCCCAAACTTTTAGAAACGACAGCTTAGGTTTCTTCCCAAACCATAATTCATACGGTGTCGTCTCAACGGATTTCGACGGAGACCTATTTAAAGTGAATGCGGCAGTCTCTAAAGCATAGCCCCAAAAAGATAGCGGTAAATCGGTAAGAGACATCATAGATCGTACCATATCTAATAGAGTGCGATTACGACGTTCGGACACACCATTACGCTGAGGTGTTCCAGGCGGCGTGAGTTGTGAAACTATTCCACATTTTCTTAAGTGCGTGCCAAATTCGTGACTCAAGTATTCTCCTCCATGATCTGATCGTAAAAACTTGATTTTTCTGTCACGTTGATTTTCAACCTCACTCTGAAATTCCTTGAACTTTTCAAAGGTCTCAGACTTGTGTTTCATTAAGTAGATATACCCATATCTACTCAAGTCATCAATGAGGGTGAGAACATAACGATAGCCACCGCGAGCCTCAACACTCATTGGACCGCACACATCAGTATGTATGATTTCCAATAAGTTGGTTGCTCGCTCCATTGTTCTTGAGAACGGAGTCTTGGTCATTTTACCCATGAGGCATGGTTCGCACGTGTCAAATGATTCATAATCAAGAGACTGTAAAAGTCCATCTGCATGGAGCTTCTTCATGCGTTTGACACCTATGTGACCAAGGCGGCAGTGCCACAAATATGTGGGACTATTGTTATCAACTTTAACTCTTTTGGTATTCACACTATGAATATGTGTATCATCACGTACGAGATTCATTAAGAATAAACCATTAACCATCGGATCATGACCATAAAACATATCTCTCATATAAATAGAACAACCATTATTCTCGGATTTAAATGAGTAACCATCTTGAATTAAACGAGATCCAGACACAATGTTCATGCTCAAACTTGGCACTAAATAACAATTATTGAGGTTTAAAACTAATCCCGTAGGTAAATGTAGAGGTAGCGTGCTGACGGCGATCACATTGACCTTGGAACCATTCCCGACGCGCATCGTCACCTCATCCTTCGCCAGTCTTCGCTTATTCCGCAGCTCCTGCTTTGAGTTACAAATGTGAGCAACTGCACTGGTATCAAATACCCAAGAGCTACTACGAGTACTGGTAAGGTACACATCAATTACATGTATATCACATATACCTTTTGTTTTGCCGGCCTTCTTGTCCGCTAAGTATTTGGGGCAATTCCGCTTCCAGTGACCACTTCCCTTGCAATAAAAGCACTCAGTCTCGGGCTTGGGTCCATTCTTTGGCTTCTTCCCGGCAACTTGCTTACCGTGCGCGGCAACTTCCTTGCCGTCCTTCTTGAAGTTCTTTTTACCCTTGCCCTTCTTGAACTTTGTGGTTTTATTCACCATCAACACTTCATGTTCCTTCTTGATTTCTACCTCTGCTGATTTCAGCATAGCATATACCTCAGGAATGGTCTTTACCATCCCCTGCATGTTGTAGTTCATCACAAAGCTCTTGTAGCTAGGTGGAAGCCACTGGAGGATTCTGTCAATGACCGCTTCATCCGGGAGATTAACTTCCAGTTGAGTCAAGCGGTTGTGCAACCCAGACATCTTGAGTATGTGTTCACTGACAGAGCTATTTTCCTCCATCTTATAGCTAAAGAATTTGTCGGAGACTTCATATCTCTCAACCCGGGCATGAGCTTGGAAAACCATTTTCAGCTCTTCGAACATCTCATATGCTCCATGTCTCTCAAAACGCTTTTGGAGCCCCGGCTCTAAGCTGTAAAGCATGCCGCACTGAACGAGGGAGTAATCATCGGAACGTGACTGCCAAGCGTTCATAACGTCTTGTTCTGCAGGGAGAACAGGTACGTCACCCGGCGGTGCTCGTAGGACATAATCTTTCTTGGCAGCTATGAGGATGATCCTCAGGTTCCGGACCCAGTCCGTATAGTTGCTGCCATTGTCTTTCAGCTTGGTTTTCTCTAGGAACGCGTTGAAGTTGAGGACTACGTTGGCCATTTGATCTACAAGACATATTGTAAATATTTTAGACTAAGTTCATGATAATAAAGTTCATCTAATCAAATTATTTAATGAACTCCCACTTAGATAGACATCCCTCTTCTAGTCATCTAAGTATTACATGATCCAAGTCAACTAGGCCGTGTCCGATCATCACGTGAGACGGACTAGTCAACATTGGTGAACATCTTCATGTTGATCGTATCTTCTATACGACTCATGCTCGACCTTTCGGTCTTCTGTGTTCCGAGGCCATGTCTGTACATGCTAGGCTCGTCAAGTCAACCTAAGTGTTTGCATGTGTAAATCTGTCTTACACCCGTTGTATGTGAACGTTAGAATCTATCACACCCGATCATCACGTGGTGCTTCGAAACAACGAACTGTCGCAACGGTGCACAGTTAGGGGGAACACTTCTTGAAATTATTATGAGGGATCATCTTATTTACTACCGTCGTTCTAAGTAAACAAGATGCAAAACATGATAAACATCACATGCAATCAAATAATAAACGTGACATGATATGGCCAATATCACATAGCTCCTTTGATCTCCATCTTGGGGCTCTATGATCATCTTTGTCACCGGCTTGACACCATGATCTCCATCATCATGATCTCCATCATCATGTCTCCATGAAGTTGCTCGCCAACTATTACTTCTACTACTATGGCTAACGCGTTTAGCAATAAAGTAAAGTAATTTACATGGCGTTTCTCAATGACACGCAGGTCATACAAAAATAAAGACAACTCCTATGGCTCCTGCCGGTTGTCATACTCATTGACATGCAAGTCGTGATTCCTATTAGAATAGCATGAACATCTCATACATCACATATAGATCATTCATCATTCATCACAACTTTGGCCATATCATATCACAAAGCACTTGCTGCAAAAACAAGTTAGACGTCCTCTAATTGTTGTTGCAAGTTTTACGTGGCTGAATTAGGGTTCTAGCAAGAACGTTTTCTTACCTACGTGAAAGCCACAACGTGATTTGTCAACTTCTATTTACCCTTCATAAGGACCCTTTTCATCGAATCCGCTCCAACTAAAGTGGGAGAGACAGACACCCGCCAGCCACCTTATGCAACTAGTGCATGCTAGTCGGTGGAACCGGTCTCACGTAAGCGTACGTGTAAGGTTGGTCCGGGCCGCTTCATCCCACAATACCACTGAAGCAAGATAAGACTAGTAGCGGCAAGAAAGTTGACAACATCTACGCCCACAACAAATTGTGTTCTACTCGTGCAATAGAGAACTACGCATAGACCTAGCTCATGATGCCACTGTTGGGGAACATTGCAGAAAACAAAAAAAATTCATACGGTTTCACCAAGATCCATCTATGAGTTCATCTAGCAACGAGTATTCAGATGCATCTACATACCTTTGTAGATCGCGAGCGGAAGCGTTCAAAAGAACGGGGATGAAGTAGTCGTACACGACGTGATCCAAATCACCGGAGATCCTAGCACCGAACGGACAGCACCTCTGCGTTCAACACACGTACGGTCAGCGTAATGTCTCCTCCTTCTTGATCCAGCAAGGGGAGAGGAGAGGTTGAGGAAGATGGCTCCAGCAGCAGCACGACGGCGTGGTGGTGATGGAGCTGCAGTACTCCGGCAGGGCTTCGCCGAGCTCTATGGAGGAGGAGGAGGTGTTGGAGAGGGAGAGGGAGGCGCCAAGGCAAGGGGTGCGGCTGCCCCCCTCCCCTACCCCTTTTATATAGGCCCCTGGGGGGCGCCGACCCTGGGAGATTGGATCTCCCAAGGGGGACGGCAGCCAAAGGGGGGTGGAGTGCCCCCAAGGCAAGTGGGCGCCCCCCCACCCTAGGGTTCCAACCCTAGGCGCAGGGGGTGGGCCTTGGGGGCGCACCAGCCCACTAAAAGCTGGCCCCCCTCCCACTTCAGCCCATGGGGCCCTCCGGGATGGGTGGCCCCACCCGGTGGACCCCCCGGGACCCATCTGGTGGTCCCGGTACAATACCGGTGACCCCCAGATCATTCCCGATGGCCGAAACTGGACTTCCTATATATAATTCTTCACCTCCGGACCAATCCGGAACTCCTCGTGACGTCCGGGATCTCATCCGGGACTCCGAACAACATTCGGGTTACTGCATATACATATCTTCACAACCCTAGCGTCACCGAACCTTAAGTGTGTAGACCCTACGGGTTCGGGAGACATGCAGACATGACCGAGACGGCTCTCGGGTAATAACCAACAGCGGGATCTGGATACCCATGTTGGCTCCCACATGCTCCACGATGATCTCATCGGATGAACCACGATGTCGAGGATTCAATTAATCCCGTATACGATTCCCTTTGTCAATCGGTATTTTACTTGCCCGAGATTCGATCGTCGGTATCCCAATACCTTGTTCAATCTCGTTACCGGCAAGTCACTTTACTCGTACCGTAATGCATGATCCCGTGATCAAACACTTTGATCATATTGAGCTCATTATGATGATGCATTACCGAGTGGGCCCGGTGATACCTCTCCGTCAAGCGGAGTGACAAATCCCAGTCTCGATCCGTGTCAACCCAACAGACACTTTCGGAGATACCCGTAGTATACCTTTATAGTCACCCAGTTACGTTGTGACGTTTGGCACACCCAAAGCACTCCTACGGTATCCGGGAGTTACACTATCTCATGGTCTAAGGAAAGGACACTTGACATTGGAAAACTCTAGCAAACTAACTATGCGATCTTATGCTATGTTTAGGATTGGGTCTCGTCCATCACATCATTCTCCTAATGATGTGATCTCGTTATCATTGACATCCAATGCCCATAGTCAGGAAACCATGACTATCTATTGATCAACGAGCTAGTCAGCTAGAGGCTTACTAGGGACATGTTGTTGTCTGTTATTCACACATGTATTACGATTTCCGGATAACACAATTATAGCACGAATAAAGACAATTATCATGAACAAGGAAATATAATATAATAATAATGCTTTTATTATTGCCTCTAGGGCATATTTCCAACAGCTGCGACACTACTTTGAAGAGTGTTCGATAACGGTAGCCTCGGAAGTGCCGCTTAATGATATTAATAAACAACCGCGACGCGACAGGCCGGATTGCCAAATGGGCCATTGAGCTCCTCCCGTTCGACATAACTTACAAGCCACGGCGAGCTATTAAGTCGCAAGTATTGGCCGACTTCGTCGCCTAATGGACAGAATCCGAACTCCCTAAAGAGTGCGGCACATACTCCAACTGGATCATGCATTTCGACGGCTCAAAAATGTTGGCTGGCCTGGGGGCTGGCGTCGTTTTGACGTCCCCAACAGGAGATACAGTTCAATACGTACTCCAGATAATGTACACGGACTCCAACAATGCAGCCGAATATGAGGCCCTTCTACATGGTCTCCGGATGGCATTATCCATGGGCATTCAACGCCTAGAGGTGCGCGGGGATTTGAACCTCGTGATATCCCAAATAAATGGAGTCTTTGATGCCAAGGATCCGAAAATGGCAGCTTATCGCAACGCCGTCCTAAAAATGTCAGCTCGGTTCGAGGGGCTCGAATTTCACCATATAGCCCGGGAAAACAATCAGGCGGCAGATGTCCTGGCATGCATCAGCGCAAAACGCGATGTAGTCCCCCCCAACATCTTTTTGGAGAGGCTGTTTAAGCCATCCGTAGTATGGGAAGGGGAACCCGGCAATAACATCCCGGACTCAACCGCACTACCCGATACCGAACACTCTGACATAATCGGAGGCTTTGCCACCGAAATAACATCTTCAGGCCACGCAATAATGGCCGTCATCGCCCCGTGGACAGAACCATTCCTAGCCTACCTAACTAGGCAGGAACTCCCAGAGGACCAAAACGAGGCACGCCGCATAGTGCGGCGATCTAAAGCCTATAAAGTCCATGAGGGAGAGCTTTATAAGAAAAGCACCACCGGAGTCCTTCAAAGGTGCATCTCCAAAGAGGAAGGGTGGAATCTTCTGGCAGAAATTCATGCCGGACTCGGCGGCCACCACGCTGCAGCCCGGGCCCTTGTAAGCAAGGCCTTCCGTACAGGCTTTTATTGGCCGACGGCCCGGGCAGACGCTCAGGACTTAGTCCAACGCTGCGTTGGTTGCCAGCTTTTCGCAAACCAAAGCCATATGCCACCCTCCGCCCTCCAAACTATCCCCATCACTTGGCCCTTTGCGGTCTGGGGGCTTGACATGGTTGGACCCCTTAAGGGAGGAACCCACAAGAAAAAATACTTGCTGGTCATGGTGGATAAGTTCACCAAATGGATAGAAGCCAAGCCTGTTAAGACGGCCGAATCCGGACCGGTGATAGAATTCATATCCGGGGTCGTACACCGTTACGGCATCCCCCACAGCATCATCACTGATAACGGCATGAACTTTACGGCCGATGAGGTAAAACTCTGGTGCAAAAATATGGGCATCAAGCTCGAATATGCTTCAATCTATCACCCGCAAACTAACGGTCAGGTCGAGTGAGCAAATGGTCTTATCATGAGCGGCATCAAACCCAGATTAGTGCGGTCCCTCAAGGAATCTAACACGCACTGGGTAGAGGAGCTCGACTCCGTACTCTGGGGGATGCGGACCACACCGAATCGCACTACCGGATACACACCATTCTTTATGGTATACGGCGCAGAGGCGGTTCTGCCCTGCGATATAATCCATGACTCACCTCGAGTGCGCATGTACGAAGAAAGAGAAGCTGAGCTCGATCGGCAGGACAGTTTGGACGCCTTGGAGGAGGAGCGTGACATGGCAAAAGCCTGTTCCGCATTCTATCAACAGCAGGCTCGAATATACCAAAGAAGAGAAGTACGGGCCAAAACTTACAATGTTGGCGAGTTAGTTCTACGCCCGCCGGATAAGAAAAAGGACAAACTCAAGCCCAAATGGGAGGGTCCCTTTATTATTGACCAAGTCCTGACCGGTGGAGCGTACCGTCTGCGGGATGCATCGGACAATCGACTCGAGATGAACCCATGGAACGCGGCCCGACTCCGAAGATTCTACGCCTAGCGCCGGACTCTGTGTTCGTCTCCTTCCTCTGTCCATTTTTCATATACTCTCTGTCTTATATTTCTCTCCTTCCCCCCTTCTTTTCTCTCACAGCCTTTAAGGGCCCATTTATGCCTTGTTTGCACACAACTAACGCACTATCCGCGCTCATTATCCCTGGGAGCTTCTTATACAGAAGCTTATTCATACGGGCTTCATGCCCAACACATGTGTTATACTTCCGCATGTACCTTTTATTCACCATTATATGCATCGATATGACTTAAGTTTTGGCCAAGCTGGGTTGCCTGGCTCTTGTATTTATGCCCTACATTCCCGTTAATTCGGCTAGGGCATAAGGGGAGCACCTCTGCGATTGTTACTGCCGGGTCAGCCGGATGTGTACCTCAGACTGGGTGAAGCCGAAAGCTAGCGTTCTTAAGAGAATATTTGGTCGGTGAGCAAAAGACGATTTTTTAACCATTTTCTATACATGCCCCCAGATATTTTTACTGTGATTCTTTCCGCAGGCCGGACATGCACTTTAGGGCATGCATACCCAGGGAAAGGAACCCCTAACGGAACTATTCTCCCTGGAAGATGTTTCTTACTAACCATGTAATATAACATAACTAGTTGGGCACTTGTTTGTTCAAGCACTAATGACCCCTACGCCTAGTTTCCACGCATGCCCCGGTTTTCTATAACCGTGAGGGTATTTGGATTCACTCCGGACTGTCCGGTCCAGAGGTCGAAGCGAAAAGGTCCGCCATGACAAACGATCTACAATCTGGCTAGAAGGCATTATACATGTCACTTTAAATTACATTGTCAATTTGACTGGTTAAATTACTCTTCTATACCATCCAACAGGCTGTCTAGTTTACAGTCCTGTTGGGAATACTTTGCGGCCAATTCTACTTGGACGTACACTAAGCTCACAGGGATCTCCTTCCCGTCGGGCCCCACAGGTCCGACCTCGGCCATGTGGTTTGGGTCAGCCTTCGTGTACCGCGTCTTCACCATGGCCCAGGCTTCCCTAGCACCTTGATGGTAGGCCGACATCTTCCATAACTGGAAGCACCGCCGTGCTCCCTTCAGCTTCTCTGCAAGCTCTCCAAGGCCTCCGGGCACGGAGACGGATGGCCACAAGGCCTGAGCGACCCCTTGCATCACCTGCCGAACTCGTTCGTGCAGTTGTGAGAGCTCGGGAAGAAGGTCACCCGTAGAACCGGGAATTTCTTCCGCAGGACGACCTGTTAGCATACCTACAGACATAACTCTGTCAGCCGACTTCCTCACCGAACTCTTTTTCAAAGTTCGTTCAAGCACTTACTAAAAATGTCGCGTCGAAGCCGCCGATTCTCCTTAACGGAGTCCGACAGTTGGGCACGAACATCCTTTAGTTCCACGCCCAGCTGGGTGTTGGCATCTAGGAGATCATTCTTCTCCTGCCTCACCCTTGTAAGCACGCTCTCACCAGCCTTTAGCTGGCATAGGAGATGTTGCTTATCCAGATTTACTCCGGAGTCATCTGCAATTTTATTGTCAGATTTGCATATACACTGCACTTTACATGATACTTATCATTTGAAGCATATATTACTAGAGGGGGTCTCCTTGGGATCCCCTGCTGCGGCTGGTGCGGCCTGAAGTTGGGCTTTGCACTCTTCCAGCTCATAGGACAGTTGGGTATTCTTTTCTGTAAGAACCTGCACAACAAATGATCCTTAAATCAGTTATTCTAACTGTTTCAAGTCTCAGGGGCTACTGACATATATAATCACCAAATTTTCTCACCTGTATGTCCTTTACATACTGCTCCGTGGCTCTGGCTAGACCATTTTGAGCAGCATGGAGGTACGCGTCTCCTAAGTTGAAGCCATCGAATGCCTCTTGGGAGAAACAAGCGTCACGAAGAACGGTCCGGCAACGCCTGTGGTTCATGGCACTCTCCACCTCGGAATTTGTGGCGGACAGTTTGTCCGCATACTCTGTCGGAGGAGCGTCCGGCGTGCACCTCGTATTCGCTTCCGCTTCTGGATCCGGCCTTGGAGCCTGGCTGGTGGAGGCGCGATTGGCAACCTCTCCGGATATAGTCCCGCGAGCGTTCCTAAAGAAAGCACGGGCGTAAGTATGCCTCTGAGAATAATATCTTGGAATAAGACGTCACGCCATACCGCTGCGCCGGTGTCTCAATCCGGACTGCATGTCTTTTCAGCCTGCCTGGCCTTGCGACCCCTTGTTGGCTAGTCGCCGCAGGCTCGGTATTCCGCCTCGAGGGCCTCCCCTGCAAAACACCGTTGGTATACGGTAATCAAAAATACGCAAGGACGGATCCTTTTCGAAATGCTGGGACTTCGGTCTCAGTTACCTGTGAGGCTGGAAGTAGCCCAGGATAATCGGTCGTAATGGCCACCAAGGCGTTGTCATTGCTCAATTGGTAAAATACCCTATCGATCAGCTCCACAGATATGTCTGGATCCTCTTGGGAGGCTGGGTCGAGGGACTGTTTCGGATCCTCAGGTTGTGGAGGAGGGCTGTTTATCTCCCTTATAGCCTTGCGCAGCTCCTGCGTTGAAATCACAAGATAAAATACTTAACTATGGGAATATGGAACAGATGGGCAAGAAAAAGTGTCAGCTTACCCAGCTCGGAGGATTGTACATAGAAAATCCGCCCTGTGGGTTGACACGGAGGAATTCCTCCTCTTCTACCTTGTACAAAGTGGACAAGATCTTTATTAGAGCAGCAACCGATTCCGGCCCCTTACGGCCGCAGCGGGTGGCGTCATCCTCCCCGTTGAAATCCCACATGGGGTGGCCTCTATACTGAAGCGGGTGCACCCCCCGCATAATGCATATGGCCATGACCTCGATCATGGTCAATCCGGATTGAGCTAACGACCTTATCCGGCTCATCAGATAAAGAACGTTGTCGGTGTTAAAACCGGCGGATCTCGGTAGGGGGTCCCGAACTGTGCGTCTAGGCGGATGGTAACAGGAGACAAGGGAACACAATGTTTACCCAGGTTCGGGCCCTCTTGATGGAGGTAAAACCCTACGTCCTGCTTGATTAATATTGATGACATGGGTAGTAAAAGAGTAGATCTACCATGAGATCAAGGAGGCTAAACCCTAGAAGCTAGCCTATAGTATGATTGTTGTATATTGGAGTTGTTGCCCTACGGACTAAAACCCTCCGGTTTATATAGACATCGGAGAGGGTTAGGGTTACACAAAGTCAGTTACAATGGTAGGAGATCTGAATATCCGCATCGCCTAGCTTGCCTTCCACGCCAAGGAAAGTCCCATCCGGACACGGGACGAAGTCTTCAATCTTGTATCTTCATAGTCTAGGAGTCCGGCTGAAGGTATAGTCCGGCTATCCGAACACCCCCTAATCCAGGACTCCCTCAGTAGCCCCTGAATCAAGCTTCAATGACGATGAGTCCTGCGCGCAGATTGTCTTCGGCATTGCAAGGCGGGTTCCTCCTCCAAGTTCTTCATAAAAGTTGGTAAACACTAAAAGTAGTGTCCAGCTCTGCAAAATAAGTTTCCACATATTGCCATAGAGAGAATAAAATTGACACAAATCTAATCCGCTGACGTATTCCGTAGCGTGACATCACACTACGGCCAAGCCTTTATTCGAATCGTTTTCACTTCCCCACCTCAGCGTATTTTGCGAGGCTGTTTCCTTGGCACGTCTTGTCAAAGCAGAGTTCGTGTCCCCTATTTACAGGATTCTCATCAATACGGACGTGGGTAACCGAACCGCGCCATTTATCGCGGCGCTTGGGAGGCAAGCGAGTTTTACTAGGCCGGTGGGGACGCATAGTCGCATCCGCCCATATAAGGGGATAAGGATCCACCTTTTTACCTACGCCTTCTTCCTCCTTTGCCTATCCATCTCCTGCGCACCCGAGCTCCGGCGCCCAAGTTCGCACTTCCCACCTCGACCTTCTCCAGCCATGTCCGGAGCGAGAGGCAAGTGGATGGTCTCCTCCGTTACGGAGGGCCATGTCAAAGAGCTAAGGAAGGCTGGATACCTGTACGACAACATTGCGCACCGGCTTCCTGAAGAGGGGCAGCTTCTCCCCACCCCTAGGCCCCATGAGAGGGTTTTATTCCTTCCCCACTTCCTCCGCGGACTGGGTTTTCCACTCCACCCATTTGTCCGGGGACTCATGTTCTACTACGGCCTGGATTTCCATGATCTGGCCCCGAACTTTGTCCTCAACATCTCGGCGTTTATCGTCGTGTGCGAGGCTTTCCTCCGCATCCGCCCCCATTTCGGTCTTTGGCTCTAGACTTTCAACGTCAAGCTGAAGGTGGTGCGCGGCAGCCAGGCGAAGTGCGGAGGTACCATGGCGGGCAAGATAGCCAACGTCCTACGACTCGAGGGCTCCTTTGTGGAGACCCTGAAGGGGTGGCAATCGGGGTGGTTTTACATCACCGAGTCGCGCGACCCTGAATGGGTCGCATCCCCTGAGTTCCGATCCGGACCCCCCCCCCCCCCGCGGCTCACGTCCTGGAAAGAGATGGGCCTGTCATGGGACAACGAGGAAGAGGTGACCGGACTGCAAACATGCATCCAATCCCTGGCGAACAAGCGGCTCAAGCTTGTCAATACAGTCCAGGTCATGCTCGTCCGCCGGATCCTCCCGTGTCAACAACGGGCTTTCGCACTGTGGGAGTTCAATCCGGCGCAGCACCAAACCTTGAGCAGGCTCTTCGACACGACGTACGAAGATGCCTGGAAGGTGCTGTTCAAGGGCGCCAAAGCTCCCGCGTCCGCGTCCGAGGACCGCGGATTCAGCACGCAGCATCCAGCTAGCGCGGTGAGTTATGCTTACCTTTTACAGGAAATTTGTTTCTCATAGATTGACTTTATGCGGGATCTAAACTCCCCTACCTTTGACAGGCGTGGCAGGAGAAATCGGGACAGGTCAACTGTCCGGCCCCTTTGTGAAAGCACAAGTGCTCGTCAGGTGGTTTTGGTAATTAATGTCAACATATCTCTTGTTGGACTAACACTTTTATCTAGTATATTTCAGATAAGTTCAACAATGGAGTGGCATGGACTAAATGTTGTGGGAACTCCTTCAAGATGCTAAGGACAAAGGATTGGCTAAAGCTTCAAGCTCAAGACTCTTCATTTTACACTTTTAGTGATCCAAGATCACATTGAGTCTATAGGAAAAGCCAATACTATCAAGAAGTGATGAGGTGTTGCTTAATGAGCCTTTTGCTCCATGTGCTTAATGATATGCTCCAAACCCTGCAGCCACTTTCCCACTTCCACATATGACCTAAACCCTAAGCCAAACTCGGTCCTACCGATTCTTTCTATCCAGCGCCACCGAGTTTTCATATGTCATAAGCCACTGCCAAAACCCTAGCAAATCGGTTCTACCGATAGGGATCTCGGTCCCACCGAGATGGGATTGCAATCTCACTGTGTATGTCCATTGTCAAAATCGGTCTCACCGAGTTTAGGCAATCGGTACTACCAAGATTACAATGCAAACTCTCTGGATAACTCATTACCAAAATCGGTCCAACCGAGTTTAGTAATCGGTCCCACCGAGTTTGCCTGACCAACTCCCTGGTTAGATAATTACCAAATCGGTCTCACCGAGTTTGTGTAATCGGTCTCACCGAGATTACGTTATGCCCAAACCCTAACCATATCGGTCCTACCAAGATGCATGTCAGTCCCACCGAAAATCTCTAACGGTCACTAGGTTTACCTTTTCGGTCCGACCGAGTTTGTTGATTCGGTCCCATCGAGATTGGTAAATTGTGTGTAACGGTTAGATTTTAAGTGGAGGCTATATATACCCCTCCACCTCCTCTTCATTCGTGGAGAGAGCCATCAGAACACATCTACACTTCCAACTCATATGTTCTGAGACAGAACCACCTACTCATGTGTTGAGAGCAAGATATTCCATTCCTACCATATGAATCTTGATCTCTAGCCTTCATGGGTGGAGCCCTCCGTGGACTCGCGCAACCGTTACCCTTCGTGGGTTGAAGTCTCCACTAACGTGGATGTAGGATAGCACCACCTATCCGAACCACGGGAAAAACATCAGTGTCTCCAATTGCGTTTGAATTCTCCAAACCCTTCTCTTTACATTCTCGCAAGTTGCATGCTTTACTTTCCGCTTCCTATATACTCTTTGCATGCTTGCTTGATATGTATTGTATGTGCTGAAATTGTGCCTAAAACTTCACTCAAACCAAAAAGGCTTAAAAACTACAACTTTAGTATTAAGTGTCTAATCACCCCCCCCCCCTCTAGACACACCCACTTCTAGATCCTACAAGTGGTATCAGAGCTTTGGTCTCCATTGCCTTAGTTTAATCACCATTGGAGGAAGATGGATGTGTCTTCTTTAGGGAGTCTTAGACATAGAGTGCCTATTCTTGATGGAGAGTATTTTCATGAATGGAAAAATGAGATGCTTGTGATTTTCACTCAATATCATTTGAACAAGTATATTGCTAGTCCTTGTGCTCGTCATGTTGATCCCATGCATCCCACTCTAAATGAAGATATTGACATGGTTCGCAATCTTAGAACCGTTGAGCTCATCATTAGAGGATTGCCCAAATACTTGATTGCTAGTTTACCTACTCTTAAATGCGCCTATACTATATGGAAATTTCTTGAGGAACGATTCCCCGATTATTCCTTGAAAAACTTGGATGAAATTCTCCATAAATCTATTGCCATGGGTAAAATGAACTCTAGTGATCCTAGTTTTGGTGATTGTCTACTTGAGCTTACTAATCTTATGCATGCTAAAGGAAAGGTTGGAATCATTAGTGATATCATGTCCGAAGCTATAAGAATTCATAAAAGTGACAACTTTGATGATCATTTATCTAATGAATCACTTTCTCTAGGAAATGATGAATCACAAGATCATGGATACTACGATGAGAATGATGATAGTGACTTCGATCTTGATGATGCAATGAGATACTTTGGTCTTATGGCAAACCTTCGAGGATATGTGTCAGGAGGAAAGGAATAGGTTCTCGACAGTGGATGTACTGATCATATGACCGGAGACGAAGAGATGTTCCGTGAACTTGCTGAAAATGACGGCCCTCGAAAGTATGTCACCTTTGGTGATAATTCAAAGGGTAAGGTGGTTGGCCTAGGTAAGGTGGCCATCTCACACGATAGCTCCATTCAAAATGTCATGCTTGTTGAATCTCTTGGCTACAACTTACTTTCAGTATCTAGACTTGCTGATTTCGGATTGAATGTCCTATTTACTGAGGTAGATTGCCAAGTGTTTCGTCGAGATAATCATAAAATGGTCTTTACCGGTATACGTAGAGGTGACCTTTATATTGTCGATTTCTCTAAAAAGGCACAACCTAAAACTTGCTTTATTGCTAAATCCTCAAAAGGTTGGTTGTGGCATAGACGACTAGGTCATGTTGGCATGAGAAACCTTGACAAGCTTATTAAAGGAAATCATATCTTGGAGTTAATGATGTCATATTTGATAAGGATAGACTTTGCAGTGCTTGTCAAGCAGGTAAACAGGTTGGAGGAAGGCATCCCGTGAAGAACATCATGACCACAAGGAGGCCACTCGAGCTACTTCATATGGATCTTTTTGGTCCCAATGCCTACAAGAGTCTCGGTGGAAATTCTTTTGGTCTAGTCATAGTTGATGATTTTTCAAGATTTACGTGGGTGTTCTTTCTTGATGATAAATCGCAGGTCCAAAAGATCTTCAAAAACTTCGCTACAAAGGCCCAAAATCAGTTTGACGTGAAGATCAAGAAGGTTCGGAGCGACAACGGAACGGAGTTCAAGAACGCAAATGTGGATACCTTTCTTGACGAAGAAGGGATTTCACATGAGTTCTCGGCTACGTACACACCTCAACAAAATGGAGTTGTTGAGAGGAAGAACTAGACGCTCATCGAAATGGCGAGAACGATGCTTGATGAGTACAAGACGCCGAAGCACTTCTGGGCAGAAGCGGTTGAGACGGCTTATCATGCAACAAATCGCTTGTATCTTCACAAGCTACTCGGCAAGACGGCATACGAGCTCGTCACCGGTAACAAACTCCAAGTTGGATACTTTCGAGTATTTGGCTCAAAGTGCTACATTCTAGATAAGCATCGTCGTTCAAAGTTTGCTCCTAAATCTCATGAAGTTTTCCTACTTGGTTATGGCTCAAACTCTCACACTTACCGTGTCTACAACAATTTCACCCGAAGGGTTGAGGAAACGGTAGATGTGAAGTTTGATGAATCTAATGGCTCGCAAGTAGAGCAATTGCCAATTGATGTAGGAGACAAAGACCCTTCGGAAGCAATTCAAGACTTGTCTATTGGCAAAATTCGTCCAACGGAGGTGATGGAGAGTACCTCGTCCGTCCAAGTGGAAGCTTCTACTTCACGACAAGGTGAACCAAGAATCGACACGGAAGCATCCACAAGTGGGACACACCAAGATGAAGAAAACGAGGAAATGCGTCAAGACGAATATCAACAACCTCCTTCTCCACCACGACAAGTGAACGACAACGCCAACAATGAAGAAGGCCATGAAGAAGAACAAGATGAAGAGAAGTTCAACGAAGGCCCAAGAAAAACCTTTCACGAGTTCGAGCAAGAATTGCCAAAGATCATCCCGTCGAGCAAATCTACAATGATATCCAAACCGGGAGAATCACTCGCTCTAAAATTCGTTTAGCTAACTTTTGTGAAAACTATTCATTCATCTCTAGCATTGAACCTATGAAGGTCGAAGAAGCATTGGAAGATCCGGATTGGATAAACGCTATGCATGAAGAGCTACACAACTTTGAGAGAAACCAAGTTTGGACATTGGTTGAGAAGCCCGACAACAACCACAACATCATCGGTACCAAATGGGTGTTTCGCAATAAGCAAGATGAAGATGGACAAGTGGTTCGCAACAAAGCACGTCTCGTCACTCAAGGATACACACAAGTCGAAGGTATGGACTATGGTGAGACATATGCTCCCGTTGCTAGAATTGAGTCCATTCGCATCTTACTTGCCTTTGCTAATCATCATAATATCACCTTGTACCAAATGGACATTAAAAGTGCTTTTCTAAATGGTGAAATAGAGGAGGAAGTTTATGTCAAACAACCTCCCGGCTTTGTCAATCCTAAGAAACCTAATCATGTTTACAAACTTCACAAAGCACTTTATGGTCTTAAACAAGCTCCTAGAGCATGGTATAAATGCTTGACTAAGTTCCTTATTGCAAGTGGTTTTGAAATTGGAAAAATTGATTCTACACTTTTTACTAAAAGAGTTAATCGAGAACTATTTGTATGCCAAATTTATGTTTATGATATCATATTTGGTTCTACTAACCCTCTTTTTAGTGAAAAGTTTGGAAAGCTTATGTCAAAGAAGTTTGAGATGTCTATGATGAGTGAACTCAAATTCTTTCTCGGTTTGCAAATCAAGCAAACTAAGGAAGGTACATTTATCTCTCAAACGAAGTACACCAAAGACCTATTCAAGAAGTTCAATATGCAAGAATGCAAAGGTATGTCTACACCCATGCCTACTAGTGGACACAATGATTTGACCAAAGATGGTGAACCGGTTGATCAAAAGGTTTATCGCTCTATGATTGGTTCATTGTTATACCTATGTGCCTCTCGTCCCGACAATATGCTAAGTGTGTGCATGTGTGCACGATATCAAGTTGCTCCTAAAGAATGTCATCTTAAGGTCGTGAAAAGGATAGTGAGATACTTAATCCATACACCAAATTTTGGCATTTGGTATCCTAAGAGGTCCTCTTTCGATCTTGTTGGGTATTCCGACTCGGATTATGCCGGAGACAAGGTTGATAGAAAGTCCACTTCGGGTACATGTCAATTTCTTGGTAGATCTCTTGTGTCTTGGTCCTCCAAGAAACAAAACTCAGTATCCTTATCCACCGCCGAAGCGGAATACATTGCCGCTGGTTCATGTTGTGCTCAATTACTTTGGATGACCCAAACTCTTAAAGATTATGGGGTCTATGTGAAACATGTTCCATTGCTTTGTGACAATGAAAGTGCTATCAAAATTGGTCATAATCCTGTGCAACATTCTTGAACTAAGCATATTGAAGTTCGTCATCATTTCATTCGAGACCATGTTGCAAAGGGTGACATTGATCTTAAACATGTTCGCACCGATAAGCAATTAGCGGATATATTCACTAAACCGCTTGATGAGAAAGTGTTTTGCAGGTTGAGAGGAGAATTGAACATCATTGATGCTTCAAACTTGGAGTAGAAACTCCATTGGATACATGCAAGACATGAGCTTATGACTAATCCTTGATATATCTCTTATGATGACTATCTAATGTCTTGGATATATTTGCATCTTGCATGTTATCTAATCCATGTAGGTACTTGGATGAATCTATTTCTATGAGATTGCAACTCTCTCACATCTTGAGTAATCTCTACATCACCAAGTCTCTACACGACGGTGGTTGAAGACAAGGAAGCACGAAACCATTCAAACATATCCTTTGACAAATTCTATGTTGAGCTTCATGATTGTCATTTTTTTATACAAGTGCTTTTCCTTGCAAGAACTAACCCATGTAGGAAGATGAACTCAAATTCCAAGGGGTGCTCCCGACTCATGATGAACTACATCAACTTCGAGCACCCACACGAGTTCAACTACATGAGCAAGATCCACTCCACCACCCAAGGTATGATATTCCATCTTAGAGAAGCTTTACTCAAAGTCATGAGTCAAAGCAACTCGACAAGATGTGAATACATCAAGATGCTTAAACGAAAAATGGTAACCCCATTTTGAGCTTAAACGATGAGTATGACCCATGATCAAGTTTTCTCACTTGACTCCTAAGTCAATATACTCTAACATAGGTGACTTTGTCACCGCCCAAATCTAGATGAAGTTCTCTTGAGTCTCCTTTCTTTGAGTGTTGTTGCATTAGTCCCTTGCATATTTGTTTCCCTCTTTATCAAAAAAAACTTCATCTAGAACTTCTATTCTTTTCTTTTTGATTCTTTTTTGTCCTGCATATTTCTGCATCAAATTCCTTGCAAATCTTTCAGTTAATTCATTGCAAATCTTTGTGAGATATTATTTGACTAGTGAGCTGAGGTGACAAGTGTTTTCTCTGTAGTAATCTCAGTTTCACCAAATTGAACATTTTGGATCAACCGAATCCCTTCGGTACCACCGAAACATGATGCTCGGTGCCACCGATTTCGCAACAGGAAAACAGTTTGTCACTTATTTTATATTTCTTCTGATCCAGCTCCACTCAATGAATCTTATCCTCTATAAGCATCACAGTTTTATTCATTGCTTTATGCTGAATCTCAAGGACCAAACCTATTCGACATATTCCAGAAGAACCTTCTTGGAAATTGATGTCAAAGGGGGAGAGAGAGATCACATCAAAGCTTATCATCAGGGAGAAAAAGAGAGAAAGTATTAAGGGGGAGAAAGAGATCTCCAGGGGGAGAGAATACTCAAGGATCCCAGATGCTTGATGTTTAAGAGTAGAGATGCCACATGTATTTTTGGGGGAAAGACATGCTCATAGAACATAGTGCTTCTATTCATTCATATATTTCAGCTCTGATTTTCTGTTCCCTATCTTCTCCCAATATCCCATGTCAAATTCAGGGGGAGCAAGACATCTAAGGGAAAGAAATCACTCAAATTCATTGCAAATCTTTACTCTTGGGGACATGTCTAATCTAATGTGGTACCTTGTACTCACTCTCTACATGTCATCCCAGTCTTGGTATTCTTGTGGTTTTCCTTGGTTTGCTCTGTCTAGTGGATGCACCTGTGTTATCTAACCTTGTTTATGCAGGTTCATTCCATCCTATGCCAACTCAAGACTACAAGGTAAGTATATGCATCAGAATCATGAGTATGAGGAATTCTTGCTTTTGTACATACTGTTTGCAAGAAGGACTCATAAGTATGAAGGTATTTCTCTTAATAATCTTTTTCTCTGATGCATATGGCCAAGATACATGTAACACATTGCCTTCTCTGTCATGGTTATGCTCTCACATGCCTCTATATCTTATATTTACATGATTGCATACATGTAGGGGGAGCCTATGCTTGTTACATGTTCTTCCAAATCTTTACTTGCTATTCTTTGTATCTTTATCTAAAGCTTTGATGTATGTTGCCATCAATTACCAAAAAGGGGGAGATTGAAAGCACAAGTGCTCCTCAGGTGGTTTTGGTAATTAATGTCAACATATCTCTTGTTGGACTAACACTTTTATCTAGTATATTTCAGATAAGTTCAACAATGGAGTGGCATGGACTAAAGGTTGTGGGAACTCCTTCAAGATGCTAAGGACAAAGGATTGGCTAAAGCTTCAAGCTCAAGACTCTTCATTTTACACTTTTAGTGATCCAAGATCACATTGAGTCTATAGGAAAAGCCAATACTATCAAGAAGGGATGAGGTGTTGCTTAATGAGCCTTTTGCTCCATGTGCTTAATGATATGCTCCAAAACCCTCAGCTACTTTCCCACTTCCAGATATGACCTAAACCCTAAGCCAAACTCGGTCCTACCGATTCTTTCTATCCGGCGCCACCGAGTTTTCATATGTCATAAGCCACTGCCAAAACCCTAGCAAATCGGTTCTACCGATAGGAATCTCGGTCTCACCGAGATGGGATTGCAATCTCACTGTGTATGTCCATTGTCAAAATCGGTCTCACCGAGTTTAGGCAATCGGTACTACCGAGATTACAATGCAAACTCTCTGGATAACTCAATACCAAAATCGGTCAAACCGAGTTTAGTAATCGGTCCCGCCAAGTTTGCCTGACCAACTCTCTCGTTAGCTAATTACCAAATCGGTCTCACCGAGTTTGTGTAATCGGCCTCACCGAGATTACGTTATGCCCAAACCCTAACCATATCGGTCCTACCGAGATGCATGTCAGTCCCACCGAAAATCTCTAACGGTCACTAGGTTTACCTTTTCGGTCCGACCGAGTTTGTTGATTCGGTCCCACCGAGATTGGTAAATTGTGTGTAACGGTTGGATTTTAAGTGGAGGCTATATATACCCCTCCACCTCCTCTTCATTCGTGGAGAGAGCCATCAGAACACATCTACACTTCCAACTCATGTTCTGAGAGAGAACCACCTACTCATGTGTTGAGAGCAAGATATTCCATTCCTACCATATGAATCTTGATCTCTAGACTTCCCCAAGTTGCTTTCCACTCAAATCTTCTTTCCACCAAATCCAAATCCTGTGAGAGAGAGTTGAGTGTTGGGGAGACTATCATTTGAAGCACAAGAGCAAGGAGTTCATCATCAACACACCATTTGTTACTTCTTGGAGAGTGGTGTCTCCTAGATTGGCTAGGTGTCACTTGGGAGCCTCCGACAAGATTGTGGAGTTGAACCAAGGAGTTTGTAAGGGCAAGGAGATCGCCTACTTCGTGAAGATCTACCGCTAGTGAGGCAAGTCCTTCATGGGCGATGGCCATGGTGGGATAGACAAGGTTGCTTCTTCGTGGACCCTTCGTGGGTGGAGCCCTCCGTGGACTCGCGCAACCGTTACCCTTCGTGGGTTGAAGTCTCCACTAACGTGGATGTAGGATAGCACCACCTATCCAAACCACGGGAAAAACATCCGTGTCTCCAATTGCGTTTGAATTCTCCAAACCCTTCTCTTTACATTCTCGCAAGTTGCATGCTTTACTTTCCGCTGCCTATATACTCTTTGCATGCTTGCTTGATATGTATTGTATGTGCTGAAATTGTGCCTAAAACTTCACTCAAACCAAAAAGGCTTAAAAACTGCAACTTTAGTATTAAGTGTCTAATCACCCCCCCCCCCCCTTTAGACACACCCACTTCTAGATCCTACACTTTGCCCGAAGACCCAGCAGATGCTCGTTTATCGAAGCTGCTAGCTCCGGCGCCTTATGTGGTGCCGGGGAAGAAGGCCAAGAAGAAGAAGGCCACGGGGACTCGAAAGAGTTCCCGTAATATGGTGTTGTCGGATTCGTCGTCTGACGAATCCGAGACGCACTCCTCCCGTGAAGACGAGGAGGAGGAAGAAGAAACCTCTCCCCCTCCAGCGGGGGGAGGAAAGAAGAGGAAGGCCGCCCTAACTGGGGAGGCCGAAGGGTCCAAGAAGGGGAAAACCCTTCCGCCGGACTACTCCCCTGTCGCCGACGAGGGCGAAGAGGAGTGGACGCAAAGGGCCAGGCGCCCGATGGGATCGTAAGTATTCGGATACTAGAGTGACTCATAGTTTTCCTTTGTTGCATAGCTTTTCCTTATGTCGAACATAATTATGCAGTCCGCCCAAGGCCGGGCTCGACGAGTCATCGAGCGGCTCCCTGGACTCGTGGACGTGAATTCACTGCCGACGGCTACCTCCCCCCGCCCTGCGGACGACGCCGAAGTGTTGTCACAACAGATTCCAAGCCAGGAGGAGGTGGTCCCGAAGGCGCCGCGAGGTGACCTCCCGGACTCCAGGAGTGGAGGGGACAAGACCCCCCCAGGGCTCCAAGTCCGGCTTTGAGCCGGACACCGCGCCGGAATCTTCAGCGGTTCCGGACTGCGGTAGGCGAAATCCTTCTAAGAGGAGCAAGCCTTCTGAGCCGGTGGCCTCCGTCCAACCGGAGGTGCCGGACAATCTGCTGGAGGTGCTTAACGGCTCCTCCATCGACGAGGAGCACCGTACTATTATGAGTACGGTGATCCAGAAGGTTCAGTCCGCTAAGAGCGGGCTGACTGAAGCTTGTGCTAGCCTTTTAACAGGCTTCGAGGTAAGTAAAAATATGTAAAAATATTACCGCATAGACAGTAGCCCCTGATGCTCTGTTTGGTGTTCGGAAAGAAAAGCCGAATAGAGGATCAAATAATTTTGCAGGAGTCTAACAAAAAATGAGTCAATATGCGTATGCAGGCTTCGCTGCTTGCTACCGCCGCACTGACTGTGGAGGTAGGTACCCTGAAGCAGGATCTCGAGCGGACCGAGCAAGAGCTCGGCCTTGCCAAGCGGCAGCTCAAGGAGAAATAAGGTAAGAGATACCTTATAGAAAAATATATATAAAAAGATGCAATTGCAAAAAATTTACAGGATTATGCTAGTTGTTGCAGGGGCCACGACTGAGGTGGCAACCCTCAAGCAGGCGCTGTCTGAGGCCGAGAAGAGAGCGGCCTCGGAGCGCAATGAGCGGGAGAAATTTGAGGCGCAGGTCGGCGAGGCGCAGCAAGAGCTTCAGGCTCTCATGAAAAAACATGAGAGTTTGGAGCTTGACTATAAAACGCGAGCGTCCGAGCTCGCCGCGACCATCAAGACTGCCGAGTCTGCCAAGGCCGAAGCCCAGAAGGCCCTCGATGAATTGGATGCGGTGAAAAAGATAGCGGCGGGTAAGGTATTTTTTATGCAAAGCAGACATGTAAAAGTAAACTACTTGTTACTTACCCGAATCCAGAGCTCTCCAGGGGCGTTCACAGATCTTCCCCGCAGCGTATCCGATGACGCTGCATTCTACCGAGCCGAAGAGGGCAGCTCGACGGAGAAGGTGTTCTGGTCTCAGTACACTGAGGCCGGACACCCTGTGCCCTTGAGTGACCAGCTGAAGCAGCTGGTCGAGCTTCACAAGGCGGCCGAACAGGCCATGAAGGGCTTCATAGTTCGGCTGTGGCCTGGAGAGGCCCTGCCTGGGAGCTACTTTGGACTGGTGCGGCGGCTGGTGGAGGCCTGTCCACGGCTTGAGGTAATCAAGCGCTCCGTCTGCCTCGAGGGTGCCCGTAGGGCCCTTGCCCGTGCAAAGGTGCACTGGGGTAAGCTGGACAGTGAGAAGCTTGTTAGGGACGGGCCGCCGCCGGGGAAGGAGCATCGCAAGCCCGAGAACTATTACAAGGATGTTCTGAAGGGTGCCCGCCTTGTGGCGGATGAATGTACCAAAGAAGTAACTTTTGAATGAACTCGCTTGTGTTGTCATGTGCGCTGAAAACTTGTTCATTTGCGCTAAGCAATGCTTGTTGAATTTAAAATATTATTTTCTGTGCAGTCGTTTATCAAAAAATTGAGAGATGGCCAGTCGCCGGCTTCCGCCCCCATGCCACTAGTGCTGGGGTGTTCGGGATAAACCTGAGGGCTCTTTTTCCCATGTTTGGGTCCTTCGAGGGAGGCGCTCAGCACAACGAACAAGGCAATCGGACTATAATGCTTGAACACTCTCACTTAGCCATAGAACTTTATAATTTTAAATTTCGGCGAAGCCCCTAGTATTCGGAAGACCGAGTTCGGGGCGCTATCCATGCCTTGGCCGGACAAAATCCGGTTCCTCGCTCTAAGCGGCATAGGTCTTTAAGGACCCGAAGAACCTCTCGAACAGCGACCGGTCTCTCGCCTTATCATGACAGTCAGTTTTAGCTTTCTCTACTGAGGTGCTCAGCCCAACTCAACTGGGGCACAATCGCAGTAGTTCTCCTAGTGCTACCTTAGCCGATATAGCGGAACGTAAGACACCAAAACATAGGAGCCGAGCAAACCCAACTATTGACCCAAATCATGATTCGGAGCCGATGCATATAGTGCTATAAGTTCAGGGTGCCGCACTTATGAAGTGTTCGGACTTCTTACACCATATTAAGGGGTACTGAAGCCCCTGGCGTATTTGTCGTACCACAGTGTACGGGTGCCACATGTCATTAATGAACATATATAAAAATAGACAAAAAGCTATTCATTATTTATAAGAGGGCTGTTATCTAAGCAGGACGATACAAATAGTGCTATAAGCAAAAGAAATTGGACTTTTTAACATGTCCTGTCCAGGGGCGAGCCGAGGAATTGTATTTAAAACAGGTATACTGCTCGTAATAGAGACCACCTGGGAGTTCCATAATGCGGCATGGCTTGTCTGCTTTCCTGGGTCTTGCATCGTTTGTGCGGCAGTTGAATTGCCGAACAGGCCGTCCGAAGTATGGAGTCCTGAAAGTAAGAGAAAGTAAAGAAAGAATTCGGCAGCCCCTAGTACGGTTTAAGCCGTGCTTTGGATGTGCCGTGGTGATGCCCCTTCCCCCGTGCCCATGGTACTTTGAGAGCGTAGTTATGTACGCGAAGTGCTTGTTTCGCTATTTTGCGAGGGCTGGGGTTGGGGCCGCATTGCTACGCTTGCTCGGAACGTGCCAGGCGGTCTTGTTGTGGGTTACTCCGGGCGCGCTTGACAGTGTTCAGCTTCTTGAAGGCCGGACTGGAGAATTGCCTGGAGAGCCTGCTTTGTACTTCTGCTGCGAGCGCTGCCGTGTGCTCCTCCGTTCGGAGGGAGCGTTCGGTGTTTCCGTTGACCGTGATTACTCCTCGACGGCCTAGCATCCTGAGCTTGAGGAATGCATAGTGTGGTACCGCATTGAACTTTGCAAATGCGGTTCGTCCGAGCAGTGCATGATAGCCACTGCGGAACGGTACTATGTCGAAGATTAACTCCTTGCTTCGGAAGTTATCCGGAGATCCGAAGACCACTTCAAGTGTGACTGAGCCTGTACAATTGGCCTCCACACCTGGTATGACGCCTTTAAAGGTCGTTTTGGTGGGTTTAATCCTCGAGGGATCTATGCCCATTTTCTGCACTGTATCCTGGTAAAGCAGGTTCAGGCTGCTGCCGCCGTCCATAAGGACTCTTGTGAGATGAAATCCGTCAATAATTGGGTCTAGAACCAATGCGGTGAACCCGCCATGACGGATGCTAGTGGGGTGGTCCCTTCGATCAAAAGTGATCGGGCAGGAGGACCATGGGTTGAACTTTGGGGCGACTGGCTCCAGTGCATATACGTCCCGTAGTGCATGCTTCCGCTCCCTCTTGGGGATGTGGGTTGCGTATATCATGTTCACCGTCCACACTTGTGGGGGAAAACCCTTCTGTCCATTGTTGTTCGGCGGCCTGGGCTCTTCCTCGTCGTCGCTATGCAGCCCCTTGTCTCTATTTTCGGCATTTAACTTGCATGCCTGCTTGAACACCCAACAATCCCTGTTGGTGTGATTGGCTGGTCTTTCGGGGGTGCTATGTATCTGGCACAAGCGGTCGAGTATTCGGTCCAAACTGGACGGGCCCTGAATGTTTCTTTTGAATGGCTTTTTCTGCTGACCGGATTTGTAGCCGCGGAATCCGGCATTGACTGTCGTATCCTCATTGTTGTCGCTGTTAACACGACGTTTTTGCTTGTTCTGGCGCGACCTGCCGCTTTTGTCCTTGGTATCCGAATTACCAAGGTTCTTGGTTAAGTTGTTGCTGCGAGCTAGCCAGCTGTCTTCTCTCGCGCAAAAGCGGGTCATGAGTGTTGTAAGGGCCCCCATAGATTTCGGCTTTTCCTGTCCTAGGTGCCGAGCGAGCCAATCGTCACGGATATTATGCTTGAAGGCCGCTAGGGCCTCTGCGTCTGGACAGTCGACTATTTGGTTTTTATTTGTTAGGAACCGTGTCCAGAATTGCCTGGCCGATTCTTCTGGCTACTGAATTATGTGGCTTAGGTCATCAACGTCCGGTGGTCGCACATAGGTACCCTGGAAATTGTTGAGGAATGCGGCTTCCAGGTCCTCCCAAGAACCGATTGAATCTGCTGGCAAGCTGTTAAGCCAATGTCGGGTCGGTCCCTTAAGTTTGAGCGGGAGGTATTTGATGGCATGTAGATCATCGTCGCGGGCCATGTGGATATGAAGGAGATAATCCTCGATCCATACCGCGGGATCTGTTGTGCCATCATATGATTCAATGTTTACGGGTTTGAAGCCCTCAGGAATTTTATGATCCATTACTTCATCTGTGAAGCATAGTGGGTGTGCGGTGCCTCTGTACTGGACTATATCATGACGCAGCTCAAAGGAGCTTCGTCTATTGAGTTTGGCCCGGCCGGATTTATTGTATCTGGAGTGACGATCACCGTCACGTGACGTGGAGCGCCCGCGCGATCCGTAGATCGATCTTGTTTGCCTTGGCTTATCCTCCAGTATATCTCATAGGTCTGGCGTGTTTTCCCGTGCCTTAGCGTGTTTTGAGCAGCGTCGGGGCATGGCTTGAGTGGAGGGCCTAGAGGCCTCTCTGTCACGGCCACGAGGTGGCCGGTCGGCCATGTCATGCGCTGGTGATGTAGGTGCTTCCTCCTCCAATCGGGGTAGCAGTCTGCGTTTTGGGTAACGCTTGGAAGGGCGTTCGAGTTCATACTCTTCGGCCGCAAGGACTTCAATCCATCTGTCAGCTAGCAAGTCTTGATCAGCTCTAAGCTGTTGCTGCTTTTTCTTGAGGCTGCTTGTCGTGGCTAAAAGCCTGCGTTTAAAACGCTCTTGTTCGGCTGGATCCTCTGGCACGACGAATTCGTCGTCGCCGAGGCTTGCCTCGTCTTCAGAGGGAGGCATGTAATTATCATCCTCAACCTCTCTGTCTACCACTCTTTCATGAGGGCTTGCTTCCCCGTCCTCCTGTGCTGAATCTTGCTGGAGGGGGTGTTCTTCGGCGCTATCCGGAGTATTTTTATCTCCCGTGCCGGAATAACCGTTTTTGCTTTGGCAGGATTTAGAGCGGCGCCGCTGACGCCAGCGCTTGGGGTGTTTCTTGGATGTGTCATCCCCCGCTGTTCCATCGCCTTCTTCTTTTGGAGTGTCCACCATATATATGGCATATGACGAGGTGGCCTTCCAGTGCCCTACAGGTGCTGGTTCCTGTTCGTCTCCTGCATCCTCGTCCATACCGTCGATGTCTTCAGAGTCGAAGTCGAGCATGTCTATGAAATCGTCGACAGTGTCTACGAAGTGGGTGGTGGGTGGGCTTTGAATTTCTTCATCGTCCTTACTCCAACCTTGCTGACCGTAGTCCGGCCAGGACTCTCTTGATAAAGAGAGAGCCTTTAGCGAATTCAGGATGTCGCCGAAGGGCGAGTGCTGAAAGATGTCCGTGGCGGTGAACTCCATTATTGGCGCCTGTCGGTGTCAAAACCGGCGGATCTCGGGTAGGGGGTCCCGAACTGTGCGTCAAGGTCGAATGGTAACAGGAGACAGGGGACACTTTATTTTACCCAGGTTCGGGTCCTCTCGATGGAGGTAAAACCCTACTCCTGCTAGATTAATATTGATGATGTGGGTAGTACAAGAGTAGATCTACCACGAGATCAAGGAGTCTAAACCCTAGAAGTTAGCCTATGGTATGATTGTGTATGATGATGGTCGTCCTACGGACTACAACCCTCCGGTTTATATAGACACCGGATAGGGTTAGGGTTACACAGAGTCGGTTACAATGGTAGGAGATCTTGAATATCCGCACGCCTAGCTTGCCTTCCACACCAAGGAAAGGTCCTTCCAGGCACGGCACGAAGTCTTCAATCTTGTATCTTCATAGTCCTGGAGTCCGGCTGAAGGTATAGTCCGGCTATCCGAACACCCCCTAATCCAGGACTCCCTCAGTAGCCCCCGAACCAGGCTTCAATGACGATGAGTCCGGCGCGCATATTGTCTTCGGCATTGCAAGGCGGGTTCTCCTTCAAACTTTGTGTACCTGCGGGTATAACGTCTGATTTTTATAATGCAGCGCTCCTTGGCTTTCACGCCCAATAATGGCCGCCTTCCACGTGTCAAACGAATGCGAAAAGCCGGGGCGGTTTTACATCCAAGCCCCTAGCCGTATAAACGAGCCGCCTATCTAACAGGATGGGGATTCAGATCCAAACCACACCTTCCCCTTCCGCGAGAAATCATCAGAGCATCTCCAGCAAAGATCCATTCCAACATGGCCAGCCACCGTAGCTCCTCCTCTCGCCCTTCCAGTCCTATCCCTGGAGACTGGGAGAGTTGTTCCATCCCGCATAGCGAATTAGTGTCGCTCCAAGCCAAGGGATTTCTCCCTCAAGCCTATACGGTCTCGGTCCGAGCCGGACTCACCACTTATCAAGGCAGAAAACAAGCGGAGACCTCACCTAGTCCCTCTAAAGGGGAGCGGGTGTGCCTGGTCCCTTATCTAATAAGGGGACTGGGATTTCCAATTCATCCCTTTCTCCGTGGCCTTTTGGAGTTCTATGGCCTCCAGCTGCACCACCTTACGCCTGGCTCCGTGTTACACATCGCGGGCTTCGTTGCTCTTTGCGAGCTATTTTTAGGCGTCGAGGCTCATTTCGTGCTATGGAAGAAGATATTCTGCCTGGTGCCCCGTTCCCAAGAGGGGTCCATATATCAAGTGGGCGGAGCCGAAGTATGGCGCATCGCCGGGACCGGATACCCGTCCGGAACCCCAAAGAAGGCGTCCGAGGACTGGCCTTCGGAATGGTTTTACATAGACGACGTCCCCCTGCCGGACCCTATCCGGGCCGGTCTCCCTGAGTTCAACAACGCTCCCTTGAAGAAACGCCTGAGCTGGCGCCCTCGGAGCTCTCAGAGAGAGAATGACAGAGACGTCCTTTACTTAATGGGCCGGATTAAGCTACTGGCTCATTCCGGACTAACCATGATTAAAGTCATGGCCATATGCATTATGCGGGGGGTGTAGCCGCTCCAATACAGAAGACACCCCATGTGGGATTTCAACGGGGAAGATGACGCCACCCGTTACGGCCGTAAAGGGCCGGACTCGCCTGCCGCTCTAATGAAGATCTTATCCTCTTTGTACAAGGGAGAAGAAGAGGAATTCCTCTGCGTCGACCCGCAGGGCGGATTTTCCATGTATAGTCCTCCGAATTGGGTAAGCGGACAGTCGTGCTTCCCTGTTCATTTTACATTCCCATGATTAAATAGGCAGTCTAACGACTTCAACGCAGGACCTGCGTCAGGAGGTAAAAAACATAAACAGCCGTCCTCCACAGCCAGAGGACCCAGAACGGTCCCTCGATCTAGACTCCGAAGAGGATCCGGACTTAGCGGTGGAGTTTATCGACGGAGTGTTTTATCAGCTAAGCAAGGACGATACCTTGGTAGCTATTATAGCTGATTACCCAGGGTTAATCCCGGCCTCCCAGGTGACAAATACCGGAGCTTTACCCCCTTAAGAGGGGTTCCGTTTTCACGGGTTTGGTTGTTCTGACAGCAATCGTGCTTTGTAGGGGAGATTCCCGAGGCGGGAAGCCGACCCCGCTGCAGCTAGCCAGCGGGGGGCCGCAGGGCCCCGTGGGGCAAAAAGGAACGTAGTCCAGACTGAGGTGCCAGAGCAAAGGCATGGCGTACCCTCTCTTTTTCCCTGGTGTTTTACTCCTCCAGGGTATATTAACATTCGTGCTATCTTCAGGACGAAGAGACCTCGCCGGACTATATCCGGAGAGGTTGCCAATCGCGCCTCCACCAGCCAGACTCCAACGCCCGGCCCGGAAGTGGAGGCCCGTGCAAGGCACGCACCGGACGCTCCTCCATCAGAGGATGCGGACAGGCTGTCTGCCACCCATTCCGAGGTGGAGAGTGCCATGAACCACAGGCGTCGCCGGACAGTTCTTCGCGACGCTTGTTTCTCCCAGGAGGCTTTAAATGCCTTCAATTCAGGAGACGCGTACCTCCGTGCCGCTCAAAATGGTTTAGCCAGAACCACGGAGCAGTATGTAAAAGACATACGGGTAAGAAAATTTTGGTAAATATAGATATGCCAGTAGCCCCCGAGACTTGAAGCAGTGGAAATAACTGATTCGAGAATCATATAACATGCAGCTTCTTACCGAGAAGAACACCGCGCTGTCCCAGGAGCTGGAAAGGTGCAGGGCCCAACTAGAGGCCGCACTAACGGCAGCAGGGGGGTCTAAAGAGACCCCTGCAGGTAAACAATACACCAGAATATTTAGTATTGTGCGGATTTAAGTGCCAATCTGACAAATGGTATTGCAGATGGCGCCGGACTTGATCCGGACAGGCAACAGCTTCTACGCTGGTTAAAGGCTGGTGAAAGCGTGCTAACAAAGGTGAGGCGGGAGAAGAATGATCTCCAGGATGCCAACACCAGGCTGAATGTTGAACTAAGAGATGTTCGTGGCCAGCTGTCGGACTCCAATAAGGAGAATCAGCGACTTCGACGCGGCATTTTTAGTAAGTGCTTAAGCGAACTCTTGAAAAAGGAGTTCGGCGAGGAAGACGACTAACAGAGTTATGTCGTATGCTGACAGGTCGTCCTGCAGAGGAGATGCCCGGTTCAACAGGCAATCTTCTTCCCGAACTCTCGCAACTGCATGAACGAGTTCGGCAGGCGATGCGAGGTATTGCCCAAGCCTTGTGGCCTGCCCACTCCATACCTGAGGGCCTTGGAGAACTTGCGGAGAAGTTGAAGGGAGCTCGGCGGCGCTTCCGGTTGTGGAAGATATCAGCCTGCCGGCAGGGCGCTAGGGAGGCCTGGGCCATGGTGAAGACCCGCTTTACGAAGTCTGACCCTAATCACATGGCCGAGGTCGGACCGGTGGGGCCTGACGGGAAGGAGATCCCTGTGAGCTTACTGTATGGCCAGGTAGAATTGGCCGCAAAGTATTCCCAGTAGGACTGTAAATTAGACAGCCTGTTAGATGGTATAGAGGAGGAATACAATCAGTCAGGATGACTATGTAATTTATAATTGACATGTGTAATGCCTTCTAGCCGGATTGTAGATCGTTTGTCGTTGCCGACCTTTTCGCTTCGACCTCGGGACCTGACGGTCCGGAGTGTGTCCGAATACCATAACGGTTATATAAGAACCGAGGTATGCATGGAGACCAGGCGTAGGGGTCATTAGTGCTTTATCAGACAAGTGCCCAACTAGTTATGTTATATTACATGGTTAGTAAGAAACATCTTCCAGAGAGAATAGTTCCGTTAAGGGTTCCTTTCGCTGGGGTGGCGTGCCCTGAAGTGCACGTCCGGACTGCAAATGCAGGAAAACATCTGGGGGCATGTATAAATAAAAAAGGTTCATCTTTAGTTCACCGACCGAATATTCCCTTAAGAACGCTAGCTTTCGACTTCACCCAGTCTGAGGTACACATCCGGCTTATCCGGCAGTAGCAATCGCAGAGGTGCTCCCTTTACCGCCTAGCCGAACAATCGGGAACGTAGGGGTAAGCACAGGAGCCAGGCAACCCAGCTTGGCCAAAACTTAAGTCATATCGATGCATATAATGGTGAAGAAAAGGTGCATGCGGAAGTCTGACGCATGCGTTGGGCGTGAAACCCATATAAACAAGCTTCTGTTAAAGAAGCCCCTAGGTTTAAGGAGCGCGGGTAGCGCATCACATGATGAGCCTTTAAGGGCTACAAAAGGAAAGAGTGGGAGGAGACAAAATAAAAACAGAAAAATATATATATAAATGGACAGAGGAAGGAGACAAACCCAGAGTCCGGCGCTAGGCATAGAATCTTCGGAGACGTGCGGCGTTCCATGGGTTCGGCTCGAGTCGGTTATCCGACGCATCTCACAGGCGGTACGCTCCACTAGTCAGGACTTGGTCAATTATGAAGGGACCTTCCCATTTGGGCTTGAGTTTGTCCTTTTTCTTATCCGGCAGGCGTAGAACTAGTTCGCCAACGTTGTAATTTTTGGCCCGTACTTCTCTGCTTTGATATCTTCGAGCCTGCTGTTGATAAAATGCGGAACGGGCTTTAGCCACGTCGCGCTCCTCCTCTAAGGCGTCCAGGTTGTCCTGCTGATCAAGCTCGGTTTCTCTTTCTTCGTACATGCGCACTCGAGGTGAGTCATGAATTATGTCGCAGGGCAGAACTGCCTCTGCGCCGTACACCATAAAGAATGGTGTGAATCCGGTGGTACGATTCGGCGTGGTTCGCAGCCCCCAGAGTACGGAGTCGAGCTCCTCCACCCAGTGCATATTAGATTCCTTGAGGGACCGCACTAGTCTGGGTTTAATGCCACTCATGATGAGACCATTTGCATGTTCGACCTGACCGTTAGTTTGTGGGTGATAGACAGAAGCATAGTCGAGCTTAATGCCCATGTTTTTGCACCACAGCTTTACTTCATCGGAGGTGAAGTTTGTGTCGTTATCGGTGATGATGCTGTGAGGGACACCGTAACGGTGTACGACCCCGGATATGAAGTCTGTCACAGGTCCGGATTCTGCCGTCTTAACAGGCTTGGCTTCTATCCATTTGGTGAATTTATCCACCATGACCAATAAGTATTTTTTTTTGTGGGTTCCACCTTTAAGGGGTCCCACCATATCAAGCCCCCAGACCGCAAAAGGCCAAGTGATGGGGATAGTTCGGAGGGCGCTGGGCGGCATATGGCTTTGGTTTGCAAAGAGCTGGCAACCGACACATCGTTTGACTAAGTCATGAGCGTCTGCTCGGGCCGTCGGCCAATAAAAGGCCGTACAGAAAGCCTTACTTACAAGGGACCGAGCTGCGGCGTGGTGGCCACCAAGTCCGGCATGAATTTCAGCCAACAGACTCCGCCCTTCCTCTTCGGAGATACATCTTTGAAGGACTCCTGTAGTGCTTTTCTTATATAGCTCTCCCTCGTGGACTTTATAGGATTTAGATCGCCGCACTATGCAGCGTGCCTCGTTTTGGTTCTCTGGGAGTTCCTGCCTAATAAGGTAGGCTAGGAATGGTTCTGTCCACGAGGCGATGACCGCCATTATTACGTGGGCTGAAGGTGTGATTTCGGTGGCAGGGCCTTCGATTATGTCGGATTGTTCGGCGTCAGGTTGTGCGGTTGTGTCCGGACTGTTATCCCAGGGTTCCCCCTCCCATGCTACAGATGGCTTGAATAATCTTTCTAAGAAGATGTTGGGGGGGACTGCATCTCGTTTTTCTCCGATGCGTGCCAGGACGTCCGATGCCTGATTATTTTCTCGGGCTATATGGTGAAACTCCAGTCCCTCGAACCGAACTGACATTTTTAGGACGGCATTGCGATAAGCTGCCATTTTTGGGTCTTTGGCGTCGAAGTCACCATTTATTTGGGATATCGCGAGGTTTGAGTCCCCACGTACTTCCAGGCGTTGAATGCCCATGGATACTGCCATCCGGAGACCATGTAGAAGGGCCTCGTATTCGGCTGCATTGTTGGAGTCCGTGTACATAATTTGGAGTACATATTGGACTATGTCTCCTGTAGGGGACGCCAAAACGACACCAGCCCCCAGTCCGGCCAACATTTTGGAGCCGTCGAGTTGCATGATCCAGTTTGAATATGTGCCGTACTCTTTAGGGAGTTCGGCCTCTGTCCATTCGGCGACAAAGTCGGCTAGGACTTGCGATTTAATGGCTCGCCGTGGTTTTTAGGTTATGTCGAACGGGAGGAGCTCTATGACCCATTTTGCTATCCGGCCCGTTGCATCGCGGTTGTTGTTAATATCGTTGAGTGGTACTTCCGAGGCTACTGTTATAGAACACTCTTGAAAGTAGTGTCGTAGCTTCCGGGATGCCATAAACACCGCGTATGCAATCTTTTGGTAATGCGGGTACCGTGATTTGCAAGGTGTGAGGACAATGGACATGTAGTAAACCGGCCTTTGAAGGGGGAGTTTGTGTTCGTCCGTTGCCCGCTCGACGACAAGTACTGCGCTAACAACTTGATGAGTTGCGGCAATGTACAATAGCATGGGTTCGCCAGTGTTCGGCGCGGCCAGGACTGGGTTTGTTGCCAAGATGGCCTTTATTTCCTCGAGTCCGGCCATGGCAGCGTCTGTCCACTCGAAGTGTTCGATGCGCCTGAGGAGGCGGTAAAGGGGCAATGCCTTTTCTCCCAGGCGGGAGATAAAGCGGCTTAAAGCCGCCACGCATCCGGTGAGTTTCTGTATTTGTTTGAGGTCTTTTGGGACATCCAATTGTGACAAAGCTCGGATTTTAGCTGGGTTTGCCTCAATTCCTCTACCGGATACAATGAAGCCCAGGAGCTTTCCGGCTGGAATGCCGAAAACGCATTTTTCCGGATTGAGCTTAATGTCGTATTTTCGGAGGTTGTCGAATGTAAGCCTCAAGTCGTCTACTAGAGATTCGACATGTCTTGATTTAACGACCACATCGTCTACATACGCCTCCACTATTTTGCCGATCTGGTTTGCCAGGCATGTTTGAATCATGCGCTGATATGTTGCGCCGGCGTTTTTTAGCCCAAAGGGCATTGTGTTGAAGCAGAATGGGCCGTATGGTGTGATGAATGCTGTTGCGGCTTGGTCTGATTCTGCCATCTTGATTTGATGGTAACTGGTGTATGCGTCGGGGGAGCACAGCGAATCGTGTCCTGCAGTGGCATCGATGATTTGATCTATTCGAGGGAGGGGGAAAGGATCCTTTGGGCAAGCCTTATTAAGGTCTTTGAAATCGACACACAGGCGCCAGGATTTGTCCTTCTTTGGTACCATCACCAGGTTTGCTAGCCAGTCTGGGTGTTTTATGTCTCTAATGAATCCGGCCTCCAATAACTTGGCTAGCTCCTCTCCCATAACCTGTCTCTTTGGTTCGGAGAAACGTCGAAGGGCATGTTTGACAGGTTTGAATCCTTTCTAGATATTTAGGCTGTGTTTGGCCAATCTGCGTGGGAATCCTGGCATATCTGAAGGGTGCCAAGCGAAAATGTCCCAGTTCTCTCGTAGGAACTCTCGCAGTGCGGCGCCTACATCAGGGTTCAGTCTTGCCCCGATGGAGGCTGTTTTATTGGGGTCCGTTGGGTGGACCTGGAATTTGACTATTTCGTCCGCTGGTTTGAAGGATGTGGATTTGGATCTCTTATCGAGTATCACATCATCCCTATTGACCGTGGATCGCAGCGTAGTCAGTTCTTCGGCCGCTAAGGTTTCGGATAGTGCCCCGAGGGCCAATGCGGCTGTCTTGTTCTCGGCGCGGAGTGCTATGTCCGGATCACTAGCGAGAGTGATAATTCCGTTTGGCCCAGGCATCTTAACCTTCATGTACCCGTAATGGGGTATAGCTTGGAAAACTGTGAAAGCCTCCTGTCCTAGTATAGCGTGATATCCGCTTTTGAACGGGGCCACCTGGAACGTGATCTGTTCGGACCTGTAATTATCCGGGGTGCCGAATACCACATCTAGTGTGATCTTTCCGGTGCAGCGCGCTTCCTGACTGGGGATTATTCCTCTAAAAGTTGTGCTGCTTCGCTCAATGCGGTTCCAGTCTATTTCCATCTTTTGGAGGGTTTCCTCGTAAATGAGGTTCAATCCGCTGCCTCCGTCCATGAGTACCTTTGCGAGGCGACAGCCGTCCACTATGGGACTGAGGACCAATGCGGCTGGTGCTCTGGCTGTTCGAAATTTAGGTCCGTCACTCGCGTTGAAGGGGATAGCAGTATTACTCCATGGGTTTATTGTCGCTACTTGATAGACTTCAGTGAGGCTGCGGAGTGTTCTTTTTCACATGTTATATGATGCGAAAGTCTCAAAGACTGTGAGAACGGAACTGAAATTCTCGGGCTGGTTTCCTTCGACCTCTGGAATTAGGAGGTCCTCGCCAATTTTGGCCACCTGCCGGAGTATCCAACATGCCCTGAGGCTGTGAGTTGGGGTGGCGTCCTCTGCACTGTGAATCTTGCAGGGTCCATCTAGCCACTTTTCCAGTACGGTTCCATGCCCTCTAAAGGGTTTTGATTTTTTGGTATTTAGTCCGGGCGCCTTACTGTGGTGCGCCCTCTTAATTCGGACGGGATTGCTATTCAAGGCCGGATTATCCCAAAATTTTATTTCGGTTTTCCAAGCACTTTCCATCGCACAGTATTTTTGTACTATGGACGCCAAGTCAGCAAAGCGTGTAATATTACGACGACTTATGGCGTTGAGTATTCCCTTGTCCGTGCAGTTACTGCAAAAGATTGAAATCGCGTCTCCCTCGCGGCAGTCCTTTATCCTGTTCATAACCAGGAGGAATCTGGCCCAGTAATGATGTACTGTTTCTTCGGGCATCTGCCTGATTTGGGAAAGATCGCTTAAGATCGGGCGGGCGGGTGTCGTTGAATCTGAGACCTCGCCCAGTTTGTTGTTCGGAGGCCGAAGAACTTCCGGATTCTGAGATCCGGAGTCTTGGATGTTATCCGATTTGCCTGATTTTAAGCTCAGGTCTTGGATTGTATCCTCCCCTCTGCGAATATCCGGCATGGAGGGTTCGGGAATTCGGACGTAGCTAGTCCTTAAGATAGATGAAGGGTCGCCGCATTGTGTCTCCACCACAGCAATGTGGTGGGTGACTTGGGGAGAGTTAATTTCTCTTAGATAGGGTTTAAGCCCAACCTGGTCGTAATTTGTAGCGACACCCAGTGCGGCGATGCGATCCAGGAGCTCGTTTACAGAAGAGAGCTCCATCGGATCCAATTGCTCGGCGAGTTCTGAGCCGACGTGGAGGTTGCTTTCGATGACCCGGGAGGTCACCGTCGGCGCAACAGCCGAACAGACGGTTGCGAGAAAACTACCTAGCCGGAGAGTTTGGCCGACAGCCAAGGCTCCTTTTGTAATGGCGCCGTCTTTAAAGACGGGACGAGGCATCCTTCCTGATCGCAACGGCATAGAGGAACTCTCAATGAAAGCACCAACGTCGGTGTCAAAACCGGCGGATCTCGGGTAGGGGGTCCCGAACTATGCGTCAAGGTCGGATGGTAACAGGAGACAGGGGACACTTTATTTTACCCAGGTTCGGGCCCTCTCGATGGAGGTAAAACCCTACTCCTTCTAGATTAATATTGATGATGTGGGTAGTACAAGAGTAGATCTACCACGAGATCAAGGAGGCTAAACCCTAGAGGCTATCCTATGGTATGATTGTGTATGATGATGGTTGTCCTACGGACTACAACCCTCCGGTTTATATAGACACCGGATAGGGTTAGGGTTACATAGAGTCGGTTACAATGGTAGGAGATCTTGAATATCTGCACGCCTAGCTTGCCTTCCACGCCAAGGAAAGATCCTTCCGGGCACGGGACGAAGTCTTCAATCTTGTATCTTCATAGTCCAGGAGTCCGGCTGAAGGTATAGTCCGGCTATCCGAACAACCCCTAATCCAGGACTCCCTCAGCGCCCAATCGGATTCGATCGGCAGGGGCGCAGGGGGCTCAGAATCCGGAGTGGAATCCGGCTCCTCAGAATCACGGGCCATGCAGAGTGCGGGGCTGATGTTCGGCTCGATCGCCTTTGAGATCGCAGCCCCCGAGGTGGCGTCCAACCGCTCATCCTCGATCGGTGCAGCAGGCTCCGAATTAAGGGTCGGAACCGATTCGCATGCGGCCTCCAGGACACTGTTCGGCGGCAGAGCTAGATCATGCCCATCGAGACGGTGCGGCGCGCTTGGTTGCGGCTCGAATCCGTTGAAGATCTAGTCCCCGCGGATGTCAGCCGTGTAGTTCAAACTTCCAAACCTTACTTGATGGCCAGGGGCGTAGCTTTCGATCTGCTCCAGATGGCCAAGCGAATTGGCTCGCAGTGCGAAGCCGCCGAAGACGAAGATCTGTCCGGGGAGAAAAGTCTCACCCTGGACTGCATCGTTGTAGATGATCGAAGGAGCCATCAGGCCTAAAAGTGACGACACAGAGGAACTCTCAATGAAAGCATCAATGTCGGTGTCAATACCGGCGGATCTTGGGTAGGGGGTCCCAAACTGTGCGTCTAGGCGGATGGTAACAGGAGACAAGGGAACACAATGTTTACCCAGGTTCGGGCCCTCTTGATGGAGGTAAAACCCTACGTCCTGCTTGATTAATATTGATGATATGGGTAGTACAAGAGTACATGTACCACGAGATCAAGGAGGCTAAACCCTAGAAGCTAGCCTATGGTATGATTGTTGTATATTGGAGTTGTTGCCCTACGGACTAAAACCCTCCGGTTTATATAGACACCGGAGAGGGTTAGGGTTACACAAAGTCGGTTACAATGGTAGGAGATCCGAATATCCGCATCGCCTAGCTTGCCTTCCACGCCAAGGAAAGTCCCATCCGGACACGGGACGAAGTCTTCAATCTTGTATCTTCATAGTCCAGGAGTCCGGCTGAAGGTATAGTCCGGCTATCCGAACACCCCCTAATCCAGGACTCCCTCAAACGTCCCTGTCATCTTCCTCTTGGGGGCTCCGTGGATGCCAACTCAGGCGCTTCTTCAAAGGAGCATTGTCGAACTCAGGGAGGCCGATCCGAATAGGATTCGGGAGGGGGACGTCTTCTATATAAAACCATTCTGAAGGCCAGTCTTCGGACGCCTTCTTTGGGGTTCCGGATAAATATCCCATCCCGGCGATGCGCCACACTTCGTCTCCGCCCACTTGATATATTGACCCCTTCTGAGAACCAGGCACCAGGCAGAACAGCTTCTTCCACAGCGCGAAATGAGCCTCGTAGCCCAAAAACAGCTCGCAAAGGGCTACGAAGCCCGCGATATGGAATATGGAGGCAGGCGTAAGGCTGTGCAACTGGAGGCCGTAGAACTCCAGGAACCCTCGGAGAAACGGATGAATTGGAAATCCAAGCCCTGTTATCAAATGAGGGACAAGGCATACCCGCTCTCCCTTGGAAGGATTGGGAAGGCTCTCCGCTTGCTCTCCGCCATTATAGGTGGCGAGCCCGACTCGAACTGGGACCATGTAGGCTGGGGGGAGAAATCCCTTGGTCTGAAGCGTCACTAGTTTGCTGTGCGGGACAGAACATCTCTCCCAATCGCCAGGCTTGGGGCTGGGGAAGCGAGAGGAGGGGCTGCGTCGACTGGCCATGATGGAATGGATCTCTGTCGGATGCGCTCCGATGAATGCTCGCTAAGGGAGGATGGTGGGATTTGGATCTGAATCCTCGTCTCTTTAATAGGCAGCTCATTTACATAGCTAGGGGGTAAATGTAAAAATACCCTGGCTCTTCACATTCGCTTGACACGTGGAAGGTGGCCATTACTGGGCATGGAAGCCAAGGAGCGTAGCATTTACAAGAAACCGGACACTATTTAGCGGGTATACGGAATTTGGAGAAGAACCTGCCTTGCAATGCCGAAGACAATCTGCACACCGGACTCATCGTCATTGAAGCCTGGTTCGGGGGCTACTGAGGGAGTCCTGGATTAGGGGGTGTCCGGATAGCCGGACTATAACCTTTGGTCCTACTGTTGGACTATGAAGATACAAGATTGAAGACTTCGTCCCGTGTCCGGATGGGACTTTCCTTGGCGTGGAAGGCAAGCTTGGCAATACGGATATGTATATCTCCTCCCATTGTAACCGACTATGTGTAACCCTAGCCCCCTTCGGTGTCTATATAAACCGAAGGGTTTAGTCCGTAGGAGGCAACAACAATCATACCATAGGCTAGCTTCTAGGGTTTAGCCTCTCTGATCTCGTGGTAGATCTACTCTTGTACTACCCATATCATCAATATTAATCAAGCAGGAGTAGGGTCTTACCTCCATTGAGAGGGCCCGAACCTGGGTAAAAACATTGTGTCCCTTGTCTCATGTTACCATCCGCCGGTTCGGGACCCCCTACCCGAGATCCGCCGGTTTAGACACCGACAGTCATGAACCCAGATACTTTGAGATTAGTCCTTTTGATATTATTGCTCCTCAAGATATGCAGCAGTGGTTGGACTCCAGGATTGTGGTGCAGGATACTGTCAGACAACACTTGCTCAGAACTCAACTAAGAATGAAAGTTCAGGCTGATAAAAAACGCATAGATAGAGTCTTTGCTGCTGGTGACATGGTTTTCCTGAAACTTCAGCCGTATGTGCAAAAATCAGTTGCTTCAAGATCCAAAAACAAGTTGTCCTTTCGTTATTTTGGGCCATTTCCAATTGTGGAGCGCATCGGTGAAGTGGCCTATCGCTTGGATCTACCTCCTGATAGTAAGGTGCACCCAGTCTTCCATGTTTCTCAACTTAAACAGTTTATTTCTCCCAAGCATGCAGTTCAGCAGTCCTTGCATCCACCTGATCTCAACATCCAAGTACCTGTTCGTGTGCTGCAACAACGAATTCGCCGCAAGAACAACCATTCTATTGCCCAGGTCTTGGTGGAATGGAGTGGATCTCCATGATCTGAACCGACGTGGGAAGACAGAGACGCTCTGCACCAGGCGTTTCCACGAGCACCGGCTTGGGGACAAGCCGTGTTTCAAGAGAGGGGGGATGTCAGCAGCCAGGGCATCGACAGCGATGATATACCTGGCGAGAAGCGGGAACCAGACGAATCAAGTCATGGGTCGACGGGCCGGCCCATTCGTGCGCGTAAGCTTTCCTAGTGGCTTGCAGGCCCAGACTGGACCCGCTGAAGCGGGGTGTAACGTTCGACATTTTAAATACCGTTAGCTCTTAGAGAGAGGATAGGAAAGAGGACGGCGGCTTCGGCCTGGCCAGAGAGAGAGTTTGTAATTTGAATTCGCTGTGAGGGTGGTTGGGTGGATAGCTAAAGTTAATAGAAACCTAGGTCTCGCCATGATCATAGCCGGAACCTTACACTAGATCTGAGGATACTGCACTGGGTTTGACTTTGACGTCACCGGAGACTCTGTTTGCGTGTTGTATCATGTCGCTGTCGTTAGAGTAAACTGATTTGTAGGTCTGAATCCTATTATTACTCTGCCGTGCGCCGGCACACTTCGCCGGTCAACATCAGTGGCATGGCCAGCTTTTGGCCCTCTTCAAGCTCCGGGCTCTGCCGCCGTATCGACGCGCTTGTCCTGTCCGTCCCCAGCCGCCGCTCCTGCTGTCGAGCTCGATGCCCCCGGCTTCATTTCACTCTCACCGAGCACAAGAGCTCCACGGGCATTCCATCGAACATGACGTGTGCAGTGGCGCGCGAGTCAAAATCAATGGCAAATAGTAGAATGCTGGATGTTGGTAGCTGCCACTGCAACTACAGATTAGTAATGGTGGTGCTCCAGTGGAGAGGACCCAAGCCAATCCCCTTCCGCTCGCCGTAGCGGCCGCCCACTCAGCCACCGTGTCATAACAGTTCTGGGCGCCATACGACTTCTGGTGAGTCACTACTCATGGAAGATTGGGGCCTAGACCTGCATTTTCAAACAAGTGAGACCAACTTGAAATAGAAATGAGTTTACTTGCGAATTTTAATTTGAAATAGAATTGCTATTTGGTACTAATATCTGTGTTTGCAAAAGGTGTTTGATGGTAGGGAATAGATTGAGCTACCTAATTTATTCAATTATTAGTTCCACAAGTGTCTCTTGTTTCCCCCGTTAAGCAATTAACAGCCTTGGTCTCGCACGCTTGTGATTGTGGCAATAATTCAGTCATTCTGCATCATCGTACATGCGAGTACTATGTACCTAACAAGCACTAATTATTTGATTTTGTAGGTATATCAAGCCACTCCAGATGGCAACCTATGAGCCCAAGAATATCCTCATAACTGGTGCCGCGGGTTTCATCACGTCCCACGTGGCAAACCGTCTGGTCAGGAATTACCCGCGCTACAACATCATCATCCTCGACAGGGTCGACTACTGCTCCAGCCTTAGAAAGCTCGACCCTTCTCGTGGATCCCCGAATTTCAAGTTTGTCAGGGGCGACATCGCCAGTGCCGACTTGGTGAACCACCTCCTGGTCACCGAGTCGATCGATACCGTCATGCACTTTGCTGCGCAGACTCACGTCGACAACTCCTTCAGCATTTCCTTCGAGTTCACCAAAAACAATGTGTACGGTACCCACGTCCTCCTCGAGGCATGCAAGAAGGTTCAGATCAGAAGGTTCATTCATGTCAGCACCGATGAAGTCTACGGAGAAACTGATCTCAATGTTGTTGTTGGTAACCATGAGGAATCTCGGCTGCTTCCGACAAACCCGTATTCGGCTACGAAAGCCGGGGCACAGATGCTGGTGATGGCCTACGCAAGGTCCTATAATCTTCCGGTGATCACCACACGAGGTAACCATGTGTATGGGCCAAACCAGTTCCCTGAGAAGCTCGTCCCAAAATTTGCTCTCCTGGCAATGAGAGGCCTGCCACTCCCGGTTTATGGGAATGGCTCGAATGCCAGGACCTACTTGTACTGTGAGGATGTTGCTGAAGCCTTTGATGTGGTTCTTCACAGAGGAGAGGTTGGGCATGTGTATAACATCGTCGCGGCTAAGGAGAGGGGAGTGATGGATGTGGCCAGGGACATATGTGAGATTCTTGGGGTGGACCCCAAGAAGGCCATCAAGTTCGTGGAGGACAAGCCGTTCAGTTTTTTCAAAAAAGGGGGTGTTCCCCGGCCTCTGCATCAGAACGATGCATACGGCCATCTTATTAAACCAAAGACAAGTACCAACAAGTTCTCAAGGTCTCCAACTGAAAAGAGAAAAAAGCTCACACAACGTCAAAATGGGCTAGAAACACAAACTAGCCAAAGAAAGGACGCCACAACCGGCCGGCAAAAAAGAGAGATATGTAAACTAATTGTCTATCCTATTACAGGATCGCCATCCAAACCGGTTGAAGATATCCCGAGCTACCATCTCCCAGCGAATAGATCCAATAACCAAACGCTCCCTGTGTCGGTGTACAAAAAGGGGGGCACGCTTTTTGTACCCCTATAACTGTGCACGGGCAGTCTGAGCCACGGGCGCCGCCACGCTGAGCACGGCAAGGGAGGTAAGCCAAGGTAAGGCCGAAGCTAAGGAGAAGCGGAATGACGCCAAGACCAAGACCACAAAGAGCAAAGGGGACGAAGCAGGCCCCCCCGGCAAGATCCTTGCCGGGAGGCGGTTTTCGCAAACCCGGCAAGACCCTTGCCATGACAGCTCGCCCCACACCTACGGAGCGGGTCACCCTTGAGTCCACTGCCCCCATGGGGCAAGGATTCGGGAGGCATCCCCGTGGTGGAATGCAGGTCTTTGTGAAGACATTCAAGACCAGATGCACACTTTAGAAGACGATGATCCTTGGCGGGATCCCAGCCAAGGAGGACCACAAGGCCCCCGGCAAGAGCCTTGCCGGGGATGACAGCAGGCGCCACGGTAAGACCCTTGCCGGGACCCCGGCAAGACCCTTGCCGGGGCCGCAGCAAGACCCTTGCCGGGGCCGCGGCATGGCCCTTGCCATGAACACCCATGGGGCCACCACCAGGCCCGCGCCAGTCGCGCCTCCGCCACCACTCGCACGCAGCTGCCAACCCAACCAGCTGGGCAGGCACATGCGTGGCAGCATGCAAATCCTTGTGGAGACCCACCGCTGCGCCACTTCAGCTGCCTGCCCGCCTACATGGCGTCGTGAGCACTGTTGGCCAGGGCGCGCGTCGACGCGAGAGGGAGCGGCGACAGACAAGACGGGGCTCCCCCTCGCCCCCGATAAAGCAAGGCGCATTAAATGCGCCTTGTCATGTAATGCGAGGGATAACCTCGCGTCACTGTACCCTTTCCACCTCCTGTGTGTCATTGTGGCAACCCCTTTCTCTATAAAAGGAGGCCCCAGGCGACCAGGAGGAGGATTCGGCTTTTTGGAGCTCTCGACACCCCATAGCTAGCTCGAGAACACATATATACAATCCACCAAAGCAGGAGTAGGGTTTTACGCATCCCTACGGCCCGAACCTAGGTAAAGGAACCGCGTGCTATCTGTTTGATCCGCTCTTTTCACAGCCCCGCGCCCCGCAACCGCAGTAGGGATTCTTGTGATCCCATAGGTGTCCTTTCCACCGACATCTTTGGCGCGCCAGGTAGGGGGCGCAGCGGTGAGAATTGGCTTTGGCAGTTAGCCCGGCGCTCCTTCATCCTCGTGACCCTTGGAGAAGAAAGGAGGCCAGAGGGTCGACGCTCGAGCAATCGCAGACAGAAGCTAAGTTGCACTGAACCCTTGTTTTGTGCTACCTTTCTTATTTGAAGTTATTCCCCCCTCCCCCCCCCCCGGGGATGTTCGCTTTGTATGAAAAACCTGCACGCCAGGGGGCTCTACCACGATCGGCAACGCCCTTGCCCTGTTTCGAGTCCGCTCAGCAGCTCAAGCGGCTGCGTCGGGAGTGGCAGAGTAGCCTTCCGCGACCAATGACGCCCTCGACTCTGACTCGAGTCAAGCTCGACAGTTCAAGCGGTCGCGTTCGGAACGGAAAGGTGGCTTGTCCGGCAGCACGCGTACCCGGCTGGCCATGGGGATCCGTCCCCAAGACGCCGCTTGGGGCTTTCGCGCCGGCAAGCCTTCCCGATCGGCGTAGGGCACACATACAAAGGGGAATTGAAGGGGGAAATAATGTGCATGGAAATTAAGGGTACTTCAAAGTTATATTACATCACATCATTGCTGCGGTCCTAACTAAAGATAAAATTTGTCCTGGTCGGGAACCTGCAGCGCCGAAGAAGAACGGGACGCCTAGTCCCGGCGTTGGCCTTCCACCCTCTTGATTTCGTCGATGCAGTCGGTGATGGGCTTGATGCGCTCCTTGAGTGCCGTGAGGTCAACACCATCCGGCAAGCTCGTCATCGCGACCGCGAAGTCAAGATCGGGATTCCAGTGCGCCACCTTGGTGAGGACCTTGGTCACGACCCTCCGGCAAAGCCGCCGGGCCTCCTCGGCCAGCGTGGCCGTCCTGTTGGAGTGAAGATAGGCCAGGGCCCAGAGGACGCCTTCGAAGAACTGGGTCAGCTTGGCGTTGACGGTCCCGCTGCGCTCAGGGGCGTACCTCACATTTGGCATCCCCATGGTGGCCAATTGCGAGGTGACCCTGCCGGCGACGACCTCCAGATGGCTGATCCACCTGTTCTCGCCCGCCACGTATTCTTGGTGGGAGGCGGCCTCGTTTGCCCGCAGCCGTTTATCCTCCTCTAGGCTCCTGGCCAGGGTCTCCTCCCGAGCCCTGCTCTCCGACGACAGCTTCTCGAGATCCTCCAGCTTCAGCCTGAGGTCTCTGATGGAGTTCCGCGCCTCGGAGAGCTCTCCAGTCCTGCTGATGACCATTCCTTGCGCCTCCACCAGGGCGCGGTTGAGCGTGTCCTTCTCGCCGGACAGCTTGAGGGCCTGCTCCTTCAGCTTGTCCCGCTCTGCCTCCAGCTCCTTCACCTTGCCGGCGTGGGCCAAGGCTAGGGCATCGAGTGCCTCTCTGTGCCTATGCTCCAGCTCCTGAGTCCGCCGCGCGACAAGGGCCTCGAGCTCCTCGTCCTTGCCACGGAGTGTTGCGGCAAGTTTCGCCTCGCGCGCACGGAGGTTCTCCTCCTGGGAGTCTAAGGTGGCTTGGTGCTGGTTCCGGACGGCTTCGGCCGCGGCAGCCGAGTTCGCCGCTTTCTCCTCAGCATTCTCAATGTCGGCCATCCTCAGGGAGAGCTCCACATCGTGCTGGACCAACTTCTCCTGAAAGGCCCTCTGCTCCTCGCGAGTCTGGTGGAACCAGGCCTGCGCCTCGGCAACGCGCGCCTTGATGTCCACCTCCGCGTTATCCACCGTTGCCATCCTGGACTTAGCCTTGTCCAGACAAGCATGGTGGAGCACTTGGAGTTTCCGAAAGTTGGCCCCCATGGCACAGAAGAGCTGCTCTTCTGGGGACCCATCACCGCCAACGTCCGGCGCGTCGACAACTTCGAACCCGGTGGCGGCAAGCACCTCGCCGTCGAAAATTTCCTCTTCGGCGGGCGCTCGGCTTGGCACCCCTGGGAGGTGGATGAAAAGATCATCGCCCACCTTCAGATACTTGTCGGGGCCCGAGGTGGAGGAGGAGGGAGGTTGTTCATTCATCGCCTCTTCCTCGGCGGGGGCCTTGTCGGCCTCCCCGGCAGGACCACCGCTGGCGCCCTCGGCGGGGGCCTCGCCGGTAGCCTCGGCAGCCCCAGCGGCAGCATCCTCGGCCGCACCCTCGGCGGCCTCACCAGCGGCAGCATCGTCGGCGTCCTTGGCGGCCTCCTCGGCGGCGATTTTGTCGGCCTCAGCCGCGGCCTCTTCGGCAACATCCCTGACAATGGTGTCCACGTCCTCCGTGTCCATTGAAGGAGGGCCTGGGCAGCAGCAGCAACGATAAAGCCAAGAAAAGTGTAAGGGAAAAAGACGGAGACGAAGGACGGGCGACTCACCAGTGCCGGGCTGTGAAGCAGAAGCCCCCTCTCCGCCAGCAATTGGCGCCGAGGCAGAGCCACCAGCGCCCAAGTTCCCCTCCTCCTCCATGGGTGTGGGCTCCGTGCCTGATGCCCTTGCCGGGGACGCCCCACGCGGCGGCGTAGTCGATGGGGGTGGTGTGTTAAGAGTAGCCCTCTGCGGCTCCTCCTGCTGCCGCTCCCCTCCTGCAAACCCGGCAAGGTCAACATCGTGGCATCGGGCGCCTACCGCATGTCGAGTAAGAAGAGGCTGCCGAACTTACGCTGGGGGCTACGCCGGGGGCTGCTGTCCGGGCTGCTCAGCACCACCAGTGGTGTCTTTGGGGCTCTAGCCGGGGGCTGGACGCTCGCCGAGATCCTCGCCCTCTTCACCCGCTGGGCCAACGTCTCTGCGTCCCTACAAAAGCAAAAATGGGTCAAGGCAAGCGATCCAATTCAGGGAAACAGGAATGGTGGTAAAGAACAGAGTACTTACTCATCATCCGTTTCCTCCTCTTCCGCCAGCTTCCTTTTCCTCTCCGGGCTTAGAGGCCCGAGGCCAAAAGGGAGCTCCGCGTCATCATCCGAGTCGACGCCTGCCGGAGAAGGCAAAGAAGGCGGCGGGGTCTGTGTGCGCCCAGATGAGGAGGGGGTTGTCGCCTTCTTCTTCTCAGCGGCCTTCGTCAGCCCCTTCGCTGCCGAGGACCTCGTGTGCCGCCCGGACCCTTCCAGGGTCAATTGAGGCCGTGTGGCCCTGCCGGGCCGGACCGGCTCGCCGGAGCCAGCCCGCCGCAGGACTCGCCCTCTTCCCCTGGTTGGCGTCGAACCCGCCACCGCACCCTCCGACGACGACGACTCGTCGGCCGCGTCCTCGACGAGCGGAGCTCCGGTGTCAGTGCCGCTGGCCTCCCTAGTGGTTGCCGCCCACAGGGTGAGCTGCTCCTCCTCCGCGGCCGCGGCGACCTCGTCTTCCACGCCCCCGACGCTGCCGGCCTCTATGGCAAGCTGTGCCTCCCTCGCCCTGGCGGCGATGTAGTCCAGCTCTTCCTGGGTGGTGTCCTTGACGAGCCGCCGCTCGGCGTCAGCATTGAGGTACACCTTGATCAAGGTGTCGAAGAATTGTTGCACCTCCACGGCCGACGGCTCCCTCCAGCTCGGAACGGGGCGATGATCTCGGACCGCCGCGAGTTGTTGCACAGCGGGACCACCCCCGCTGGCAACTTGAAGAGTGGCCCCTTGACGGCCTTGCCGGCATTTACGGCGACCCTTGCGGCCTTGCCGATCAGTTCGACCTCGCTATCGCGATCCACTTCCAGCTGGAAGAGCCGCTGGCAGAAGTGGGCATGCCCCATCACCGTGAAGTTGTGGTCGAGGCCGGGGCAGAGCCGCATGATGTCAGCCGGGTTCTTGAAAAGCCAAGCCAGCCTCCCCTTATTATGCAACGGGGCGATCCGGCGGCGAAGGAAATCCGCCCCGATCATCTCGAGGGTGAGCCCCGCCCGGGTCAGCCGGAGAATCCTGGTGGTGGCGACAGCGAGCCTCCCGTCGGCGGCGTCGACATCGCCCCAATCATTGCCGCGGGTCGGGGGCGCTCGGCGGACCTTGCAAAATTCCGGCGGGTCTTCATCTTCAATCCAGCAGCACCGGTCGCGGCATTCGTCCCACCTCTCCCTCACGGCACCATCCGGGTACGCCTCCTTGGATCTTGGGATCCAGGTGACGCAACCCGCGACGGCGCCTCCCGTTTGGATTCGAGGATAAAAGTAATGGCGGAAGAGCGTCGTGTTGGGCTGCACCTCGACAAAGCCCTCGCAAAGATGCTCAAAGCAAGCCATGCACGCCACCGCATTCGGAGTGAAATCGAAGAGGTGAAAACCGAAGGTGTGCATGATGTCGCAGAAGAAATCGGAGAAAGGAGGGCATAGCCCGCAAGAAAAATAGTCAACAAAGAAGGGATACCGATTTGGGGCAGGATCGGTGCAGGCGGCAGGAATGACGTGCGTCGCCGGGTGCCCTGAGTTCTCTCCTCCCGTCTTCACTCCCCATAGGGGCTTGAAGGCGGCCCGGAGCTCGTGAATGTTGACCATCGAGGGGAAGAAGAAGGCGGACCTCGTCTTGTCCCCCGATAGCGCGCTCTCCGGCGGCTCCATGGTCCCAGAGCCCTTGGCCATCCCCTTGCCCTTGGCGGATTTGGGCGCCATGGCGGTCAAAGGGTCCAGAGGGTCGAGGAAGGGAGGGGTGGTGAAGCCGCGGCGACGGGCAGCGGCGAAAGCTTGCAAGAGAAGGAAGAAAGGGAACGACAGCTCTGAGATTGGAAAAGTACGGAAGAAGGGGGGAAAGTGAGCAGCGCGCCCGCGGTTATTCCTTCTTATGGGGGAGAACGCGGGCCGCCTCCTTTCACATTAACTGTGATGTGACACATGCCCGCGGCCAGGAGCTACTTGTACTGTGAGGATGTTGCTGAAGCCTTTGATGTGGTTCTTCACAGAGGAGAGGTTGGGCATGTGTATAACATCGTCGTGTCTAAGGAGAGGGGAGTGGTGGATGTGGCCAGGGACATATGTGAGATTCTTGGGGTGGACCCCAAGAAGGCCATCAAGTTCGTGGAGAACAAGCACATATGTGAGATTCTTGGGGTGGACCCCAAGAAGGCCATCAAGTTCGTGGAGGACAAGCCGTTCAGTTTTTTTCAAAAAAGGGGGTGTTCCCCGGCCTCTGCATCAGAACGATGCATACGGCCATCTTATTAAACCAAAGACAAGTACCAACAAGTTCTCAAGGTCTCCAACTGAAAAGAGAAAAAAGCTCACACAAAGCCAAAATGGGCTAGAAACACAAACTAGCCAAAGAAAAGACGCCACAACCGGCCGGCAAAAAAGAGAGATATGTAAACTAATTGTCTATCCTATTACATGATCGCCATCCAAACCGGTTGAAGATATCCCGAACTACCATCTCCCAGCGAATAGATCCAGTAACCAAACGCTCCCTGTGTCGGTGTACAAAAAGGGGGGCATGCTTTTTGTACCCCTATAACTGTGCACGGGCAGTCTGAGCCACGGGCGCCGCCACGCTGAGCACGGCAAGGGAGGTAAGCCAAGGTAAGGCCGAAGCTAAGGAGAAGCGGAACGACGCCAAGACCAAGACCACAAAGAGCGAAGGGGACGAAGAAGCCCCCCCCCCCGGCAAGATCCTTGCCGGGAGGCGGTTTTCGCAAACCCGGCAAGACCCTTGCCGTGGCAGCTCGCCCCACACCTACGGAGCGGGTCACCCTTGAGTCCACTGCCCCCATGGGGCAAGGATTTGGGAGGCATCCCCGTGGTGGAATGCAGGTCTTTGTGAAGACACTCAAGACCAGATGCACACTTCAGAAGACGATGATCCTTGGCGGGATCCCAGCCAAGGAGGACCACAAGGCCCCCGGCAAGAGCCTTGCCGGGGATGACAGCTGGCGCCACGGCAAGACCCTTGTCGGGACCCCGGCAAGACCCTTGCCGGGGCCGCGGCAAGACCCTTGCCGGGGCCGCAGAAAGGCCCTTGCCATGAACACCCATGGGGCCACCACCAGGCCTGCGCCAGTCGCGCCTCCGCCACCACTCGCACGCAGCTGCCAACCCAACCAGCTGGACAGGCACCTGCGTGGCAGCATGCAAATCCTCGTGGAGACCCACCGCTACGCCACTTCAGCTGCCTGCCCGCCTACATGGCGTCGTGAGCACTGCTGGCCAGGGCGCGTGTCGACGCGAGAGGGAGCGGCGACAGACAAGATGGGGCTCCCCCTCGCCCCCGATAAAGCAAGGACACCTAAGCAAGGCGCATTAAATGCGCCTTGTCATGTAATGCGAGGGATAACCTCGCGTCACTGTACCCTTTCCACCTCCTGTGTGCCACTGTGGCAACCCCTTTCTCTATAAAAGGAGGCCTCAGGCGACCAGGAGGAGGATTCGGCTTTTTGGAGCTCTCGACGCCCCATAGCTAGCTCGAGAACACAGATATACAATCCACCAAAGCAGGAGTAGGGTTTTACGCATCCCTGCGGCCCAAACCTGGGTAAAGGAATCGCGTGCTATCTGTTTGATCCGCTCTTTTCACAGCCCCGCGCCCCGCAACCGCAGTAGGGATTCTTGTGATCCCATAGGTGTCATTTCCACCAACACCCTGGCCTCCGTCGGAGTAAGTAGCGACCACGAACGGATCAACGCCGTGGCTCTGAAAATAACCTGCAAAAAATGAATGTGCATTGTCCTGTTAAAAACCAAATCATTTCTGCAATTCCAGAGCGCCCACACCAAGGCACATACTCCTATACGAATATGTCTCGCTAACTCAGGCTCTACCCCGTTAAGCCACGTTCCAAATAACATGTTGACTCAACTCGGTGGAGTAATATTAAAAGCAATATGGATCGTCCTCCATAAAACTTTAGCTAGTGGGCAATCAATAAAAAGGTGTTTGATCGTCTCATCCCGATCACAGAAACTACACCTAGTAGGTCCTGTCCAATTACGCTTTGTCAAGTTGTCCTTGGTTAAAATGACTTGTTTATGGAGAAACCACATAAACACTTTGATTTTCAAAGGGACTCTGATAGCCCAAACATGTTTGGAACTAGGGATCAAGATTGAATTGATAACATCAACATACATTGATTTAACAGTAAAAACTCCAGACCTAGTAAGCTTCCAGCGTAATTCATCGGGTTGTTAGGAAAGCTGAATGTCCATCAGTCTCCTTACTAGATGGAGGCATCCTCCCAATGATTACCCACTAAAGCCCTTCTGAACTGAATATTAAGGGGGATCGATTGTAATACCGTTGCAACAAAAATGTCACGTATTTGAACTATATGGTACAAAGACGGATATGGGATAGCTAAGGGTGCCTCTCAGAGCCAAGTATCCTCCCAAAATCGCGTACTGGCCCCGTCACCAACAATAAACTTTGTCCTATTAAACAAGGAAAGCTTTACTTTCCTAAGCCCTTTCCAAAAGGGTGAATCAGTCGGTCTTACTGTGACCTGAGACAAAGTTTTGGTTTGAAGATACTTGCTACGGAGGATTTGCGCCCAAGTGGCGTCAGTCCCACTTGATAACTTCCACAACCACTTGCTGAGAAGACATATGTTCTTAACTTCAAGATTCTCAATACCAAGACCCCCTTGGTCTTTCGGTCTGCAGATGATATCCCATTTGGCTAACCGGTATTTTCTTTTTAGCTCATCACCTTGCCAAAAGAAACGTGATCGATAGAAGTCCAGTCTTTTCCTAACTCCAACTGGGACTTCGAAGAAAGACAAAAGAAACATAGGCATACTTGTGAGAACCGAATTTATCAAAATTAATCGGCCTCCGTATGACATGAGCTTGCCCTTCCAGCAACTCAGTTTCTTTTCAAATCGATCCTCGATGCTCTTCCACTCTCTGTTTGTCAGCTTACGATGGTGGATTGGTATTCCTAGGTAGGTGAAAGGCAAAGCCCCCAAATCACACCCAAACAATTGCCTATAAGCCTCTTGTTCATCATTGGCTCTACCAAAACAGGACAACTCGCTTTTGTGAAAGTTAAGTTTTAGCCCGGTCAATTGTTCAAATAAGCATAACACCAGCTTCATATTTCTCGCTTTTGCCAAGTCATGCTCCATAAAGATGATTGTATCATCAGCGTACTGGAGGATGGACACACCACCATCAACTAGATGAGGTACCAGGCCACCCACTTGACCAGCCTCCTTCGCCCTTCCTATCAGAATTGCCAACATATCCACTACAATGTTGAACAAAATAGGAGACATCGGATCCCCTTGTCGTAGGCCCTTTTGTGTCTGGAAATAATGACCGATCTCGTCATTCACTTTGATTCCAACACTCCCTTTTTGCGTATATGATTCAACCTGGCATCGCCAGATTTTATCAAATCCTTTCATACGCAACGCCTGTTGTAGGAATGGCCATTTTACTTTATCGTACGCTTTCTCGAAATCCACCTTAAAGATGACTCCATCCAATTTTTTCGAGTGCATTTCATGGAGCGTTTCATGCAGGACCACCACCCCTTCTAGGATGTTTCTGTCCGGCATGAAAGCAGTTTGGGAATGCTGCACCACAGAATGCGCAATCTGTGTGAGCCGATTAGTCCTAACCTTGGTGAAAATTTTGAAACTAACATTGAGGAGGCAAATCGGCCTAAACTGCTCGACTCTCACAGCATCTGTTTTCTTAGGAAGCAATGTTATAGTTCCAAAATTTAAGTGAAATAACTAAAGCTGTCCAGAGAAAAGATCGTGGAACATTGGAAGTAAATCCCCCTTAATAATGTGCCAACATCTTTTGTAAAAATCCGCCGGGAATCCATCACGCCCGGGAACCTTATTGTTTTTCATCTGCGCTATAGCATCGAACGCCTCCTTCTCCGAGAAAGGGGCAACCAGAATATCATTATCATGAGCAGTTAGTTGAGGCACATCCTCAATCCTGGACTCATCGAGGGATACACAACTATCCTCCGGAGGTCCAAACAACTGCTTATAATACTCGGTGATGTAAATTTTCAGGTTGTCCTGCCCTACAATCGTTCCTTCATCTTGCTCAAGCTGAAAGATTCTCTTCATTCTGTGCTTGCCATTAGCAATCAAGTGAAAGAATTGAGTGTTCGCGCCCCCCTGGACCACTCGGCGAACCTTAGCCCGCAACACCCACTTCAATTCTTCTTCGCGAAGAAGTTCTTTCAACGTCATCTCCGCATCAAGCTTAATCTGGAGCTCCATCGATTGCCAAATCGTGGATTCGGCTATTATATCTAGGAACTGAACCAGAGAAAGGAGCCTTTCCTTTTCAATTTTATAAACCCCACTAAGGTGTTTAGCCCATCCCCGTAGGAAACTTCTCAAATGCCTAATTTTGTTCTGCCAACGCTGGACAGAGGTCGTACCTCCTGCATCCTTAGCCCATTCCCTGGCTACCAGATCCAAGAAACCTTCTCGTTCAAACCATGCAAGTTCGAAAGAAAAGGTGTTTTTGTTTCCCACATGGTTTGGCTCACCTGAGTCCATGAATAAAGGTGTGTGATCCGATATTCCGTGCGAGAGAGCCTGGACCGTAACGAGAGGGAACTTCTGTTCCCACTCGACACTCGCGAGAACTCGATCCAGCTTCTCATACGTCGGGTTTGTCAAAGCGTTAGCCCAGGTGAACTTTCTACCGGAAAGCTCTATCTCTCTCAGATCCAAGCTTTAAATAATGGTATTGAACATAAACGACCATCTGCTGTCAAAATTATTGTTATTCTTTTCCTCTCTCCACCTTATGATGTTGAAGTCACCCCCAACCAAAATTGGGAGCTGCTCGGACCCGCAAATCCGAACCAGGTCCGCCAGAAACTCCGGTTTAAGCTCAGGTTGTGCGGCACCATACACCGCCACCAGAGCCCAGTTAAACCCATCAGCTTTGGACCTGACCTAAAATTTAACCGCGAAGTCACCCATCACTACACTTTGGACTTCCAGTGAATCGCATCTCACTCCAAGCAAGATCCCACCCGATCTTCCTCACGGAGGAAGGCAATGCCAATCAAAATCGACACCACCCGATAAAGTGTTGAGAAACTGGGGCGCAAAATTATCCCTACCAGTTTCAGAGAGAGCAATGAAATCTAATCGCTGTTCGAGGGACGCCTCAGCAAGAAACCTTCTTTTAGCCAAGTCCTTCAGACCTCTGCTATTCCAAAAGATTCCTTTCATATGTCATCATGAAATTTTTTGGCCGTTCAAATCCTAGCACTCCTATGCACCGCGGAAGCAGGATAAACCTTCCGCTTCCACTTACGCTTGGGTTTACTATGATCCTCCATCCGGTCCTCATAACCGGGGTCAGTTGGTCTTGCTACTGCATCCTCTAGCACTACATCATCATCCTCAGATTCAAGAGTGGACGATGCAAGATCCGCACAAAGGTTATCGAGCACTCTTACCCCTAACGCATCAATCTCAGCATCATTCATAGGTTTTACTGCTGCTAGGTTTCGAATAGTTTCTAAAGCGCGTTCCGCTTCCAAATCTAGGATATCATTAACCGAGTTAGAAATTTCACTATTAGTACTCCCTAGCAAAACTCCTAAATGGTTGGCATTATTAATGATCTCATATTTAGAAAAATGCAATATGGAATTAGACATGTTGATTGACATACCAGTGGTGACCTCAATGTCATGAAGCTTGGACGCCCTCATAGCGCACCTCTGTTGCATGTCATCAACCTCCGGGTGGTCCTGGAGACGAGAACTCATCTGTCGCCCCGCAGAGAACGGATCGGGGATCCCACCAAAGGTAATAAACTCCTCCCGTGTAAAACCTTGCGCTGATGAGTCAGCCAAGGATACCGCAGGAGGCGACGAAGGGCTCCCAAGCCCCACAGACGGGAAACCGGAGGAGGGATGTGCGGGCGCCGCCGGCCCAAACACTCCCCCCTCCCCAACTGAGGGAGTCCTGGATTAGGGGGTGTCCGGATAGCCGGACTATACCTTCAGCCGGACTCCTGGACTATGAAGATACAAGATTGAAGACTTCGCCCCGTGTCCGGAAAGGACTTTCCTTGGCGTGGAAGGCAAGCTTGGCGATACGGATATGTAGATCTCCTACCATTGTAACCGACTCGATGTAACCCTAACCCTCTCCTGTGTCTATATAAACCAGAGGGTTTTAGTCCATAGGACGAACAACAGAACAACAATCATACCATAGGCTAGCTTCTAGGGTTTAGCCTCTCTGATCTCGTGGTAGATCTACTCTTGTACTACCCATATCATCAATATTAATCAAGCAGGATGTAGGGTTTTACCTCCATCAAGAGGGCCCGAACCTGGGTAAAACATCATGTCCCTCGTCTCCTGTTACCATCCGCCTAGACGCACAGTTCGGGACCCCCTACCCGAGATCCGCTGGTTTTGACACCGACATTGGTGCTTTCATTGAGAGTTCCTCTGTGTCATCACTTTTAGGCTCGATGGCTCCTCCGATCATCAACAGCGATGCAGTCCAGGGTGAGATCTTTCTCCCCGGACAGATCTTCGTCTTCGGCGGCTTCGCACTGCGGGCCGATTCGCTTGGCCATCTGGAGCAGATCGAAAGCTATGCCCCTGGCCATCAGGTTAGATTTGGAAGTTTAAACTACACGGCTGACATCCGCGGGGACTTGATCTTCGACGGATTCGAGCCACTGCCGAGTGCGCCGCACTGTCACGACGGGCATGATCTAGCTCTACCGCCGAACAGTGCCCTGGAGGCCGCACCCGCATCAGCTTCGACCCTTAACTCAGAGCCAACAGCACCGATCGAGGATGGGTGGTTGGACGCCGCCTCGGGGGCTGCGATCCCAACGGTGATCGAGCCGAACACCAACTCCGCGCTCCGCGAAGCTCGTGACTCCAAGGAGCCGGACTTCTCTCCGGACTCCGAGGCCTCCGTGCCCCTGCCAATCGAATCCGATTGGGTGACGATCATGGAGTTTACCGCCGCGGACATCTTTCAGCACTCGCCCTTCGGCGATATCCTGAAATCACTAAAGTCTCTCTCTTTATCAGGAGAGCCCTGGCCGGACTACGATCAGCAAGGTTGGGATACGGACGATGAAGAAATTCAAAGCCCACCCACCACCCACTTTGTAGCCAATGTCGACGATCTAACCGACATGCTCGACTTCGACTCCGAAGACATCGACGGTATGGACGCCGATGCAGGAGACGATCAAGAACTAGCGCCTATGGGGCACTGGAAAGCCACCTCATCATATGACATATACATGGTGGACACCCCAAAAGAAGGAGATGCGATGGAACAGCGGAGGATGACCCCTCCAAGAAACAGCCCAAGCGCCGGCGTCAGCGGCGCCGCTCAAAATCCCGCCAAAGCAAAAATGGTGATTCCGGCACGGGAGATAATAATACTCCGGAGAGTGCCGAAGAAAACCCCCTCCAGCAAGATTCAGCACAGGTGGATGGAGAAGCCGGCCCTCATGAGAGAGCGGCAGACAGAGAGGTCGAGGACGATAATTATATGCCTCCCTCCGAAGACGAGGCAAGCCTCGACGACGATGAATTCGTCGTGCCAGAGGATCCCATCGAGCAAGAGCGTTTTCAACGCATGCTTATGGCCACGGCAAGCAGCCTCAAGAAAAAACAGCAACAGCTTAGAGCTGATCAAGATTTGCTAGCCGACAGATGGACTAAAGTCCTTGTGGCCAAAGAGTATGAACTCGAACGCCCCTCCAAGAGCTATCCGAGGCGCGGATTGCTACCCCGATTAGAGGAGGAAGCACCTAAACCTGCATCACCAGCACATGACATGGCCGACCGGCCACCTCGTGGCCGCGACAGAGAGGCCTCTCGGCCCCCCACTCAAGCCGCACCCCAGCGCCGCTCAAAACATACCAAGGCACGGGAAAATGCGCCAGACCTGCGCGATATATTGGAGGACAAGGCAAGGCAAACAAGATTGATCTACGGATCGCGTGGGCGCCCCATGACTCGAGACGATAACCGTCACGCCGGATACAGCAAATCCGGTAGGGCCGAACACAGCAGACAAATCTCATTGGAGCTACGTCGTGATATAGCCCAGTACAGAGGCGCCGCACACCCACTATGCTTCACAGATGAAGTAATGGATCATCAAATCCCCGAGGGTTTCAGACCCGTAAACATCGAATCATACGATGGCACAACAGATCCTGTGATATGGATCGAGGATTATCTCCTTCATATCCACATGGCTCGTGGCGATGATCTACACGCCATCAAGTACCTCCCACTCAAGCTTAAAGGACCAGCTCGGCATTGGCTTATCAGCTTGCCAGCAGAATCAATCAGTTGTTGGGAGGACCTGGAAGCCGCATTCCTCGACAATTTCCAGGGCACTTATGTGCGACCACCAGACGCCGATGACCTAAGCCACATAATTCAGCAGCCAGAGGAATCGGCCAGGCAATTCTGGACACAATTCCTAAGAAAGAAAAATCAAATAGTCAACTGTCCGGACGCAGAAGCCCTAGCAGCCTTCAAGCACAATATCCGTGACGAGTGGCTTGCCCGGCACCTTGGACAGGAAAAGCCGAAATCTATGGCAGCACCCACGACACTCATGACCCGCTTTTGCATGGGAGAAGACAGCTGGCTCGCTCGTAGCAACAATATGACCAAGAACCCTGGTAATTCGTATACCAGAGACAATAGTGGCAGGTCGCGTCGCAACAAGCAGAAGCGCCGCATTAACGGCGACAATGCTGAGGATACGACAGTTAATGCCGGATTCAAAGGCTATAAATCCAGTCAGCGGAAAAAGCCATTCAAAAGAAATACTCAGGGCCCGTCCAGTCTGGACCGAATACTCGACCGCTTGTGCCAGATACATGGCACCCCCGAAAGGCCAGCCAATCACACCAACAGGGATTGTTGGGTGTTCAAGCAGGCAGGCAAGTTAAATGCCGAAAATAAATACAAGGGGCTGCATAGCGATGACGACAAAGAGCCCCGGCCGCCAAACAACAGGGGACAGAAGGGTTTTCCCCAACAAGTGCGGACGGTGAACATGATATACGCAACCCACATCCCCAAGAGGGAGCGGAAGCGTGCGTTAAGGGACGTATACGCGATGGAGCCAGTCGCCCCGAAGTTCAACCCATGGTCCTCTGGCCCGATCACCTTTGACCGAAGGGACCACCCCACTAGCATCCGTCACGGCGGATTTGCCGCATTGGTTCTAGACCCAATCATGGACGGATTTCATCTCACTAGAGTCCTTATGGACGGCGGCAGTAGCCTGAACCTACTTTACCAGGATACAGTGCGGAAAATGGGCATAGATCCCTCGAGGATTAAGCCCACCAAAACGACCTTTAAAGGCGTCATACCAGGTGTAGAGGCCAACTGCACAGGCTCAGTTACACTTGAAGTGGTCTTCGGATCTCCGGACAATTTCCGAAGCGAGGAGTTAATCTTCAACATAGTCCCGTTCCGCAGTGGCTATCACGCACTGCTCGGGCGAACCGCATTCGCCAAGTTCAATGCGGTACCGCACTACGCATACCTCAAGCTCAAGATGCCAGGCCCTCGAGGAGTAATCACGGTCAATGGAAACACCGAACGCTCCCTCCGAACAGAGGAACACACGGCGGCCCTTGCAGCGGAAGTACAAAGCAGCCTCTCCAGGCAGTTCTCCAGTCCGGCCATCAAACATCCGGACACCGTCAAGCGCGCCCGGAGTAACCTACAACAAGACCGCCTGGCACGTTCCGAGCAGGCGTAGCAATGCGGCCCCAACCCCAACCCTCACGAAAATGCAACACTAGTGCTTCGCGTACATAACTACGCTTTAGAAATACCATGGGCACAGGGGGAGGGGCACCATCACGGCACGCCCGAAACACGGCTTAAACCGCACTAGGGCTGCCGATTTTTTAATTTTCTCTTACTTTCAGGACTCCATTCCTCGGAAGGCGTGTCAGGCAGTACAATTTCCGCACAAACGATGCAAGAACCAGGGAAGCAAACAAGCCACGCCGCATTAACGTAACTCCCAGGTGGTCTCTATCACGAGCAGTATAGCTGTTTCGCATACCATTCCGCAGCCTGCCCCTGGAACGGACATGTTAAATAGTCCAACCTTTTGCTTATCGCATTATTTGTATCGTTCTGCCTTGATCGCAGCCTTTTTTAATAAACAATGCATAGCTTTTGTCTATTTTTGCATCACTCTTTATTACAAATATATGTTCATTAACGACATGCTGCACCCGTACACTTTGGTACGGCCAAATACACCAGGGGCTTTACGTACCCCTAAATACGGTGTGAGAAGCCCGAACACTTTAACAAGTGCGGCACCCCGAACTTATAGCATTATATGCATCGGCTCCGAATCATGTCTTGGGTCAATAGTTGGGTTTGCCCGGCTCCTATGTTTTGGTGCCTTACATTCCGCTATATCAGCTAAGGTAGCACTAGGAGAACTATTGCGATTGTGCCCCAGTTGAGCTGGGCTAAGCACCTCAGTAGAGAAAGCTAAAACTGACTGTCATGATGAAGCGAGAGTTGGTCATTGTTCGAGAGGTTTTTCGAGTCCCTAAAGACTTATGCCGCTTAGAGCGAGGAGTCGGCTCTGTCCGGCCAAGACGTGGATAGCGCCCCGAACTCGGTCTTCCGAATACCAGGGGCTTTGCCGAAATTTAAAATTATAGAATTCTATGGCTAAGTGAGAGTGTTCAAGCATTATAGTCCGATTTCCTTGTTCGTTGTGCTGAGCGCCTCCCTCGAAGGACCCAATCATGGGAAAAAGAGCGCTCAGGTTTATCCCGAACACCCCGGCACTAGTGGCACGGGGGCAGAAGCCGACGACTCGCCATCTCTCAAATTTGATAAACAGCCGCATAGAAGGTAATATTTTAAATTCAAAAAGCATTGCTTAGTGCATATGAACAAGTTTTCAGCGCACAGGACAAAACGAGCGAGTTTTACTCAAAAATTACATCCCTGGAACATTCATCCGCCATAAGGCGGGCACCCTTCAGAACGTCCTTATAATAATTCTCGGGCTTGCGATGCTCTTTCCCCGGCGGTGGCCTGTCCTTCACAAGCTTCTCAGCATCGAGCTTGCCCCAGTGCACCTTAGCGCGGGCAAGGGCCCTACGGGCACCTTCGATGCAGACGGAGCACTTGATAACTTCGAGCCTTGGACAGGCCTCCACCAGCCGCCGCACCAGCCCGAAGTAGCTCCCAGGCAGGGCCTCTCCAAGCCACAACCGAACTATGAAGCCCTTCATGGCCTGTTCGGCCGCCTTGTGGAGCTCAACCAGTTGCTTCAGCTGGTCGCTCAGGGGCACAGGGTGTCCGGCCTCAGCATACTGAGACCAGAACACCTTATCCGTTGAGCTGCCCTCCTCGGCTCGGTAGAATGCGGCGGCATCGGACACGCTACGGGGAAGATCTGCGAATGCTCCTGGAGAGCTCCGGATTCGGGTAAGTAACAAGTAACTCACTCTTACATGTTTGCTTTGCATAAAGAATGCCTTACCCGCCGCTATCTTTTTCACCGCATCCAACTCCTGGAGGGCCTTCTGGCATTCGGCCTTGGCAGACTTGGCATTTTCAATTGCCGCCGCGAGCTCGGACGCTCGCGTCTTTGAGTCAAGCTCCAAACTCTCATGTTTTTTCATGAGGGCCTGGAGCTCTTGCCGCAACTCGCCAATCTGGGCCTCATATTTCTCCCGCTCGGCGCGCTCCGTGGTCGCCCTCTTCTCGGCCTTGGACAGCGCTTGCTTAAGGGTCGCCACCTCAGATGTGGCCCCTGCAATAGCCATGTTAATCCTGTCATTTTTTGCAATTGCACTTTTTTATATTTAAACAAGGTATTTCTTACCTTCCTTGTCCTCGAGCTGCTTCTTGGCAAGCCTGAGCTCTTGCTCGGACTGCTCGAGGTTCTGCTTTAGCACGTCCACCTCCGCAGTCAGTGCGGCGGACGCCAGCAGAGAAGCCTGCATACGCATACTGACTCCTTTCTGTTAGACTCCTGCGAATTTTATTTGATCCTCTATTCGGCTTTTCTTCCCGAACGCCAAACAGAGCATCAGGGGCTACTGTATATGCGGTAATATTTTTACACATTCTTTACTTACCTCAAAGCCTGTTAAAAGGCTGACACAAGCTTCAATCAGTCCGCTCTTGGCGGACTGAACCTTCTGGACCACCGCACTCATAATGGTGCGGTGCCCCTCGTCGATGGAGGCGCCCTTAAGCACCTCCAACAGATTGTCCGGCGCCTCCGGTTGGACGGGGGTCACCGGCTCGGTGGGGTTGCTCCTCCTGGAAGGAGGTCGCCCGCTGGACTCTGGAACCTTTGAAGGTTCCGGAGCAGTGTCCGGCCTAGGGCCGGACTTGGAGCCCTGGGGTGATCTATCCCCTTTACTCCTGGAGTCCGGGAGGTCGCCTTGCGGCTCCTCCAGGACCACCCTCTCCTGGCTTGGAACCTGTTGGGACGCCACTTCGGCATCGTCCGCAGTGCGGGGGGAGGTAGCGGGCGGAAGTGAATTCACGTCCGACGAATCCAGGGAGCCGCTCGATGACTCATCGAGCCCGGCCTTGGGCGGACTGCATAGACATATTCGACATAAGGGAAAGATGTGCAATAAAGGAACACTACGAGTTACCCTGGTGTCCGAACACTTATGATCTTGTCGGGCGCCTGGCCCTGTGCGGCCACTCCTCTTCGTCGTCGTCGGCGTCGGCGGAGTAGTCCGAAGGAAGGGTCTTCCCCTTCTTGGACCCTTCGGCTTCCCCGGTCGGGGCGGCCTTCCTCTTCTTTCCTCCCTCCGCTGGGGGGGAGAGTTTTCTTCTTCCTCCTCCTCGTTTTCACGGGAGGAGTGCGTCTTGGAGTCGTCGGATGATGAATCCGACACCTCCAGGCGCCAGGCACTCTTTCGAGTCCCTGTGGCCGTCTTCCCGGCCTTCTTCTCCGGCACCACATAAGGTGCCGGAACCAGCAGCTTCACCAAGCAAGCATCGGCTGGGTCTTCGGGCAAAGGAGCCGGACAGTCGATCTGTCCGGACTTTGCCTGCCAATCCTGTCAAAGGTAAGGGAGCTTAGATCCCGCATAGAGTCAAACTATGATAAACTAATACCCTGTAAAAGGTGCAAATGGCTTACCGCACCAGCATGACGCTGCGTGCTGAATCCGCGATCCTCGGAAGCAGACGCGGGAGCCTCGGCGCCCTTGAAAAGCACCTTCCAGGCATCTTTGTAAGTCGTGTCAAAGAGCATGTTCAGAGTTCGGTGTTGTGCTGAGTCGAACTCCCATAGATTGAAGGCCCGTCGTTGACACGGGAGGATTCGGCGGATGAGCATAACCTGGACTACGTTGACAAGCTTGAGTTGTTTGTTCACCAGGGTTTGGATGCATTTCTGCAGTCCGGTCACCTCTTCTTTGCTGCCCCACGACAGGCCCGTCTCTTTCCAGGACGTGAGCCGCGTAGAGGGTCCGGACCGGAACTCGGGGGCTGCAACCCACTCAGGGTCGCGCAACTCGGTGATGTAAAACCACCCCGATTGCCACCCCTTCAGGGTATCCACAAAGGAGCCCTCGAGCCATAGAACATTGGGCATCTTGCCCGCCATGGCGCCTCCGCACTCCGCCTGGTTGGCGCGCACCACCTTCGGCTTGACATTGAAAGTCTTGAGCCATAGGCCGAAATGGGGGCGGATGCAGAGGAAAGCCTCGCACACGACGATAAACGCCGAGATGTTGATGATGAAGTTCGGGGCCAGATCGTGGAAATCCAGGCCGTAGTAGAACATGAGTCCCCGGACAAATGGGTGGAGACGAAAGCCCAGTCCGCAGAGGAAGTGGGGAAGGAACACTACCCTCTCATGGGGCCTTGGGGTGGGGAGGAGCTGCCCCTCTTTGGGAAGCCGGTGCGCGATGTCGTTAGACAAGTATCCGGCCTTCCTCAGTTTTTTGATGTGCCCCTCCGTGACAGAGGAGACCATCCACTTGCCTCCCGCTCCAGACATGACTGGAGAAGGTCGAGGTGGGGAATGCGGGCTTGGGCGCTAGAGCTCGAGTGCGCAAAAGATGGATAGGCAAAGGAGGAAGAAGGCGTAGGTGAAAAGGTGGATCCTTATCCCCTTATATGGGCGGATGCGGCTATGCGTCCCCACCAGCCTGATAAAACTCACTTATCTCCCAAGCGTCGTAATCGATGGTGCGGTTGGGTTACCCACGTCCGTATTGATGAGAATCCCGTAAATAAAGGGTACACGATCTCTGCTTTGACAAGACGTGCCAAGGAAACTGCCTCGCGAAACGCGCTGAGGTGGGGGAGTAAAAACGATTCGAATAAATGCTTGGCCGTAGTGTGATGTAACGCTACGGAATACGTCAGCAGATTAGATGTGAGTAAATATTATTCTCTCTATGGCAATATGTGGAAACTTATTTTGCAGAGCCGGACACTATCCTTTGTGTTCAGAATCTTCTATGAAGTACTTGGAGGAGGAACCGTCTTGCAATGCCGAAGACAATCTGTGCGCCGGACTCGTCGTCATTAAAGCCTGGTTCAGGGGCTACTGAGGGAGTCCTGGATTAGGGGGTGTCCGGATAGCTGGACTATAACTTCAGCCGGACTCCTGGACTATGAAGATACAAGATTGAAGACTTCGTCACGTGTCCGGAAGGGACTTTCCTTGGTGTGGAAGGCAAGCTTGGCGATACGGATATGTAGATCTCCTACCATTGTAACCGACTCGATGTAACCCTAACCCTCTCCGGTGTCTATATAAACCGGAGGGTTTTAGTCCGTAGGACGAACGACAGAACAACAATCATACCATAGGCTAGCTTCTAGGGTTTAGCCTCTCTGATCTCGTGGTAGATCTACTCTTGTACTACTCATATCATCAATATTAATCAAGCAGGATGTAGGGTTTTACCTCCATCAAGAGGGCCCGAACCTGGGTAAAACATCGTGTCCCTCGTCTCCTGTTACCATCCGCCTAGACGCACAGTTTGGGACCCCCTACCCGAGATCCGCCGGTTTTGACACCGACACCAACCCTCTGGCCTGAGGGTGTCGATGTCCTGACTGGCGAAGGAGGAAGAAGGGTCGAGACCACCTGCCCCAGACCCCCACCCATCACCACTGGAGAAGCGGCCGTTGTAGCCGCCACCGTAGGAGAAGGAGCCGGGTCCACCTGACCCAGACGGCCTCCCCCACGGTCGGCCATCGTCGGCATCACCGGTGTCTCCGGCGCCAGGATAGGTGGAGAAGAGGCCGAGGTCACCTACCCCGGACTCCCCCTCCCAGGCACAACCTCCTAAGAAGACGTCATCTCCCGGCCCGAGACCACTGGGGTAGTGGGGGAAAGCGAAACCACCTAAGGCTCCATCTCCCCAACCCCCCCCCCCCCAAGGTTGTCGCCGAGTGCGTCCCCATCAAGCCTTCCACCACAGGACCAACCACAGCATCAAACTCCAACACCGGAAGCGTGCACTCAAAACCATCATCAGATTCCACCCGGTCGCTACAAAGTCTGGGAGGGGCAGACGCTCGCTCAAAGGACCCAAACCGCAACGTACTCATCGGCATTGACGGAGCTGGGGTTGGCTCTACCCCGGGTCCATCCCCGGGCAACTGAGCAACAGGACCCGATCCATTGGACCTCTCTCGTCCAGCCTCATCAGTCGGGTCCCCACTAGCACCCGCATTGCCATCACCCTCATGCATATCCACATCAGTCCCATTAACCGCGTCGGCAAACAGCTCAGTATCCTCAAACTCAATCTCAAGAGGAAACACCTCTCCCCTATAATTCCAGTTGGCCACATCCGGAACGAACTCGATGTCCAGAACACTCGCTAGGAGTCGGGCCACCCCATGGGCGCGGGTGAATGCCATATCCACTTTCTCAGTTTTTCCAACCATTATACCCAGACTAGCCACAACTCGAGCATCTGTCAAAGTCTCAGAGGGAGCCCCTGAAAACCGCAGCCACACCTGAGTGAGCGGCTTTCCCTTAGGCTCCACCTTCTTCCACTCGTAAAATTTCAGAATGCATTTAGTACCAGGGACCTTTGTAGGATCGGAAGTATGTCTAGAGGGGGGTGATTAGACTACTTGACCAAATAAAAACTTAACCTTTTCCCAATTTTAGTTCTTGGCAGATTTTAGCAACTTTAGGACAAGTCAAGCAATCATCACACAATTCAAGCAAGCATGCAAAGAGTATATAGGCAGCGGAAAGTAAAGCATGCAACTTGCAAGAATGTAAAGGGAAGGGTTTGGAGAATTCAAACGCTATTGGAGACACGGATGTTTTTCCCGTGGTTCGGATAGGTGGTGCTATCCTACATCCACGTTAGTGGAGACTTCAACCCACGAAGGGTAACGGTTGCGCGAGTCCACGGAGGGCTCCACCCACGAAGGGTCCACGAAGTAGCAACCTTGTCTATCCCACCATGGCCATCGCCCACGAAGGACTTGCCCCACTAGCGGTAGATCTTCACGAAGTAGGCGATCTCCTTGCCCTTACAAACTCCTTGGTTCAACTCCACAATCTTGTCGGAGGCTCCCAAGTGACACCTAGCCAATCTAGGAGACACCACTCTCCAAGAAGTAACAAATGGTGTGTTGATGATGAACTCCTTGCTCTTGTGCTTCAAATGATAGTCTCCCCAACACTCAACTCTCTCTCTCACAGGATTTGGATTTGGTGGAAAGAAGATTTGAGTGGAAAGCAACTTGGGGAAGGCTAGAGATCAAGATTCATATGGTAGGAATGGAGTATCTTGGTCTCAACACATGAGTAGGTGGTTCTCTCTCAGAACATATGAGTTGGAAGTGTAGATGTGTTCTGATGGCTCTCTCCACGAATGAAGAGGAGGTGGAGGGGTATATATAGCCTCCACTTAAAATCCAACCGTTACACACAATTTACCAATCTCAGTGGGACCGAATCAACAAACTCGGTCGGACCGAAAAGGTAAACCTAGTGACCGTTAGAGTTTTTCGGTGGGACTGACATGCATCTCGGTAGGACCGATATGGTTAGGGTTTGGGCATAACGTAATCTCGGTGAGACCGATTACACAAACTCGGTGAGACCGATTTGGTAATTAGCTAACCAGAGAGTTGGTCAGGCAAACTCGGTGGGACCGATTTGCTCTTTCGGTGAGACCGAAAAGTTACAAAAGGGAAACAGAGAGTTTGCATTGCAATCTCGGTGGGACCGATCCGCTCATTCGGTGAGACCAAAAAGTTCCGAAAAGGAAACAGAGAGATTGCAATCCCATCTCGATGAGACCGAGATCCCTATCGATGAAACCGATTTGCTAGGGTTTTGCCAGTGGCTTATGACATATGAAGACTCGGTGGCGCCGGATAGACAGAATCGGTATTGCCGAGTTTGGCTTAGGGTTTAGGTCATATGTGGATATGGGAAAGTAGTTGAGGATTTTGGAGCATATCATTAAGCACATAAGGCAAAGAGCTCATTAAGCAACACCTCATCCCTCCTTGATAGTATTGGCTTTTCCTATGGACTCAATGTGATCTTGGATCACTAAAATGTAAAATGAAGAGTCTTGAGCTTTTGAGCTTGAGCCAATCCTTTGTCCTTAGTATTTTGAGGGTTCCACTTTCACCATTCATGCCATGCCAATCATTGAGCTTTCCTGAAATAGTTATCTTGGAATATCATTAGCTCAATGAGCTATATGTAGTTATGAATTACCAAAACCACCTAGGGATAGTTGCACTTCCAATCTCCCCCTTTTTGGTAATTGATGACAACATATAGATCAAAGCTTCGACAAATGATAATAAGAATGAATTACATCGTCGCTTTGAGAAGTATGTGATAAGTAAGAGCTCCCCCTAAATTTGTGCATATTTAAAATTTGCTTTGGACTGCAAATGCACAAGAAGTTAGAATTATGGGTTACTCTTCCATGTCACATACATCTTGGTGGAGCGCTCAAAATGATTAATAATGAAATACATGCACTCATCACCAAGGCAAAGTGAATGCTCACATAAGATAGATAAGATATAGATAAGATATATCAAGCATGCATAAGTGTAGCTTATGATCAAACACATGATCATCAATGTCTCACAAGCATATCAAAGTATCTCAACCAAAAAGCAAACAATGTTTTAAGGACCCCCAAATAAAAGCAAGAGAGAATAAAAGCAACACTCTCTCTCGAAGCCTATGATCTATAAATTTTTCTCCCCCTTTGGCAACAAGTTACCAAAAAGTTCCTAGAAAATGCATAGTGCTAGATCGACACTCAGGCTTGATCTTCAGGTGGTGGTGGAGTCTGGATCACTCCAAGGACGAAGGCTTCCGTAGATGCTGTTGGAGTTGGAGCTGAAGTGCATGCTGGAGCAGGTTGGGTTGGTGCTGCGGCTGGTGCTGAGGCGGTTGCTCTTGTGTCAGGAACTGGCACTGCAGACGACCTTGGACCTCGTGGCACTCTGGCAAATGCATCTGTGGTTGTCTTCCCTCTCCTCTCCTGCATGTCATCTTAGAGTTGCTCCACTGCAGTCTGAATCTCTGTCACCTTGATATCCAAGTCATAGAACTTCTGTTCTACGATTCTCTCTAAGCTTGCCTGGTTCTGAGTTAGGTTGGCCAAACCTTTCTCAATCCGCGGGGTGGATGCAATCAGGTAACTAAGCTGCTCTTGCTTGGTTTTCAAGAAGTATTCAGATGCCTCCTCTTGAGTTGGCATCCTTGCAGCTTTCTCCTTCCTTGCCTTCTCCTTCTGTGCTTGTGCATGGGCTGAAGATGGTTCATCTTTGCTCATCACAACCTCATTGTCTTCAAAATCAGGATGAATAGGTAGATGTTCCTTATCCAAAAGATATATGTCAGTGCCCATCTTGGAGTTGATCAGTTCCTGGATCTGAGGGGCATATTCACAACTCCTCTTCTGGTCTGCTGCAGTCCTCTTGATTGTTTCTATCATAAGGCTCATGACTTTGAACTTCTGAGGCACATCAAAGATATGAAGCAAATTGATTGCATGGCCTCTGATCATCTTGTGATCACCTGACTTGGGCAACAGAGTGTGCCTTAAGATCCAATTGATGGTTGGCAATCCTGACAGAAGATAGTGTACAGATCCATACTTGAAAGTTTCAAGTGCCTTGTCAAGGATCTCTTTGTACATGTTGATCATGGAGTTATGGTCCATCTTCTTCTTGGAATAGACATCCAAGTCATCTTCATTTTCCTCTGGGGCATTGATCAACTTTGCCCATTCCTCAACAGTTGAGTGGTACCTTGTACCTTCAGACATCCATGTGATCCTTCCATCTGGGTAAAAGTGTGATGTGGAGTAGAACTACATGATAAGTTCCTCATTCCACTTTGTGAGCTTTTGCCCAACAAAGTCTGCTACTCCACACGCCTTAAAGCTGTCCTGCAGTCCAGGGTAGTGCTCTTCGTTGTCCTTGATGTATTGCCAATCGACCCATCTCATGTCACATACAATGGGCTTCTTGTGTAACAAGACTGTCTCATACAAGTACTGTTGTTCCTTAGTATGGAACATGTAGTCTACAGCAGTCCTTCTCCTGGTAGCATAGGGATCCTCTGCTCTCCATTTTCTCAATCCAGAGTCTCTCCTGATTTTCATATCCTCAGCCACAGGATGAGCATCATTGTGGTCTGGGATCTTGGGCTTCAACTTTCTCAGCACTTGGCCTTCCTCTTCTTCTGCAGGTTCAGGCACTGGGGCCTTGTTTTTCTCAGCAGCTGGGATGCTCCTAGTATTCCTCTTTGGTTTTGGCTTTGGAGCTGGCTTGGCCTTGGAAGCAGACTTGGGGGCTTCCTTTGGCTTAGATGCAGCTGCTCCTGATCTAATGGCATCACCCATCAGCTTCGGTGCCTTAGGTGCTGGTGCAGCACCTTCCTCTTCTTCTTCTTCTTCTTCTTCATCAAAAGAATGATGTTCAAATTCAGCCATGGGATCTACTTTCTTGCACCATCTGCCTCTTTTCCTTTCTTTCTTTGTTTCAGCTGCAACTGGCTCTTTGGGTGCAGGCTTCTCAGGAATCTTTGTTGAGGCTCTGGCCTTTGGCATGGGCTGCCTGCCTGCTGGCCTTTTGACCTTTAAGCTTGGCTTGATGGCTGCAGCTGAGCCATATTCTTTCTTCAGCACAACTCTCTTGGAAGTTGCCTCTTCCTCTGCCACATAATCTTCATCCTCTGAGTCTGAAGTTCTCTTCTTTCTCTGTCTTGTGGCAGCTTTTGGCAGATTGCTAGGGGTGCTCCTATTGCCATCATCTGAGGAACTGGAGGGACTAGTGCCCTCACTCATGTGCACAAGCTACTCTGACTGATTCTGACTATCACTTTGATCTGACATGATGAACAAGCTGACTGCTGACTGCTGACCCCTGTGAATAGTTTATAGATGAGGTAGAGTGGATGAGCATCACAAAATGCAGAGATTTTTGCAAAAAGAATGATTCAAAAAACTTAGTTTTAGTTTCCCACAAAAAGCATCTCGGATCTACCGATGTTTAAACTCGGTGATACCGAAGCAGTTTTTGGAACCTAAACTAGTGAACTCGGTCAGACCGAGTCACAGTTCGGTGGCACCGAGACTGCTAGGGTTTCACAAAGTTCAAAAATCGGTCACACCGATTAGTTACACTCGGTCAGACCGAGTTTCACTTGTGCAATGGCATAGGCCAAATCGGTGGGACCGAGTTTTTCAACTCGGTGGGTCCGAGATGGTTTCGGCGGAAACCTAACCCTAAAATTTTCGAATCAAAACTAATCTACGAGTCCTTTGACTAGATAGAAGTTTATCAAACGTGCCAAGAATCATTATGATCACAATGTGCTAGGAATCGGATTGGGGAATAGCACAAAGATCGATTCCGTACCCTAGTTCGGCGGAGACTCGCTACGGCGGCAACGGCGGGGTTGATTCCCGTTGACGGCGACGGAGACCAGCGACTGGAGGCTGCTGGCGGTGAGGAGATGATCCGGAGACCACGTCGGCAGAGCGAGCTATGGCGCGGGCGAAGAGGTTCGGAGAAATTTCCAAAATTTTGCCCGTGTCTATATATAGCCCGACCCTGTCGGTGTGACCGAGTGGAACAACTCGGTGGCACCGAGATGCAAAACTGTGTACAGTTATTGCAACTTGGTGTGACCGAATAGTTCAAATCGGTTGCACCGAGATTAAAAACTTAGATCAACTTGATGATCTCGGTAGGACCGAAAGTAGGGTATCGGTCAGACCGAAAATCACAAAGAGGTTTTGGAAGTTTAAGTCTATGATGAATTGGGGACTCTGAGTGCTCCTCACACAGAGTGGTTCGAATCTGACTTGATCAATTTTGTGATGTAGCATGAATAGAGTTTGAGACGAGAAAAGCATAGATAGCTAGAGGGGGTTCTTAGGCATTCTTGTCCATCCACTTGGCAAAAGAACAATAAAACCAAACAATCAAAACAACAAGTGGATGTCCTCGAATGAGTAAAATATGCAACCAACATGCTCACACAATAAAATGGCAATTGAAATATGTGACAAAACATGCACAGCCAATTCTAGCATCTATCAAGCAATTGGCGATGACTAGGTCATCTATATATGAGTATATTGACTTAGGAGTCAAATGAGAACATTTGATCATAGGTCATACTCATCGTTTAAGCTCAAGTGGGGTTACCACTTTTACATAAAGCATTGTTGTGTTCACATCATTAGAGTCGCTTTAGCTCAAGTCTTAGAGTAAAGCTCCCCCTAGATGTGATATCCCCCCGAAGAGGGATGAACTAACCTTGGGTTTTGTCGATGATGACTTCATGTAGATGTTGAAGATGTGGATGCTCAATGTTGATGTAGATCACTTGGAGCTATCCTTTTGAGTGAATTGCACTTTCAATACCTACATGGGTTAGTCCCACAAGGAACAAGCAAGTATATCCATAGACATAGAGTGATGCACATACAAGATGATGTCTATGAAAGCTTTTAGGTTACCTTGTCCCTTGACTTACCAACAAGAGGGTTTGTGACTCCTTGAACTAGTGCAAGATGTGGAAGATGATTACACTTGTTCTTGCCAAAATGATAAGAGTGAAGTTTGTTGGCGGAGTCACCCTCAAGAACTCTCTAGTTCTTCTTCTTTTGGATCCACACCATCTTGATGGGAATCCTTGGAGTTGTAATCATACTTGATGAAGTGGAACTTGAAGTAGTCTTGGGAATCCACTTGACTAAGGTCTTAGGAGCTTCTTCAAATGCATCTATTTCCTCTTGAAGCTTGTCCTTGCCTTTTTGCTTGTAGTCTTGTGGTGGAAGATCATCTTGAGTTTGTGTCCCCTTGAAAGAGTTGGGTCATACTTCTCTTGTTGAGGAACAAACTTTGTCTTGGGGTATTGATCTTCTTCCCACTCAACTCCATTGGCATTGAACTTTCGTTCAAAACCAACACCTTGATTCTTCCGGTGCCTTCCTTGCTTGCGTACAATCTCCTCGAATTGCTTACTTCCGGCAAGGCTTTTGTACACTCCTTTCTCTATGATTTCCTTCAATATGCTATTTTCTTGCTTAAGTGTAACTTGGCTAAGAGAATCATTAGTGGAATCAAGAGAACTACTAGAAGCAACAATATTGGATTTAACATGATCATTGTTACTACTAGAAGAAGAATCTTTCTTGTTCTTGCTACTAGACTTGACTTGAGGCATGTAAGTGGATAAGAGTAAATGTTTGGCAATGTAAGAAGAACTTTTCTTGCGGACATCATCATTGATTGCCTTTAAAAGCTCATGCTCTTGATCAAGATTGAGCTTTTCAAAGCGTAACTTCTCATGAGCCCTTAAAAGTTCTCGATGATCTTCGAAGATAGCTTCATGAGCTAACTTAAGAGTGTTTAGTTCTTTAGTTAGAGCCTCAATTTTCTCCTTATCATTGTCATTCGTTTTAGCATGATTAATTGACGTTTCATCATAGGATTCATCACTAGAGTTGTCAACAAGTAAATCATCATCGCCTAACAAGTCATCATCATCACTATTAAAATCTACATACTCAGGATGAGTTACCTTAGGACCTTTGGCCATGAAACATCTTCCAATTCCTTCATTTGGTGAATCAAATATGTCGTAGGAGTTGGTTGACACAAGTGCTAGACCGGCAACACCTTCATCTTGAGTATATTCGGAGTCGGAGTGATAACTTCTCTCGGAGTGGTTGTCGGAGTCGAAGCCGGATACCCATTCACGAACATGAGCTTGATGTCTTCGTTTTGTGTAGCTCCTTGATGATTTTTCCTTCCTTTCCGAATCCTTGCTTCTCCATGAGTATCTTCGTTCATAACGATCATCTCTACTCCTTCTCTCTCGTGATGGTGATTCCTCTCTTTTGCTTCTTCTTTTTGGAGAATCTTCTCTTCTTTTGTAGGGAGCCGTACACTCATTGGAATAGTGTCCGGGTCTTCCACAATTGTAGCAGTTTCGCTCTCGACTAGAAGATCTTTTGTCATTGTAGGACCTTGACTTGGAGCTTCTATCTTTGCTTCTACTCTTGTAGAACTTGTTGAAGTTCTTCACCATTAAGCTCAGTTCTTCATTGAAGTTTTGTTTCTCACTTGATGATGTGGGGGCTTCACATGAATCTTTGTAAGCACCACTTGATTTGTTGTGAAGTTCCTCTTTATCCTTGAGTGACATCTCATGAGCAACAATTCTTCCAATGACTTCCGTTGGCTTGAGATCTTTGTAATTGGGCATCATTTGGATCAATGTGCACACGGTATCATATTTTCCATCCAAGGCTCTTAGGATCTTCTTGATGATGAATCTGTCGGTCATCTCTTCACTCCCTAAGCCGGCAATCTCATTTGTGATGAGAGCAAGCCTAGAGTACATTTCAGCGACACCTTCACCATCCTTCATTTTGAACTTGTCAAGTTGACTTTGAAGCACATCCAATTTGGATTCCTTGACGAAGTCGGTACCCTCGTGCATATCAATCAAAGTATCCCAAATTTCCTTTGCATTTTCAAGATGGCTGATTTTGTTGAATTCTTCGGGGCACAATCCGTTGAAGAGAATATCACAAGCTTGAGCGTTCTATTGTAGCATCTTCAACTCATCCGCGGTAGCTTCACGGTTTGGTTCTTTCCCGTCGAAGAAGTCACCTTGCAAGCCAACACACACAATAGCCCAAACGGCTGGGTTATGTCCAAGAATATGCATTTTCATTTTATGCTTCCAACTAGCAAAGATAGTACCATCAAAGTAAGGACCTCTACGGTGATAATTTCCCTCACTAGACGCCATACACTCCTAGGTTGTGAAACCAAGGCTATGACCACCAAAAGCTATGGAAATCAAAGCAAATGGAGACCAAAGCTCTGATACCACTTGTAGGATCGGAAGTATGTCTAGAGGATGGTGATTAGACTACTTGACCAAATAAAAACTTAACCTTTTCCCAATTTTAGTTCTTGGCAGATTTTAGCAAATTTAGGACAAGTCAAGCAATCATCACACAATTCAAGCAAGCATGCAAAGAGTATATAGGCAGCGGAAAGTAAAGCATGCAACTTGCAAGAATGTAAAGGGAAGGGTTTGGAGAATTCAAACGCTATTGGAGACACGGATGTTTTTCCCGTGGTTCGGATAGGTGGTGCTATCCTACATCCACGTTAGTGGAGACTTCAACCCACGAAGGGTAACGGTTGCGCGAGTCCACGGAGGGCTCCACCCACGAAGGGTCCACGAAGTAGCAACCTTGTCTATCCCACCATGGCCATCGCCCACGAAGGACTTGCCTCACTAGCGGTAGATCTTCACGAAGTAGGCGATCTCCTTGCCCTTACAAACTCCTTGGTTCAACTCCACAATCTTGTCAGAGGCTCCCAAGTGACACCTAGCCAATCTAGGAGACACCACTCTCCAAGAAGTAACAAATGGTGTGTTGATGATGAACTCCTTGCTCTTGTGCTTCAAATGATAGTCTCCCCAACACTCAACTCTCTCTCACAGGATTTGGATTTGGTGGAAAGAAGATTTGAGTGGAAAGCAACTTGGGGAAGGCTAGAGATCAAGATTCATATGGTAGGAATGGAATATCTTGGTCTCAACACATGAGTAGGTGGTTCTCTCTCAGAACATATGAGTTGGAAGTGTAGATGTGTTCTGATGGCTCTCTCCACGAATGAAGAGGAGGTGGAGGGGTATATATAGCCTCCACTTAAAATCCAACCGTTACACACAATTTACCAATCTCGGTGGGACCGAATCAACAAACTCGGTCGGACCGAAAAGGTAAACCTAGTGACCGTTAGAGTTTTTCGGTGGGACTGACATGCATCTCGGTAGGACCGATATGGTTAGGGTTTGGGCATAACGTAATCTCGGTGAGACCGATTACACAAACTCGGTGAGACCGATTTGGTAATTAGCTAACCAGAGAGTTGGTCAGGCAAACTCGGTGGGACCGATTTGCTCTTCCGGTGAGACCGAAAAGTTACAAAAGGGAAACAGAGAGTTTGCATTGCAATCTCGGTGGGACCGATCCTCTCATTCGGTGAGACCGAAAAGTTACGAAAAGGAAACAGAGAGATTGCAATCCCATCTCGGTGAGACCGAGATCTCTATCGGTGAAACCGATTTGCTAGGGTTTTGCCAGTGGCTTATGACATATGAAGACTCAGTGGCGCCGGATAGACAGAATCAGTATTGCCAAGTTTGGCTTAGGGTTTAGGTCATATGTGGATATGGGAAAGTAGTTTAGGATTTTGGAGCATATCATTAAGCACATAAGGCAAAGAGCTCATTAAGCAACACCTCATCCCTCCTTGATAGTATTGGCTTTTCCTATGGACTCAATGTGATCTTGGATCACTAAAATGTAAAATGAAGAGTCTTGAGCTTTTGAGCTTGAGCCAATCCTTTGTCCTTAGTATTTTGAGGGTTCCACTTTCACCATTCATGCCATGCCAATCATTGAGCTTTCCTGAAATAGTTATCTTGGAATATCATTAGCTCAATGAGTTATATGTTGTTATGAGTTACCAAAACCACCTAGGGATAGTTGCACTTTCAATCTCCCCCTTTTTGGTAATTGATGACAACATATAGATCAAAGCTTCGACAAATGATAATAAGAATGAATTACATCGTCGCTTTGAGAAGTATGTGATAAGTAAGAGCTCCCCCTAAATTTGTGCATATTTAAAATTTGCTTTGGACTGCAAATGCACAAGAAGTTAGAATTATGGGTTACTCTTCCATGTCACATACATCTTGGTGGAGCGCTCAAAATGATTAATAATGAAATACATGCACTCATCACCAAGGCAAAGTGAATGATCACATAAGATAGATAAGATATAGATAAGATATATCAAGCATGCATAAGTGTAGCTTATGATCAAACACATGATCATCAATGTCTCACAAGCATATCAAAGTATCTCAACGAAAAGCAAACAATATTTTAAGGACCACCAAATAAAAGCAAGAGAGAATAAAAGCAACACTCTCTCTCGAAGCCTATGATCTATACATTTTTCTCCCCCTTTGGCAACAAGTTACCAAAAAGTTCCTAGAAAATGCATAGTGCTAGATCGACACTCAGGCTTGATCTTCAGGTGGTGGTGGAGTCTGGATCACTCCAAGGACGAAGGCTTCCATAGATGCTGTTGGAGTTGGAGCTGAAGTGGATGCTGGAGCAGGTTGGGTTGGTGTTGCGGCTGGTGCTGAGGTGGTTGCTCTTGTGTTAGGAACTGGCACTGCAGACGACCTTGGACCTCGTGGCACTCTGGCAAATGCATCTGTGGTTGTCTTCCCTCTCCTCTCCTGCATGTCATCTTGGAGTTGCTCCACTGCAGTCTGAATCTCTGTCACCTTGATATCCAAGTCATAGAACTTCTGTTCGACGATTCTCTCTAAGCTTGCCTGGTTCTGAGTTAGGTTGGTCAAACCTTTCTCAATCCGCAGGGTGGATGCAATCAGGTAACTAAGCTGCTCTTGCTTGGTTTTCAAGAAGTATTCAGATGCCTCCTCTTGAGTTGGCATCCTTGCAGCTTTCTCCTTACTTGCCTTCTCCTTCTGTGCTTGTGCATGGGCTTGAGATGGTTCATCTTTGCTCATCACAACCTCATTGTCTTCAAAATCAGGATGAATAGGCAGATGTTCCTTATCCAAAAGATATATGCCAGTGCCCATCTTGGAGTTGATCAGTTCCTGGATCTGAGGGGCATATCCACAACTCCTCTTCTGGTCTGCTGCAGTCCTCTTGATTGTTTCTATCATAAGGCTCATGACTTTGAACTTCTGAGGCACATCAAAGATATGAAGCAAATTGATTGCATGGCCTCTGATCATCTTGTGATCACCTGACTTGGGCAACAGAGTGTGCCTTAAGATCCAATTGATGGTTGGCAATCCTGACAGAAGATAGTGTACAGATCCATACTTGAAAGTTTCAAGTGCCTTGTCAGGGATCTCTTTGTACATGTTGATCATGGAGTTGTGGTCCATCTTCTTCTTGGAATAGACATCCAAGTCATCTTCATTTTCCTCTGGGGCATTGATCAACTTTGCCCATTCCTCAACAGTTGAGTGGTACCTTGTACCTTCAGACATCCATGTGATCCTTCCATCTAGGTAAAAGTGTGATGTGGAGTAGAACTACATGATAAGTTCCTCATTCCACTTTGTGAGCTTTTGCCCAACAAAGTCTACTACTCCACACGCCTTAAAGTTGTCCTGCACTCCAGGGTGGTGCTCTTCGTTGTCCTTGATGTATTGCCAGTCGACCCATCTCATGTCACATACAATGGGCTTCTTGTGTAACAAGACTGTCTCATAGAAGTCCTGTTGTTCCTTAGTATGGAACCTGTAGTCTACAGCAGTCCTTCTCCTGGTAGCATAGGGATCCTCTGCTCTCCATTTTCTCAATCCAGAGTCTCTCCTGATTTTCATATCCTCAGCCACAGGATGAGCATCATTGTGGTCTGGGATCTTGGGCTTCAACTTTCTCAGCACTTGGCCTTCCTCTTCTTCTGCAGGTTCAGGCACTGGGGCCTTGTTTTTCTCAGCAGCTGGGATGCTCCTAGTATTCCCCTTTGGTTTTGGCTTTGGAGCTGGCTTGGCCTTGGAAGCAGACTTGGGGGCTTCCTTTGGCTTAGATGCAGCTGCTCCTGATCTAATGGCATCACCCATCAGCTTGGGTGCCTTACGTGCTGGTGCAGCACGTTCCTCTTCTTCTTCTTCTTCTTCATCAGAAGAATGCTGTTCAAATTTAGCCATGGGATCTACTTTCTTGCACCATCTGCCTCTTTTCCTTTCTTTCTTTGTTTCAGCTGCAACTGGCTCTTTGGGTGCAGGCTTCTTAGGAATCTTTGTTGAGGCTCTGGCCTTTGGCATGGGCTGCCTGCCTGCTGGCCTTTTGACCTTTAAGCTTGGCTTGATGGCTGCAGCTGAGCCATATTCTTTCTTCAGCACAACTCTCTTGGAAGTTGCCTCTTCCTCTGCCACATAATCTTCATCCTCTGAGTCTGAAGTTCTCTTCTTTCTCTGTCTTGTGGCAGCTTTTGGCAGATTGCTAGGGGTGCTCCTGATGCCATCATCTGAGGAACTGGAGGGACTAGTGCCCTCACTCATGTGCACAAGCTGCTCTGACTGATTCTGACTATCACTTTGATCTGACATGATGAACAAGCTGACTGCTGACTGCTGACCCCTGTGAATAGTTTATAGATGAGGTAGAGTGGATGAGCATCACAAAATGCAGAGATTTTTGCAAAAAGAATGATTCAAAAACTTAGTTTTAGTTTCCCACAAAAAGCATCTCGGATCTACCGATGTTTAAACCCGGTGATACCGAAGCAGTTTTTGGAACCTAAACTAGTGAACTCGGTCAGACCGGGTCACAGTTCGGTGGCACCGAGACTGCTAGGGTTTCACAAAGTTCAAAAATCGGTCAGACCGAGTTTCACTTGTGCAATGGCATAGGCCAAATCGGTGGGACCGAGTTTTTCAACTCGGTGGGTCCGAGATGGTTTCGGCGGAAACCTAACCCTAAAATTTTCGAATCAAAACTAATCTACGAGTTCTTTGACTGGATAGAAGTTTACCAAACGTGGCAAGAATCATTATGATCACAATGTGCTAGGAATCGGATTGGGGAATACCACAAAGATCGATTCCGTACCCTAGTTCGGCGAAGACTCGCTACGGCGGCAACGGCGGGGTTGATTCCCGTTGACGGCGACGGAGACCAGCGACTGGAGGCTGCTGGCGGCGAGGAGACGATCCGGAGACCACGTTGGCAGAGCGAGCTATGGCGCGGGCGAAGAGGTTCGGAGAAATTTCCAAAATTTTGCCCGTGTCTATATATAGCCCGACCCTGTCGGTGTGACCGAGTGGAACAACTCGGTGGCACTGAGATGCAAAACTGTGTACAGTTATTGCAACTCGGTGTGACCGAATGGTTCAAATCGGTTGCACCGAGATTAAAAACTTAGATCAACTTGATGATCTCGGTAGGAACGAAAGTAGGGTATCGGTCAGACCGAAAATCACAAAGAGGTTTTGGAAGTTTAAGTCTATGATGAATTGGGGACTCCGAGTGCTCCTCACACAAAGTGGTTCGAATCTGACTTGATCAATTTTGTGATGTAGCATGAATAGAGTTTGAGACGAGAAAAGCATAGATAGCTAGAGGGGGTTCTTAGGCATTCTTGTCCATCCACTTGGCAAAAGAACAATAAAACCAAACAATCAAAACAACAAGTGGATGTCCTCGAATGAGTAAAATATGCAACCAACATGCTCACACAATAAAATGGCAATTGAAATATGTGACAAAACATGCACAGCCAATTCTAGCATCTATCAAGCAATTGGCGATGACTAGGTCATCTATATATGAGTATATTGACTTAGGAGTCAAATGAGAACATTTGATCATAGGTCATACTCATTGTTTAAGCTCAAGTGGGGTTACCACTTTTACATAAAGCATTGTTGTGTTCACATCATTAGAGTCGCTTTAGCTCAAGTCTTAGAGTAAAGCTCCCCCTAGATGTGATATCCCCCCGAAGAGGGATGAACTAACCTTGGGTTTTGTCGATGATGACTTCATGTAGATGTTGAAGATGTGGATGCTCAATGTTGATGTAGATCACTTGGAGCTATCCTTTTGAGTGAATTGCACTTTCAATACCTACATGGGTTAGTCCCACAAGGAACAAGCAAGTATATCCATAGACATAGAGTGATGCACATACAAGATGATGTCTATGAAAGCTTTTAGGTTACCTTGTCCCTTGACTTACCAACAAGAGGGTTTGTGACTCCTTGAACTAGTGCAAGATGTGGAAGATGATTGCACTTGTTCTTGCCAAAATGATAAGACTGAAGTTTGTTGGCGGAGTCACCCTCAAGAACTCTCTAGTTCTTCTTCTTTTGGATCCACACCATCTTGATGGGAATCCTTGGAGTTGTAGTCATACTTGATGAAGTGGAACTTGAAGTAGTCTTGGGAATCCACTTGTCTAAGGTCTTAGGAGCTTCTTCAAATGCATCTATTTCCTCTTGAAGCTTGTCCTTGCCTTTTTGCTTGTAGTCTTGTGGTGGAAGATCATCTTGAGTTTGTGTCCCCTTGAAAGAAGTTGGGTCATACTTCTCTTGTTGAGGAACAAACTTTGTCTTGGGGTATTGATCTTCTTCCCACTCAACTCCATTGGCATTGAACTTTCGTTCAAAACCAACACCTTGATTCTTCCGGTGCCTTCCTTGCTTGCGTACAATCTCCTCGAATTGCTTACTTCCGGCAAGGCTTTTGTACACTCCTTTCTCTATGATTTCCTTCAATATGCTATTTTCTTGCTCAAGTGTAACTTGGCTAAGAGAATCATTAGTGGAATCAAGAGAACTACTAGAAGCAACAATATTGGATTTAACATGATCATTGTTACTACTAGAAGAAGAATCTTTCTTGTTCTTGGTACTAGACTTGACTTGAGGCATGTAAGTGGATAAGAGTAAACGTTTGGCAATGTAAGAAGAACTTTTCTTGCGGAGATCATCATTGATTGCCTTTAAAAGCTCATGCTCTTGCTCAAGATTGAGCTTTTCAAAGCGTAACTTCTCATGAGCCCTTAAAAGTTCTCGATGATCTTCGAAGATAGCTTCATGAGCTAACTTAAGAGTGTTTAGTTCTTTAGTTAGAGCCTCAATTTTCTCCTTATCATTGTCATTCGTTTTAGCATGATTAATTGACGTTTCATCATAGGATTCATCACTAGAGTTGTCAACAAGTAAATCATCATCGCCTAGTCATCATCATCACTATTAAAATCTACATACTCAGGATGAGTTACCTTAGGACCTTTGGCCATGAAACATCTTCCAATTCCTTCATTTGGTGAATCAAATATGTCGTAGGAGTTGGTTGACACAAGTGCTAGACCGGCAACACCTTCATCTTGAGTATATTCGGAGTTGGAGTGATAACTTCTCTCGGAGTGGTTGTCGGAGTCGGAGCCGGATACCCATTCACCAACATGAGCTTGATGTCTTCGTTTTGTGTAGCTCCTTGATGATTTTTCCTTCCTTTCCGAATCCTTGCTTCTCCGTGAGTATCTTCGTTCATAACGATCATCTCTACTCCTTCTCTCTCGTGATGGTGATTCCTCTCTTTTGCTTCTTCTTTTTGGAGAATCTTCTCTTCTTTTGTAGGGAGCCGTACACTCATTGGAATAGTGTCCGGGTCTTCCACAATTGTAGCAGTTTCGCTCTCGACTAGAAGATCTTTTGTCATTGTAGGACCTTGACTTGGAGCTTCTATCTTTGCTTCTACTCTTGTAGAACTTGTTGAAGTTCTTCACCATTAAGCTCAGTTCTTCATTGAAGTTTTCTTTCTCACTTGATGATGTGGGGGCTTCACATGAGGCTTTGTAAGCACCACTTGATTTGTTGTGAAGTTCCTCTTTATCCTTGAGTGACATCTCATGAGCAACAATTCTTCCAATGACTTCCGTTGGCTTGAGATCTTTGTAATTGGGCATCATTTGGATCAATGTGCACACGGTATCATATTTTCCATCCAAGGCTCTTAGGATCTTCTTGATGATGAATCTGTCGGTCATCTCTTCACTTCCTAAGCCGGCAATCTCATTTGTGATGACAGCAAGCCTAGAGTACATTTCAGCGATACCTTCACCATCCTTCATTTTGAACTTGTCAAGTTGACTTTGAAGCACATCCAATTTGGATTCCTTGACGAAGTCGGTACCCTCGTGCATATCAATCAAAGTATCCCAAATTTCCTTTGCATTCTCAAGACGGTTGATTTTGTTGAATTCTTCGGGGCACAATCCGTTGAAGAGAATATCACAAGCTTGAGCGTTCTATTGTAGCATCTTCAACTTATCCGCGGTAGCTTCACGGTTTGGTTCTTTCCCGTCGAAGAAGTCACCTTGCAAGCCAACACACACAATAGCCCAAACGGCTGGGTTATGTCCAAGAATATGCATTTTCATTTTATGCTTCCAACTAGCAAAGATAGTACCATCAAAGTAAGGACCTCTACGGTGATAATTTCCCTCACTAGATGCCATACTCTCCTAGGTTGTGAAACCAAGGCTATGACCACCAAAAGCAAATGGAAATCAAAGCACTTGTAGGATCGGAAGTATGTCTATAGGGGGGTGATTAGACTACTTGACCAAATAAAAACTTAACCTTTTCCCAATTTTAGTTCTTGGCAGATTTTAGCAACTTTAGGACAAGTCAAGCAATCATCACACAATTCAAGCAAGCATGCAAAGAGTATATAGGCAGCAGAAAGTAAAGCATGCAACTTGCAAGAATGTAAAGGGAAGGGTTTGGAGAATTCAAACGCTATTGGAGACACGGATGTTTTTCCCGTGGTTCGGATAGGTGGTGCTATCCTACATCCACGTTAGTGGAGACTTCAACCCACGAAGGGTAACGGTTGCGCGAGTCCACGGAGGGCTCCACCCACGAAGGGTCCACGAAGTAGCAACCTTGTCTATCCCACCATGGCCATCGCCCACGAAGGACTTGCCCCACTAGCGGTAGATCTTCACGAAGTAGGCGATCTCCTTGCCCTTACAAACTCCTTGGTTCAACTCCACAATCTTGTCGGAGGCTCCCAAGTGACACCTAGCCAATCTAGGAGACACCACTCTCCAAGAAGTAACAAATGGTGTGTTGATGATGAACTCCTTGCTCTTGTGCTTCAAATGATAGTCTCCCCAACACTCAACTCTCTCTCACAGGATTTGGATTTGGTGGAAAGAAGATTTGAGTGGAAAGCAACTTGGGGAAGGCTAGAGATCAAGATTCATATGGTAGGAATGGAGTATCTTGGTCTCAACACATGAGTAGGTGGTTCTCTCTCAGAACATATGAGTTGGAAGTGTAGATGTGTTCTGATGGCTCTCTCCACGAATGAAGAGGAGGTGGAGGGGTATATATAGCCTCCACTTAAAATCCAACCGTTACACACAATTTACCAATCTCGGTGGGACCGAATCAACAAACTCGGTCGGACCGAAAAGGTAAACCTAGTGACCGTTAGAGTTTTTCGGTGGGACTGACATGCATCTCGGTAGGACCGATATGGTTAGGGTTTGGGCATAACGTAATCTCGGTGAGACCGATTACACAAACTCGGTGAGACCGATTTGGTAATTAGCTAACCAGAGAGTTGGTCAGGCAAACTCGGTGGGACCGATTTGCTCTTTTGGTGAGACCGAAAAGTTACAAAAGGGAAACAGAGAGTTTGCATTGCAATCTCGGTGGGACCGAGCCGCTCTTTCGGTGAGACCGAAAAGTTACGAAAAGGAAACAGAGAGATTGCAATCCCATCTCGGTGAGACCGAGATCCCTATCGGTGAAACCGATTTGCTAGGGTTTTGGCAGTGGCTTATGACATATGAAGACTCGGTGGCGCCGGATAGAAAGAATCGGTATTACCGAGTTTGGCTTAGGGTTTAGGTCATATGTGGATATGGGAAAGTAGTTGAGGATTTTGGAGCATATCATTAAGCACATAAGGCAAAGAGCTCATTAAGCAACACCTCATCCCTCCTTGATAGTATTGGCTTTTCCTATGGACTCAATGTGATCTTGGATCACTAAAATGTAAAATGAAGAGTCTTGAGCTTTTGAGCTTGAGCCAATCCTTTGTCCTTAGTATTTTGAGGGTTCCACTTTCACCATTCGTGCCATGCCAATCATTGAGCTTTCCTGAAATAGTTATCTTGGAATATCATTAGCTCAATGAGCTATATGTTGTTATGAATTACCAAAACCACCTAGGGATAGTTGCACTTTCAACCTTGCACAACCCAAAACTCAGCAGCCTCTGCAAATCGTCCACCGTTGGGAAGTCAACCCTTAACACATTGTCCTCAATCTGGACAAGCTCTCACTGAAAATCACCTGGGGCCAGTTCTTGAAGTCTCTGCACAATCTGAGCCTCAGACACCATTCCCTGGGTAGCTTTCACAATTCTAGTAGTCAAGCTCTGTGTCTCTACCGGAATCTCTCTCGCAGCCGGGGACTCAAAGAACATGAGCTCAGCACAACATACTCCATACATCATGAGAGCTGGAGCCTGATCACGCAGAAGTGGGCAATCCCCCATGGCATGACCTGGCTTACCACATGAATCACATAGTTCCGCCACGCACTCAGCAATGAAGTGACCCTTCTCACCACATCGATAGCATAGCATCTTCTCCTTCTTACGCGCCCACTTGGACGCTCTCTCAGACTCTGACTTGTCACCTGCCTCAGCAGAAACACTAGTCGCAGGAACCTCCACGTTGGCCAATGTCGTCACTACCTCCATCGCCTGGCTAGGCAGTTCAGTCGACTGCACGGGATCGGCCGCCACATCAGAAGTCTGATGGTCTACAACGACCGGTGGCGGAGGTTGTCTGCGGTACCGACCACGACCACCGCCACGACCACCACGATACCCACGGTAGCCACCTCTCTGCCTGTAGTCCGGGCCAGAAGCTCCCTCGACAAAACCACCCGGAGGTCCAACAAATGGTCTCTCAACAGAACCATCACTCTGCCATGCATAACAACGTCCACCTCCCGTAGATGATGCACGGTGCTGGCCATCCCCATAAGCATCATAACCATCGTCCCCCACTGCCCCCGGGGCGGTTCATAAGACTCTCCAGCACCCGCGTTCAGCCTCGTCTGCGTTGGGCCCGAACGTTTTTGCGTCGGCCTCGCGACGTAGTGCGGCGGTGGCACAGCACGAGGCAGCGGCAGAGCAGCACCACGCCCCACAGCCACAGGTACCGGAGACCTCGGTGGAGGGGCGCCGCTCCCCACAGTAGCATTAGCCGGCGCGGGAGGCCGAAATCCACCACGCCCGACCGCCGGCGACACCCCGGCCGTCAGCGCAGGTCGCGGGCCGAGCGGAGCTCCCCCGTCCAACATTCCCCGGGCCCTGGAGCGGCGGCCGAGAACCAAGGCCAGAGCCACCCCGACCTGAGGCGGTAGTAGCGACCGGAGCTGGCGGGCGCATGCCGTTCGCTCCAGCACCACGACCCATGGCAGTGGGGTTTGCACCGGCCAGCGCTGGCGGCCGCGGCGCAGCCTACACTGCTCCCCCACGACCAGCCCCGGTCGCCGGCAGCGTTGGAGTGGCGCGACCGGTTCCCGGCAACGTAGCCGTCCCACCACGGCCAGCCTCGCCCGCGGCCGTTTTTCCTAGCGGTGCTGCAGAACCGCTGCCAGCCATAGGCAGGAAGGCGGGGATGCGCCGAGCTCTCCCAGCTCCACACACTCGGAACCCTGGGTTGCCGCGCCTCGGAACCCTAGCCCGAGTATACGACGGCGAACGCAGAGAAAAAGCGATCGAACGATAGCATGGGGCGGCGCAGCGTGAGGGACTAGGCATCGGGTTAGTCTGGGTCACATACCCAGCTAACACCGGCTCGTCAATGCTCTGGCCCAACTCACCCAGAGCCGGCCCAACTGCACACGCACCCAGCTCACGGCCCAACAAGGAGTTCAAACGCATCGCCCGCTTATCGGAAATTCCCATCGCTTGAGCCGCCGCCGCAGCCGCCGCCAGCGCCCTAGACGCGGTTGGTCGGCGCGCTTTCTTCTTTCTCTTAACCGTGATCCACGATTTCGGCCTAATCAAATCGAAAAGAGTAAGATTTGGAAGACTTACCTTCGGGAGGGGACCTTTCCATGGTCGGATTGCCGTCGCCGCCGTTCTCCGGTGAACTACGCGACGGATCATTTCCTTCTTCTCTCCCGCATGCAATCCAATCCTTGCCGGATCATCAGGTGGCAGAACACTATCGATCGTTGTTGCGACCCCATCTTCGTCGTACCCTGAATGAAAAAACTCACATATGAGATCTGACCGGATCGGAGATGGTGGAGAACTCGTCGGGATCCCGTCCCCATCATCGTCCGCATCCTCCTCATCCGGATCGGCAAGAGCCCAAAACCGGCCTCCGACCCGCCGGCCATCACCGGCGGCTAGGGCCCGGTCGCCTGCCCAGTCGCCCGAGCGCCCATCACGAAGATAACTCTGAAACAATTAAGACACCGTTCAATGACCAGAGGTACTTTGTGGCCGGTGAGAAGATGAGGAGGCTGGGGTGGTCGGAGCGCACAACGTGGGAGGAGGGACTGAGGAAGACCGTGGAGTGGTACGCCAGCAATGCTGGTTACTGGGGAGATGTTGGCGTTGTCTTGCGAGGGCAGCATCGTAACTGGACGTATGCTGCCTCATCACCACCAGCTGATGAAGCAGATGAGGATCCTACGTTGAAAAGCGCAAGATCGAAATGCAGGGCAATGTTATAAACTTTACACCCATGCATCCATAGGCACAGGAGGCAACAACACGATTCAAACCTTAAATACGAGTGAGTTTCCTGAGCTACTACTGCCATACTGCCATTGTTCCTTTGATTCCACACAACTGCTACGAGTGCACAGATTTTGCCTAAAGGTTCAGTCTATTTTAATGGAGGCATGCCTTTCCTTTCCTGATGAATTAATGGAGGCAGTCTAGTGGTGATTTGCTTACATCTTAAATCTTCATAATTCTTTTACATGGATGAATTACGTATGTACGCGCAATGCCTTTTTCCATCTCCAAGATCTAGTGCATCACCTTGAGTCGTAGAGAAAATCCTCTTTGTATCAGTGAATTACGCTAGTTGGACTCGAGGATATAGCCAACATTAATTATCTCCAAGATCAGTTGTCAGCCATAGTTGCTGGGAGCTTCTTAATCTAGTTGCAGTACGTAGCCTTTTAAGGCTGGTAATACTTTCAGGTATGGTTGTGCAGTGGTGACAATTGTAGCCAAACACTGCTCTGGGTTGTGAAAAAGTTGTGGCGACAACACATGATTGACTCCGAGTTGATGGTGCTTCTCGAGTACCCGGTCTCGAGCTCCGGGATGAAAATCTTAGGTTTGACCATGGTTGGTTATGCCTCGCAATGACGATATTTTTGTGTCGTTACCTTGCTGAAGACATTGCTTGGATATGCTCGGACCTGTTCTTCAGGGTGAAAACCTATAATCTGACCTTTGATGGTGGTTGGATCCGGTGACGATGACGCTTGAGCGGTGTTTCCTTCCTGAAGGCGTTGTTGTTGAAGAATCTTGTTGTCTTTGTGGTGTCAAGAGATGATTGGTGCGGATATAGTTGTTGATGTAGTTTGTCGGTCGTAGTTCTTCGCTTTGGGGTCATTTTCTTTTTGGGTTTTTATCATTTATGCCACTAGTTGTGCCTCACTACTCAGTTTTGCTATTAGAAGTTATAACTACTCAAAAATGACATTGATCCGTGAGATGCTTGCTAAAAAATGTCATTAGATATCTAAAAAATGCCATCGTTCCGTTAGATGTGTTTGCTCAAAAATGCCATTAGACATTATTATTTTCACATCAAACCCGTTGACCGTGTTATATGATAAAAAAATAAGCCTAGACCCACATGTCGGTTTTCTCTATCTCACAATGATAAGTGTGGCCCCGCTTGTCAGAAGTAACCAAGCGAATAATTTTAAAGGAAAATAAGAACGTTGTTGGGATCAAGTAGGCCTCACACTTTATTGTAGTTGGATAGAGGGAGAGCTGGCATGTTGGTCCACGGGTATTTATGTCATTATAACATGGCAAAAGAGATTTGAGGTCACAATAATGATATCGAGTGGCATTTTTGAGCATGTGTCTAACGAAGCGATGGCATTTTTTAGCTGTTGATATTCCTAGTGGCAAAACTGAATAGTGGGACACAACCGGTGGCATAAATGATAAAGCCCCTTCTTTTTCCTCGCTTAGGCAAAGCTTTGGTCTTATATGACTTTGCTATTCTCCTACGTATTTTGTGTGTGTGCGCTGGTGTTGCCTGTGTGCATCCTAACTATGCAGAGGTCAGGTGTATGCTCATTGTGTTTGTATCCAATTGATGCTTCTTTTCTTGAGTTAATATAATCCACCCTTTATCGAAAAAAGGGCATCCCCTATCTCGCATTACCTTAAAAAAACTACTCGAGATACTATAGACCGGACGAGTGAGGCGTTTTGGCTTCCAGGATCATCTGCATCTGCGCTCAATAAAAAAATCAAAACAAATACTAGAAAAAATCAAAAAATTCCAAAAAAATTTGGCATGGTAGATAATTTGGTGTGTGATGTCCGCTCCAAATTTAAAATCATTTGGACAACTGAGTAGCTCTTGGCAAAAAAGACAAATTTGAGGCTTATTAAATAGTGTATTGTTCATATACTGTTCTGACCTAATTTGTTTTTTTTCTGAAAACTACTCAAATGTTCAAATGCTCTGAAATTTGGAGCGCACCACACGCACCAAATTATCTACCTTTCACAAAACTTTTGGATTTTTTTTAATTTGTTTGAATTTTTTCTTGAGCGGGTGCAGATGAGTCCGGACTCAGAATTGGATATTTGAGACTGGATAGGTTTCTGATGCGTTGGTCAATGAAACCATTAGTCTAACTGGCGCTGAGATTTCAAGAGATGACCTAAGCACCCTGATAGATTTTAATACTGGAGCTCGGCGAGATTGTTGATGATCTCTGGAAGCCCTTCTAGTCAATGACAATATGACAAATTCAGACATTAGAATTTCATAAGGCATTAACCCTACTTCAGCGTGACAAATCCAGATGGGTAAACTCTCTGAGCTAAAGTGATTCGGAGCTTTCTAACTAAGACTGCTGCAATATGATAAATTCAAAAAACATGAGCTTGGAAAGGTCACCTAGAGCTTCAAAAAATCCACCAGAAGGTTTGAGCTCGGCAAAACCAGAGCAGAATGATTCTTGTGGGAGATGGATTTTGAAAATCCCCTCTCCGGCGACAGGACGGGCGCCGCCGCGATCGGGCCACCTCCCTACCTCCGCCCGCCTACCTCGACGCCGACGGCCTTGGATCTGCGCTCTCCCGGCCCCGCGGTGCCCCCCCCCCCCTCCCCGCCTCTGCTCTGCCCCCAACCCCGTTGTCACGCGTCGTCTGGGCGGATATCGCCGAAGAGGTGGACCAGGCAGCCGGACTCACCATCGAGCGCCGGGACATCGTCCCACCGCCTTTCTCCCGGAAGCAAGTGGCCAGGACTGCCGCCGCAGGTGGCTCAATTCCCAGGGGTGGGTGTTCTATCGCTCGTGCACGGTCCAGCCCACGCTCCAGGCCGTCGAGCTCCGCTCGCGTTTCGCCAGAGAAAGGCCCCACCTTGCATGGTGGTGGCCTGCGTCGTCGCCGTCCTAGTGGCTGGGGTGTCACCGGACGTGCTGATCGTGGCCCGGCTCGCTTCTCATGGCATCCTTGCCCCCCGCATTGCGGTTTTTTGCTGGCGGATCATCGTGTCCTCCGCCACTCTTGGGTTGCTCCCCTTCGCTGCTCGTCGGTGGCCGCCAATCGCCATTTCGGCCGTTCATCGCCGCCCTTACTCCATCACTGCAGCAACTAGGGCCCGAGGAGCACCCTCGCCGCCCCTACCTTAGCGCCCTCGATTGCCGCCGGCAGCCGCCTCAGCCGCGCAGGGGACCTGCTATACGCCGCATCTTGCGGCCAATAGGTCGCGCGAGGCACAGGGGACGTGCACCTGGGCCGGCCCATTCGCTGTCTGTCAAGGAATGAAAAATTCGCGAGGCACAGGGGACGTGCACCTGGGCCGGCCCATTCGCTGTCTGTCAAGGAATGAAAAATTCGCCAAAAAAGAAGAGCTGTGGTGGGGATCGAACCCGCGACCTTGCATAGTCGCACGCGTTGCTCAAGCCACTGCGCCAGGTTAATTAAGCAGCGGGAATTTAAATAAACGGCCAAGGCGGCGAAAAGTAAAAACCAATTCAGCCAAGTCCATAAATTAAAACCAGTTAAGCCAATTACAAATTTTCAAAACAGCAGTATTTTTTGGAATATGTGAACAACTTTCGGAAAAAGGAACAAAATTTTGAATTAGTGAAAAAATTAAACATGCGGACAATTTTTTGAATTTGTGAACAAATTTTGAAACATGAACATTTTTTTAAGGGAAAAGATTCTCATCAGGCAGCTGATTTTACGCTCACATCCGCCGCTCCCTTTGCTTAACACGTGGCCACCCACGTTTTATCTCTTCATCTCTTCCCCTCATCTTATCTCTCTCCCAACCTCTCTCCTGTATACAAGTGCTTATAAATGGCGTACATCTCGCCTGTGAGGAGGATGGTGACGAAGCAAGCTGGTCGGAAGTCTACCGCTCGTCTGCGGCTACGCGGTGGCGGGGACGGGTGGCGCCTCTCCTCCTCACCACCGTCTGGCGGGAGCTCGTGGCGAAGACAATGGTGTTTTTTTGCAACATCCAATTTGTTGCAAGAAAGATTTCCGCAACATCAGTCATGTTGCAAAACTTTCTTCCATGCCACCATATAAAGATGAAGACAAAAAATTCTGCAACATCACCTCAGTTGTAAAGTTTCTGCAACAATACCTTTGTTGCAAAAAAATGAAGATGGAAAAACAAATTCCGCAACACTATCTATGTTGCAAAAATATCCCGCAACACAACCTATGTTGTAAAAAAATATTCATAAAACAATCTTTTTTACAAATGTTTCTGAAACAAAACCTCTGTTGCGAAATAGAGAAAGACGTGCAACCGCTCGATTTTGTCAAATCCGATGGCTCGCGAGGCGGCGGATCTTTTAAAAAGATCTGCCGACCGACGCGTAGCAGCCCCCTTTTTTTAATATGTGAACAAATTTTATGAAAACGAACAATTTTTGAATTTCCCAAAGATTGTTCGAAAACATGAACATTTTTGGAATTTGTGAACAATTTTTCAAAGCACGAATGATTTTTGAATCTTGAGAACAAATTTGTAAGCGCGAACTTTTTTTAAGCACGGACATTTTTTAAATCTTGAGAACAAATTTTGAATTGGAGAACAATTTTGAAAAATCCTGAACAAATTTGGAAGCGCAAACAATTTATTAAAGCATGAACATTTTTTGAATCTAGAGAACAAAATTTGAAAAAGTACGAACAAATTTGGAAGCGCGAACATTTTTTGAATATGTGAATAAAAAATTGAAATCTGGTACATTTTCTGAATTTCAAAAGTTTTAAACTTTTTTGTGTAACGGGAACAACTTTTGAAAACAGTAACATTTTTTAAAAATTGTTACAAGAACATTTTCTGAAATGACCAAACAATTTTTTTTGAAATGCGAACATTTTTTAGAAACATGAACAATTTTTTAATTTTCCGAACAATTTTCAAAAGAAACAGAAAAAAGAAAAAAGAAAACAGAAAAAAAAATAAAAACAGGAAAAAAATAAATGAAACAGTAAAACAAAAGAAAACAAAAAAATGGTGTAAAAATAAAAAAACCGGTTCAGGGAACCTTCTGGAAGGTTCCCAAAACCAGCTGCCTCGCTGTGGGAAAGTGGGTCGGCCCAATACTCGCGCTCGGGGGGATCCCCCTGTGCGAACGGTCGACATTTTGACGCAGTTAGCGTCAAATAGGATTTTCCGGGGAAACCCTCGCCCCGTGCCTGCCTCGCGGGGGCTGGGCCGCGCAGCGGTGGGCCGTTGATACCTCCTTTTAGTGATCCAATAATGGAACAGAAAAGTGTATCCCACACCTATTTTTCCATAGGTCACCTTGGGTTATTGAACCCACGAGAGGAGGATTCCCTTGAAGTGATTGTCTCTAGCAAGCTTTTATTAAAGAATCAATTCTAGCTTTTGACTGGATTAATCAAACTACCAGTGATTCAAACACTTATAATAAAAAGAGGTACTCATGTGAGGTCTTAATGCTTATAACCATGTATTTGTGTTGGGACCAGATATGATCTTAATATGTGTGTTGGAAGTCACCCATCGAGATGTGCTTGTTACAAACCGAAGTGGGGGATGTGTCCAAATAACATCTTGACCGACACGAGTCATGCGTCAAGAATCAATTGTCCTACTCCAGGCCCTATCCGTCGCGCGGGGTTGTCTTGATAATTATGATAATGAAATCAGACAAGAGTTATGGGCTTTTTATGACTACACCTCATGCATTTCCAATGATTGGACCCGTGTTACCGTACTGAACCTTACTGTCACCGGTGTTCTCTATAACACTTGACGTTCTCCTTACTCCTAGCCACATCGATGCTCAATCTTCATAATCCTGGGTACCTACAGGGATGAAGATCGCGGACAAGACAAGAGACATCTATGAAACAATTTTATTTCACACATATGAGATGTTAATTCAAAGCCCTTCCATTGATCCCCACAATAAATACAGAGGGTTGCAAGGCTTATGCCTCAAACACATACCTTACCGAACTACTCACATATGGAGATTAGATCGCAAGAATAAAAAATTGAAAAACACATCTTGAAGATTGATTGGTTGCAAATATGTCTTACAATGGATTCCTTATGCGATGCACGATTACAAGTATGGACTAGATGAGGAAGCACTATGGTGGAGATCGTGGCTATGGAGATGGAAATGACGACGACTAGGGTTTGTGGATGAAGATGAAGATGGTTCTGTTCTGGCTTTTTTTGAGGGGGAATGCCTATTTAGCGCACTTTATTTCAAAGCCAACAAAGTTACATCATGAATCAAAAATGGAAGTAAGAAACTAGGAGTGACATCATCCCAAAAAATAAAAGACTTCGACTCGTACGAATGTTTTACTAAGTTGTGCGCAACTAAATTTGCATCCCGCTTGCAATGCTGAAAGGAGATTCCAGCAATGTGTTGTGCCTTTGCGAAGATTCCCGCCAGTATAGCTGAGGAGGGACCAAATAATTCAATGACTTCAGTGCATGCATTAATCAAGTCCAAACACTCTGATTCCACCGTCACTCCCGAGCATCCTAGTCTTTCCATTAGCTCAAATCCTTTGAGCATGGCTAAAGACTCCACCGATCCAGCATCCAACACATGGTATATAGGTTCAGCAGCACCCGCAATTGCTTCATCGGAATTGTTGCGTAAGACAACCCCCACAACTCCCATGCCATCATCATGAAAAGCTGCATCCATGTTTAGTTTATACAATCCTGGGTTAGGTTTAGTCCACATGAATTCATGTGGAACACTTGTTACCGATGCCGCAATTGAAATTTGACGCAAGCGCCTGGATTGCAAATGTTGTGCGCGTTGGGGCAGACACCTGTTATCCTTTCACCATTTCTCGACGTTGGTACCAGATATACCAACAAGCCACGGCAATTGATTCCTGAAGTCCGGGCCCACCGAGAACCGGTGATTTCTTCACCTGACTGCATAGCAACCCTTCCAAAATAACAGATCCAGAGCGGTTAGAGGGCACTGCATGTTTGATGATATCATCCAGCCCTAATGCCCGCCATACCTGGCAAGACCGAGTGCATGTGAAGAGTAGATGTCATATGTCTTCCAAGCCTGAAGAACAAATAGGGCACTGGCCAGAAACCGGAATGTGTCGCGAGGCGAGAACCCCAGAGCACGCAACAGTAGCATGCAGTGCTTTCCATATGAATATTTTTATTTTACTTGGGATCTTCAGCTTCCAAACAATATCCCATATTGGGTTCAGCGTGGACGATCCCTGTCCATCCTCTCTTCGCACTCGAGCTCCAAACTGATGATCCCATTCTATATAATACGCAGACCGGACAGAAAATAAGCTTGTCATTGTCATATTCCATGCTACAAAATCTTCTGTTAAAAACTTGCTCAAGGAAATCTTCATAATATTTTCAACATCCATCGGCAAAAACACATCTTTTATCATCTCCTCATCCCAAGCTCCAGTGTCCGGGTTGATCAGTTCATCCACTGTTCGCAGAAATATATTTCCTCTTCTAGTCTAAATCTTTCTATTATGAGAATTTGGCATCCAATGGTCTTCCCATATATTGATTTTTGTTCCCGTGCCTACTCTCCATATATGCCCTCGACGAAATGTTTGTAATCCTGCTAGTATACTCTGCCAAGTGAAGGGTGAACCTCTCTTTGGTCCTTCTTTGAGAAAATTCCCGTCGGGAAAGTATTTGAATCTCAACACTTGTGAACAGAGGGAATTTGGGTTGTTCAGAATTCTCCATGATTGTTTGGCAAGCATGGGAAGGTTGAAAGAGTAAAGATCCAGAAAACCCATTCCACCTAGCTTCTTGGGTATGCACATCCTCCACCATGCAAACCAATGCATCCTTTTTTGATCATCCGAATCTCCCCACCATAAAGTGGACATTGCATCATTTATCTCTTTACATAACTTCTTTGGTATCTTAAAAACAACCATAGCATAAACTGGAATTGATTGTATCGCTGCTTTAATTAAGATTTCCTTCGCTCCCAGAGACTGGTGTTTTTCTTTCCACCCTTTCAAACATTGGATGACTCTTTCAAGAAGATAAACAAAACTATCACTTCGATCCAGGCCAACCATGGATGGAAGTCCAAGATATTTATTAGAGATAGCTTCTGTCATAATGTTAAGCTCAGCATAAACCTCTGCCTTCACATCAACATTCACATTAGGACTAAAAAAGATGTTGCATTTTGCTTCAACTGACGTGAATTTGCACAGTATTCGGGAAGTACTTGTCTTAATGAGGTTGCATTAGTCATATCTGCTTTCATAAGTATCAGGGAATCATCAGCAAAAAGTAAGTGGGAAACTGATGGTGCATTCCTGCACACCTTGACACCTTCAATGCCATGAACCTCCTCCTTATGAGCCAAAGCACTAGACAAACCTTCTGCACACAGTAAAAATATATATGGGTAAATGGGATCACCTTGGCGTAGCCCCCTGGTAGGTGTGAACATATCTGTTTCCTGTCCATTAAACCTGACTTTGTAATTTACAGATTTAATGCATGCCATTACTAGAGAAGTAAAATCATCATGAAAACCCAGTCTTCTCATCATTCTTTCCAGAAATATCCATTCAACATGATCATATGCTTTGTGCATGTCAAGTTTCACTGCACAATAGCTAGCCTTTCCATACTTCTTATTTTTTATGGTGTGCATACTCTCATAGGCAATGAGCACATTGTCCATTATCAATCTTTATGGCACAAAGGCACTCTGTACTGGGGAGATCACTTCATCCAATATAACTTTCAGTCTCAGAGCGATCATTTTATAAATGACCTTATATAAAACATTGCACAGACTAATCGGTCTAAACTGGAAGATGTTTTCAGGATTATCAACTTTAGGAATTGAAACAATAGCCATATCATTCCAACCTTCTAGGATTTTTCTTTGTTGCATAGCATCTAGAACTTCATTAGTGAGAGTCTCCCCAATGATGTGCCAACATTTTTTAAAAAAGATAGCATGTAAACCATCCATACTTGGTGCTTTAGTATCACCAATCGAAAACAGTACAATTTTTACCTCGTCAGCTGTATATGGTCTAAGTAGAGCATCATTCATACTAGTGGATACCCTTGGAACCACCTTTACAAAGAAAGCGGGGTTAGGCTCTTCAATCTTTGTTGAGAAGTCCAGCAAAGTACTCACTAATGTGCGAGTTTAGATATGCAGGCCCCTCGTGCCAGACTCCTTGGGTATCCTTCAATCTTGAAATTCTATTCCTCTTCCGGTGAGCAGATGCAGCATTATGGTTCTGTTCTGACTTTGTTCGACGCTCCCACCGTTGACATTTCTATGGGGTCCCCTTTATAAAAGTAGTTCCGGTAGATGATCTACCTCGGAATCCACGCCATACGACCTCTTATACGAGATCCCGGGATCATATGAAATGTCGTATTTTGTGTTGTTTCTTCTGGCACGCTTCCTATATATTCCCTCTTTCTTCATTTTCATCCCTTTGCATGTTCACACGTGATTTCTTCCCTTTTTAGCCCATTTCCGTTGGAAACACATCAAAGAGATGATTTGTGGAATCTTTAGCATTTATTAGTCATTTTTAGGGAAGCATTTATTAGTCATTAGTAGTAATATCGGAGCGAATATCTCTTTTTTAAATGAAATATCTTGGTTTGAACAAGGGTGAATGAGTGTAAAAATATCACTCACCAACTCCCCCAAGCTTAAAATTAATCTTCCTCGAGCAACATAGAGAGAAATCTAAATCATAAGGAATTTAGTTGTTTAAACCAAAACAATGAGAAGGTTTTGGTTCACTTACGATTGGTATGCCTAGATAGCTTCCGCGTCTTGACCTAAAAACTTAGTATAGCTGTAGCGGTGGCATGGTTATTGTGCAAGTGTTAACAAAGCAAAGATAATCAACACAAAGTTTTGATTTATTAGATAAAATAACTTTGCAACACTGCATTCTATTTATTCTAGACAACACTTGCTTGTCGGGAATGCACGGAAGAGTTTTCTTCGATAGAGACATAAAAACATATGTTAGGGAGTGAAAGGCGTGTAGAAAAACATGATGCATTAGTGCTCATGAACATACCCACAATTATGTCATCCTCAAGCCTCTTAAGCACTTTATTTCAATAATTGTTTGCTGAAACTTTGGTCGTCACGTGAAGGGATTATGCCAAATAAGTGATCATGCATAGAGTTTCGTTGTGGCTTAATGTTTGGGAACTATGGATCGATATTTGTCTCGTTCGAGCTCTTTTGATCAGTCCCCTTTATTAATCACATACACACCCATTCAAGAGAAAGCCGAATAATATGTGTTTGTAGTGTTGTCACTACGTAACAAACTCATAGCCGAAATTCGAGCTTTTGCTCTTGGTGGATCCTTCATTGGCTAGTGGAGTCCTCAACATAACATCCAGAAAGGTGACGAAGCCATATTTACACACGTACACGTTGAAGCGCTGTGTAAGCGATACAACACATATTTTTGGCATAATCTCGCTCACCCTTCAACTAAGTTACTCCACACAATTTAATCCACAAGTGATTCAAGTCTATTAAAATTAATAATATGGGGTTGAGCATTTCAAACATCATCTTCCCTATAATTTTTCTCAACACCCAAGTCTTTGAAAACATTCTCTTGTGCATGGTTATTCTTAATTAAGATTATTTTATTTAAAAACAGTCCCACGACAAGTCTTGGTTATATAGACTAAAATGAACAAAGCCTACTAAATTATTTCAACTACTAGAACAAAATCTTTGTTTTAATTATCAAGACTTACTCCCATTTGCACATATTACACATACTACTACTACTACATCTAATCCAAGTATTTCATGTGCAAAAGGCGGGAGTCGTAGGACATACCTTCACGGTTGTGAATTTACACACTTCTTTTCCTTACTCTTGCATTCCTTGTTGTCCGACGTAGATCAACTCCTCTGAAAACAAAAATGCAAACGAACTCAAAGGGGTAAAAAAGAGTAAGAGCAAAGCAAAACTTATTATATTTTTTTTACTTTTGGGTTTTTGAAAACTAACTTGCAAATGAAAAATCGCAAATGCAAAAAAAAAACAAAAAGCAAATAAAAAGTAAAGTGTTGGAACAATCCAACACGAGTGTTTTGAAGCTCCGTGAGCTTAACTACAACCTCATTACAATTTATTCAAATAATACCGCCACATCTTGATGTAGAAGTGGTGATGACCTTCCCCAAGCTTAAGCTTTTGCAAGCCCAAACCGGCGAAATCATTGCGGTGGTTGGTCAGGAGCCCATCCTTGGCTCCAGTTCGCAAAGCTCATGTTCATGTAGGCAGACGTGCCTCGAAGGGACGTGGCGAGGTTGCTCATATCATCAATAGAGCCCTGGATGTTGCAGAGTTCCGCGTAGGTGATGTAGGATTCTTGTTGTGGTTGCTCCTCTTCTTCATCCATGGCGAGTTCTTCTTCATCTACCTGCTCAGGTTATGGGCCCTCTTGGTCAAAGGTTGCATCTTTTTCCTGTGCAACATAATGAAATTGTCCAAGTTGTATGGAGAAATAGTTAGGCATAGGAGTGGGCAACAAGTATGCCACTCCAGGAATTCTGATGCAATGACGACCATTACGGACACTATCATTCCAGCGCTAGTAAGAACACAAATATTAACAAGGTTGTTACCGGAAATGGTGCGAAGGTGATTGTAGTTAAGGCCAAGGGAGTTAGACAATATGGTGATCACTCCTCCACACACGATATCTCCTTGTGCGTGTTTGCTTGATGCGCGAGTTGCAACAAAAGTATTGCCCCCGAGTTGGGCGAATAACCGATGTCAAGGTTTGTTGCCTTCCCGAGAACTATAGCATGTTCTCATCATTCACCCTAGAAACTTCTCCTCGTGCCTGCAATGAGTTAGTGATAACATAATAGAAATAACGTATAGCATGACTTTTAATGAAACTGGCTCTTTGCCTTGAGCCATGGCGACTCATGTGATAGAAGGATTATCTTGGGTGCGGGTCAGTAAACTTATAAACATAATGGATGTCATCATCATTGTTCGTGAACCAAAATAATTACACTACTCTTCAAAAGTGATGTTGAAGCCTTGGTCCAAGAGACGAAAAGTAATCCACTCTTCATCCTATGCATTTGACATCAACCCAACATTATGCGAGAGTGTACTAAGAAACTCAAGCGTCATGCGTTCATATGTCTGACATCCCTGATAAACAAAATGGCGCAACCCGGCATTATCACAAAGCAAATTGAAATCATTGGTAATACCTAGCTTGGCGAGTGTTGACTTTCAAGCCCACTTGGATGCTTTGATCTTCCTTGTACTGAGCTTCTGAAATTTCTTTCTTGCTTCACGGTCGGTGAAGACATTCTCTTGAGTGAAAACTTATTGTGGCGTTACGGTGGATGAACTCGAAGCACTGCGTACGTGAGTGGACCTCCTCGTAGACATTTACAAAACAAATTTTCAGTCCAATACAATTAAACAATATTGATTCTATAGTACTCACAACATCATACTCCCCTAAAAATATCAACAGACCCAAGCCAAACTTGAATTTGGATCAAAAATATGAATTTCCTAGACATGTCAATGCTAGGCATGTAGAACATGGATTCACAAAAAATTGGGGATCAGAGGAGAAACATACCGTAGATCAATCACGCGGAAGGATTTGAACTGAAATCGAACTAGTAGGGAGATCAAGCGAAGTTTTGCTAGGGTTTAGAAAGGTTTGGAGGAAGAAGAAGAAAAGAGAGAGAGATGTGGGTGATTTACCTCCTTCCTCAGTCTTATTGTGGCTGCCAGGAGTCCATACGACCGCCTATACAAGCACAAGTGCTTGTATGAAACGTCGTCGTTCACCCTAATAACTTACCTACGCCTGTGCATACCTCATACGACTGCTGAAACGGGCGGCGGCGCCTATATGGCCCGAGAGAAGGATGTCATAGGGGAATCGGAGGTCTTTGCAATTTTAAAGGTGACAAATAAATTTTGGAAAATTATATTGAAATCAATATAGCTAGTTATGTTTGGTTTTGCTAATATCAAATCCAAGGTGGAAAACAAAAGTCATCAATACACTGAAAGAAAAATGTACAAACCGAGGACTTTGGTATTCTACACTTCCACACATCTCTCTTCATTTTAACATTGTGGAAAGGTGCTTGTGGAGTTCCAAAAATTCAAGAAACAATCTCACATGTGGATATTAAAACGGCCTACATTTTTTTTAAAGCAAAGCGAATAGACTTGTGGTCTACACTAAAAAACACGAGAGACTAAAATGGCATCCTTATATGCTAAATTTGTTTCATTTTCTGCACATGTCGCAAGACTTAACATGACAATTGAAAATAATACTACCTTTTTTCAATACAACAATTTCTTGAGATTTTCTAAAACATGATAAATATTTTTTTACAAGATAAGACATCTCCAAATGCTCATGTGTGATGACTTCTCTTACTCTCCACATTAGTTTTTGTTTATGTGGCACATTGTTTTATTAATGAGGATAAGGAATCATCTCTTATCATAGATACGATCTCATAGCACAATCCAAGAAAAAGATTGTTGGATATCATTTTCACGATCTAATTGGGTCTCCGACGTGTCTATAATTTATGAAGTATTCATGCCATATTTGCAATAATTTTATATGATTTTGATCACTTTTATATGATTTTCATGGACTAACATATTAACCTAGTGCCCAGTACGAGTTGTTGTTTTCTGCTTGTTTTTTGTTTTCCAGAAAACTCATACAAAACGAAGTCCGAACATGATGAAACTTTTTGACCTTTTTTTTGAACATAAGAGACTCCCGAAGCTTCATGGGAGGACTAGAAGACCCACAAGACGGTGACAAAAGGTAACATGGCGTGCCCTAGGGGGTTATGGAGGGGGTTGTTGCCTTGTGGCCCCCTCATAACTCCTTTTTGCGTGAAATCAACGCTGAAAATTCTAAGAGAAACCACCAGAAATAAACCTAGAACTTTGACTCCACCGCCGCAAGCCTTTGTTCCGAAGAGTCATACCGGCGATCTCCATGACAAGGAGGGAGTAGTTCACCCTCGTGGATGAGGGTATGTACCAGTAGCTATGTGTTTAATTTCTCTCTCCCTCTCGTGTTCTTGTTTTGGCACAATCTTGATATACCACGAGCTTTGTTAATATAGTTGGATCATATGGTGTTCTTCTCTCTCTATCTTGTTGTGATGAATTGATCTTTCCCTTTTAGGTTTCGTTATTATCAAATTGAATATTTTGGATTTGAGAACACTTGATGTATGTCTTGCATGTGGATATCCATGGTGACAATGGGGTATTCTATTAAGTCACTTGATGTATGTTTTGGTAATTAACTTGCGGATTCCCGAGGTGATAATGGGGTAATCTGGGCACATAGGTTGATACACGTTTTCGTCTTATTTTCTCCATAGAAACTTTGGGGTACTCTTTGAAGTTCTTTGTGTTGGATTGAATATTATGAATTTGAAATTATTTGATGCATATCGAATAATTAACTCACGGATACTTGTGGTGACATTGGAGTATCTAGGTAATATTAGAGTTGATTGATGCGTATCATATGGTGTTATTTCAATACGAACTCTAGTGATGTTTGTGACACTTATAGGGATGTCTCAATAGATTGATCGGAAATGATAACTTTGAGGTGGTTTGCTACCTACAACAATTTCATCTTATGTTCTCCGCTATTGATAAGAACTTTGGAGCGATTCTTTGTCGCGCATTGAGGGATGGTTATATGATTCAATTATGTTAGCACTGTTGAGATTGCACTGGTGAAAGTATGAACCCTAGGCCTTGTTTTCAAGGATTGCAACGCCATTTTTACTCACTTTTGTTACTTTCTATCTTGTTGTTTTTATTTGTCCAGATTACAAAAACCTATATCTACTATCCATACTACACTTGTATCACCATCTCTTCGCCGAACTAGAGCACCTATACAATTTACCATTGTATTGAGTGTGTTGGAGACAATAGATTTCTTGTATTTGATTGCAGGGTTGGTTGAGAGAAATCATCTTCATCCTACACCTCCCACAGATTGATAAATCTTAGGCCATACACTTGAGGGAAATTTGTTGTTGTCCTACAAAACTCAGCTCTTGGAAGGCCAACAAAGTCTACAAGAATAAAAGTTGTGTAGTAGACATCAAACCCAAACTGCATTTATCAAGGAGAGGTTCATCATGGAGGGTGTGGTTCTATTGCATGAGACACTACATGAGATGAAAACTAAGAAAATGAGTGGTGTGTTTCTCAAATTGATTTTGAGAAAGCTTATGACAAGGTCAAGTGGCCCTTTCTGTACCAAATGATGCAAGCTAAAGGCATTGGTCATGTTTGGTGTGAGTGGGTGATGAAGTTGGTGAGAGGAGGTAGAGTTGCAGTCAAAGTCAATGACCACATTGTGCCATATTTCTCAACACACAAAGGGGTGAGGCAGGGAGACCCACTGTCACCTTTACTGTTTAATATCATTGCCGAAGGTCTGGCAATCCTGGTTAAGAGAGCTCAAGAGCAAGGACTGATATATGGGCTTATGCCACACTTGGTTAAGGATCGACTGGTTGTTCTGTAGTATGCAAATGATACTATATTCCTGCTTGAGGATGATCTGAAGAAAGCTAGAAATTTGAATTTGTGTTGTGTGTTTTTGAACACTTGTCTGGGTTGAAGATAAATTTTCACAAGAGTGAAGTTTTTTGCTTAGGGGGTACAGAGGAAAAAAAGCAGGCCTACATGGAGATATTTACATGTAAAGAAGGGTATCTTCCTTTGCTTTACTTGGGGCTCCCTATGGATGACAAAATATTGAGTAACACACAGTGGGCCCCATCTGAGAGGAAAACTGAGAAATGGATGGTTGGCTAGATTGGGAACTTGTTGCAAATTGGAGATAGGATCACTTTGGTGAATTCTTGTCTTAATTAGTAGCATTCCATTGTACATGCTCTCCTTTTTGGAAGCACCAAAGGGGGTGTTGAAGAACATGGATGCTAGCAGAGTTAGGATGGTGTGGTAGGAAACACTAGAAAAGAAAAGATACCACCTAGTTAACTGGCAGATTGTCTGTATGCCTAAAAGCTATGGGAGTTTGGGCATTCTGGATGAATTGATGCTTTTTAATGAAGTGGTTGTGGGAACTCAAGAATTTGAAGGGCTCTTGCAGGAAATGCTGCAAAATAAATACCTATCTGAGAGTACTTTGGCTTCTGAGAGATGGTGGATCTCATTTTTTGCAAGGTTTGATTAAGGTCAAAGAGTTGTTTCTTAGCCTAACTAGGAGGGTAGTTGGAGATGGTGCCAGAACTCTATTTTGGGAAGATGTGTGGCTTGGGATAAAAAGCTGGTAGAGTTGTTCCCCAGGTTATACAACATTTCCTTTGATAAGATGATTACTGTGAAAAATGCCAAAAGTTTTGGCTAGGCCAATTTCACTTTTAGAAGGACATTGTATGGTGAATATTTGAGATAATGGGAGGAATTGACAAAGCTAGTGAATGAAGTGGAATTGAGTTATGAGAAAGACAAGATGCTATGGTTGCTGAATAGCAAGAATAGGTTTGTGGTGAAAGGACTATATATTTTTCTCAAATCTTCTGCCCTGGTGGGTTTAGAGGGATTTGGAAACTGAAAGTTCCCCTCAAATTCAGAGTCTTCATGGTTGCTTATTAAGAGAAACATACTTACTAAGGAGAACTTGATCAAGAGGGGATGGACTGGGAATGAAAAGTGTTATTTCTATGGGTGCAAAGAAAACACTAATCACCTGTTGTTAAAATGTGCTCTGGCCAGGTTTATCTGGCAGGTGGTGATGTGCGCCTTTGATCTAAAAAGATCTCCTGATGGGGTTGGTAATTTAATGGGAGACTGGATTCAGTCTTTCCCTAGGAAGTATATGAGGGTGGTCCTCATTGGGGGGGGGGTACTATATGCTAGGTCATATGGAAGACCAAAAATAGGGCGTGTTTTGGTAAGATTTTACCCCGATGATCCTACCTCTGTTGTATATAAACTATGCTCTTTTTTGATGTCTTGAAGTATATTGCAGAAAAAACTAGACAGAAACGCAACTAAGATGGGCATGGCTGGGACCAGGGAGGTGTTGCGAGAGGTATTCTCTGGGAAGCATGGCTGGAATCCTATGAGGAGAAGAATAGGAGTTGGATGATGGTGATCAGGCTACGTATACATGTGTTTGGCGCGTGGATGGCCTCCTTGTGGTGTTGATCGCGTTTTAGCTTCTGTAATGGATGTTAATTTGGTCTTGTTGTGCTTGGGTGTCTTTATCTGGACATGTTGTGCTCCGCCTGCGTGTGGTAGCCCTTCTTTAGATGTTTTCTTCTTTATTTTCGGTTAACATGCTTTTGTAGCTTGGGTGGTGGTTTCTTTAATGGAAATCGACGAGGGAGTCTCGTTGTGTCAAAAAAAGAAGAAGGTGATCTTCTATTTCCTTAACCTCCTGTCTATACCCAGTTTGCAAGGACTTGTCCTTGACATAACACAGCTACACCTTAAGCTTCACTATCTGCCGTCGGATTGATCCAAAAACCGTTCGGCTCCACCTTTGCATGTCGCTGGTGACCCTGCCCAGTTTGCTATGCACCCCACCAAGACCCGCCTGGTCGTGGTCAGCTGATTGCCACCCGTCAGCAACCATGGCGTCATATAGCTCGTGATGGGTCCATGCCTTCTCATAACTTAATCCCCCTTCCCGCTTTTATCTCTTGTGTCCGGTGTCATCATAGCATGAATAAGAAGGGCAGCTTGTTCAGATTCTTCAGCCAAAAACGTGCTCGACACATGTCTCGGGGACCATTTTCAGAAAGTTGTCATTACATGTGGCTCAGTCTAGTCCGACTTGAATATTTTCCTCCCCGTCTCTTTTACCATCCCATGTAAATGGATATCCCGAGAAACCCAGGTCTGCTAATCTGCCGTCGGCCAAGCAATCCCTGGAGCCCTCCATTTGCACAGAACTTCGCGGGAACTTCCCTCCTTGAAAACATTCCGCTTGGAACAATACCTCATTAAAATCACCCACGCAAAGCCATGGAAGATCAACCTTGTTTCATGAGATAACGGACATCATCCCAAGTTTTCATCCTCTATTTTCTGAAGATGCATCCCATGGCAAGCGTCCGGAGTACCTTGCGAGTTTCAAGTGTCAAAGCCGAAAGCTACATGATGTTTTGTGTTGGGAGCAATGAATGAAGGGGAAGCAAGAATCGCTCTAGGCGGTCCCCAGTCCGTCCTTGGTGACGGTTCCGGTAATCACACAGGGGCAATCGGGGTGATATCTGACCCCTCTCGTCGCTAGGAACTGCCATCGGCGCTGCCGCCTCCAATCTCCGACGTGCTCTCCCGTCCAAGGCGTGTCTCCCTCCCTATTCGTGCTCCCATCCCCACCATAAGGCCTTTCGGGCGTACTAGGGCGCCCGATTGTAAAACACTTTCCCCCTAGTCCTTAGGTTGGTGATTGGGTGAGTAGTGGTGTGGGATGGAAGATGTGGAAGGGATGATGAGGGAGCTGAAACTGACGGCAGCGGAGAGGAAGGGCCTGAAACTGAAGGAGGTAGAACAAGGGAAGGTGTTTAATGGGCTGAAGAGGATCCACAGGCGGTAGGGAAGCTGTTCTCGGAAAAACTGGCGCATGCAAGTGTCATCGGACACACTTTGGGTAGGATTTGGTGCCCAATAAAGGGAGTGGGATGCAAAGAATTGGAGGAAAACACATTCCTCTTCACATTCAGGCAAGCGGCAGGTTGGAGGAGGGCGCTGGAGGATGGTCCATGGTGGTTTGATAAGGAACTTTTGGTAATGGAGGCATTTGATCCGGAGAAAACAATCGAGGAGTATGACTTCAACCTGATTCCTATGTGGGTTAGGGTCTTTGGACTGCCATTGGGGTCGATGAACAGAGCTACAGTTGAACTGATTGGGCAAGACTTTTATGATTTGTTGGATGTGGATGTAGGGCATGATGGAAGGGCTGTAGGGAAATTCCTGAGGATCAAGGTGAAACTTAACATTAGGGAGCCTCTGATGCGAGGATTCCTGCTGGATAGAGAGAAGGATAAAGAAGAGAAAAGGGGAAGCAAGCAAGCTATGGAGATAGAACAGAAAAAGAAGCCAGTCCTTTGGTGCAGTTTTGAATATGAACATTTGCCCGATTTCTGTTACACCTGTGGTATAGTTGGTCATGGAGAGAAGGAATGTGTCCAGAGGCCCCCAAAAGGTGAAGCTCCTCAATTTTGGTCCTTGGTTGAGCGCGGAAGAAGCTAATAGGAGAGGGGACGAGGGAGGTAGGGGACGATGGGGAGAGGGTAGGGGGGGATAATGGGAGTAGAAACTGGAGCGGAGGAAGGAATGGGAGCGGAGCTTCTGATCTCAGTGATAGAAGGCAGTATAGACTAGGAAGGGGGAGGCTCATCGGGTAGAGATGCACCAACATGGAGGAATGATGTACTGGGATCGCGTGCCACAAAACAGAAAACAGAGCAATGTGGAGGATGGGGTTGAAGTCACTAGCCCTCTCAGAAAGAATATTGGAGAAATCGAGCTAGGAAAGAATGTAGCCATGAAACAGCTGAGTTTTAATGTGCAAACCTCTATCCCTGGGGCAAAACATGGCTCCAGAAATATGGTGATTGATGAACATGTGCTTGGTGATGGGAAGGGATTGAAGAATGATAGAGGGGGCGTAGTTTGCTACACACCCCGTCAAGACCCGCCTGGTTGTGGTCAGCTGATTGCCACCCGTCAGCAACCATGGCGTCATGTAGCTCGTGATGGGTCCATGCCTTCTCATAACTTAATCCCTCCTTCCCACTTTTATCTCTTGTGTCCGGTGTCATCATAGCATGAATAAGAAGGGCAGCTTGTTCAGATTCTTCAGCCAAAAACATGCTCTACACACGTCTCGTGAACCATTTTTAGAAAGTTGTCATTACGTGTGGCTCGGTCTAGTCTGATATTTTCCTCACCGTCTCTTTTACCATCCCACGTAAATGGATATCCCGAAAAACCCAGGTCTGCCAAGCCGCCGTCGGCCAAGCAATCCATTGAGCCCTCCATTTTCACACAACTTTACGGGTTCCCTCCTTGCCGTTCCGCTTGGAATAATACCCCACTAAAACCACCCGCGCAAAGCCCGTTCCGCTTGGAATAATACCCCGTTAAAATCATCCGCGCAAAGCCATGAGAGATCATCCTTGTTTCTTGAGATAACGGACAGCATCCCAAGTTTTCATCCTCTGTTTTCCGAAGATGCATCCCATGGCAAACGTCCGGGGTACCTTGCGACTTGCGAGTGTCAAGTGTCAAAGCCGAAAGCTGCACGATGTTTCGTGTTGGGAGCAATGAATGAAGGCCTTTATTGATGGATTTGCGTCCCGAAATATACCGCCGGGACCGCCGAATTAGCAGAAACGCAAACCCACGCGCGCGGCCGGCACCGGGACGCACGGCCCTTTATAGCCGGCCACCCCGTCGCCGTGGCGACCCAAACGCGATGCGAGGGCAGCAGAGATAGGAGAGGGGAGAAAGAAACTGAAGCGACCGAGGTTTTGCCCCCAAATCCCCCCCAACCCCCTCACGCGCACCTCGCCGCCGCCGCTCCCTCCATCCCTCCCTCCCCCCTCCACCAAACCCTCGTCGCCGCCGCAGCGCAGCGCAGCACCGCAGTCGCCCCCCGATGGCGACCGCCGCCGGCCCCGTCGGCGGGCTGTCGGCGAAGGACGAGATTAGGGAGGTGGAGATGGAGATCATGAACCCGCCGGAGGAGGCGGCGGAGCGGGCCGGGCTGAAGAGGGCCTGGGGCTACGCGAACGCCGGCGCTTCTCATGGTATCGCCCCTCGACCGCCCTCTAAACGCATGCTCTACCGGTTAATGTACTTCCTGTGCTCCTAGTTTCGGTGCGTGATTGCTTTGAAACGTTAGATCTGTGCAGGCGAGGCGCGGATAGCAAGATCCGGTGGGGAAAATGCACATCTTGTATGTGATTGATTATTGATTGATACTCGCTAAGTTGTTTTGCTTGTGTAGGAGAGGTGCTGGGTAGTTGATCTGGCATCAGGGGGTGTTGGAGATCTGGTAGAAGGCGAGAAATTATGCATGTAGTTTTCTAGGGTTTGCCTTGGAATGCTTGAATTGCATAACTTAGCCTTTCGCGCCTGTTTTTCAACGGTAGCCGTTAGCGCTTGTTTATGTTGCTGGCATTGCTATGCTATTTTAGGTAGATTGGTTATTATGAAGTTCTGTTGCTGACTATGGTTGACTTGATGACTTGTATCGGTCTATTCTTGTGACGTCATTGGTACGCGTGTATTTAAGTAGGTGAAGCAGCTCGTGCAGTATAGCAGCAACTAGATCGTAGCTCGACACAATGTTAATGTAGTAGATCAGTGGAGCAGCTTGTCGTGTTGTTTGAGGCACTTTTTTGCCGTTTCTGTATATCCTAATAGATTACGCCACCACGTGGATATAGCTATCTAGGGCAGTTGGTTGTGAAGTTGCGTGGCGCAAGCGTAAACAATTAGTTATAAAATTCTGCCTTTCATGAATGATTAATGGTTCAGATTCCTTGTTTTTGGTTTTTATTAAAAACAAACCTGTTTTTATCGCTTTAGTCAACCAACGGCCTAGCACAGTAAATGTTGAGGCAAACCCTGATGTTGCTAATTTTATCGAAGGAACGTAGGAATATTTGGTTGACATCAAGTCAACCGATTGGCATATATGGTGAAGTGCCTTCTTATGCTTATCTTGTGATTACTGTTGTGCTGATGTTAGGGAGAGGGTCAATTGTTTTTCAGTCTATCGCTCATGACAAGAGTATGCGATTTCGCAGGCTTGCATACTGATATGCAACAGGTTTTCATGGCATGTTACGCTCATAGTCATAGGTCCATCTTGAGAATTATCTTGGTTTACATTTGATTAGCTCATCCCTCACAACCTTGTGGTTCACAAATATAAGGATGAAATGGACAAGTCCAATGGCCTTCTCATTCTTAGCAGGGAAGGCTTGTTTTCAGTCATGAGAATTGTATTAAGCGTATTGTTGTGAATATTGGAGTAGAGAAGAAGGAAAGACCTTGGTCCCCGCAGACCTTTCTATTACGGCCGGACTTCTTATAGTTTCCTGGAATCTTTCCTAATTCTCTCCCTTCTAGTCTTATAATAATTACTTATCCTTTCACTTGGACTCCTTGTGTACCATTATTCTTGGCTGAATTGGGCTCCACAAATTCCAGCAGAAGCTTGTCCAAGTTGCTACTCTTGCTGTCATTGCCCATTGCCCAATACATCCATAACATGTATGTACCAAATTTGGCCCGTATCATGCTATAAGCTATCACTAACTGGTTTGTTTGCTCCTATTATATCCTCTGATTCCAACCCTATTTACTTATCATTGGTTTTGCCATGGTAAAGCTAACACTCTATGCGGCCTTTTTTATTTGGGACCATTATATCCCATATCCCATGATCGTACCATTCTTCTATGTCCATTTGTTGTTTGCTTAAATCAATAGAAGCTTTTCAGCCTCCAGGGTTCAGTCAAACTGGAAAATAAACATTGAAATCCTGAACTTCAGTCAACAGTAGTTGGTTCTGGAGTCAGTCGTAGGGATCTTAAATCAAATTTATTTCTTACACCTAGGAAATCTTGCATGATATGATTCTCGTCAGTGATTGATGTATTGTAATGGTATAAGTTAGCAGCCTGCTGGACTAAAAAAAATCCTTTAGGTGTATGTCGGCTACATTGTACAAGTATCGGGTTTCTGCTATTTGGAGCCTGTTAACAGTTTCTTTGAGATTAAGCGTTTTAATTGATTGGTGGAATATAGAATGGCTAGTATGAATAAGTTGAATATAGGTATGAATTTTGTATGAAGATCACTAAGATGAATTGGTTCTATATGTTGAAACTTGGATCTCATTATAACCATACATTTTCTAGGTTTTATTGGAGTGACTACTGCTGAAAAGGAGCCAACACTCCTGCCTCATAACAATGTCAAATATCTGAAGAAAGCTGGCAGTGGCAATCTTCTACGTCTGGATATGCCAGATACTAATGCTTGGAGGTACATCTATTATTATTGCTACTTCTGTGTGCACTAGGAATTTTGAACCTTTGAACAATATTTCTGTCTTTGCGGTGGTGTTTGATGTAAGACATAATGTTCTTTTATCTTACACTTCTTAAACAGTCATTTGATTCACTAATTCACTCAACACATTCACAACCTAGATTTAGTAGCTCATCTCCTGGTGGAGATCTGGGGAGCAAAACCAGAACCCCTACGGGTACCTTTAATGCTCAAGGCCAGTGCAAGAAAGGAAAGAATTGCACTTCTCCTCATGGAAGAGAGGGTTCTGGTTTTGGTAACCTGTGGAGTCAAGAAGAAAATGCTGGTTCACTCACATCTGTTGGTTATGGGAAACATAGAGGTATGAGATTTTTATAGGATAATCTTTAAAGAATATCTTGCAGCCACAAACTTTTGATTGCTCTATAAATCTAAGTACTTTTGATTGCTCCACCCGTGCTCAGGCTCTGAAGAAGGATTTGAAGCACAATGTGTATCCAACTTGAATGATCTGCACAACTATGGGCGATATAGGACCCTCATTCATTCTTATGGCGCAGATCATAGGGGGCTGGCTCATAACTCGCCCAACCTAAATATTTCAGAGGAGAGGTCTTGCAGAACTGATAATTTCTGGACTACGAAGCCTACCCCTCCTGTAAATGAGCTGGTGCAGATCTCAGTTCAAGGGAAAAACCACAAACCTAGTCTCATGGGACACCATATTAGTTTGCCCTCTGATAGCTACTTGGATGGCAGGGGAACCTTAAGTAGATTGCATTTAGATGGAGAAAAGCTGTTGCCGGATCTGAATGTGGCCAAAGCAAGCAGCCTAAGTGATTCTCATGTCTCTGATTATTGGCATCGACCATTTTACTCATCTGTTTCATTTGACTATCCCCAGTATGGTGAGAAGCGATCTGCTTATGGTGGACCAACAGAAAATCTTCCTCACAAACATCAGAAAGAACATAGTTCAAGCTTTGCCTCATACAGCTCAAACAGTATAACAGGGTTCAGAAGTCCAGGCCACAATAGCTCTGTTCATTCCTTGGGTAGCCAACCTTCTCGAGGAATTACTCACCTAGGAATGCCGTCCCTTCATCAGTTAACACCTGGTATCGAGAAATTTGGTCTCCATGAAGATGTATATTTTGACAAGGGCTGTGGTACATCTAGGCCTGGGTTACGTGCAAGCAGTTCATGTCAACCTGAGCACCTTTCCCCAATCAAGGATGACCCTTGGGTAACTTCAGTGCCTTTTGTACCTCTTGTTGAGTTTCCCAACAGTACATCACCTTCAAATAGTCCATATGACCCGCTTGCTGACAGTATGGACCCTCTCAAAGTTGAGAGTGGCAATATTCTCAAGTCCTCCAACATATCCTGCAGCATTTCAAGCCAGCACACTGCTGGGAATGGTGTTATAGATGGAGATATCAACAAATCATTGATTTATGATAAGTTGGCAAGGAATATGTCGGCAAAAGGGTCAAATGAGTTTGCAGGCTTGGTTGCACCTGGTAAGGGACGCTCTAGTCTGGATGGCGATACTTTGGTGAAAGCTTTTGAAAGAACCAAAGATGGAGCAATTGACGAGAAAACAAGGGATTATTTCCGTATTCATTTGGCAGAACATGTGAAGGAGTTGCTGAAACCTATTTGGAAGGAAGGCAAACTGAGTAAAGATGCTCATAAACTGATAGTAAAAAAATCTGTTGACAAAGTTCTTGCTACAGTTGACCTGCATCAAGTACCAGCTACTAAAGAATTGATAACTGATTATATAACCATGTCTGGAACAAAGATTGAAAAGCTTGTGAAGGTAAAAAACTTGAATATGCAATTCAATGATGCACATAGCCGTTAACTTTCCTATGTTTGATTCCAGTCTATTTATTTTATGTCAGGCATATGTTGATAGGCATGGTACAAGATGAGATCCAGACTTCTAAATGCTGAGCTCCATCACCACAGATATGGGCTTTCAGCAAACACCTTTCCGATGTGATTAATCTGCAGTCCAATGTTGCTAGGCCTGATCTGCAGTCCAATGTTGCTAGGCCTGATCTGCAGTAGGTACTGAGTTGCATAACCCTGGCTGGTTTACAGGCTTAGTCAGACTATGCATTAGTACTTTATGGTGGAGTTTTAATTTAATGTATGCCTGTTAGCTGAGAGGACATCTAGTGCAACCAATGTAGAAACCTTGCTGCATGTTTTGTTAATCTATGGACTGGTACTTAAAAAGTGTTGTTGAATCTGTTTGAAGTATTCATCTTGCTTAAAGTATAGTGTCATCGTTGTTCATTTTGTTTGCTAAGTAATCATCTTGCAAGATGCAATATCTACATAACTTGTTGTGCTTGATTGGGGGAGATAGAAGGAGCAACAATTTGTTGTGGAACAAAAAAGCACAGGAGATGTGTGCCAAAAAAACGAGGTTGAGGGGGGGGGGGGGGGCGCAAAAGTGCACAAGAGATGCGTGTGGTAATGGCAACAGAAGGGGGGGGGGGGTGAAGTGCCATGCAATGTCCTAACTACTAGAATGATAGACAAAGTGTACTTTTATCTGCTCTGCCGACTGGTAAAGACCCTGCTCTGCATAGCATGGACCATTATCACAATATACTAAAATACCATGAGTGTGGAATATTTATACTCATGTTCCATGTTTCACCTCTTGGATCAATGGCCTTTGGCAATCTAGATCATTGTTAGGATGCTATTGGGTTGCACAATGAATGGACGAGTTGAGATGCAAGGTATAGAGAGAGAGAGAGGAAGAGGGTATTAATAAGCTATAAAAGGAAGAAGAGTTCGGTGACACAAATTGGTCGGGCGTTGTATGCATCTTTGTCAGTGTTGTTAGGTGATGAAATGATCCGAGTAGCGTGACGATCAATTGTTGTCTGATGAGCATTGGAACCATGGCTTAGGGCTCGGAGGAGCCAAAAATGTAGAAGAATGAAAGGGTAGTAGGAAGAGAGTAGTTCATGAGAGAGGTATCCATGAGCATAGCGGCTGCTTCACTCGTCTTTGGTTGTATCTGCACGTCAACAAATACTAAGGGGAAAGGCGACATAACTAGGGGCTAAGGGCATCACTGCATCTTCACTTCATTAAGTGCATGAAGACAAATACACCGAACATATCTTCACCCTCATCAAGAACTACTACTAGTAGGTGGATAGAAGAACATGACAATGGCTCATGAACTCGCATTTTAGATGAACCAGATTGATATTTGCCTATGAGATCAAGTCGATTGCCCAAATATCCCAACCCTAACAGTTGTGCGTGTGATCGGTAGCGATTTGTGCTATCGGAGAAACAACTAGTAGGTGGACAGGAAAAACACAACAATGGCTTCTTATGGACTTGCGTGTTAGATCAACCATATTGATATGCGCCTATGAAATCAAGTTGATTGTTCAAATTGCCCAACCCTAACACCTCGAGTGTTAACATACCATGTCATATCCTCAGCTGTAAGGCAACAATAGGTATGAAGCAAGATAAGTCCAAGGCCCGAGCCAGCTAAACAAAGCCGTTTTCCACCTGAGCTTGTAGCCTTGTAGCCAAGTGATTCCAAATTGTAACTTTGGCTATAAGTAGTTGTGCGTGTATGTGGAAATCGGTGTCGATTAGATAAACAACCTACACGGGTTGAACTTAATGCTGTTGTTGACCTTGTTGTTAATTGGAGCATGTTCTGGTGCACATAAGAGTTCCTCTAGGGCATAAATGCTAGTATGGCCATTTGGTTTGATTGAGAATTGCTTTCAAGGACCTTAAAGGAAGAGTTGTCGAAGACCTGGGTGGTCCAGAGTGGGCCCAACCTCTATGAGGCTTGACAAGTTATTTTTAGCCGTCGATCCTCTTTCGTTGTTCTTGCGTTTGCTTGTGAGCTTGCAGGATCATGAAGCGTCGGCTCGTGCAGTTTAGTGGATTCATTAATAGTTTGGGTGAATTTTCATCACAACTTGATGCATTACCCCGTTATTTTCGCACAATTGAGACTAGGTACATGGTATGACATCGTACAATGCCCCATTTCACTATTATCTTTCCACAAGTTTGCAAGTCTAGCGGTCGACCCTTGTTCAATGTTCTTGCCATGATGATGGGAAAAAGACTTGCACAATAACTAGGCGAGAACAAGAGAGATAAATAGCCATACCCTTACTTAATGATATGCTACACCTACTTGACATTTTCAAAATTAGTACAGAAAAGGTAGAGTGGAAACATTACAATAACTACACTCTTCATTCCCTAGATTGACAAGTACTTTAAAGCAAATAATGTTAGGGCCATGGCTAGAGATAGTGAAACAGAGGGAATATATTATTGATATTGCATTCTTACTAGCAATTGGTTTTGTGGCGAGGTAGTTAGGGTCGTTTGGCCTGGCTTCACTCTGATCATGATCACTTTTCTAGCTACTCAACCTTTTTCTTTGACCTGTTCGACCCACGGTCTTGGTAACTATCAGTACATCTCTCCTTAGGTGGCGGGGTGGGACCTTGGGTTTGGCGAAGGGCTAAGCAACTGTCTTTTAGAACACCTGACTCCTCATAGAGGTGTGCATAACCTCTTAATAAATGCACTGGTGATTCCATCAATGCAAGTTGGCTATTGTCTAGAGAACATATTGTGGAACTTTGAGAGTGTTGTGTACTGAAATACATGTTATTTTATATGTACGTGTTATAGAAAAAAAATGCATAAAGGGGATGCACTTGAGCCCAAAGGACAAATAAAGCAGATAGATACTTAAATTTGACCCAACTATGCTCTAAAAGCCAAGAGCATCTTAAGTGAAGTCCTTACTTTCAACCACAAGAAATTTTGTAGAACCAACTAAATACCAATTATATTTCACTTAATAATGTTTACTATCTTTCTTATGCTTATTTGAGTTCTTCCATTGGGAGATATAACCTATGCACCAAGACACTAACCACACACAAGACCATTAAGAGGATTTTGTATTTATATACTCCCTCCGTCCCAAAATAAGTGTCTCAACTTTGTACTAACTTCAGTACACAGTCATACTAAGCTTGAGGGAATTCTTTATTTAACATCGTGTTTAAATGTTATGCCCTATTTGACATCGACAAATGATTTCTTCCCTATCTAACAACGAGTCTAAAAGACCCTTTTGCCCCTCATGAGTACGAGAGAATTCCTTATTTAATATCGTGTTTAAATTCTATGCCCTATTTGGCATCGACAAATGATTTCTTCCCTATCTAACAACGAGTCTAAATTTTATGCCTTTTATGACATTTCTGTCCATTTTAAGCATAAATGACACCTGAAAAGACCCTTTTGCCCCTCATGTGGTATGTTTGTGTGCGCGCGCATGTGTGTGCTACTGATGCTGCGCGTGTGTGTGTGCTGCTGTGTGCGTTTGTGCGGATGCGTGTGTGTTGCTCAGTGTGCTGCGTACGTGTGTGCTGCTGCGTGCGTGTGTGTATGTGCTGCTGCGTGCGTGTGTGTATGTGCTGCTGCATGTGTGCTACTGCCGCTGCGTGTGGTGTGCTGCATGTGACGCTCCTGCCCCACACAGATACCACATGAGGGGCAAAAGGGTCTTTTCAGGTGTCATTTAGGCTCAAAATGGACGGAAGTGTCATGAAGGGCATAAAATTTGGACTCATTGTTAGATAGGGAAGAAAAAGTTTTTCAGTGTCAAATAAAGAAACGAAATTTAAGATAGTGTTAAATAAGGAATTGTTTTGTTATACATCATGGAGGCTTTTCTATAAATATAAGTGAGTTTTGAGCTTTGTTTTGTCAGTGAATTCTTGTGGACCGAGCTTGGTTGAGCTAGGGCCTGATTTGCTTGATTCACAAGGAACAGAATAGATTTTTATCGTAGAATATATTACCTGCTCCTGAAACATTAAAAGATTAAAGCCTTCTTTTTCTTGCCAAGAAAACTGCATCTTGCTGCCAAACTGATTGTTGAGGTTTGATATTTTTGTTTGCCTGTTTCTTGAATCTTGATAAATGGTTTCTCTTTTGCAGCCAACCTGAAGTGAAGTGGATTCAGGGAAGCATTCAATTTTGCATCTTTAAGGTTGCCAGGTATTAAATTCGTCTTTGAGCCTATTATATCCTCATTTTATCATCACTGATCAAACTGATGAGAGCTGCCAGAACATGCAAATGGGTATGTGTAATTACTATAGCTCTTTTCTTTGGTGTAACGAGAATATTTCCTTAGCTTGCGGTTGTCAATATCTGAATTCATTCTTCTTAGATTTTGCTCCAGCGAAAATCTCGTGTTTTCACTTTTACTTCTTTGAGGAAATAGCAAACTATTCATTCCTTCTGTTATGTACTTGTGCTCTTTTACATTTTGCTTGACACGCTCCACTATGTTGTTTTCTGCAGAAACAAACAGTTCGCCTCATTCACCTTCTCAGATTTTTTATGGCCTGTACTGCTTAATTCCTTGCCCATTCTGCTGAAAAGGTATACCATACTGTTCCTGTATTACTATGACCCTAAGGCACAAAGTATTAAGAATCTCTCTTTTGATGTTATTTTTCTTCTCCAAAATGGCAACGTAGGTTCTGTTTCTGGACGGAATGGCGTTCCAGATTGGAATGCTAATACTAAAGAGTGTCCATGTCCTGACTCATCCATGAAGTGGTCCGACCTAACCTCTGCCCTCAAATGCCTATGCTCACCCAAGCTGTAGATCACAAATACCCTTGCTAGGCTGGGCTCTGCTTCCCACGGGAACTGATGCTTAACTAAGCCCTGCTCGGCGGGGCAGCTGGCTGCCCATCTCCATCGCCCGCCTCATGCTTACTCTGTCTGCCTCATCCTCCGTGTTACATTCTTTCCTCCAACAGCAAGGTGTGGCTTGGCTTTCGGTTCTGTTTTGCCGGCGAGAATGGTGAAGGCTTTGGTTAACATTTAAGATCAGCGTTAAAACAGGCTTCTACTGTGCAGCCTGTGTTATATCAGTAAATAAATGGAATTTAATTTCAATGCCACTAGTTGACTCTGAAACTATAAATGTGCCACTGCTTTTCTCCCATTTACGAGAATGCCATATTAAAGATTAAAGAAAATGGAGTCACAAATGCAACCAACACAACCCTCTACACTTACATCCCAGGCTACACAGCCCCTACAGTAAGATGCAACAAACGAGAGCCAAACTAACAATCTTAAACAAACAGGTTCCAACACAATAAGTAAAGGCAGGACAAACAGGCCCGTCTATTATTATGTCTTCCGTTTTTGCTATGCTGATGTATTGACCAGCCTGGACTATATTGGTTCGGAAACTACCTCATTAACACATGTTGACCCAGCTTGTACTAGTCACTGGAGCACATGCCCCCACCACACAGCCCTCTCAATTGTGTGCTCTACTCACCTCCCGATTGAATCCCCTTCTCCAAAATCCCTTGCCAAGTTCAGTGAGTCAGGCGAGGCTGCAGCACAAGCTTCCTTGGTACGGACGTGGCATGTGTAATTGAGCAGGACTGACGGCTGGCCCTGGGAATGGAACCAGACGGTGACGTGGGTGCGTGAGTGGGGACAATGGCTGGCTGCGCGCGTGGAACCAGGTCAAGTGAGGGGCCTAGGCTCGTCTTGGAGGTTCCCACTAAATATACAATCCTTGCTCATGGCCTGAAGTATGCCTAGATGCTGATGGGTGTGTTGTATCCTGCTTGTGTTAGCTTATGGATTCTATATATATAGCATAATTGCATTAAAACCTTATGCTTACTAAACTGTTCCTTGTAGATACTCCAGTTGTAGCAAACCTCAGAATCTCAGTACATTATGGCTCAAGAATTTTACAGTATTGCTGTATGAAATGACTACATTAGCTCCAGGGTTGTAATGCATAAATTTATAACAATTCTGCGTCAGATTCAAGCACGAGAATCTTCTCCTGGTAGCTAGCTATCTTTTCCGTACCCTCTGTTTTAGCGTCAGGTAATACCAATTCCTCCCTGCCCTTTTGCTCTTTGTAGAGAGCTAACAAACGGTATTTAAGGCTTTTTACCTATTTTCATCTCAACCCAGGCTGTTTTGACCAGCCGGTAGCATCACTGCATGGCAAGAAAGAAAGAGAAATGAGTTTGGTGAATGGCATTCCTAGTGACATTGTCATAAATAAATCTACTTGTACTAATAAAAGCATGAGTTTGGTGAATCCAAATGATCTGAGCCATCCAACCACCTATATCCAACATCTCATGCTGCTCCAATGATGTATCACATCATCAATAATTTGGAAAAGACATTAATTGCATTAAACACAATTAATATTGAAATCAACATTAATTATGGTTAATTTTGGAAAGAGTATTACTGCCAAACTAGATGTGCGTGCACATACACGATTAGCAGTATATTATATTACATTATATGTATATATATTATATGCTATTAATATAGCGGCTAATATCAACATGTGCTGCATGTATGCATTTAGTAGTTGTCATAAATATTCCATAAATAAAATGTATGCATGTGTGGGGCTTAAGACCCCAGTACAACCACCGAAAACACAAAGCTCAAGGCTGTATAAAATTAACAAGGTAGGGTCTTAGCTTGTCTTTGACCCTATTAACAAGTAGGCCTAGATTAGATTTGAGGCACCTCCAGGAGATCCTTGGTGGGGCAATTCCTTCCAGACTCTTGTGATTATGTTCCTTGCATCCAGAATTTAACCATTTACAGGGCTGCTAATCATATTTCATTATCTGATGAAGGTACTAACTAAAGAACCTTTTGGTAGTATGTCAGCTATCAAATATGTGAGGCATATATAAATGCTTGCTCATCTGCAACATGTCTTGTGCAGTCTGGGGGTGCTAATGAGGATGACAAGGTTTTGGCTTCTGCTAGTTGATGCATCGCACCAAACCTGAAGCTCAACATTGCTTTTGTAGAGTACCTGTACCTTTTCTTGTGTTCCAAGCTTTTGTAGTCTCCTTCAAAAGTTGTTGATGTTTGTTGCTTCCTGAATCCTGACGGTCTGTCGTTTTGCTTCCGGTTTTCTGAATAAAGCAGGGTGTGGCTTGTTCAAGAAATATACTCCCTCCATAAAGAAATATAAGAGCATTTAAATCATTACTTTAGTGATCTAAATGCCCTTATATTTCTTTACAGAGGGAGTATGTGCTTATCGAATGAATTGCTTGATAGGCTCACTTAGTAATATCCAATGCCCTTGCAGGGTCTTAAAATGGCTGCAGAGCACAGATGAACATCTCATTCATTTTCTATGGATTCTTTACAGTCAGCAGAGTATCCAAAAATGGAAAATGTGATGAATATTTGTACTGTGTCTGGTTAGACAAGGTTTATGTCTGACAAATTGCTGCACTAGGTTGATGCAACCTAATACTTCCACGAATAATTGGTATTTGGTTGGCATGCCCTACCAGTATCCCACCATCTGTGTCGGCTTGCTCAGTTGCTCTAGTGTGTTCCTATCATGGCACATTTGTTTGCAATCTTTCTATCTCTGGAAGCCGCTAAAGCTGGCACTGATGCCTGGTTCAGGATCAAGAAACAGACATGCTACTGCTCCTTTTGTGGCCAACTGTTCATTAGCTCCTAAAGCTACCGGGATTTAGGATATGCTCTTCTGTCCTGCAGAGTTTCTTTTCAGTTATGCTCTTGGAGTTGGACAGCTCGAGATGCTCTCTGATAAAGAAAATCCAGGTTCAAAGATATCATGGATAGTCAGAAATCTTGGATACACATTTCAGTTCATGTTTTGCTTCCTTTTATCGATGCTGACGGTATGGCAGCACTGCACATCAAAAGCCGTATGATTTTTGCCTCTTGACTGGTCTGGTGGCAGGTCGTAGCTGTTTATGAATGCTACACGAGCAGCCTTGAGAAAGATCTATGAACAGGAGAATGCCAGTGTCGCAACAGTATTTTTTCCCCTTTCTTTCCTTCAGTTTGTACTGCGCCCATTATGCCGAAACTGTAAACTATGATGTACAGTTTGAAGCTTAAACTCGTCTTGTTATCTTTGTGGTTGTGGCTGCCGTAATGCATAGTGTGTTATGTGCTAACACAGATCTCTGTGGGCTTGTACACTTAGATGATCATGGAGGAGATCAAGGTTCAAACCGTGCTGTGCATCTGTTGGCTCAGTTAGGCTCTACTTCCTTAACCCTGATACTAGGAGTTCCAGCGCAACTCCCGGATGTGTAAGGGCCGATATGCTCATCGTGGCTTCGTAATAAAGCTTTGCTTTACGCTGAAAAGAAAAAAGATTGGGAAGTTGCTTCGGCTGACGTCTCAGTTTGGAGTTGTAAATTTAAAATACATTTACGGGCTGTATGCGCATGCATGGAAGAAAAAACATACATGTGGTATTCAGATGCCGATTATCAATATGTGTGTGGTGGTGATCCATACAAACAACTCCTGCCTACTTATCTCACATCTCATCCATACACGTTCGTTAAATACATGTACACTGTTTGTATTTCTAATTTCACAAATTAGATGTGATTATGCATGCTAATCGATCAACTCCTTGTAGCTCTAGGGCTGGCGTCCTTGAACCACCGATGTTTGAGGGCTTGCTCGGCCGTGAGCCTCTTCTCCGGGTTGCATCGTAGTAGACCACTCAAGACCTCGGAGTCGGCCTCCGATAAGGTTGGCGGGCCTTTTGTCCTAGCCTCAGTGGGACAGAGGAACTTGTTGCGCAAGAAGCTTCCTAGTTGGCATCCGCCCGGTAGCCTTCACCAATCGTAGCCAGACCACTCTTTGATGTCTACAGTGCCGAGAAGGTCCAAGATTTCGTTGAGGTGCTTCATGTCCGTCCTCCCATGGAAAGGGTGTGGCCGGCGAGGAGCACGGTCATCATGACGCCGAGAGCCCATGAGTCGACACGCTTGTCGTAATTCGTGGATCCGAGGAGGATTTCTGTAGAAGTGCATGCTCTAGCCAATGCAACCAAAAGACCAATCTGATGAAAAAGACTAGGCAACACATTATACGTCAACACTCCCCCTCACGTGTGGCTTCCTCAAGCCTAAACGTGGACCGAAAGTGCGCTGCAATTTAATTGCGCCAGCCGGGTCTTGAACTCAAGACCTCTTGGCTCCGATATCATGTAAAAGTGCATGCTCTAGCCAACCAAAAGACCGATCTGATGGAAGAGACTAGGCAGCACATTATACGTCAACAATTTCCATCGCGCGGTATCCCAGTGTCCCAATAGGGTTAGAGTAGGGCGGCCCATCCACCATGCTACACGACAACCCCAGATCACAGATCTCGAGGTTCCCGTGTCTGTCAACATTCAACAAGCACGTTCTTCGGCTTGAGGTCCAGGTGCATGCGGCCGAGACGATTCATCCTCCTCTCGTCGGCGAGAAGCTACCTCATGAGAAGGGTTGCATCGTAGAAGACCGCTCAAGACCTTGAAACCAGCCTCCAACAATGTTTTTTTAACCTTTTTTGTGGAAAGTATTTTTATTTACTTTAAAAACAAATAAAGAATCTGAATACCAACATGGTGTTGGAAGAGAGGATTACAGGACAACACACTAATTGTCGTCATCGTACTCTGTATGATTATCATTTTTTACATCAAGTCACACAACTATAACTTACAAACTAATATCAAGATATCCACGACCGGCGTAATGTAATCGCATATAGATTCAAGAAACAAATATAATCGTATACAGGCCTCACTCACTTTCGGTGTAGAAAGGCGTACTCTTATCGAGGATAACACATCAAATTGTGAATAGTTAGGCATGGTTCAAAATATTGTATTACACATCCACAACAAATTTACAAATATTTGATCTATCATACACGGCAAGCATAGCAGTACCCTTTTTTCAACAACAAAATTAAAATTAGTAGAACCCCAAATTAAGAGCAAGAAACCAAATTGCAATCAGGCGTTACAATATGTGTGTGGTGGTGAACCACACGAACAACTCCTGCTTACTTATCTCACGCCTCATCCATACTCATTCGTTAATTCATGTACAACGTTTGCATTTCTAATTTCACAAATTAGATGTGCTAAAGCATGATAATCGGTCATCTCCTTATAGCCCTAGGCTTAGTGTCCTTGAACCATCGATGCTTGAGCGCTTGTTCCGCCGTTAGCCTCTTCTCCGGGTTGCATCGTAGAAGACCGCTCAAGACCTCGAACCCAGCCTCCGACAGTGTTGGGGGGCCTTTGATCCTGGCCTTGGTGGGACATGGGAACTTGTTGCGCAGAAAGCTTCCTAGTTGGCATCCACTGGGTAGCCGCCGCCCATCGTAGCCCGACCACTCCTTGATGTCTGCCGTGCCAAGAAGGGCCAAGATTTCGCTGAGGTGATCCATGTCCGACCTCCCATGGAAAGGGTGCCGGCCGGCGAGGAGCTCAGCCATCATGACGCCGAGAGCCCATGAGTCGACACGCTCGTCGTAATCTGTGGATCCGAGGAGGATTTCTGGCGCGCGATATCCGCGTGTCCCAATAGGGTTAGAGTAGGGCGGCCCATCGGCCAAGCTGCACGACAACCCGAGGTCGCAGATCTTGAGGTTCCCGTGGCTGTCAACAAGCACGTTCTCCGGCTTGAGGTCCCGGTGCATGAGACCGAGACGATTCATCCTTCTCTCCCCAGCGAGAAGCTGTCTCATGAGAAGGCGAACCTCCAGCTCGGTGTGCCTCCTCCCAAAGCGGACATGCTTCATGACGTGCCTGAGAGTCGGTCCCACAAACTCCATGGCGAGGAAAGCGCCGCTGTCAAGTTGGCCGGAGGCGCGCGGCTGCACGATGGATGGGTGGCCGCTGCACGCCTCGAGAGCACTGACCTCGCTGGCGAAGTCGGAGAGGTAGCGTTCGGCGTCGCCGGCGCCGTCGCTCGCACGGAGGCACTTCACCGCCACGATCTCGCCCGTGCGACGGTCCCTCGCCCGGTAGACGACGCCGAATGTTCCTGCGCCGAGCACCTCAAGCCGCTGGAATCGGCCGCTGCTTGCGGGGGAGTTTGAGTCGCCGTTAGTGGCTGATGTTCTCTGATTCTTGCGCGTCGCCGGTGTGCCCGTGACCGCGTCATCTAGGGCAGCCAAGCCCACACGTTGCGGTGTTGATGTCGACCACCCCATATTTCTCCGAGGAAAATCGCGGGGATCGCACCGTGAGGTCACGCCGAGGGTACACGACCCACCGGACAATCAGCAGCGCAAGCTTCGCTTGATCGACTGCTCGGCGGCTAAAATAGCTAGACGGCCGGAGCGAGGATTGCTTTTGCTTTATTTCTCACAGCCGTATGGGTATGGCTATGTACTGTATATATAGACGGCCAGCACGCTGATGCTACACGACTCGTGAATGGACAAGAATTAGGTTCGGACACGGACTGCACAGTTTCTACGCGTCATATTGCTCTCATGGATATACAAAGCCGTAGGGGGCTACACATACGGCGCGTGTCTCACGTTCGTCATTGGTGCACCGTCACCTCCATGCCAGTACGGCAATCACGAGTGCTTATATGTATCTATCAATTTCACACGTGAGATATTTAAGCATCGTCTTAGAGAGGCTAAAACAGCAGCACGTGCTTTAGCTAAACACATGGTGTGGGTCATGGGATGAAGTCATGGAGACCCTCTGGCTTTCTTAATTCATGTGATTGTTATGCCAAGTTAATATATACGGCCATGATGGTATTTCCTAAAAAAATGGTGAATATCATAAAACCATCACATCTATGTCTAGGGTTTTAACTCGCAACCACTTTACTCAACCGCTACAAAAATGTATCTATTCCAGCGAAATTTTTGACAATTAACACTGGTGAGCTGTTTGGAGTAAATTAGACAAGGGCTCGTAGTAAGTGCTGACATGGCATAAAACGGTTGACACTGTCTATTTGACCGTTAAGTTGGGTGTGGGGCCACCCGTCAACGTTAACACTACTCTCTCTCACACATGCCTATTCCCATTTGATCGAACAACTTTATGTCTTTGTGTGCGACCGCGGCATCGGCTTCTGCGGGCGACCTCCTGGATGCCTTCTCGTCACTAGATGATGTCCATGAGCTAGCTATGATCTAGGATAAATGATCCGCAAAAGCAATTTGATAGTTCCTCACCGTGCCCAATGTACGCCTGTGACGAAGGAGTGGATCTAGGCAAAAAATTTCCTACATGGGCCACAATTTTTGGCACTTCTTTGTCTAAATGGTTCTTCTCATCTTCCTTTTCCTAGTGGCATGATAACGTGGTTCGGAATGCAACGATTCATCGGAATCGGTGATGATGGCTGGCGACCATGTTTCTCTTTGTCGGTTTCTCCTTTACGTGAACTTTTGCCCTATAAGTGCTCCTCCGCACGCGGATGTGCTTTGATCATGGATGGAGACGAGGAGGAGGGCTGGACCACCGTCGTTGGAGATGACGGGAAGACGGAAAAATGAAGAAAAAAATTCATCAGTATCTTGCCGAAGTTGGGAGGGGCCGTTATGGGTGGTGGAAGTTGACTTGGCTGGTAGGCGGCATGGTGCGCGGCTGCTCGAGTGGCCATGGGAGCTCTATAGCTTCCCCATTCTTAATGAGACTTGCCCATCCTAGAGCAAACACGGCTGAGTGTGGTTTTTTTGGGGGAGGTGGGGGGGGGGGGAGCTAAATTTGAAGAACTAAATGAAATTAGAAATGAGCTAGTTAGGGGATAATTCTCCAATCAAAAGGTTTTTCCTCATATTTAACTTTTGGAGGATGGACTAGAGATGCCATAAAAACACTCAGAGTTGAAAGCGGCGTTTTGGCTCCCTGGCTTAGATGAGGCCGTGCATAACAGTAAATTCATTAAAAAATAATAAAAATCAAAATCAATTTTTTTTGATTTTTTTGTGGTGAAAGATGTTTGAGTGCGTGTGTTATGACCGGCCTGACTTATGGTCGTAGAAGGCTCACCGGGCAATCTTAGCCCACAAGTTATCTTAGGTTAATTCGTATGCAAGTTATCTAGGTTATAAATATATGCTGTAAGACTTTTTTTTAGATTAAGCAATAAGAAAATTATCTCTATTGCCCGGCTCCCAGAGGAGCCGGAACCCTAGCCGCCCTGCCTCTTGCGCCGCTGCCGCCATCTTCCTCTCCCGCGACGGCGCCCAGCCGCCGGCGCGGCCGCTCGTCGCCTCACCCAGCCCCCTCCTTCCCTTACCGCTTACGCCCCAGACCTGGTAGGGTACAAGCCCCTACCAATTTGGTATCCAGAGACTTGGGTCCGACCATGTCTTCATCAACACCCTCGCCGCCGCTGCCCGTCGTCACCTCCGCGCCGATGACCACCGCCCCGCTGTCTACCGCCCGGGTGACCATCGCCGGGACCCCCTCGCTGCTGGGCCCGATCACCACCGCGGGATCCCCACCGCCGCCGACACCCATCACTTCCGCGCCGCCAACAACCGTCGTCTTCACGCCGGAACAGGTCACCAATACCTTGCGGGATCTCGTGATGGTAGTCCAGGGACTCCACCTCAACCAATACCACCAGTATATGGCCGGGCCATACGCACCTCCGCCGGCCGCGCCGATCGCCGCCTACAGCCACCCCGCGCTGCCGTGGCCATCCCCGAGTGCGCGCATGCATACAGTGGGCAGCCGCTGCTGCCGTTCCAGGCGGGGCCCCCGGCGTTGCCGTGGCCGACTCAGGGCGCGCCGGCCTGCACCAGGCTGCCGCTGCCGCCGTTTCAGGCAGGGCACACCGGCAGGACCGCACCGGCTGCGGCCCCGCTGTGGTATCTGCAGCCGTCGTCCCCCGCGAGCCCTGACGCGTCTGCCCACCCGTCGCAGCCGACGCTGCAACCAGCGGCGCCACCTCTTCCCAGCTCCGGGGCGTCCTCGCCGGCGGGCCTTCCGATCCATCATGTCCGGTTTCCGCCCTAGCCGCCGCCACTACCAGCTTGGGTGGCTGGGTCGTCACCATCACCCGTCTACACCACAACTCCGGAGTAGCCAACCCTGTTTCCACAGTTCGGCGGGCCATCCGGCTCCGCGGGTCCTGGAGTCCCCCGACCAGGCGCCACTCGCCTCCTTGCTCTGCACCTCCGAGCCAGCTCGACACGGTGCTCCGTCCCAGGCACCGCCGCGGTTTGCCAAGATTGAATTCGCCACATATGACGACACAGAGGACCCCCTCAACCGGCTCAACCAGTGCGACCAGTTCTTTCGCGGGCAGCGCACCCTCGCATCGGAGCGGACCTGGCTCGCCTCCTATCACCTTCGCGGCACGACATAGACATGGTATTATGCTCTCGAGCAGGACGAGGGTGCCACGCCTCCTTGGGAGCGTTTTCGCGAGCTCTGCCTCCTTCGCTTTGGGCCTCCGGTTTGAGGGAGCCGCCTAGCGGAGCTCGGCCGCCTTCCCTTCACCTCCACGGTGCAAGACTTCACCGACCGTTTCTAGGCCCTGGCGTGCCATGCATCGGGCGTGACGGCACAACAGCGCGCCGACCTCTTTGTTGGTGGCCTTTCGGATCACATCCGCGTGGACGTGGAGCTCCGCGGCCCTCAGGATCTCCAGACGGCCAAGTATTACGCCTGCGCCTTCGAGGCTCGCGCCTAGGCCATGCAGTCGGCCGCCCCGGCTTGAGGAGCCCGGCAGGCCGCCCGACCGCCCCTACGACGGGCGGACCACCTCCGGCCACTCCCGCGACTACTACCCCGGCCACGACGCGACCCTTCCGTTGTTTCTCTCCGGCGGAGCAGATGGAGTGGCGGCGCCAGGGCCTATGCTTTAACTGTGATGAGCCCTATACGCCGAGCCATGTCTGCCTGCGCCTCTTTAACTTGGAGACAGTCGACTTCGTCGAGGACGACGCCCTGGCCGACCGGGCCGAAGCCCTAGTGGTCCCAGCGGCTGCTGAGGCCGCCCCCGCAGCTACTCCGGCGACGGCCTTAGTGGTCTCTCTCCACGCGCTCGCTGGCATCCACGATGAGTGGACCATGCTCTTGCCGGTGACGATCCACGGCGAGCGCTTGGTGGCCTTGGTAGATATAGGCTCCACCCATAACTTCCTGCCCGAGTCTACCATGCGTCGCTTAGCGCTTAAGCCGACGGGCGGGGAGCAACTTCGGGTCACGGTGGCCAACGGCGATCGCCTCCGATGTCATGGCCTCGCACGAGACATACCCATCACCGTCGGCAATGAACACTTCTCCATCACATGTGCGGGCATTGACTTGGGCTGCTTCGACTTCATCCTTGGCGTCGACTTCTTGCGGATCCTTGGTCCCATACTCTGGGATTTCGACGCGCTGACGATGACCTTCTGGCGGCTGGGCTGCCGCATTCGGTGGGACAGCGTTGGGGGCACCGCACCGGCGACGCCGCAGCTTCAGCTGGCCGCGGTTACCTCCGAGGCCGAGAACCCACTATTGGAGCACCTTCTGCAGCAGCACGACGACCTCTTCCCCGAGCCACAGGGCCTTCCGCCCGCCCGGGTTTATGATCACTGTATTCATCTCCAGCCGGACTCCACACCGGTGGCCGTGCATCCTTACCACTATCCGCAGCTGCAAAAGGACGAGTTGGAGAGGCAGTGTGCACTTATGCTCGCCGCGGGCATCATTCGGATCTCCACCTCGCCATTTACCGCGCCGGTTCTCCTCGTTCGCAAGTCGGACGACACATGGCGCTTCTGCATTGACTACCGCGCCCTTAATGCTCTCACACTCAAGGACAAGTTTCCTATTCCGGTGGTCGATGAGCTCCTGGATGAGCTCCAAGGGGCGCGCTTCTTCACCAAGCTTGATCTCCCGTCGGGGTACCACCAGGTGCGCATGCACCCAGACGACATCGCCAAGACGGCGTTTCGGACTCACCACAGACACTTCGAGTTCTTGGTGATGCCCTTTGGCCTCTCCAACGCCCCGGCGACCTTCCAGGCTCTGATGAACGACGTCCTCCGGCCCTACTTACGTCGGTTTGTGCTTGTTTTCTTTGATGACATTCTTATCTACAGCGCCTCATGGGCGGAGCACCTTCAGCACGTCGCCATTGTCTTCAACGAGCTTCGGGCGCATCATCTTCATCTTAAGCGCTCAAAGTGCTCGTTCGGGACGCCTTTGATCGCCTACCTCAACCATGTCATCTTGGCCGACAGGGTTGCTATGGATGCCGACAAGGTGGCGGTCGTCGCATCCTAGCCAACGCCACACTCCCCACGGGCTCTTCGCGGTTTTCTCGGCCTCGCGGGCTATTGCCGGAAGTTTATCCGGGAGTTTGGCCTCATTGCAGCGCCCCTCACGCGTTTGCTGCGCCACGACGCCTTCGCATGGGACGACGAGGCGACCGCGGCATTCGAGGCCCTCAAGGGGCCCCCATGACGGGCCTCGTTCTTCAGATGCCGGACTTTGACCGCCCGTTCATGGTGGACGGCGACGCCTCGGGCGCCGGGTTCAGCGTCGTGCTTCATCAGGGCGATGGCCCTCTCGCCTTCTTCAGCAGGCCTTTCGCTCCGCGCCATCTTAAGATCGCGGTGTACGAGCGGGAGCTCATTGGCTTGGTGCAGGTGGTGCGCCATTGGCGGCCCTATCTGTGGAGCCGGTCCTTTCGGATTCGCACGGTCCACTACAGTCTCAAGTTCTTGCTGGACCAGAGGCTCTCGACCGTGCCGCAGCACCAATGGATTAGCAAGCTCTTCGGCTTTGACTTCTCCGTCGAGTATCACCCGGGTCGTCTTAATACCGTGGCCGACACCTTGTCGTGCCGCGACACCGACCCCGACTCCGCCACCGTCGACTCCGCGGGGGCTGTAATGTGCATCCGCTCTGGGCCGACCTTCAGCCTCTTCACCGACATTCGCCGGGCTATGGCAACCGCGGCTGACGCCCTCCTCCTTTAGCAGCAACTGGCGGCGGGAGAGTTGGAGGAGCTGTGGCGCTTCACCGACGGCCTTCTCCTTCATGGGCGCCGGGTCTTCGTGCCGGCGCATGATGATCTCCGCCACCAGGTGCTGCTGCTCGCCCACTCAGAGGGCCATGAGGGTGTGCAGAAAACTCTCCATCATCTCCGCGCCGACTTCTACATCCCTAGGGATCGGGCCCTGGTCCGTGACTGGGTTCGGTCTTGTGAGACATGCCAGCGCAACAAGACGGAGACACTACGGCCGGTTGGTCTGCTCTAGCCCTTGCAGGTGCCGTCTCAGGTCTGGGCGGATATCTCCATGGACTTCATCGAGGGCCTCCTCAAGGTGGGCGGCAAATCGGTCATTCTCATGGTGGTCGACCGCTTCTCCAAGTATGCTCACTTCACCGCGCTCGGTCATCCCTACACTGCTGCCTCCGCGGCTCGCGCCTTCTTCGACGGGATCATTCGTCTTCACGGGTTTCCCTCTTCGATCATCAATGATCGGCACCTGGTGTTCACCGGTCATGTTTGGCGCGATCTCTTCCAGTTGGTGGGCGTGAAACTCCGCCTGAGCATATCATTCCATCCTCAGACGGACGGCCAGTCCGAGGTCGTCAACAAGGTGATTGCCATGTATTTGCATTGTGTCACAGGTGATCGTCCTCGCGCTTGGGTCGATTGGCTCACCTGGGTGGAGTACTGCTACAACACCTCCTACCACTCCACCCTGCGTGCCACTCCTTTTGAGGTGGTCTATGGCGGGCCGCCACCGCCCATCACTACTAGGAAAAGGGTTATAGATAATATGGACACTAATGGCGCACCAGACATGTGGTGCGCCACTACTATATAGCAGTGGCGCACCATGTGCTGGTGCGCCATTACTGTGATACACACTCATGGTGCGCCACTACTAACATATTTTTTTCCAAAAATACTAATGGCGCACCAGGGCACAGTGCGCCATTACTAGTTTCAACTAGTAATGGCGCACCACTCACCCCGTGCGCCACTATTATCATTTTTTTGCAAAAACTACTAATGGTGCACCACCAGCTGGTGCGCCATTAGTAACCAGGGTTACTAATGGCGCATTTGTAGGTGGTGCGCCATTAGTAACCTGGGACCAGCTAGATATTTTGGACAGCCACCTACACACTCACTTTCCCCACTTCATTCTCTCCACCTCCTCCTCCAAGCTTGTCCCGGCTGCCTCCTCCTCCTCACCTCATTTGCACCATAGATTCATCCAAATTAAGTGGTTAAATTACCTTTTTTGATAGGTAAGTAAGGGGAAAGCTTTCTTTATGTTGTAGATCTACTTCTTTCTCCCTCCAATAATGTGCACATGCACTTTTTATGGCCTAGCTAGATCTATGTATGTTTGTGGTGTTGCATATGTTTGTGGTGTTGCATATATGTTTGTGTTTGCAGGTACCGGTATTTGAAATGCGATAGTTGCCAATATTTTGCCGGAATGTTGATTCATTTCCGTTTCGGTGAGAATTTTGGCACTATGCATTCTTTTTGGTCCTATTTTTAGGGAAAGTCATGCCAATTTTTTTCTTGGTTCTAAAATATCGTTTTGCTCTACCTCGCAGGCGACCATGGTTCGCACGATGACCGAAGGCAACGTGAATAGGTTTCTGAGCTCCGTGAAGGCCGAGATGCTTCAAAAGAACGAGACGGAGATAAGATGTCCGTGTCGAAGATGCAAGCTGAAGAGCCTTATTGCGGACCCAGATTCCGGGCAGGTGCGGGACCACCTGCTCTTGCGTGGTTTCATGGATGGCTATCGGTGGCAAGGTGATGAAGATGACTATGAAGTCGTCCATGGGGGCCGGGCAAGAAATGAGGAAGGGCAGCAAGACAACCACCGCGGCGAGGGCGGGTGAGAAGATGAAGAATCTCCAGGACATGATCACGACGGTGATGCTGTACACAGTCATCATGTAGAAGATGCTGGACATGATGATGAGGAAGATCAAGACAAAGGGCATGATCATGAAGAGAAGATGCCGGAGCAGACGACGATGGACCATGGATGGGTTGGGTGCAGGACCCTCATATTCAAGAGCTGCTTCTCAAGCAGACGGATAACACAGGAGCTACCGCCCGAGAGAAAGCCAAGCTGGATCAACTGGAGATAGACGCAGTTACTCCATTGTATGAAGGATGCAGGCCCGAGGATACCCGCCTGAAAGTAACGCTCATGGCTCTGGAGATGAAGGTAAAACACAAAATGACTGACGCATGATTCGACGAGAACATGTCATTCTGGCACGAACGTCTTCCCAAGGGGAACAAGTGCCCGACCAGTTTTGAGGAGGCGAAGAAAATCGTGTGTCCTCTGGATTTACCGCACGTGAAATACCATGTGTGCATGAACAATCGCATCATTTATCGGGACGAGCACGCGGAGTCTACCATATGTCCGGTGTGCGGTGCCACTCGATACAAGAAGAGGAAGAAAGCTCCTCGAAAAGTGGTGTGGTACGTTCCGATCACTCCTCGTCTGGAGCAGTATTTCGCGGACCCTAAGGTAGCAAAGCTCCTACGTTGGCACGCGGATAGGGAGGAGAGGAAGCGAGAAGGTGACGCAAATGATCCGGAGATAAATAAAAAAGACAAGATGCTGAGTCACCCTAAGGATGGGAGCCAGTGGCAAGCGTTGAACTTCAAACACCCAAAATTTGGGAACGATCCAAGGAACATCATGCTGGGCGCGAGCACCGATGGAGTCAATCAGTTTGGCAGCTAGAGAAGCACACATAGCACCTCGCCTGTGTTTGTGTGGATGTACAACCTTCCCCCCTGGTTGTGCATGAAAAGGAAGTACATTCACATGAGTATGCTAATTGAAGGGCCGAAACAACCAGGGAACGTCATCAATCTATATCTGGGGCTGCTGAAAGAGGAGCTAGACACGCTGTGGAAAACGACAGCCAATACGTGGGACGCCGCAGAGAAAGAATATTTCCCTATGAGAGCCGCACTGCTCACGACGGTGCAGGACTATCTCGGTTACGGATATGTCGCGGGGCAGGTGGTCCACGGATTTTCTGGATGCGTCAGGTGCATGGATGACACAACATATCGCCAGCTAGATAGAGATCCCGGGTCTTTGAAAACCGTGTTCATGGAACATCGAAGGTGGCTTCGCGACGATGACCCATGGAGAAAACGCAAGGATCTGTTTGATGGTGAAACCGAACCCCGAAGACGCCCGCGTACGAGGAGCGGCGAGGAAATAGACGAGCTATTGAAAAATTGGAAAGATTGCCCACTGCCGGGAAAGAAGCAAAAGGCGCCAGAGCCAGGAAAGAAGCGAAAGGCGCTAGAGCCGCTGCTGAAGGTATGAAAAACGAGGTCTGTTTTCTGGGACTTGCCGTACTGGAAGATCCACCGTGTGCCTCACAGCCTTGATGTCATGCATATCACGAAGAACGTGTGCGAGAGTCTGCTTGGTACCCTGCTCAACATGCCAGAGAGGACCAAAGATGGGCCGAAAGCAAGGGCAGACTTGAAATCAATGGGCATCAGGGAGGAGATTCACGCTAATGATGATGATGATGATGATGATGATGATGATGAGGCGAAGTAGGACACGGAAAGTCGTCGCAAAGGCAAAAAGGCCAAGAAGACCGGAAATGACTACCCTCCCGCGTGCTTCACTCTAAGTCAGGAGGAGATCGAGCAGTTTTTCACCTGCCTCGTAGGAATAAAACTTCCTTACGGTTACGCGGGGAAGATAAGCAGATACCTAGACCCAGCGAAGCAGAAGTTCAGCGGGATGAAGTCTCACGACTGTCACGTGCTGATGACGCAGATACTTCCAGCTGCAATCCGTGGGATCATGGACGCGCACGTTCGTGAAACGCTATTTGGCCTATGCAACTTTTTCGACATCATCTCTCGGAAGTCAGTTGGCGTGAGGCAACTTAGAAGGCTACAGGAAGAGATCATGGTGATACTATGCGAGCTTGAGATGTACTTCCCGCCCGCATTCTTCGACATTATGGTGCATCTGCTGGTCCATATCGTGGAGGATATCATCCAACTCGGGCCGACGTTCCTGCACAACATGATGCCGTTCGAAAGGATGAATGGTGTCATCAAAGGATACATCCGCAACATGTCACGTCCAGAGGGAAGCATAGCCAGGGGCTTTCTGACCGAAGAGTGCATCTCCTACTGCACGAATTATCTAGGCATCGAGAACCATGTTGGTCTGCCCGTCAACAGGCACCTCGGCAGGCTCGCTGGATGGGGTCACCGTGAGGGTCGCCGCGAAATGCATGTCAACTTCGAGGGTCGACTCGCCGACTTTGAAAGAGCAAACCTAGTCGCGCTACAACACATAGACGTGGTCGATCCTTGGGTGGTAGAGCACAAAACCTTTATTGAGAAGACGTGCAATGACCGAGGCCAACAGAGGACGGACGGAGATATAATCAAAGAGCACAACTCATGTTTCACGCGTTGGTTCAAGCAGAAGCTTCTCTCGTACCCTTTACATGAGGATTCTTTCGCGGAAGAACAACTCATATTCACCTTGTCACAGGGCACCGAGCACAACCTGATGACGTATGAGGCGTACGATATCAACGGCTACACATTCTACACCGAGGGAAAGGACATGAAGAGTGATGGTTATCAGAACTCCGGGGTAACGATGGAATCCTACACTAGTAACGACAAGGACAGATACTACGGAAGGATCGAGGAGATCTGGGAGCTGAGCTACGGTGGAGAGAAGGTCCCGATGTTCCGTGTCAGATGGGCCAAGAGCGTCATAAAAGAAGACCAGTATTTCACCACCATGGTTATACCCGAAGCCAAATCCAAGACCGCGGGCGCAAACGTCACCGTGAAAAATGAGCCATGGGTACTGGCTTCCCAAGTGGACCAATGCTTCTTCATTACCGACCCGTCAAAGCCCAGTCGTGTTGTCGTGAGGAGAGGCAAAAGGAAGATCATCGGAATGGATGGAGTCGCCAATGAGCAAGACTTCGACAAGTACGGCGACCCGAAGATGGAACATGACGACGACGATGAAGTAGCTGCATACACCACAAGAAGAAGCAGGACCACCCTACCAAAAGGACGTCCGTTCAAGAGAAGAACTCCATTTACGAAAAATAAGGGCAAGAAGATTGTGAACAGATAGCTAGCTAAGATCGATTGTATTTAAATTGTAGCCTTCATTTCTCGATTGTATTTCGACATATTGAAATGATATTTCTTCTGTTCTAGTGTCCTCATGAATATTTATTTATGTTTATTATGGTATTGAATTTCTAATTCACAAAAAGTATTGAATTTGTTAATATTTTTTGAACTCATGAATATTTTTAAATTTAATTCATGGGCACTTTCTGAATTCATGAATATTTTTTCAAATTTGATGATATTTTTTCATATTCAATATGAAAAATATTGAATATTCATGAGGACACTCGATCTCGACCCCCCTCCATCTCTATCGCTATCCCCCTCACCCCCGAGCACCCCCCGCACCCGGACCCGCTCCACCGCCGCCGAGCACCCCCCGCACCCTCCCCCACTCCACCATCGCCGACGACCCCCCGCACCCTTCCTCGCTCCACCGTTGCCGACGACCCCCCTCACCCTCCCCCGCTCCAGCGCTGCCGCTGACCCCCCGCGCTCTCCCCCGCTCCACCGCCGCCGACGACCCCCGCTCCACCGCCGCCGATGACCCCCGCACCCTCCCCCGCTCCACCGCCGCCGCCGACCCCCCGCACCCTCCCCTGTCTCCTCGCTCGGTTCCCCCGAACGGAATCGGCTGAGCGCACCACCCACCCCTCCCTCCTCCCCGAGTGAGACCTAGAATTCAAGACGCCGCTGCCGGCCCTCCGCTAGGCAACAAAAAATCCTAAAAAAATTACTAATGGCGCACCGCAAGGGGGTGCGCCATTGCTATCCAAAAAAAAGATTACTAATGGCGCACCTCTAGGGGATGCACCATTGCTATACAAAAAAAAGATTACTAATGGCGCACCGCCAGGGGTGCGCCATTGCTTTAAATTTTTTTTACTAATGGCGCACCGCTAGGTGGTGCGCCATTGCTAACCCTTCCCCCCACTAAAATCCCGTCCCACTCCACTTGCTCCCCTCTCCCTCTGGCCTCTCTCCCTCCCTTCGCCAAATCCACGCGCCCTCCCCTGACCCACTGTGTCGCCGCCCCAACCCACTGCGCCGCCGCCCCGACCCACGCGCCGCCGCCCAGACCCACCGCGCCGCCCCTAGCTTCCCTCTCCACCCCTCAATCGCCCTCTCGGCCTCCTTTCCTCCTCCAGACCCGCCTCCCCGAGCGTGGCCGCCGCGCGTCACCGCGGCCACCGACCGCCCCGTGCTCCGTCATCGTGCCGGCATCGCCTAGGAGCTGTGCATCGACCTCTTCTTCCTCATCACCGACCACTGCTTCTCGGCATCGATCCGCGCTGCCCCGACCACCCTCGGCCTCACCGTCTCCTTCCCCAGCTCCGCGGTGAGCGTCTCCATCGATTCCCCCACTTTTCCCCTTGTTTAGTCGCCATTTGTGCCTGTGGTTAGTTGCTTCAGAAACAACATTCTTTGACACTCGTATATTTGTGTGATTTGCTCGTGGAGCAGTTTCAGTCTGATATATACATTCAATTCATGGCCTTGTTCTTATCCGAGAGCCTTTCTGCATGTAGCAGGCATAGCATTATGCCCATACTGTCCTTGTTGCCAGAGAGGAGGGAGAAAAAAATATGAATGAAAGAATGGATCATCCGAATGAAAGTAGTAGTTTGTTGCTGCCCTGAAATCCCAGTTTATCATTATTGCAAAGAGAGATTTCCTGTGGATTTGTTCAAGTGTGAAATCTCTTGGCCAAGAGATGCATCTGTCTATCTAGTACTCATATAAATGTTGTGGATTTTAAGCACCACCCTGGTCATCCAATCTGTGTGTTTGTAGTGCTAGTAGCTTGGAGGGAGTGATGGTGGATTGTTGCTGTTATATTGCTGCTTAATTTATCTTATTATATTCTGGCAAAGTACCCCTGGGAGTATACTTGTGTTGCTTAAGTGAGTCATTCACATGAGCCAGAATTTTATTGTTTAGATCTGGATCTGCACTTTGTGCTACAAGCTTACAACAACAGGATAATCAGCCTGTCAGTCAATGTTGACAACCATGATGATCTGCTCTGAGTATATGCTAGTAGATGAAAACAAAAATCCATTTTTATGCTGTTGTTACTGGTAAAAGAGATTGGTTACAACAACAAATTTGATGAAAAAAATCAGTTTTTTTTATGTTGTGTAAGAAGAAAAGGAAGTAGTAGTAGGACAAGCAAATTTGGTGTTAAGTCGAAGATGAAAACATGTGGCAGGGAGAAGAAAACATAGCAAGAGATGCTCTTCTTTCATGGATCTAGAATGTATGTTAATGGCACATGTCATGGTTCTTTAAATGGCCGTTAGGATTTACTTGATGGAAACTAGGAAAATCTGGATTAGTTCAGAGTTCAGGCAACCTAATTCATTTGGCATATCTCCATCAGTCACTGCATATTGAAACCCTGCAACCTTTCTATTGCGTTGTGAATTACCCTGCTTGGATTATATCATAAACTCTGCTGAAAACCCACCATGCAAAGCTTAGATTTAGGCTATCGAAGATGAGATGTATTACGACGAAGTCTTGAAGAATCACACAAACAACAATTGCTAGATTTTCTCATTGGTGTTGGTTTGTTTAGGCTAGTGTAGGGTGTTGCTTTATTCTGTCATCATTTGTAACTATGTCACAAATAAATTGTTCCTTCTTCTGTATTTCACAAGTAATGACTGTTGATAAGCCGAGGCATGGATTAAGCTGTTTCTTTGCTGTAACATACTGTATATCACTCCACAATGAAATACAGTACATATTGATGTGCTTTATAAAACTTGTTCATGTGCTGAACTACTAATGCCTTGTGATGCTCTGAATTACTTGTCATACCTCTGAATTACTTGTGATCACATTGAGAAAGACTTGTAAAGATGATGATCATCTTTTACAGAAAACAATTTCTGTAAACACGTCAGTAACTTTGCTAGTTTGCTGGGTTTTGTCTCCGACCATCGTGTCATGATGATTTTGCAGGTACGCCGAGAGGCCCTTGAGTTTGCTGGAATGTCGATTAACTTCCGTTCCGGCAAATTCAGGTACTCCATATGTCCTATTTTCAGCAAAGGTCATGCTGAAATTTTCTGTGAATTTTAGCATGACTTTGCTAAAAATAGGACATATGGGGTACTTGCGACTAATGCATGGGCCGGGGTATCTTAGTACTTAATTAAGTAGGATCAACAGCCCCTTTATTCTTGCTGCATTAAATCGTAGGTGGCAATAGAGCCAAGTGATTAGGCCCAACTTAGAATTTCCTTCCCAGCTTAGCTTTTAGGATGCCTCGGTGTCGACAAACCGTAAATTATAAAACCTTGGCTTTTAGGGTGCCTCGGTGCCGATAAAAACCTAAATGATGAAAGCTTATGCTTTTAGGGTGCCTCGGCGTCGACAAACCCTAAATGATAAAAGTTTAGCTTTTAGGATGCCTTGGTGTCAAAAAACCCTAAATAATGAGACCATGATCTTGTTCCTTGACAATAACCAACTTTTTGACCAATTGTTTTCCTATTTAGAGCGAAATATGGCCCACAACAATGAGGTCGGCGGTTCGGGCAGGCAATTCGGAGAGCTGTCCCAGGAGATGGAGGAAGAACCTCACCGCTATGAGGACGTCACGGAAGACACTGATCCTGACTACACAACCCCTAGTGGCGTCGGGAATGACACCACTGATGGTGCCGCCGAGGATGCCACCACTGATGATGGCCACACACAGATGCAGCCAACCGAAGAGGCAATGGAAGGACCGGCGCCCAAACGTGCTCGGCACCGTCAAGGAGGAATTTACTGAAGTGAGAACTCCGACAGCGCCCAAAGAATTAGTCAAGGGGTACTCGGTTCAGCTCGGGTGCATTCTCCGGAGCACCGTCTCGATCAACACCGAGAACCTAAGGCATAAGGACCGAGGGAATTTGCGCAACCTCCTCTTCACGAAGCTGCACGAATGATACAAGTTCCCCGCTGACTTTGCAAACACACGCCTCTCAGGGAATAAAGTGAACAGTGCCGCCCTCACGAGGATGAGCACGGCCCTGTCTACTTGGAGAAGCGCAGCGAAGAGAATGATTGACAAAGGTGATAGTTATGAGAAGATCAAGGCGAAAAATCCTTCGATCAACGAAGATGACTACAAGGAGTTTAAGATCAAGTGCGAGAGCAGCGCAACCTCCGAATCAAGTCAGTGAGGGAAAGAAATGCATGAGTTGAACTTAGGGGTCCACCAACTCGGTCCCGACGGTTACAGAGTGGCGGAGCCTATATGGGACAAGGAGGACGCGGAGCGTGCCGAGCAAGGCCTACCGCCCCGCTTCGAGAAATACTGTGACAAGCAGACCAGGAACTATGTCAGGGCCCGGTACAAGAAGGACCCGGTAACAAAGGAGCTTACCACGGATCCGAAGACCAGGGCGCTTGAGCGTGTTCTGGTAAGGAATACACCCCCGCGTAATTAGCTCCATATGGTTGCATTCTAATTAATGAAGCCAAATTTCTAAATGGTTCATATTCCTTCCGCAGGAGACTGAAAGCAGTAGCGCGGGGTTGTCTCAGAGCTCCCCTTGGGTCAACACTCTAAATAGGGCGTTGAACATAATGAAAAACAAGGATAAGCTCAGTAAGCCGTCGTCAGCTGGTCGTGTGGCCGGCAAAGGCTTGTCCACAAAATGGTCGTCATACTATAACGCTGGTGGGCGAAAGGAGAGAAAGACCAGCTCGGAAAGCCAGTCGCGCGAGGTTCAAGAACTCAAGGCACAAGTGGCATGGATTCCGGAGATTGTCCAAGAGCAAGTGCAACAACAACTGGGAACGACGCTCACCGCCATTGTGCCTACCTTGATTGAGGGGCTGCAGGCGTGGATTGCGGGCGGCCAACAGGGGCCGCCCCCGGTTCCCAGCTTCACGGCCAGCAACTCGCACAACACGCAGGCGGTGCCATTGGTGTCTCCGGCGGAGGCGGTATTGGTGTCTCTGACGCCGGCACGGGCATTGGAGCTTAATGCACCCAGGTGTACGCCAGCCGGCACCTCGGCAGCAAGCGGCCCCTTCGTCAGTTGCACGCCCACCGTTGGCGGTGCCTCAACATTAGCCGAGCTCGACGCCATCACGGTAACTAAGCCTCTCGGCCGATGACTTCATCTCCTTGCCTTTGACTGGGCATCCCTGACGCCCTACATGTTTTCGCAGGGCGCCGCCGACGTTCCATGCACTCTCCTGCACTTCGTGGGCGGCGAGTTGATCGATGTCGCCAAGGGCAGAATCGTTCAACCGGGCAACCCCGTGTTCCACGGTAATCCGATGCCACCCAGCGTGTATAGGGTTGAACTGGTTCGGGTGCTGCCAGGCTGCGACGAGTTGTTACCTCCGATTCGACCCGCTGGGGCCGACGAAGATGATGTGATGACCCTCAGTGCCTGCCTAAGCTGGCCCCTGCTTTGGCCGAAGAGCCAGATTCGTTTGGGGGCGGGGGACACCACCCCACAGACAACACCGCCAGTCGTGCCGGCGCTAAGCCATGGCAAGACCGCCGCAACGCTACCGGACATCCCTATGGCAGAGGATCCGAACATGCATATGGCACAGGATCCGGACGACGATGATAACGACGACGGTACATTTACCAACGTCGATAAGTATTTTGCCGAACATGGGTACGATGATGAATTCTTGGGGCCTCCTTCTCAAGAACCCAACCCTGCAAAAGACGATCGCGATCTAGCTGGTACCGCGGAGAAACCCAATTGCAACAGGCGTCGTCTGGCATTCAGTTCCCAGGAGAAGCCTCCAGCTGCCGCCTTCACCGAGCCTTAGATAGCCGAGGTGCAAAATATTATCAGCCCCAACACACTCAAGAAGGCGGTCTGTGAGCAGAACTCGATCCCATTACAGCAGAAGAAAAAGGGCGGAAAAGAAAAAGTAACAAGGGTGCAAGCCAGCCGGCACCGAGTACGATCCTTGCTCAGGACGGTCCACCTTCACCTAAGGATATCTCGAGGAGGGTGCATGTGGCGGGTAGGCCGATGCTACCGACTAATCTGCTCAATGCTGCAACCAGTGCTATGCGGAGTCTGCATGACAGTGTTCTTTCTTTGGAGAAGCGGCGTCTCTCCGAGAATGATGTGGCATACCCGGTTTTCGTGGCCAAGGTGCCAGAGGGCAAGGGCTTTGTGGATAACACCATCAGGGGTACGATCGTCCTGCGGTTTGATGCCATCTTCGCTATGTTTAACCTTCATCCGCTGCACTACACCTTCATTCGGCTATTTTCGCTGAGTATGGAGATGCGGATCATTAGAGACAAGACCCCGGACATCGTGATAGTCGACCCCTTCTACATGCGTGCCAAGATCTTGGGCAGCGCTGGGGACCGGCAAGTCGCGAGTTCATACTTCGAAGGGTCATTTTGGCAAACCCAGATAAGGATAACTTCCTCGTGCCTTACTTTCCCGAGTAAGTCATCCCCTCACTGCCCATAACATATGATTTCTTACATTTCGATCATTCTTTTTTTCTAACATTCCGTGTTTTGTGCAGTGACACACATTGCACACTCATCCTCTTAAGCCCGAAATATTCCATGGCCACGTATTTCGACTCGGACCGTTAGTCGAAGAAAGACTACACAAATATCAAGAAAGTTCTTGATGATGTTCTCCCCGGCTACGCCAGATCTGGAGGCACTTTCACCAGGCCAGTTCGTAGGTACGGCAAGCACGTGTTCGCCCACAATACGACGTTCCCCTGCGTCAAGCAGCCGCCTGGCGGTCAGAAGGATGCCTACTACGCCCTCCATCACATGCGAGCAATCGTACGGGACCATAATCACCTTCTGCTACCAAATAATCTCAAAGATTGGGCCGCAAGCTTGTCGGCAATCCAGGACGCGGACATTAGAAAAGAATTCTTTCGCATCCAGTCGGAGTTTGCGGAAATCATCCATCAAGATGTCCTTCGTACCTCGGGGTAGTTCTACCTCAGATATCAACTGTCCAACAGTGATGTAGACACAACGCTACAAATGCGGGCTGACAACGCCCGCGATTTCATGATCATCAAGAGAGACGGCGGCTTCATCCACGCTCCAGTCTCTGAGTCGAGTCGAAAGTAGTGATGCTATGTGTAGTTCTGAAATATCGATTAGCTCATGTTGTAATTAAACTTTAATGAACTTGTATGTCTCTTTGGTTTGGACAGTCGTTCAACTTAGATGTAATCGATGCTATTTATTATTAGGACCATGAATCGTGCTATTAATGTCTTGCTTTTATCTTCCGATCCTTTTTTTGCATACTTATATATTGCTCATGTATTGTCTGTGGTTCAACTTAGATGTAATCGATGCTATTTATTAGTAGGACCATGAATCGTGCTATTAATGTCTTGCTTTTATCTTCCGATCCTTTTGTTGCATACTTATATATTGCTTATGTATTGTCTGTGAATTGCTACTAACGTTTTGTTTGGCTAGTGCATAGAGATGCCGTCGTATGTCGTGTACAAGGGTAAGGTTCCCGGAGTCTACGACGACTGGGAGGAGTGTCGGAGATAGGTTCACCGTTTCAGCGGTAACAGTTACAAAGGGTACACCACTAGGGCGGAGGCAGAATCTAGATACGCGCGCTATCTAGCGGGAGAGAGGAGGGAGCGGAGGAGGAACAAGATGAAGACCAGTTTCATCGTGATGATGCTCATCGTGATGACCGCAGCTCTTTTCTATGTGATGGTAGTTTAGATGATCGATATCAACTTGTAATGTGAAGACAAACTCGCTACTCGCGGTCTCAAGACTTGTAATGTTCTATCTTTGTTCGGTATTTTGAATTCGGAGACTAATATGATGAATTGTATTCCGAGACTAATCTTCTATTGTATTCGATGAATCTGTTGTTGCTGTGTGCTGCTGTCTATATTCTGCCCAATAATATATTTTATACCTGTGCAAATATCAGAAAAAAAATAATCCCTAATATTCATACTAGTGGCGCACCACCAACTAGTGTGCCATTAGTAAGCCAGAGCACACTAGTGGCGCATCATCAACTAGTGCGCCATTAGTAAGCCAGAGCACATGGGTAAATATGCCCCCTGGGAGGCATACTAATGGCGCACCGTGGGATATACTAATGGCGCACTGCATGATGCGCCATTAGTAAAAAATTCCAATGGCGTGATGCTAGTGGCACACATGTAGTGCGCCATTAGTAGCCAAAACAGGTGCGCCACTAGCAGGCATTTTCCTAGTAGTGCATCCTTCCAGTGGATCCTACGAAGGCTCGGACGGAGGTGGCCGGTGAACTTCTGCGGCGCCGTGACGACATGTTGGCCGAAGTCCGGCAACGCCTTCTTCAAGCCCAGCAACTGGCCAAACACTACTACGACGGCCACTATCGCGAGGCGGAGTACACGGTGGGTGATTGGGTGTGGCTGCGTCTTCTTCACCGCTCTACGCAGTCACTGGACCCACGCGCGAAGCGCAAGCTGGGCCCTCGTTACGCGGGGCCCTTTGCCGTTTTGGGGCACATCGGGAAGGTGGCCTACCGCCTTCAGCTTCTTGCCGGAGCCCGCATCCACGACGTCTTCCATGTGGGGCTGCTGAAGCCTTACCGTGGGGAGCCACCTGCGGCCCCTCCAGCTCTCCCTCCGACCTTCGATGGTTGCATCCTTCCGGGACCGGAGAAGGTCTTGAAGGCCCAGCTCCGTCGCAGGGTGTGGTACGTGCTGATTCAGTGGGCTGGACTTCCGGAGGACGAGGCCACTTGGAGCAGCGTGATGAGTTCCGCCAACACTGTCCAGACTTTCAGCTCGAGGACGAGCTGTTTGCGTAGGCGGGGAGAGATGTTATGACCGTCCTGGCTTATGGCCATAGAAGGCCCACCGGGCAATCTTAGCCCACAAGTTATCTTAGGTTAATTCGTATGCAAGTTATCTAGGTTATAAGTATATGCTGTAAGACTCTTTTTCAGATTAAGCAATAAGAATATTATCTATATTGCCCGGCTCCCAGAGGAGCCGGAACCCTAGCCGCCCCTGCCTCTTGCGCCGCTGCCGCCATCTTCCCCTCCCGCGACGGCGCCCAGCCGCCGGCGCGGCCGCTCGTCACCTCGCCCAACCCCCTCCTTTCTTTACCGCTTACGCCCCAGACCTGGTAGGGTACAAGCCCCTACCAGCGTGATGTTTGTGCCAAATTTCATCGTGTTTGGACATCTGAGTAGTTCACAGAAGAAGAAAAAAAAAAGCAAAATTGGGGTCTGAGAAAGTTTATTATTTGGACCGATTTTATTTTTTTGCCATGAGCTCCTCAGATGTCCAAACATGATAAAAATTGACACGGACATCACACACTCAAACATCCCTCATGTAAAAATATTTTAGATTTTTTTGAATTTTCTTAGTACTTTTTTGATTTTTTTTGAATTTACTGTTCACCGGAGCAACCGAGCCCGGGAAATGAATATCGCTCAGAGTCATATTTTGTTAAGCGTAGGTTAAGAGGAACATTTTTGTCAGTACATGGTGCTCGTACGCTCCTACATGCTGGTTCTCTTGTCTCGTGCCGGTTTTTGGCGAGAGCGTGTTATGGGGCGCCTACGGTGTCCACGTCGACGTGAGCCGGCCGCCTCCGTCCCTCCACGTACAGCTCTATCACCTCGTTCACGTGGCCACGGCCGCGTCCACCGGCGAGGCCCGAACGGCCGCTATAAAACGCGCGCCTGCTCGCTCACAATAGACACAGCAAACACAACATCGTTCAAGCTAGCAAGCAGCAACTTCTCTAGTTCCTCTTCCTGCGCTAGCTTTTCTCCGCCTTGAGTAATGGCGACCATGGTGGCTTTGAGCTCCTTCGCGGTCGTTGGCCGGTCCGCCGCCCGTTCTCCAGTGGTGGCCCCGCGCCGGCGCGCCCTCGTCGTCAGGGCCCAGACCGAAGTGAGCTTTCACGTCTCACGCTCAACTGTTTTGGATGCGCTGGCTGGCTAGTGTTACTTCAAGACTCGATCTCAATGTAAAATTGTTTGTGTATGTGCAGTCTGACATGGACTCAGCCAAGGAGACGACGAGCGCGTCGACCTCCTCCTCCCCACGCACGAGCCCGGCCCCGACCCCGATCCCGGCGGCACCCAAGCCCATGACCAAGAAGGCCAAGCCCTCGGTGTGGGACGCGCTCGCCTTCAGCGGCCCAGCGCCGGAGCGCATCAACGGCCGGCTGGCCATGGTGGGATTCGTGGCGGCGCTCACCGTCGAGGCGGCGCGCGGTGGTGGGCTCCTCGACCAGGCCGGCAGCGGCGCCGGGCTGGGCTGGTTCCTGGTGACAGCGGGGGTGTTCTCCGTGGCGTCGCTGGTGCCGCTGCTGCAGGGCCAGAGCGTGGAGAGCAAGTCCAGCGGCGTCTGGAGCGCCGACGCCGAGCTCTGGAATGGCCGTTTCGCTATGCTCGGCCTCGTCGCCCTCGCCGCCACCGAGTTCATCACGGGCGCACCGTTTGTCAACATCTAAGAGACACTAACGCTGTGGATTTTCATTTTGAGCTGACAAATCGTAATAGCACTAACCATTGTGACACGTTGCAATTTTGTAACATCGATCGGTGATCGAATTCTGTAAATCTCATGTTTAGGTTGTTTTCATGGCTTCTTATTCTTTGTTATTAGTATGAGTTCACGAGACTGTAGCGCTGTGGATTTTCATTTTGAGCTGACAAATCGTAATAGTAGCCACGCTACAATTTTGTACCATCGTCATTGCAACATCTTTTTTTCTTTTTCGGTTGACTATATTTCCACGACGGCGAACAGTGTTTGGATTAGGACACCCTCGTCTCCGTGGCTAGTTTGAGGGCATCACATAGGCATTCAATGAACCAGCGGCCGAACAAGGAATTGTGCGGTTTCACAACAGATTGGCTTGCTTGATGTTGTGCATGCAAACGTTATAGGTGTTATTGCAGATAATGAAATAATGACTACATATCTTTCAAGATAAGATGGTAAAAGGGCCTGATCAAATTTGTCGAACTTGGAGTGATCTTGATCATTCCGATTGCAAAACCATGAAATTTAACCTCATGGACATATTGAGGCTCTCCTATCAGCAGAACTCAACGACCTTTTCAGCCACATAGCCTTCAACGACGCTTCCCCTCCTTCCGGGTGTGCTTGTCTCCCAACACAATGCTCCCAGAATTCCTATAAAGATTGCATATACTCTCACCATATCTAGTTGTAGGTCCTGCAACACGTTTGGATTGATCACCTTGCGATAAATGATGTTATAAAAATCACACGACTAGGATAGTATTTGTCGAACATTGGGTGGCAAGATATTCTTGATTATGACTGGGAGCATGTGTGTTATAAGAACATGATAATCATGAGACTTCATGTTGATTAGTCTGTTATATTCTTTGGAAATAATTCTCTGTCGTTGCAAGCGCACCATGTAGGAAATCTCATGTCTTGCGGACTTCCACAAAATTCATTCACATATGGTCTGGATAGAGTATACCCTACAATAGAAAGTTTACATTTCTTAATTTAAATATGAGAATATTGGTTTTGTTCACTAAAGTGTAGGTTAACTCAAAATTTTCTGGCCAAAGGTGGCATGTGAAGATTATATCCCTATCAATTACAATCACCGTTGGAAGACCATGCAGCTTGAAACTATTCCTAGTGAAAGCTTTAGCAGTAGTTTGTATAATTATTGGGTGGTTTATACAAATAAAGTTATGTATATGGTGAACCTGTCCACCACAACTAACATGTTTTTTTTAAATTTGAAGCAGTTAAACCCTCCACAAAATCCATGCTAACAGGTGTACAAGCAAACTTAGGTATTTGGAGTGGCTGGAATAACCTTGGATACTTAGTATGTTCTGCTTTGTTGATCTTGCAAGTAGGGCATGTTTTGATGAAATCCAATATATATTGTTCATGATAGTCCCATCAAAGAGAAGTGTGATCCTCTCCTAGATTTCTGTAAGCCCAGAGTGACCACACAATTCAAAACTATGTAGTGGTGCAATTAGTTGTTGTCAAAGTTTTGAATTAGAGACCACCATGACTCTAGTTTTATATCTCAACACTCCTTGCTTGAAGGGGCAGTTGGGTAAAGAATCGGGTGCTTCGGTGAGTTTGGTTGTAAGATTTTTGCATCTTTGGTCCTTTTCATAACTTGTAACAATATTAGTAATCCACTGTGGTGTAGCAAATGCTAGCAATTAAATCTTGCGGTCTGTAGTGAACTCTTGATAAAGCATCAACAACTCTGTCGTGGTTGCTTGTTTATATTCATTGGAGAAGTTATATCCCAACAATTTGATTAATGATTTATTTGGAATGCCATAAGTGTGTTTCTGGTCCTGAGTAAATTTAGGATTTGTTTACCAGAACTGGTGATCAAGGAGGATATTGTAAATTGGTGTTTCCACTTTTTAAGCCCCAGTAATTGCAACAACTTCCTTGTCATACCTGGACAATGTACCTGCTATTGGACCGATAGTTTTGTCGTACAATGAGATAGGTTGTCTTCCTTGCATTAGTACAACTCCAATACAATCCGCACATGCACCAACTTCCAAAAATAAATGGTTTGCTGAAGTCGGGTAGTGTAGGGGCCTGAGTCATCTTGTGTTTTAATGTGTTGAATGCCTCTTGTTGGTCTATCTTCAGATAAACGGACAACAACTTGAAACACACCCATAGTTTGAACGGACCTTATAAAGTATAAACTTAAACCCAAGAAACTTCTTGGATGAGTGATATTGGTAGGGGAGGGCCTATTTAATATTGCCTCCACTTTTATTAGACCAGTTGCTGCCGATCGCCTCTTATAATGTGGCCAAGGTATTCAACTTCCTTCTGTGCAAATACATACTTAGTGTTGGTGCAATAATTTGCCTCCTTATGTTCTGGTGATTATTGTCACAGAAAGGGACTGATGTGGTTGCTAGTCACACAGGGTAACAGGTCCCCGGAGTCATGTGGAGTTTGGTACAAACTCCAAAGATAATCTCCTGCATGGCAGCGAGGATTATCACGGAAGATTATGCTTGTCGTGAGTGACCCTAAAAAATTGTTGACGCAAAGCAATTGGTTCGGTGTCTGTCCGAAGAAAATGATTGCAGCCAAGAAGTTGAAGACGAAGTGAATACGTAGCATTTATTTCATTTTTCTTCTTTCTCTTCGTTGAGTCATAGGACCACCGTACTATTAAAAGGGTATAATGTTCGAAGCTTATGATTCGCTGATGCTAAACTCGAATTCTTGTGAGGTGAGAGAAATCTCTTTGTGTTCCAAATTAATACTTGACACCAAGAGATGATGTTCTTGTTCACTGCGAGAGATTTGATTTGGAGCTAGGAGTTAGCATTACTTCTTCGCTGCAAGTCCCGTTTCTCGTCATTTTCTGTTGCTTTTTCATGTGGAAGAGGTGCAAACCGTGCTGTGCATATGTTGTCTCAGTTAGGCTCTTCTTCCTGTTGATCAACCCTGATACAACGCAAGTCGCGGAGTGTGTAAGGGACGATATGAGTAATGGTAGACCCACATAAACATAAGGTTTTTATGTAAAGACTAACGTGGAGGAAGTTAATTGGATGAGGATTAGTGGCTGGGGCCGACCCCAGTTGAAATCAGGGGGGGGGGGAGGATTATAGTTAGGAAGATTACGTTCCTTTATGTAGCTTGTTTGTAGATAAAGCACTATCGGGGCCGATATGGTCATCGTTGCTTTGTAATAAAGCTTTGCTTTACGTGAGTGAAAAGCAGAAAACCACCACATTTGGGGCTTCTTCTGTGAAAAACCACCAGGTCGCTAATTTTTTGCAAAATGCAACGCGGATTCAGTAAACATTTTGCAAATAGCATTGAACAGGTGATTTGGCGTGGTTGGGCGTTTTCGATAGGTGGGGCCCAAAATTGATGACGTGGCCTAATGGTCGCGCAAACGGTGCCATTCGCTTAAGACAACGCGGTCGGCTCGCGTCGGACAGACCGATCGCGCCCTAGCAGATCGACCTCACTCTCTCTTCTCTCATGGTCGCTCGCTCCCTCTTGCTCCTCTTCCTCTCTGGTCGCTGCAGGCCACCATGGTGTCTGGAGCGAGAGCGAGAGCAATGAGGGCTCCGCTGCGTAGTACATCTCCACTCCCGACTCCCCTCTCAAGGTCAGTTCCTTATCTGGTTCTCTGTTTGTCTGGCCGCCGCTCATTTGTGTTCTAGGGTTCTACTAGTTCTGCTCGATTTGAACAAGTTTGTGTTGGGTTTCCTAAATCCCAGCTACAATCGAGGGTGCTGCCGACGACGTGATGGTAAAGTGCGAGCATGGGAATCCAGGGAGGAAATGTGTTGCATTTGAGGGGATAAGCACCGGGAGGAGGTTCATTGCCTGTGCCACCGAAGTAAGTATGAAGTTGTAGCTTTGCAGCATTCCAATTCATCATCTAGGGTTCATAGGTACTGTTCATGTTCTAGGGTTCATAGTTACTGTTCATGGTTATAGGGTTCATAGTTACTGTTCATAGTTGTAGGGTTCATAGTAACTCTTCATTAACTGAATCTGGTAGATTAACTCAATTGAATCTGGTACATTAACTTGACTGAATCCGGTACATTAATGTAACTGAATCTGGTACATTAACTTAACTGAATTTTTCTGTAACTAATTTAATCTGTAACTTCATTGCATATGGTACATTAACTGAATCTGCAACTAACTAGTTAAAGTTTGAACTGATTTTTTCTGTTGGGTGCTAATAATTGTGGATTAGTGCAGTGGGTAGATGAGGAGTGGCCAGATTATCTACAGAATGCTCTTCACAAGCTGTGGCTTATGTATGAGGATAGCCAGCATAACAATAGGATGGCATGCTTGGAGCATTCATGTACTGTACACGATCTCACACAGCAGAAAAAAGAGTTGCAGGAGACATATGAGAAGCTTGTTGAAGATGTGAACAACCTCCTGGATTCACAGGATAACCTGCCTGAGATAAATCAGATGATTGATGCTGAGAACATTACAATCATTGTGGAAAGCAACATGGCAAAGGATGCTGAGATAAAAAAAATGGAAGGCTTCTGTTGACTAGTTAAAGTTAATTCATGTAGCTCAAGCCACTGTCATTAGGAATTTGAAGTTCAATCATCTTAAAGAGAAGGAAAATATGAGCTCTGATAAGAGGACTTTGGAGATTTGCTATGCTGACCTGAAGAAAGAGAAGGATGACACGAAGAAAGAGAAGGATCAGGTGGATAGTTGCATTGCTGAGCTGATGAAAGAGAAGGATAAGTTGACCATGGAGAAGAGTACTCTTGCTTCCTACATTGTTGAGCTCAAGACAGCAGGTGATAGTAACAAGAGGAAGCTTCACCAGATTAAGGTTATTTGTGATGAAGACTAAGTTGAGTTGTTGTTTGACCATGTGGGCCATTGTCTTTTGCAATAGCTTTGGACTAAAGCTTGTAATGTGTTAACTTTGACTGTGTTGAACTCTAGTAATTTTGTAGCACTGAATCTTGGTTTGTATGTTGTCTGTTGAATCTTTTAATTAAGATCAATTTGCAATGTTATTTAAGGGTTGGTTTGTGATGAATTATTGGTTTGTGAGGAATTATCAGTTTGTGATGAATTATTACCATTTTAAGTGTTATATCATTTAGGGTTTGTCGATGTCGAGGCACCCTAAAAGCCATGGTCTCATCATTTAGGGTATGTCGACGCCGAGGCACCCTAAAAGCCCTAGCTATATCATTTAGGGTTTGTCGATGCCGAGACACCCTAAAAGCCATGGTCTCATCATTTAGGATTTGTTGACGCCAAGTCACCCTAAACGCCATAGCTTTATCATTTAGGGTTCATCGACGCCGAGGCACCCAAAAAGCCATGGTTTTATCATTTAGGGTTTGTCAACGCTGAGGCACCCTAAAATCCATGGCTTTATCATTTAGGGTTTGTCGACGCCGAGGTACCCTAAAATCCATGGTTTTATCATTTAGGGTTTATCAACGCCGTGGCACCCTAAAAGCCATGGTTTTACCATTTAGGGTTTGTCGACGCCGAGGCACCCTAAAATCCATGGTTTTATCATTTAGGGTTTATCGACGCCGAGGCACCCTAAAATCCATGGTTTTATCATTTAGGGTTTATCCACGCCGAGGCACCCTAAAAGCAATGGTTTTATCATTTAGGGTTTGTCGACGCCGAGGCACCCTAAAAGCCATGGTCTCATCATTTAGGGTTTGTTGATGCCGAGGCACCCTAAAAGCCATGGTCTCATCATAACAACTATGATCGTCATCATAAAAACATCATGAAAAATTCTTGAAAACATCATAACAACTAAGTTCATCATCATATCATCATAACAACTAAGTTCATCATCATATCATTGGTACGTCTCCAACGTATCTATAATTTTTTATTGCTCCATGCTATATTATCTACTGTTTTGGGCAATATTGGGCTTTATTATCCACTTTTATATTATTTTTGGGACTAACCTATTAACCGGAGGCCCAGCCCAGATTTGCTGTTTTATGCCTATTTCAGTGTTTCAAAGAAAAGGAATATCAGACGGAGTCGAAACGGAACGAAATCAACTGGAGAAGTTATTTTTGGAAGGAAAGCTACCGGATGGACTTGGACCCCACTTCAGGAGCCAAGGGAGGTGCTCACGAGGGTGGGGGGCGCGCCCACGCCCCTGCCTCGCGGGGCCCCCGAAGCTCCACCGACGTACCTCCTGCACCCATATATACCTACGTATCCTAAAACTTCCAGAACAGAGAATAGATCGGGAGTTCCGCCGCCGCAAGCCTCTGTAGCCACCAAAAGTCAATCGGGACCCTGTTCCGGCACCCTGCCGGAGGGGGGGAACCCTCACCGGTGGCCATCTTCATCATCCCGACGCTCTCCATGACGAGGAGGGAGTAGTTCACCCTCGGGGCTGAGGGTATGTACCAGTATCTATGTGTTTGATCTCTCTCTCTCTCTCTCTCTCTCGTGTTCTTGATTTGGCACGATCTTGATGTATCGCGAGCTTTGCTATTATAGTTGGATCTTATGTTTCTTCTCCCCCTCTTCTCTCTTGTAATGGATTGAGTTTTCCCCTTAAAGTAATGTTATCGGATTGAGTCTTTAAAGATTTGAGAACACTTGATGTATGTCTTGCGTGGGATAACCGTGGTGACAATGGGTTATTCTATTGATCCACTTGATGTATGTTTTGGTGATCAACTTGCGGGTTTCGTGACATTGGGAACCTATGCATAGGGGTTGGCACACGTTTTCGTCGTGATTCTCCGGTAGAAACTTTGGGGCACTCTTTGAGGTTCTATGTGTTGGTTGAATAGATGAATTGAGATTGTGTGATGCATATCGTATAATCATGCCCACGGATACTTGAGGTGACATTGGAGTATCTAGGTGACATTAGGGTTTTGGTTGATTTGTATCTTAAGGTGTTATTCTAGTACGAACTCTAGGGCTGTTTGTGACACTTATAGGAATAGCCCAACAAATAGATTGGAAATAATAACTTCGAGGTGGTTTCGTACCCTACCATAATCTCTTCGTTTGTTCTCCGCTATTAGCGACTTTGGAGTGACTCTTTGTTGCATGTTGAGGGATAGTTATATGATCCAATTATGTTATTACTGTTGAGAGAACTCGCACTAGTGAAAGTATGAACCCTAGGCCTTGTTTCCTATCATTGCAATACCATTTACGCTCACTTTTACTGCTTGTTACCTTGCTGTTTTTATATTTTCAGTTTACAAAAACCTATATCTACCATCCATATTGCACTTGTATCACCATCTCTTCGCCGAACTAGTGCACCTATGCAATTTACCATTGTATTGGTTGTGTTGGGGACACAAGAGACTTTTGTTATTTGGTTGCAGGGTTGCTTGAGAGAGACCATCTTCATCCTACGCCTCCTACGGATTGATAAACCTTAGGTCATCCACTTGAGGGAAATTTGCTACTGTCCTACAAACCTCTGCACTTGGAGGCCCAACAACGTCTACAAGAAGAAGGTTGCGTAGTAGACATCAATCATCATAACATAGTGCATCACAGCCATAATTAGGTACATTACATAGTCCATCACATGCATCAAACTGGTTTCAACATGACATGCATCAAAGTCTGGTTTCAACATGACATGCATCAAACTAGCCAAAACAGGTTGAATTAAATTGGTTTCAACATCACATCACTTCTTGCTTCCCTGAGAACAATTGAACCACTCAGACATCTTGTATGATGGCTTTCTCAATCTTCCAGTACCTGATACTCTTGGTGGTATGAAGTTTTTCTTTGCCCTTGGCCTAGCAGCAGTAGTAGAAGATGAACTAGGCCTATCAGCAGCAGCAGAAGATGAACTTGGCCTTGTTGCAGCAGGAGATCAAGGAGCTGCCCTTGGTGCCCTCGGTGCCCTTGGTGGTGCCCTAGTTGCAGCAGGAGATGATGGAGCAGCCCTTGGTGCTGGTGCCCTTGGGGCTGGTGGAGCTCTCGTTGGTGCATCAACTCTCCTGTTTTACTGCAGTGACAACATAGACAGATTAGAACATAGTATTAAATAAGTAAGCATAAATATGTAGTTTTACAAGTTTTAACATGGTGCTGGTTCCTTCTCATTGCTAGGGCTGGCTTCAGATTTCTGTGGCAGCTAGTGTACCTATGCCCAGTCAAGTAACAATTGCTACAAGTTATTGTTGCCATCCTAGAAGTATCCTTGGGAGATGGCTTCTCAAACTGATTCTTTCTCCTCTTTGTCTACTTCTTTCCTCGCTTGTCTCCGAAAACAGGTGGCTCTATGTCAGGGGTCCCAGTCTTTGGCCATAGATCAGGCCGAGGCACAGGATAGACAATTGGATTGTAGGCTTCTTGGTACATTGGTTTCTTGAAGAAATCACTAAGAAAATCTTCTGGATGTTAATTGCAAAAACACAATGCTTGCAAGGAACCCCAGTCATGTCCCATTGGATACACCCACATGTATGCAGTTGCAGATTTACTGCATATGTGCTTTCTCCACTGCTAACCTAGTATAGATCAGGTCCTGCTTTGATGGACTGACAGTATCTGGCATTATGTTTTGCTTCTTCTAGCTTTTCAGCATATGTTGGGCATATCTGCCACTTTGCTGTCTCAGTCCTGGTCCTATTGGCATTGAACTTAACTAGCAATTTAGTTATGATGCCATCAACCATGGTTTTAATTGGTTTCCCTCTCACATCAAGTATCATTTTGTTGAAAACTTCACTAATATTGTTAACAACCAAATCAGCTTTACAATTTTTGTCCATGGCATGTCTAGCCCATGTATGCTTGGGTATCTTTATAAGCCATTTCCAAGCTGCCTCACACTCTCTTTTCATGCCATCCATTGCTTGATCAAAACCATGCTCAGTATATGCATAACTAGCCTGATCCATGTACTTCTTTAACTCTTCACCTCTAAGGCCAGCTGCTTGAAAGTTCTGATAAATATGTCTAAGGCAGAATCTTTGAGGGCAATTTGGGAAGACATTGTTTATGGCTTTAAGAAGGCCCTGTTTAAATAACTAGTGTTTAAAAAATAATATAACAACACACTATTTGACAGTACTAAGCATGGTGAAACTTTAGTACATATAAGAATGATGATGTGTGAGGTACCTTTTGTCCATCAGAAATGATAGTGTATGGGCCATACTTCCCTGACTCACCACCAAGAGCATACTTGAGCTGGGTTAGAAACCAGAACCAGCTGGCAGTGTCTTATTTGTCAACAATTGCAAATGCAATGGGAAAGATGTTGTTATTACCATCTCTTCCAGTTGTAGCCAATATTTTCTACCCAGTTGTCAACTTAACAAAGCAACCATCAACACCTAAATCAGAACATAACACATTAGTACCTAGACATCATAAAAGATACAAACTACACAAAGTAATGCAAGTACATATGAAGGGTCTGCAACCATTTATGAAGCCCTCTTTGCAAGCATTGAGGCACATGAACAAGCCATGAAATCTAGGATTTATGCTAGGATGGGCCTTCAATTGCTTTGTTGTAATAATGCATCTACTTCCAGGATTGGTATCCAACACAGCTTGGAGGTAATCCCTTATCCTTGTGTATTGTGCCCTCTGATCTCCTTGTACAACATTCTTAGCTGCTTTCCTTGCCCTGTAGGCCATGTGAATGGACACTTCTATTCCATGTTTTTTCTTCAAATTGTCCATTATTTCCTGGACTGGTGTGTTTATGTATGATCTCAATTGTTGCTCACACTCATGTGCCAACCACCTTGCAGTCACTTTGGTGCTCTCTCCTACAGCAGGATAATTGTGGTACAAGCTCAATTTCTTAATGCAAAATGTCCTCTCATGTGCAATTTGGGAAGCAGCTATGAAAAAAGGACTGTCATCTGTACTGCAAACTACAATAACTCTATCTGGGTAGTTCCTATGAAATGAGTAGTTTCTGTTTTGTGAGATGTGAAATGTAATAAGTGCCCTCCTGAACTGCTGGACATCTAGGAAGTTTCCTAACAAATTGTTCTTGTGGGTTTTCCCTCTTATCATCATACCAAACCCTAATTTTATTCTTTTTGGCCCTGCTCTTCCCACCATTTGGTAGCTTAAATGGTGGAAGCTGAGCCCCATCATTCTCTTCCTGACTTAAGTCACCTGGGTTGCTCTCCTCATCAGATGAAGGCACCCAGTCTTGCTCTATGATTTGATCCAAGCTTGCTTGAGATCTTGTTGTTGGCCCCTTCCCCCTCCTCTGACTTCCTCCTGTGCTGCTGCTACCTCCTACACTGCTTCCTCCTCTCCTGCCCTCATTCACTGGCTCCTCCTATCCTGCCTCTTCCTCTCTTGCTTCATCCCCCTCCTCCTCATCTGGTCCATAAAGCTCTTCTACATCAGTGTCTCCTTCAAAGTGATATAGTGGATCTTCTCTATGCCTTTTCATTGCCTCCAATCGAGCTAATATGTCCTCATCTGCTAGATCTTCATCCTCACTTTCACTATCAGTGAACTCTTCAGCAAGTAGCTGTGGGAGTTTTCTTTTTGTTGTCTTGTACTTCTCTCTTTGTATCTTATTACTCCTGAACTTATGAATCTCTTCATTTCTCTTCTGCTCCATCATCTGCTCAATGTGCTCTTGCTCTTGGTTTATCTCCATGAAATACTCATGCCTCGCATTACCATAGTCCAATGCAAACTCAGGTTCGCTTGGGCCCTTTAGCATCAACAAACAAGAGCTCTCCTGTGTGTTCATGACCTGGACTGGCTGTGGTTGGGGCTTCACTGGACTGGGGAAAAGAACTCCTGAAGTGTCTACCTCATAAACAAGTGGTACACCTATTTCAGACAAAAGAACCTGCTCTTCATAAACATGACCAATGTTCAAATCAGCTGGTGTAGGTGCATCACTTCTCATAACTGTAATGTTAACAACATTCTTTCTTTTACTAGCTATTTTATCGAACATTTCTTCCACCTTGTCATCATCAGTTAATTCTTCCATTCCTGACACCCCAACTCCTAGATCTCTAACATAATACATAAAATCCCTTGAACTATATCCTTCTACCTCTATTAGGCCAATGAGATTCCAGAATGTTATGTCTGACAAATAGATTGTTCTTTCCAAATTATCTCTATCTAGGAAATGGAACCTCACTTCCCATTCTTCATCATCCAAGCTACAAATTCAGTTAAAATTGCTGTTAAGTACTTAAGTAAAAGGTTCACACTTTAGTTATAATTGCTGTTATTTACAATACTAAAGTTAAAATTAATTTATTTGACAACAACAATAATAGTTTGACAGAGAGGATTTGAGCAATCAACTGACATATGACAACAACAATCATGTAAAAGTACTCATGTTAAAATTAATTTATGTGACACCAACAATCACTACAAAAAAATACACATCAGTGCATTTTGGGCCGAACGAATTTTTTCTGTCATACATATGACACTTCTATGACGATAGTTGTGACAAAACCCGGTATCATCATAGATGTGGTGGGCTCCTACTTCTATGACAAAAAATCATGACAGATAATGGGCTTTTCGTCCTGGGCGGGCCGGAGACGCAGCTGCATGACATTCTTTGGGCCGTCCATGACGGAAAAAACCGTGGTAGAAGTGAGGGGGAGGAAAATTTCAGGGAGTTCCCGACTACGGTGGGAGGTCGGGGGCCGAGCGATGCACGTTTCTCTTGTACACGTACGCGCGTGTGTGCGAGGCGTTGGCTCTAACTGAACCCGAGCGAGGCGTTGGGCTCTAACTGAACCCGAGCGATTGCACTGTAGCCTACGCGTTACTGAACCCGAGCGATCGACCGATGGTTGTTAACTGAACCCGATCGAGCGATTCCTTGGCTATTGCTGCTAACTGAAGCCGATCGATGGGATGAACAGTGAGCGTTGGGGAGGGGGGGTTTGGATGAACAGTGAGCGATGGCGTTGCCTCTGGATGAACAGGACCCCGTGGTGTGGTGGAGGGCTGGATGAACAATAGACGGTGGAGGGGTGCCCGTGGAGGGGTGGATGAACAGGACCCTGTCGTGTGGAGGGCAGGATGAATAGTAGACGGTGGAGGGGTGCCCGTGGAGGGGTGGTTGAACAGGACCCCGTGGTGTGGAGGGCTGGATGAACAGTAGATGGTGGAGGGGTGGTTGAATAGTAGCCGGTGGAGTAGCGCGCGGTGGAGGCTAGATGAACAGGAGCCCGTGGAGGCTGGAGGAGGTCGATGGTGGATGAACAGTAGCTCATGGAGGCTGGAGGGGGTCGACAGTGGAGATGAACAGTATCCCGTGGAGTCCCGTTTTGCGGTACGCCACACCCTTCCCGATGAACAGGACCCTCGTTTCGACTGTAGCGCTCCAACACAAGTCCGTTTCCTCCGTTTTGCGGTACGCCACACCCCTCCCGATCAATAGGACCCCCGTTTTGACCGTAGGAGGTCCGTTTCCTCCGTTTTGCAGTACGCCACACCCCTCCCGATCAATAGGACCCCCATTTCGACCGTAGGAGGTCCGTTTCCTCCGTTGTGTGGTACGCCACACCCCTCACGATCAACAGGACCCCCGTTTCGACCGTAGGAGGTCCGTTTCCTCCGTTCTGCGGTACGCCAGGCCTCGTTTCCATCGCCGGTTCCGTCCAAGCCCTCCCGATGAACACGACCACGCATTCCGTTGCCTCCCCATGAACACGACGACAATGTTGTTTCTCCGTTCCGACCCAGCCATGTCAACGAGCCCTCGCAGTACGTATGCGCGAGTAGGCGTTCGAGACCCCGCCCGTATGTACACATACGTGGCCGTATTTTCTTTCTTGCACCCTGGCCGCCTCTACTACGACACGTGCGCGCCTCTACATCCACCAGTATATATGTACGTACACGTTCACGAACAGAATGACAATGCTACGTACGCTTCGACCAGGTGGGTCCCGAGTGTCAGGCACTTCATTGCCTGCGAAGATGTAGCTGGTGGGTCCCAACAGTCAGGGGGGCGAAATACGGTGGCCCGTCCGGTGGGTCCCCGCTGTCAGGTGGAGGAAACATTATTTTGCACGTAATAAGGAGGCACTTCCTTGCTGCGGCCGTGGACCCAGCTGTCAGCCTCTCCACGTACAGTCCACGTCCGATGGAAGCCGTTCCTTGACCACGTTGACCACGCCGCGCCGAGCGCACCAGAGCGGTGGACGACGGCGAGGCCTAGGAAGGGGACGACACGGAGCCAGGGAAGACGCGGCAGTGGATGCCCACGCATAGAGGAGTACGAGGGTTCACTGGTTCGCTGCGGTGTGAGGCTGTCGTCGCCGTAGAATAACAGGGGGTGTGGGTGAGTAGAGGGATGGCCTGGCCAGTGGTGGGAGTAGTAGGGGGCGGTGAGGCCTCCGCCGCATCGCAGCCGGCCACGGGAGGCAGGAGCACGAGGCACGACCAGCGCTGGTTTGGGCGACTGGAGCAAGAAGACCAGAGGTTGAAGAAGCACTACGGCCGTTGGATGGACATCGTACGGTCACTGGAGCTAGAATTGTGCATATTGACTAAGTTGACAAAGCCCTCCGTCCCCGTCAACTTAGTAGGCCCACAAGTCAGCCTGCCACTATACTGGGTCCCATCTAACACGGGGAGTATTCATTTTTTTGTGCGTAATAAGGAGGCACTTCCTTGCGTGCGAAGATATAGCTGGTGGGTCCGAGCTGTCAGCGGCGGTAACGTTTTTTCGCGAAATACAGAGGCCCTTTCGGTGGGTCCCAGATGTCACGTGGAGGAATCATTATTTTGCGCGTAATAAGGAGGCATTTCCTTGCGTGCGGTCGTGGACCCAGTTGTCGGCCTCTCCACCTAAAGTCCACTTCAGATGCATGTCGGTCGTTGACCATGTTGACCAGGCCGCGCCGAGAGCACTAGGGCGGTGGACGACGTCGAGGCCTAGGAAGGGAACGTCACGGAGGCAGGGAAGACTCGGCAGTTGTTTCCCACGCGGAGGGGAGTATGACTGTACGAGGGTTTACTGGTTCGTCTGCCGTCGCCGGAGAATAACAGCAGGTGTGGGTGAGTAGAGGGATGGCTAGGCCAGCGATGGGAGTACAGTGGGGCGATGAGGCCTGCGCGGCAGCAGAGCCGGCCGCGGGGAGGAGGGAGCAGGCAGTCCCGCTGGCGCCTGTTTGAGCGGCTGGAGCAGGAAGAGCAGAGATTGAAGAAGCACGACGGCCGTTGGATGGCCATCCAACAGTCACTGCTTGTGCGTCAACCTTTTTTTAGAAAAGCCTTAAATCTGTGGGAAACAACATACAACCCATCTGCCATTATTTCTAACAATTTACAGTCCATTTGCTAATTATTAAGGTTTTTTGGAGCCCATATTCTTTTTGTTAGCATTACAGCTCATATTGTGGCCACGGTTAAAAAATTATACGAAATTTTGCATATTTCGGTGCGGCCCGAACTGTTTTTAATCCTGAAATTTCAACTCACATTCAAACTGATTTTAAAAATAAATGTATATCAATATAAAATCCAACAAATTCTCCACGCATAAAAATTAATGTAATTTCAAATCTCGAAATGAAAAAAAGATATTTGAAACTAATTGCCAGTTTGATGTGTTTTAAAAATGTACAACCCATTTCTCATTACCGATGAGCCATTTTCTCAGCCAACCGAATGAAAGCTCTCCTCCTCGTCTTGAAATATTTGCAGCCCAACAGGCCTGACAAAGCGACTTACTTGGAAAATCACAAAAAAACTGGGTTGTGGCCGTGGACCCAGCTGTCAGCCTCTCCACACATAGTACTCTTCCGATGGAATGTCGTTGACCACGTTGACCACGCCGCGCCGAGAGCACCAAGGCGGTGGAAGACGGCGAGGCCTAGGAAGGGGACGACGCAGAGCCGGGGAAGACGCGGCAGTGGATGCCCACGCGGAGAGGAGTACGAGGGTTCACTGGTTCGGCTGCGGTGTGATGCTGCCGTCGCCGCAGGGCCTGGCTAGCAGTGGGAGTAGTAGGGGGCGATGATGCCTCATCGGCAGCACAGCCGGCCACTGGAGGCAGGAGCAGGCGGTCTCCCCGGCGCTGGTTTGGGCGGCTGGTGCAAGAAGAGCAGTGATTGTGGAAGCAGCAGGACCGTTTGATTCAAATCCAACGGTTACTGCTGCTAGAATCGTTTGTTGACTAAGTTGACAAGTCCTGCGTACGCGTCAACTTAGTAGGCCCACAGGTCAGCCTCCCAACCGGTGCGCCCTAGATGTCAGTGGGAGGAATCATTTTTTTCGCGTAATAAGGAGACAGTTGATTGCGTGCGGCTAGGCCAGCGGAGGGAGTAGGGTGGGCCAGGGAAGTCTGTGCGGCATCACAGCGGGCCACAAGAGGAGGGAGCAGGCAGTCCCGCCGGCGCTAGTTTAGGCGGCTGGAGCAGGAAGATCAGTGATTAAAGAAGCACGTCGGCCGTTGGATGGACATCCAACAGTAACTGCTGCTAGAATCGTGTGTTCACTGACAAAGCCTTGCGTAAACAAGTCAGCCTCGAAATCCGTGGCGTGTACAACCCATTTGCTATTATTTTTATAATTTTTACTCATTTTCTAATTCATATGGAATTTATTGCAGCCCGTTTTCCATTTTTAGAATTGCTGGCCATTTTCTGGTCAGTACGAGGGTCAAAAAATTAACTAAATATGTGGGAAATTTTGAAAATTCGCAATTTTTTGCTGGGGAACGAAATATTCTTAATCCAAAAATTAATAGCCATAGTAAAACAAATTAGTACTATGTCATGTTAAATCCAATAAAATACGTATAAGATATCAGTGAAGAACAAAAACAAAAAAAGAAACTTATATCCCATTTGCTATAATTGTTTTTTGGAATTTTCAACCCCTTTTGATATTACTTTTAACAGACATTGACCATACTATTAAGCCAGGCCGGAATGCATCCCTCCTCGTCTTGAAAGATTTGCAGCCCAGTAATTCGGAGGAAACAAATAGGCCTAGCTTGGGTATTCTTCAAAAAGAAATACTGGGCTACCTATTTTCCCAAAGAACTGGTGCATGAGCATTTAGCTTTATTTATTTATTTACTTATTTATGTTTAGGGGACCATGAGCATGTACCTGGGCCGGATTCATGTGAGAGCCTCCCTTCCAGTTAATTATGGGATTCTCTATTGGGCCTTCATCAGTGGCTGCATGTTATCAACAAGTGGAAAATGTGTTCCGAGTTTTAAAAAAAAGTGTTCCGTACGATAAATAGTACGCGCTACGTACGGTACGGGGCACTAAAGGATCGAACCGTGCAACGACTTCCAAAACATTGTGTTTGTCGTTCTAACAACACATTTATTCAACCAACAGACGAAATATACTACTGATTGTACATTGAAAACAGCAGCAACAGCAACCAGGGCTGGGGGTGCAACAGAAGCAGTAAGCAGGCCAGAAGAGTGAAGACGCAGCTCTCTATTCCAAACCAAACATCAACCATCATTACAGAAGGGCTACCAAAAAAGAACAAGTGTACGCATCAAACTAAATAAAGTTCCTACTACACCAAGTGTACGCATCTAACTAACTGGCTCAGTTAGACGTTATTATTTATTAAGCTGTAGAGATTGGCTGACGGCTTGAACCAGATGGGTGCCTGACGGGGGAAACTCCAGCCAGCAGGTCGAAGTCTAATACTTGCGACCCTCTCTCCTACTTTGGGCTGCAGAGCGTGGCGACACATATCAGGGTATGGTGCATGCAGAGACGCATGGTACGCTGTGTACACACAATTTTGCCTGATGAACGAAACTGTGCTGCCATCATGATCCTTGCCGTCGGTTATCTCCTGGTTAGTCGGATAATTCAGTCCGACAAAAAGAGAGCGTGTACCAAGGCTACTTACCAGCCTCCAGTCAAAAATTCCTGAAGGCCCAGAGAAGCTGAGATCCTGCTCAAAGACCTTGCAGTGACTGTGATTGTATTCCGGGAAACAACACGTCCGGTACGTGCGAACGATCATCAATCTTTCGCCATTGTCTGATCGAGCCAGGAACCACCTGCAACTGCCATGCCGCTTTTCTTTGAAAGGTTCTGGGATTAGGAAGGGTAGGGACACCAGGCGGCCTACAACATCATATCAAGTTGGAGTCAAATAAAAAAGGGCTCTTGGTTTAGTTAATCTTAAGAACAACATGTTATGAGCATGAATATTTTTTCAGCAAATGTTGACAGTAATATAAGCAAGCCATCATGATATCATAGGAAAGTAACATACTGCTATAACAGCCGTTTGTAGCGACGACTGGAGTAGGCCAGCAATACGTCCAGCCATAGAAGGAGTCGACAGTGTAAATGAAGCCCTTGTGTTCAATGGCATCAGAGAACCATGGAGGATGTATGATCCTGCGATGGACGTGCAGATTTATCCACTTACCGCAGTGACTTATCAGATAGGCGAGACCGCGGTTGAAGAACGCAATTAGCCTGAAGTCTTTATAATTCGAAGATCTTGTGGGCACTTGGCATATTACAACCTTGAGCAAATCAAACTTGGTATCATGTTGGCTACTGTAAGATTCCGAGTATTCTGGGCCGCGGTGCCAAAGCAGTGCAGTGTTAATCGAAGGAAGGGGGATCAATCGCCGGGTCTAGACCTCCACGAGCATCTAGCTGCCGCGATCGTCGACGAGCACCATCGAAGACGTGTTCATGCCGACCCAGTACATACCGTTAATGTAGTTGAGGCTGACGGGGATCGGATCGCAATCAAGGGCGTTGATGCTCGCCACCCTATGACCGTTATGCTGCGTGACACGCCGTTTCTGAAGATCAGGCGACATCAGCAAGCAAGGAGTTGGCTTAAAAAGCTCCGGCCTGAGGGCTTTGAGTAAACGGTACAGCCCCGACGAGCACGCGGCGAGTGGCATGGTACTGAGATTGTCCACAGGCGAAACAATGAGCTTGATTACCTCTGTGGGGAGCGAATTCCAGCCACTCTTTCGGCGGACGCTGCTCGGTTCTGCCATTGTTAGTGCTTGGGTTTCGGACGGGGGGGGGGGGGGGAGGCGCCTTCGCGGGGATGGAAGATTGGACGAGATTATGTGCGGACAAAGATGGAGAAGCGAATATGTGTTGCGGGAAGTGGACAGGTGATGATGACTACAGCACGCCGCTTGACTTACGAGACACATACCTCACGGATGCGCGCGGCAATCACTGCTGGCCCTTGACGGAGAACATCAAGTACGAGATGTGCTACCCGTTCACCGTGCTGGAGTCGCTGGAGGATCAGCGCCGCCTGCTAGTCTCGAAGGAGGACGACAGCGTCTTCCTCTTGATCGTGGCCACCGGCGAGGCCCACGCAGGCCGCCGCCACATCTCTGTAGTGTGTGTCAAGGGCGACGCCGCTGACGCTGACGCTGACACGAGGCCGATGTATGGGTGCGTGCTCACTATTACTACCCCTCGGCGTCGCGTGGGCGGCGATACTGGCTACGCCGAGCATACTTGGACTCTGCGGAGCTGGGACTTTCCCGCCGATGTGGACATGGAAAACCCATGGTGTTATTTGGACTCCAACAATGTGCACGGGGACTCCAAGGAGGTTCACCTGTACATCTGCATTTTCAAGTTAAATGTTGATCATTAGTCTTCGCTCAATGTAATCCGCTGTCTAAGCATGTGAAGACTTCCATGCATGATCTTGCTCTATTGGAGTATCGCGCATGAATAAAAGTGTATCCATTTATGGTTTAGTCTAGAATCTTCCATGTATGAATTTTTACTACAGTACTGGTGAAAGACTTATGATGAACCATTTCTTACATATCCTCTGCCCCCTCCGAAGTCATCCTGATTTAATCCTTCCGTCTAGGTCTATAAGGGCATGGTTAATACTTAAATAGTATAGCCAACTGTTGGCTACAAGAAAGTGCCATGTCATCTGTAGCCAACATGTATAACAATGGATACTCAAAAACTAATTCTTGAATATCATTTCCTGCAAAGCACAATAAGAGTTATTTCTTCACAAGTTTTGGATGCAGGTTGAACAGTTGAACGCTTTTGTTTGCAAAAGATACTTTTTATTTATTTCACCCGGATGTTTGTGAGCTCTAGAGATGAAATAATATCCGAACAAACCTATCCAAATGAACTAACCGAGACATCTCCATCTTAATTTTCTCTTGCAAGTCGTGCGTGGTCCCTTCATCGTGAAAATGCTCTGGACGTCGCATTGATTTGCATGCATGGATAGCACCACCATATTTTCAAAGGAGAAGCAAGCTCTATATTTCAGCCAAGGCATGCATGATTTGAGGAATTATTGTTGGGCATGCATGTAGAAAAGGGAGGAGAGTAATTTGCATGCGAGGGATTAAAGGAAGGGAGGCCAGCGGCTACGCATTCAAAGGAGGCTGCATGCAAGATTACACGGGATCCAGATACTAGTCCCAAAATCAGTTCCTCTTTTTGTGGACATGCCTTGGTACGAAAGATTGACAAGTTAGGCCCTGTAAAAATGGATGGAGGGAGTAGTAGTACGTGTAGAGGGCGGCGCAGCACGGGATTCTCACCTCTGACCCCGCTCGTGGCGCGGCAGTAAAGCCGTCATATCACAAAACCCAACCACTCCCAGTAATAAGTGGCCTGGTAAAATAAACGGACAAGCAACCATCACATCCCTTCGTCTTTTTTGCATTTCATCTCTCTGCATTTACTTTCTCCGGTTCATCTCGCACACTCGATCCCTAGCTACTACTCCTAGGGCCAGTTCTTTTGGCGGCTTCCCCAGCTTTTCCCACAAGACTAGTCAAAGTGGAGAGTAACAATAAGGCGCCTCACTCATTTATTTGGGCTTCTAAACTAGTACTATTCCGTCCTGGTTTAGTCCTCACCATTGTAATTTGTGCTAAATTTTGACCAAAGATTTAATTGGTTTAGGCTAGTCATAGTGGGAGTAACTTAGCTAGTAACATTGCGCACTCCGAGAAATTTTTGCTTACGTGGCATGTAGTTAATGAGAAGTGGTAACATAATATGTTACTGTAACATAGCGCTTCCCAAGACAATATGAGTCTACAAGCTAATTAATGAAGTTTTCTATGACACTACTACTATGTTACTTTGCACTATGAAAGTAGTAACTTAGACTAGTTTCATATGAATGACACTAGTATAAGTTACTCCCCACTATGACCAGCCTTATTCCTCACCATTGTAATTTGTGCTAAATTTTGACCAAAAATTTGACACAGATTACAATGGGGACCATTAAAATTTGACACCATTGTAAGTTATGGGATTACTAATCTAGAAGCCTAAAAGAACTGGCCCCTGGTACTCCTACTAGTAGTAGTACTCAAGTTGGAATTCCAATTGCATGACACAACCTGTTAGGCAAAAAATTCGATACAGGGTGTAGGAAGCGGTTTGGGAATTTGCATGCCTTTCCAACCAGTGAGATACTCCGTACAAAGTACGACAGAGAAATAACCACAGAGATGGAAGCTAAAAGTAAACAATCAAATGAGCATTTTTGCATTTGTTTTGCATTGAATCGTTTCACAAGCTTGACTAGTGCTGTTTTTTCACTTTTACAAAAACCGCATCGTAATGTTAAAACGTGCATTTGCACGTACATAAGTAACAGTAGTACTCCCTCCGTCTAGGTGTATAAGTCTTCCCTCCTTCTTGGTCATGGTGCACAATCGAAGATGACTTATTGACCTGGACGGAGGGAGTAGCACAGTCTGCAAGCATATATCGAGAGAGACGTATAGTGTGATAGTATATAGTAAAGTTTGTGCTATATGCACGTACTTGCAAAATGCGTACGAATACACAAGGTTTCCAAACTTTCCCTTTTACATACTTAATTAAGGACGCTAAAAATTCCTGAACGTTCGGGATTTAACATTTGGGTCCCAAAACTAATGAGATCGCCTTACGAAACAAAAATTATACTCCTCCTAAAAGCCACGACGCTCGCAGGAGCGCTTGCGGCGCGCCACGAGTTCCCTGGTGCGTGGCCGTTTCCCAGCGCGCCGACACAACGCCTCTTCCTCAGCCTCGCAACTCACGGGGTGCTGATTGGCGGCTTGCCGGCGGGCGAGCGCGATCTCACCGGTGTGGTGATCCGGCGCCAACAGGTACTCCTCCTTGCTGGAAGCGTGCACCCAGTCCACGTACCGCTAAGCGTAGATGAGGCGCTTGGGCCCGACTGCACTCAGGGTGTCGGCACGGGCGTCCTCCGCCACCCTCATGGTCCTCACACGAGCCTTCTGCCAAAGAGCCAATTGCCTGACTCTCTCAGACGCGACATAGGCCTCCCAGGCAATTTGTTCCACGGTGCGCTTCTCTTTCTCGGCCTTCTTCTCCGCCTCTATTTTGGCGCGCTCTGCTGGAGGCAAAGCCTCCCACAAGGCGACATCCATTTCTTTCCAAAGCTCCTTAAGGCCGGGGGGCTCGGCGGGCGGCGCGGCGTTCTCCTCGTAGCGGGGAGCCGACGTGTCCTCCGGCGCGCGTGCTGGCGAGATAGGGAACGCCGACGCGTCCACCTCGACGCGTTGCGGCGAGGAGCGGAACGCCGACGCGTCCTCCTCGACTAGTGGCGGCGAGGATCGAACGGCGACGCGTCGCGTCGCGGCAAGGAGCGGTACGCCGACGCGTCCTCCTCGACTAGTGGCGGCGAGGAACGGAACGGCGACACGTCACGTAGCGGCGAGGAGCGGAACACCGATGCGTCCTCCTCGATTAGTGGTGGCGAGGAACGGAACGGCGACGCGTGACCGTCCGCGCGGTGCAGCGAGGGGCTCCTAGGGCTTGGGAGGGGCGATGCCATGGTGGTCGACGTGAGAGGGAGGGGGAGGAGATAGCGATGAACGTGAACGTGAGGGGGAGGAGATAGCGATGTCGTGGGAGGCGCAGTATTTATAGCGAGCAATGGCACACCTACGTAAGATATGGACTGAGCTGCACTGACATAACTGCAGGTCCAGTTGCGTCACTGACATGTGGGCCAGACCCCTGTTGGGCCCATATGTCAGTGACCGAATGCACATGCAGTTAAGTAACAGCTACATGGGCATATTTGTTGGAGTAAATTACGGGGGAGCGAAGGGGTGGAAATATTGCTGGTCACAACGGATTGAACGAGCGTGGGGGAAGGAGAGTCATGCATGCAGATTTTTTCACACAGGGTGGAGTGGTGGGACCGCCGGAGGGAGAAGGAGAGTTTGGCAGACATATTATTTCCACACATGGAGAGGAAAAGATTTGGAGACGAACGGGCTTCCTGCAGGTATGGGAACGATGCATAATAAGTCATCTTGCATGTGTAGCTAGGTATAGTCTCAAGTCATTAAAAACAAACACGCCCCACACATGTTCATATTTCAAGGTGCACTAAATTATTGCATGCGATGATTAAGGCTGGCCATAATGGTGGTAGCTTAGCTAGTACTCCCTCCGTTTCTTTTTACTCCGCATATAAGATTTGGTCAAAGTCAAACTGCACAAAGTTTGACCAAATTTATATTTTAAAATATAAACATCTACAATACTAAAACTATATAGTATGAAAATACGTTTCATGGCGCATCTGATAATATTGATTTCATATTGTGAACATTTATATTTTTTAATATAAAGTTAGTCAAGTTCTATAAAGCTTGACTTTAACCAAATCTTATATGCGGACTAAAAAGAAACAGAGGGAGTATCATGCACACGGGAATAGCAAACATGCTGATGTGGCAAAGAATTAAAGAAGAGAGGGGGGTTAGAGTAACTAGTGTTCATGCATGCATTGGTAAACACATTTTTTTGTGGAGAACGACAACACTAGTTGAGTACTTTTGCAGACTTCAAAAACTATTCCACAATGTGTCAACATTCACAATGTCAAATCAATATTTTTACACTCATTATAAAACGTAGTTCTTATACTCATTATAATCAGTACTCCCTCTGTCTAGGTGAGCAAGTCATCTTAGATTGTGCACTGTGACCAAGGAGGAGGGGAAAACGAGAGATCTTAATGTTTATTTGCTAATTAATAGCATTGCATGCAATGAACTAACCACTGCATGTCGTGTTTGGTAGTCTCAAGTCATTAAAAGCATGCACACCCACATCTCCTATTGGTTGATATGTCAAGAAACAAGAAACGAGGTAGAAGTTAATGCACCGCACCTAAGTGTTTTGGGAATATTGTATCGAATGAGTGTACTGGTGTGGCTGGTTAATTAATATAAGGTGGTGTTCAAAAAAAGTATAAATTTGGTCAAACACTTTGCAAACGGTTCACGGGAGTAAGAAGGACCAGAGGGAGTATCATGCATGCGAAGTAGGCAAACAAAATTGCTTGTCTAAAAAAAGGCAAAAAAATTGCTCATTTATAGCCGGTCGAAGTCTCCAAGGGCGCGACCGCGCGAGGGAGGCGAAGGTCGTGGGAGGTGCGACGTTCGACGGAATTAAGTGAAGTTACATCCACGCACCGGCATGGCGTGCGAACAGGCAGAAGCTATACCGTCAGGCCTACGACATGGGTCTAGTAGACATGACATCTAGTGAGTCTCGCATAGTTCTCGAGAACTCTTTGGGGGCTTGCAGCCGTTTATCCATCAGTCAAGCCAGCAACCCCACGCCATTCGCATGCCCTACTCGTCCCCGTCTTCTACGGACACAGCTTCGGTGCCTTAAAGGCACCTGCCTTTGGGTCACTGACATGTGGGCCAGCCACCTGTTGGGCCCACATGTCATAGACTCAAAGGTAGGTGCCTTAAGGCATCGAAGCATCGTCCGTCTTCTACCTTACAACAGTTCGCTCCCAGTCGTCCCGTCCTTTCACATTAGTTTGCTCCCAGTTTTTTTTGCGGGGTACAGCAGTTCAACTTCTCCTAACCCTCCTCCAAAATCCATGGCCTCCCAAATCTCCATTGTCGCCGCTGAGTACCAGGTTAGAGCCATCACCGACGATCAGTTCATCGTCATCTACACATGTGGATCCGAGACGGTGAAAGCACGGCTTGCTCGGTTGCTATGCATGTTCAAAAGATCAACGGATGAGTGGGTCGTTGGGCTAGATGTTGAGTACACCACAGTCCTGGGACGAGAGAAGGATCTAAAGGACAAAGAGAGGAAGAAGCCCGCCGTGATCCAGGTTTGCGTACATAAAGTTTGCTTGGTCTACCACATATGCCATGTCGACGTTGAGTGCCAGGATTTTAAGAACTTCCTCAAGGACAAAAGAGTGAAATTCGTTACTGTAGGCTTTAAGAACGAAAGTGACGTCCTGCGTCGGATAGGTCTCGTTGTAGGCAATCCTGGTGTCCTCCTCTCAACCTTCAATGCTGACCCTGGCAGCAGCCATGATTGATCCTTCGTACGCTAAACTGAAGAAACCTCATCACGAGTTTCATCATGCATGGGAGTCGAAGACATTAGATGAAGATCACATCCTGTATGCAGCAATGGATCCTACCTTTGGTTAAATATCTACAAGGGTTGGATGAAGAAGCAGAGCTCAGTGTCCGGTTCAAGCAAAGAAGCGTCAGCGAAGAGGAAGAGGAAGAGGGACGAGGACGAAGTCGAGGACATGGACTCAGACTCCAAGTAGGTGGCAGTGCCGTCGCTCATGCTGGTTCTACTGCAGTGTCAAGCGGACTAGTTGCTTATTAGTTTATTTTCAAGGGTGTGTTGTGCTGAGGCCCCAGCAGAACTGTGTTTATGTTCTTTCTCGTTATTTGAACTCTTTAGTACGTATAGTAGAACTAGTACTATGTCTTACTACTGTTCTTCTTGCAGTTGGTACTACTGCTCGTATCTTCGTGTTCCTACTGTATTTAATATGTTCGTACTAGTAGTATAATTTGGGTCAGTCGATTTGTGAAAGAAGTTCGATTGAGCGAAGGAAGAAGACGACAGAAGAGGTGGAAGAAGCCCTTCTAGCCATCCATGTTGCATCAAACGGCTCACATGAGTTGACTGACCCAAATTGCTCCTTCAGATTGCAGGATCCACGTGGCATTCAAGGTCTCGAAGGTAGATTATGCGTCTGCACTCCGTTTGCGGGCTCGACGCGCGCGCGACCGGCTTCCGCCGCGACAGCCACCATGCGCGCCTCCTCCGCGCGGGCGGAGACGACAATGACACGCTAGTTCCTCCTCGCCGGCGTGCCGGAGCACGCGCTCGTCCTCCTCTTCGTACACTGCGTGCATAGACGCGGCTCCACCAGCTGCTCGCGTGCTTGGCAGCGCGGCGGCATCGCGAGGAGGGACTGTAGACGATGTGAGCGGGAGAGCCTTCGGCTTCATGGCACAGGGTTGGCGGCGACACGACGGTGATGGGCGAGAAATTGTTGGCCGGAGCAGGCGGGCGCCAGCATGCGCGACGGCGGCGGCATATTGATGAGTGCGCGTGTGGGTGCTTACTTTAGTTTTAAATATAAGGTTGGTCAAGCTTAAAAGAAAACCGTACTAGTACACGTAAACATTAGACTTAGGCAGCACTTTTATTAGTTAGTACCACAACCACGATATGGAATCCTGTGCAAGCGCGTGAACCGCGGCCGCGCGGTCGATCGAACGGTGCGTCACCGTGTCGCGCTCGAAGGACATCCACCGAACCTTTTTGTGTGTGTGAAAACAATCCTCGAGTATTACTCAACTTTTTTTCTTGTGAAAGTTCTTGACGCTGCAATATTTCCATATATTTGAATTTAGCTGCAGTTCGTGTTTATTTGGATTTGGACGTTTTAGGTGCGCCCTAGTTTTTTTTAATACTGATTTTGTGTGTGTGATTGAGAGAGAACGTGTGTATGTGTCCATATGTGTGTTGTGGCGGAAGGGCAATGTGGAGACGGTGTGCGTGTGATACAGACATAGAGAGGTGTGAATGTGCAAATGATCATGCATGAGTGAGACATAGACAGATGCCGATACGTTGTGTATACATGAGAGAATGGTCTTCTAGTTTACTTGTGTGTGTGTGAGAGAGAGACAGAGAGAGGAGCATCTATAACACAACAACCAGCTCTCTCGATTCGTCCGTGCCTCGCACGGTCGCATGCAACACATTCATCAACGCGCACATTTTGACACCCTCACCTGGCCCCTGCCCACCTCAAGGCCCGCACAATCTCTTCGTGAATACCCATTTCTCTCCTTAGGCTTGTTTTCTCTCAATATCTGACACACACACACACACACACACACACACATAGACACACGCAGCACAACACACACACACACACACACACACACACACACACACACACACACACTCCCCCGAGCACACAATTCATCCCCATCCAAGGTTATACGGCGACCACACTCGCTTGTGCTTCTTTGCACCCCAACATGCACAACACCTCAATCTTCAAAGAGGGCAACGAGCAGATCGAAGACGGCGACCACACCGCGCTAGAGAATGCGGGGTCATTTGGAAGCAGGGTGATGTGACGACGGCTGACTGACTCCTCGCCCCACCCTCTCTCTCTCTTGCACAAAATTACCAATCTCTCTCTCCCCCGCACAAAATTGTCAATCCCTCAACCCACGAGATCCTTCCCCTCTTGTCCATGTTTTTCCTGCTCTCTCACCAAACATGTTGTCTCTTATCCTTCCACGTATACATAATCCAGATGCACACGCATCTCATGTATATTACATGTATGCATCTTTCTCACAGACCTAACTTCTTCCTCTCTCTTTCTCTCTCTATCTCTCTCTCTCTGTCTCGTTAGGTTTGATTCCTACTCTCTCGTCCACATACATACAATCTTTCCCGCCCTATCTGCTCCATCTTCAAAAGCTCTCTCTGCATGTTTCATTCACACATTGGGATATGTCAAAATGTTGCTTCTATAATGGTTGATGTAGAGTTATGGTTGTTCTTGTTGCATCCTACAAAGTAATAACTATGAAATGCATTTAGATTCTCATTTGACTGGGATTATGTGAGTTTGAGCATGTTGTGAAGTACTATAGACCTTGTATACATCTTGGGATTCGACAATGATTGTAACTATTGAATTGTATAGACCATTACATTCGAAGTCAATAGCCTACTATATTTATTTCACAATTTCAACAAATGATTAGTTCACTACAAACTAAGAAAACAAATGTGTACTCCCTCCATTTCTATTTAAGTCCGTGTATTAGCATTGGTCAAAGTCAAGTTTTTTAAACTCTCAGAAAGCTTTTAACAAAAAATATTAACATATACAATAACAAATAAATACCATTAGATTCATTATTGAATGTACTTTCACATCATACATATTTGTTATGGTAAATGTTTATATTTTTCTATAAACTTGGTCAAACTTTAGGAAGTTTGACTTCGGTCAAACCTAATATGCAGAGTTTACTACTACTACTCGCTAGTTGCATAGCCAAATCACTCAACACGCCACACGGGGAGTCCAGTGTCACACAATTTTGAGGTCGGCGGGAAAATCTCCCGCGACCCTGATTCGAGCAGTGGGAAGTTACCATCATAGCCTTCGGAACAGGCCTACGGATGACGCTTGGTAGGGGGCTATTTTCGTAACTTCAGGTTCACCCTACCCAGCCAACCCCACCCCGGCACCCAGAGTAGTACACCTGAATACTCCCCAATTTCTATCCCCACCGGAAAATGGACTTCTCCATGGCACCGCAGCCTTCGTGCTCCTCCCCTTTACATCGGCGCACTCGTCCACCGCAGCGCATTTGCCTCATCGACGACCTCGTACGCCGCACTGGAGCCGGTCCACCGTCGTCGTCGTCGTACACGGAGCCTCTTCCCCGGCATCGTCTTCCACGGTCTTGGATCTGCTTCCCGGAAGACGATGCCAAGCGCAGAAGTACCACCGTCATGGACAATGGACTGACTCCCGTTGCCGACCATGACTCACAGAGGCCGCCGCGACCATCGTTCTCCTCCTCGATTGGTAATGTGTGTATTGAATCACTTAGCGGTACATGTGCAGTTCCAATTTTGTTCATACCTACCCTTCAAATTTCCTGGGTGCTATTGTTCCCGTAAAAGTAATTGGTTATAGCCTCCATTGTCCAACAGAATATCAGCTTGTAATTGTGCGTCGCTCCTGTATCGCGCTGTGCTTGGGTAGGTTTTTCATCTGCAACCAGTAGTGTGGCAAATGATGGAAAGGTTTGTAGAACTAGCAAAATGCCCATGCATTGCACGCATCAAGATGCATTTGTATGAGTAGTTTATCTTGTTGGAGATGTTCTAACATGGCAGACGAGTGCTTTAATGTTGCCCACAAGATGCGCGAATATTACTACTAGTATATTTTTCTTGCCATGTTGAGATTTTAAAATCACGAGTGCGAACATGCAGAGGAGCAATGAAGACCAAACACGGGATATTCGGGACATCTTCAAGGAGCATGGCAAGTTAAAGAGGAGCTGCACCGAACCTGTAAAACGAGCTTTGGTAAGTAACACCCTTTCAATTACTTTCGTGTAGCCTCGTGTTCTTCGATGTGTATATGTTGTAGTTTCTGTTTCTCTTAAGCGTGGTGTTCTTCGATGTGTAATAAGAAGAGTCTTAATCGTCCTAATGCTTTCGTTTTTAGCTTGATGTAGGAAGTGGGTGTTCTCACCTTGTAGTCTGTTTTTATTTATTTTTTCCTTTTGAATTCACTTCTTCGAGTTCTGTTTATCTGGCTTCTACTAAATGGATCTAGGTTGCTGTGAGTATTGATCTAAAAAAGAAGTAACTTCATGTCAGGATGCAGTTCCTGCGAGGAGGGAAGTATGGTCAACCTCGAGATCATGTTTCCAAAATGAGGCTGGATTACACACAAGGTGCCAGTTCCCTAATGATGCTGGATTAGACACAAGGTGCAAATTCCCAGATGATGCTGGATTACACACAAGCCAGGTGGAGTCGTCAGCTGTTCGTGTCCTCGTGGCATTAGTAAAGGCTGAAAGAAAGCGTGCAGTAGCCCTTGAGAATGTAGCTGAGTTCCTGAAGAAGCGAAAAGAGCAATCTTCACCCAAGCCAAAGAAGAGATGGAAGAAGCCAGAAATAAGCTAGCAGAGGCAGAGCAGGCTAGGCGTCTCCTGCTATCTAAAACTGTTGTCAATACAAAATTTCCTTCATAATAGCTAGGTTCAAATGTTTATCTAGTCAGCATGCCTGTTGTGATGTCTGTGCATCTACTGATGTGGCACAAAATGTTTTTTTGGGTCATGTAATAATAGCAAATTACTTTCCAAACAATAACAGACGAAGCATTGGACATGGTATAGTTCACGCGCAAGCCCGACATTCCAAGTTCAACTTCCACATCAAACTCATGTTCACAAATATCTGCACATTCATACATAATGTCCACAACCATGATTCACTTCAAAGCCAAAAAAATGTGAGGAGAGTTATAAATAAAGAAAATCCTCTACTAGTTCCTGCTACCAGTGCGAGCACAACAAGTCAAGACCATGCATAAATTAATTATATTTTAGTCATTTTTTGTGTTCTAAAATGCCTACCGGCTCGCGGAAGGACGTGTTGCTGGCACACGCGCGGATTCAATGAAGGCAGGCGGGGCAGTCTTAAGCTGGTTGCACGCGGCGAGGAGGCGTGCTCAGCCGGGCCTGCAGCGAGTGCGTCCCTCTTGGGGCGCGCCGGTTCAATGCCTGCGCTATGAGAGGTCGCGTCCGTGTCAGAGCAATCACTCCCTCCAGTCCTTTTTTGTTTGGGTATAACAAAATCTCGTTTTCCATTCACATTTTACAAGTAAAGTTCATGGACAAACTTTGACCCAAAGTACGATGGGGACTAGTAAACCAGAATGGAGGTAGTAGTTTTTTTAATCGAAGAAGGGTTTCCCCTTCCGATTTTCATTAAAGAATCCAGCATCTAAATCTAAACCATAGTATTTTCCCTAGAACTACCAGGTTCAACATCTTGCAACATAAACCCATACAACCTCCATCGAAAAAAAAACAAACAAACCATACAACCATACGCTAAGGAGGTACGTAGTACTATGAATTCCATTTTCGCTCCATACCAATCGTTCTAAAAACTACTTACTACTTATAACGCGCCATTGAAAATCGGAACTCTTAACCCCGCTAAAAAAACGATATTTTAAACGTGGCTACTCGATCTGTGGCAACTGGCAAGCCACCGCGCTCCAAGTCGTTCACCTGTGGTCCCGACCATCAACTCCTACGGATCAAATTATCACGCGAGCTGACTATTCCTATAAAGGTGCTCCACCACGTACCCGGTACCCGCGAATGCAGCAATCGTGCCCCTAGGGTTTTAGAGTTTATTTGTTAACGTCGCCTTTATGTAACACTCATGTGTGCGAGACAGCGAGAGGCCGACTGCATGCGTGCGCCTCTTCTCTTTGTATATGTACTCCACCATTTGTCTGGTGTCTAAAAAATTATAATAACTACTAGTAATGTGCCGATGCGTTGCCACACGATCAAAGTAGATTAATTCATTAATACATATTCACCGATTTGATAGAAAAAAAGTCTAGCTTTGAAATACGTATATCACTAAAAATATGTTATGTTTCGCTCAAAATATATTCCTTTGGCGGTTTTGATGAGATAAGGGAGGAATGTTGTTGGTTTCAAGATTCGAGAAGTGGTATATGTCTAACTTCTACTCTTACTAGCAATATGCCCGTGCGTTGCACGGAACATCAAGATCTTGTGGGAGAAAAGGATGAATGAGGGAAGGCCTTATCTACAAATATGGTGAAGAGTGCGGGTAAATTGCCATATTTTCCTTCCTATCCGTCAGATACAAATCAGACGACCTACATTGCAGGATGGCAGGCCCACCATCATCACCAACTCTATTTTTATCCCTACTCTTATAATAAGCATTGTCGGTGATGATCGTGTGCCTGCTATCCTGCAATATAGGCCGTCCGATCTATATTTGACGAATAGGAAGGAAACTATGGCAATTTTGCAAAAAGTTACCCACACCTTTCTCCACATTTGCAAATAAGGCCTTCCCTCTCGTTCATTCTTTCCCCGAACAAGATAAACTACTCATACAAATGCATCTTGATGTTCCGTGCAACGCATGGGCATCTTGCTAGTTGTTGCAAAAAGCCCATGTGTGTGTGAGAGAGAGGGCGAGTGGAGGAGGACGGAGTGCATGTGTGACAAAGACACAAGGAGTGTGTGTGCGATAGGTATCAGCTTAAAATGAGGCGATAGTGTGTGTGTGCACGATCGAGAGGGCGTGTCTCAAGAAGGGAAGAAAAATCTACACAGATACACAAGGAGCGGGAGAGAGACATGTATGCGATGGTGGAAGCACGAGTGTGCGGGTGTATAAACCTATCTAGAGGCTAGCTAGTAGATAAATGTTTGTGAGAAAAATACGAGTCGGGGTGCGAAAGCGAGAGTTTTGTGTGTGTGAGAGAGATGGTAGTCGGGAAGGGGAGTGGAAGCAGGAGTTGTGTGTGTGTGTCTGTGTGAGAGAGAGAGAGGAGACGGTAGTCGGGGTTGTCTGATCGGTAAACAAATAAATAATGTCAGTCTGGGATGAAGACGAAAAGGAGACCGCAACAAATGTTGTGTCTACAGGAGAGATAGAGAGAGTAATTTTAGTGGTATGAGTCATATGTGGAGACATATAGGGTGTGTGAGAGAATCCCATAGAGAGAAAGACAAAGTGAAAGACGAGTGAAGATTGTGTGTTTGGCGGTGAAATGTTTACTGAATACGCGATGCATTTTGCAAACAATTAGCGACCTGGTGAGTTTCCGCAGAAAAAGCCCCAAGTGTGATGGTTTTTTTGCAATTCACTCGCTTTGCGTTGAAAACAAAAAGGACTGGGAAGTTGCTTCAGCCGATGTCTCAGTTTAGAGTTGTAAATTAAAAATACATTTACGGGTTGTATGCGCATGCATGGAACAAAAAAAAATACATATGGTATTCATATGCCGATTAGCAATACGTGTGTGGTGGTTAACCATACAAACAACTCCTGCTTTGTATTTCATGTACAATGTTTGCATTTCTAATTTCACAAATTAGATGTGATTATGCGCTAATCGGTCAACTCCTTGTAGCTCTAGGGTTAGCATCCTTGAACCACCGATGCTTAAGCGCCTGTTTCTCCGTTAGCCTCTTCTCCGGGTTGCATCGTAGAAGACCGCTCAACACCTCGAACCCAGCCTCCGACAATGTTGGGGGGCCTTTGATCCTGGCCTTGGTGGGACATGGGAACTTGTTGCGCAAAAAGCTTCCTAGTTGGCATCCACTGGGTAGCCTCCGCCCATCGTAGCCCGACCACGCTAGGATGTCTGCCGTGCCAAGAAGGGCCAAGATTTCGCTGAGGTGATCCATGTCCGACCTTCCATGGAAAGGGTGCTGGCCAGCGAGGAGCTCGGCCATCATGACACCAAGAGCCCATGAGTCGACACGCCCGTCATAATCCGTGGACCCAAGAAGGATTTCTGGCGCGCAATATCCCCGTGTTTCAATGGGGTTAGAGTAGGGCGGCCCATCGGCCATGTTGCACAATAGCCCCAGGTCGCAGATCTTGAGGTTCCCGTGGCTGTTCACAAGCAAGTTCTCCGGCTTGAGATCCCGGTGCATGAGGCCGAGACGATTCATCCTCCTCTCGCCGGCGAGGAGCTGTCTCATGAGAAGGCGAACCTCCAGCTCGGCGTGCCTCCTCCCAAAGCGGACATGCTTCATGACGTGACTGAGAGTCGGCCCCACAAACTCCATGGCGAGGAAAGCACCGCTGTGAAGTTGGCCGGAGGCGCGCGGCTGAACGATGGATGGGTGGCCGCTGCACACCTCGAGAGCGCTGACCTCCACTGGTACAAAAAGAGGCTTCCGTCCAGCCCCATTAGTCGCGGAACTGTAGGAACCGCGACTAATGAAGTCTTTAGTCCCGGTTCGGCAGAAGAACCGCGACCAAAGGCCTGCGCCCAGGGCGCTCGGTGGCCAGCTGGTGCACGTGAGGGGCTTTAGTCGCGGTTGGCCAGGCCAACCGCGACTAAAGGTGCCCAAAGGCCTTTAGTCGCGGTTGGCCAGGCCAACCGCGACTAAAGCTCCTCCCCTATATATACCAGTTCAACGCACTCACTTAGCCATTTGGTGCCACTTCTCTTCACAAGCTTCACAAGGGGGTGTAGGTTTGCTTTTGGTTCCTCTTATGCACACAAGGTGTTTGATGAAATGCCCCAAGAGCCACACTTGAGGTTCCTCATTCATTTTTTTCCTCCTCGATCGCGGTTAGCAACTTGAACCTTTCATGCATGTGTGTCATTGATAAAATATGCATGTGTGTTGTTCATTGTTTAATTTCTATTGTTTATAGCTAGTTAGTTTAACAAATGCATGATGGTTAATTATATATTTTATATTATAATAATGCAGATGAATCGGCAATGGATGTACGGTAACCGACTCTCCCGCGAGTTCACTACGGGTTTGAAAGATTTCCTCGTAGTGGCTAATGCGAACAAGCAGAAGGGTTTTGTTATCTGTCCATGTGTTGACTGTAAGAATCAGAAGGGTTACTCTTCCTCAAGAGAAGTTCACCTGCACCTGCTTCGGCACGGTTTCATGCCAAGCTATAATTGTTGGACCAAGCATGGAGAAAGAGGGGTTATAATGGAAGAAGATGAAGAAGGGGATGATTTCATCGATGAAAGCTATCTTGCTGATTTCGGTGATACTTTCATGGAGGATGCTGAAGGTGAAGGGGAAGGTGAAGGGGAAGGTGAAGGGGAAGGTGAAGGTGAAGAAGAGGCACATGATGAGACCGTTGATGATCTTGGTCGGACCATTGCTGATGCACGGAGACGCTGCGAAACTGAAAAGGAGAGGGAGAATTTGGATCGCATGTTAGAGGATCACAGAAAGTCGTTGTACCCCGGATGCGATGATGGTCTGAAAAAGCTGGGCTGCACACTGGATTTGCTGAAATGGAAGGCACAGGCAGGTGTAGCTGACTCGGCATTTGAAAACTTGCTGAAAATGTTGAAGAATATGTTTCCAAAGAATAACGAGTTGCCCGCCAGTACGTACGAAGCAAAGAAGGTTGTCTGCCCTCTAGGTTTAGAGGTTCTGAAGATACATGCATGCATCAACGACTGCATCCTCTACCGCGGTGAATACGAGAATTTGAATGAATGCCCGGTATGCACTGCATTGCGTTATAAGATCAGAGGCGATGACCCTGGTGACGATGTTGAGGGCGAGAAACCCAGGAAGAGGGTTCCCGCCAAGGTGATGTGGTATGCTCCTATAATACCACGGTTGAAATGTCTGTTCAGGAACAAAGAGCATGCCAAGTTGTTGCGATGGCACAAAGAGGACCGTAAGTCGGACGGGGAGTTGAGACACACCGCAGATGGAACGCAATGGAGAAAGATCGACAGAGAGTTCAAAGATTTTGCAGCTGACGCAAGGAACATAAGATTTGGTCTAAGTACAGATGGCATGAATCCTTTTGGCGAGCAGAGCTCCAGCCATAGCACCTGGCCCGTGACTCTATGCATCTACAACCTTCCTCCTTGGTTGTGCATGAAGCGGAAGTTCATTATGATGCCAGTGCTCATCCAAGGTCCTAAGCAACCCGGCAACGACATCGATGTGTACCTAAGGCCATTAGTTGATGAACTTTTACAGCTGTGGGGCAGACCTGGTGTCCGTGTGTGGGATGAGCACAAACAAGAGGAATTTGACCTACGAGCGTTGCTTTTCGTAACCATCAACGATTGGCCTGCTCTTAGTAACCTTTCGGGACCGTCAAATAAAGGATACAATGCATGCACGCACTGCTTACATGAGACTAAAAGTGTACATTTGCCAAATTGTAAGAAGAACGTGTACCTTGGGCATCGTCGATTTCTTCCGAAAATTCATCCAGTAAGAAAGAAAGGCAAGCATTACAACGGTAAGGCAGATCACCGGCTGAAGCCTGCAGAACGCACTGGTGCTGAGGTATTTGATATGGTCAAGGATTTGAAAGTCATCTTTGGAAAGGGTCCTGGCGGACAATCAGTTCCGAAGGGAGCTGACGGGCACGCAGCCATGTGGAAGAAGAAATCTATATTCTGGGAGCTAGAATATTGGAAAGTCCTAGAAGTCCGCTCTGCAATCGACGTGATGCACGTTACGAAGAATATTTGCGTGAACCTCCTAAGCTTCTTGGGCGTGTATGGGAAGACAAATGATACAAAGGAAGCACGGCAGGACCAGCAACGTTTGAAAGACCCTGATGACCGGCATCCGGAATGGTTTCAAGGTCGTGCCATCTACGCTTTGACCAAAGAAGAGAAGGTCATCTTTTTTGAATGCCTGAGCAGTATGAAGGTCCCGTCTGGATTCTCGTCCAATATAAAGGGAATAATAAACATGGCGGAGAAAAAGTTCCAAAACCTGAAGTCTCACGACTGCCACGTGATTATGACGCAATTGCTTCCGATTGCTTTGAGGGGGCTCCTGCCGGAAAATGTTCGAGTAGCCATTGTGAAGCTATGTGCATTCCTCAATGCAATCTCTCAGAAGGTAATCAATCCAGAAGTTCTACCACGGTTACAGAACGATGTGATCCAATGTCTTGTCAGTTTCGAGTTGGTGTTCCCGCCATCCTTCTTCAATATTATGACGCACCTCCTGGTTCACCTAGTCGAAGAGATTTTCATTCTCGGTCCTGTATTTCTACACAATATGTTCCCCTTCGAGAGGTTCATGGGAGTATTAAAGAAATATGTTCGTAACCGTGCTAGGCCAGAAGGAAGCATCGCCAAGGGCTATGGAAATGAGGAGGTAATTGAGTTTTGTGTTGACTTTGTTCCTGACCTTAAGCCGATTGGCCTTCCTCGATCGCGGCACGAGGGGAGACTAAGTGGAAAAGGCACGATCGGAAGGAAATCAACGATATGTATGGACGGCCATTCTCTGACTGAAGCACACCACACTGTACTGACCAATTCCAGCTTGGTGGCTCCGTACTTTGAGAAACACAAGAATATTTTACGCTCGGACAACCCGGGGAAGCCCGAATCCTGGATTAGGAAGGCCCACATGGAGACTTTCGGCAGTTGGTTGAGAAAACATTTAATGAATGACAATGATGTTGTAGATCAGCTGTACATGTTGGCCAAGACACCATCTTCGACTATAACGACTTTCCAAGGGTACGAGATAAATGGGAATACATTTTACACGATTGCCCAAGATAAAAAGAGCACCAACCAAAACAGTGGTGTCCGCTTTGATGCAGCAACCGAGAATGGGCAAAAGGTCACATATTATGGTTACATAGAGGAGATATGGGAACTTGACTATGGACCCTCCTTTAAGGTCCCTTTGTTCCGGTGCAAATGGTTCAAGCTAACAGGAGGTGGGGTAAAGGTGGACCAGCAATACGGAATGACAATGGTGGATTTCAACAATCTTGGTTACCTTGACGAACCATTCGTCCTAGCGAAAGATGTCGCTCAGGTTTTCTATGTGAAGGACATGAGTAGCAAACCGAGGAAACGGAAAGATAAGAAAACGATCAGTACATCATGCGATGATCCAAAGCGCCACATTGTTCTTTCAGGGAAAAGAAACATCGTGGGAGTGGAGGACAAGACAGACATGTCAGAAGATTATAATATGTTTGCTGAAATTCCGCCCTTCAAAGTGAACACCGGCCCAAGCATTAAGTTAAATGATGAGGATGCTCCATGGATACGGCACAATCGTAAGCAAGCAGGGACACAAGGGAAGAATTGATGTGTAATAATTTATTGTACCAAACTTTGTATTTGGTCGATGAACTGAATAATGTATCAAACCTTTTGTCAAACCTTCAAGGGATTAGTTTTATTTTTCTGATTTTTTTGATATATAATTGTATTTTTAAGATTTTAAAATGAATTAGTTTTATTTTTCTGATTTTAAAAGGAAAAAGGAAGAAGAAGAAAGAAGGAAAAAGGAAAAAAACAGAAGAAACAAGGAAAAACAGAAGAAAAAAACAAACAGAAGAAAAAAGGAAAAACAGAAGAAAAACATAAGAAAAAAACAAACCGAAGAAAAACAGAAGAAAAAAGGAAAAAGGAAGAAAGGAAGAAAAAAAAGAAGAAAAACAAGAAAAAGGAAGAAAAAAACAGAAGAAAAAAATAGAAGAAAAAAGGAAGAAAAAAACAGAAGAAAAACAAGAATTTAAAATGAATTAGTTTTATTTTCTGATTTTTTTGATATATAATTGTATTTTTAAGATTTTAATAACATAAATAAATAAGTAATTAGAAACTTTAATAGCAAAAATAATTATCATAAAGTAAAATAAATAAGTAATTAGAAACAAAACAAAATAAAATAAAATAAATAAGTTTTTTGTTGTAAGTAGAAACAAAACAAAATAAATAAAGCAAAAATGAAAACAAAAAACAGGCAAAAAATAAAAAATATGCCACCTACTGGGCCACCACGGCCTGAATACGACTAGAAACCCATTATTGGGCCAGGATTCAGGCCCGCAGGAAGGCCCAGTAGGCCCATAGGCTAATAGTAACAGAATAGGCCCGTAAGCCTGCATTTGAGAGGAGCTCGAAGTGGTGAGCGCAGCCGCGCTTATAAACCACTGTCGAAGCCTCTCGGCTAGTGAGGTGGGACTAAACATCCCACCGCACCGCGCCAGTGCCAGCACAGACCTTTAGTCGCGGTCCGCCACACCAACCGCGACTAAAGGGTAGCTTTAGTCGCGGTCCGCCTCCCCAACCGCGACTAAAGGCTCTTCCTGCGCGGGAACGAAAGCGGCGCCAAAACCCTTTAGTCGCGGTTGGTGTGGCGGACCGCGACTAAAGCTAGCCTTTAGTCGCGGTGGGTGTGGCGGACCGCGACTAAAGCTACCCTTTAGTCGCGGTCCGCCACACCAACCGCGACTAAAGGTCTGCCTATATATACTGCACTTAGCAGTTTCCGCCACTTCCCATTCTTCTCAGACGCCAAAGCCCCCTGCCCCGACGCCGATCGACGCCAAAGCCCTGCCTCGACGCCGATCGACGCCGACGCCGACGCCCTGCCCCGACGCCGACGCCCTGCCCCGACGCCGCCTCCGCCCCGAGTGAGCGCCGCCGCCGCCCGTGCCCTGCCCTAGCGCGCCGCCGCCGCCGCCGCCCCTGCCCTGCCCTGCCCTTGCCCGCCGCCCCCCTGCCCGCCGCCCGCCGCCCCTGGCCCTGCCCCTGGCCGCCGCCCCTGGCCCTGCCCCTGGCCGCCGCCGCCGCCCGCGCGCCGCCCGCTGCCCGCCCCTGCCCGCCGCCCCTGCCAAAAAGGAAACAAGAAAAAAAAACAAGAAGAAAGAAAAAGGAAGAAGAAAAAAAAGAAAACAAAACAAAACCAAAAGAAACAAGAAAAAAAAAGGAAGAAGAAAAAAAGGAAGAAGATAAAAGGAAGAAGAAAAAAAGGAAGAAGAAAAAAAGAAAGAAGAAAGAAAGAAGAAAGAAAAAGGAAGAAGAAAAAAAGAAGAAAGAAAAAGGAAGAAGAAAAAAAATGAAAACAAAACAAAACCAAAAGAAAGAAGAAAAAAAAGGAAGAAGAAAAAAAAGGAAGAAGAAAAAAGCCCTCGCGCTCTACCGCCCCGTCTCGCGCTCTACCGCGACACCCTCTCCCACCCCTTCCTCGCCCCCTCCTTTTGCCACCGCCCTTTCGCCACCGCCACCGCCACCGCCCCCCTTCTTCACTTAATTAATTTGTTTTTACTACATGTTTTCAGGACTGACATAATGGCGGACGATAGAGCTGACCCGATTATGGACAACTATGATCCGGACGGTGAAGCACATATGTTCGGCATCATAAACGGCGATATTCTATATGTGCCGACCGGACAAGAAGAAGATGATGTCTCTTCTTATCTGAACCTTGACGGTGAAGATGAAGGGCGCCGTCAGCAAGATGCCGAACAAACGTCGATAAACGACGATCTTCAAATGGAAGTAGCAACCACCTCCGGCGCCGAGGTATATATATACATTGAGCCTCTGGTGATACAAACTAACTGATTTGAATAAATATGTGTGTACTAACGGGCGCGACTCTCTTTCTTATTTTAGCCCTCGGCCGGATCGTCGAAACAATCGAGTACGTCGTCAAAGCGTGGCGCAACCAAGACGATGAAACAAGGAGAAACATGCACCATCGAGGTTGTCGACAGTGCAACCGGCAGGCCGCTGGAGCCCCGCAAGAACGCCATCAAGTTTGTCAGCCAATGCGGAGCCGTTGTTAGAGACAACGTCTCGATCACCGTCCAGGAGTGGAATGAGCCAAAGAAGGCACGAATTGCTGGTTTCACTTTTGTCGATAAGAGAACAAAAAAAGATTGCTTCAAGAAGCTTATGGAACATTTCGTTCTACCTCCGGAATACAACAAATTCGATGAGGAGGGTAACAAGATTGAGGAAAACAAGGAGAGGAGGAGGCTAGTCAAACAGTTCGCTCTTCATAAGATGGCCGACGCATTCCGGAAATTCAAGCAAAATCTAAACCATGACTTTGTCAAGCAGAACAAGACTCCGGATTTCAAAGGACAATATGAGAAATTGAAACATGATTGGCCAGAATTTGCGAAGCAAAAGAAATCGGAGCAGTTCATTCAAATATCGAAAAAAATAAGGAAAATGCGGCTAAGAAGGAGTACAATCATATTATGGGGCCAGGAGGGTATCGCCTTTGGCAGCCTAGGTTGGAGAAGATGGAGAACGAGCTGAGGGCGCGAGGAATCCGTCCAGGTACGGAGGGATGGGACCCAAGGGACAAAAGCTGGTGGTACGGGCATGGGGGAACGCTGAACCCGGAGACAGGGGAGTGTGTTTACCAGGGCAAAATAATTAAACCCACCCAAGCCCTTATTGACGCAATGAGGGATGCTCAAGAGGGGAAGATCAAGTTCAACAGAGAGAACGACGCACTGACAAAAGCCCTCGGGAATCCTGAACACGGAGGACGTGTACGAGGCATGGGGCACATTCCGTGGAAAATAGGGTTCCCCCAGAACGATGACCCGTACAGTTACAGAAGACGTAAGAGAAAGATGGATCGAGAAGCAGATGTTGTGGCACGGTTGGCATCGGAAATGGATGTGATGAAGAAAACCGTGAGTGTACTAGTAGCCGAAAGAGATGCAGCTTGGGCGCAGCATGAAGATCATCCAGCGGATCTTGAAAGCCAGCAGCGGAGAAGCAGCGTGGCTTCCACGGAGGCCCCACCGGCTGGTGCAGATGCACCTACGATCGAAATTACTGCACCGGAGCCTCTGGTGGTCGAAATTACTGCACCGGAGCCTCCTCGCTACCCCGTGGACGATATAAAGGAGAGGAAAGAATGTCATCTGTATTATCCTATCGGGAACATGTCCATGAAGGTAGCCATCGGCAGTGCTTTACCATGTTTACCTGGAGCACTCCACCACAACAACCCCATTCAAGATGGCTATGCTCGTGTCACGGTGGAGGACATAGTCCAAGGGTTTGAGGACCTGGAGATTGACATTGCTACACCTGAAGGGGAGAAAAGACTTGGAGATGTCAAGCGCCATTTCATTCTATGGCAAAAGAAGTTTATCAAGTTTCCAGGCGAGGCGCCAAGGACAACAAGTCCACCCCCCTACGGTGGTGGTGGTGGCGGTGGCGGCGGCGGTGGTGGTGGTGGTGGCGGTTCACCTACACCTCCGGCACGTCAGCCGACGCCTCCCGGTCCACAACGTCCGGCGGGTGATCAGACGCCGCCCCCCAGTCCTCGTCCGGCGGGTGATCAGACGCCGCCCCCCAATCCACCTCCGGCAAAGAAGCAGAAGCAGTCCTGGATTATTAACCCGGACCCTTATGTACGTAAGACCACAAAGGTACCGGAGCCATCACTGAAGCCTCTCCCCATAAGGCCTTGGGAACGTAGTGCCGAGGAAACTGCCGCGGCCGCGGCTGCTGATCTTGAGAAATGGAAGGCGGACTGCAAGAAGAAAAGAGAGCCCGAGCCCAAGCCAGTATTTTCTGATGAGCAAAAGAAGTGGGCTAAGTCATTTTCGTAGGCAGGCACTCATGTTGAAGGAGAAGAAAGAGCGGGCGGATGACCCCGATCCGGAACAAAGTAAACGAGTTGCCCAGCTCGGGGAACAAAGTAAACAATTGATTGCCCCGCTTATAGTGAAAGCCGCCGGTCCGGATGACCCCGATATCATAGCAGCTGCGGCAGCACTTGGATTGACTGTAACGAGTGCCAGAGAACAAGCGGCCAACTTAGGTATTACTCTTCGTGAACTGTTAGGCCTTGATGAGGCGCCAGTGAAGGAGGTAGTAATTACATATGTGAAGAATGGGCCTCTCGTCGAGCCTGCGCAGGAAGAGGATCTACCTCCACAAATGAAAGGTCTGCTGAAATGGTACAAGGGTTACATAAAAAATAAAAACGCCAACGAATATATTTATGCGGAAGTTAGATATGAGCATCACTTCAAACATTACTATGTACAAATTCATCTGAGTGAATTGTTCCAGCTTTTCAATCTGCGCGAGCTCGACAAATCTATCATCAGTTGCTACGTTCTGTAAGTGATTTATTTCTACCCCATCTCGTTCATATTGCCTGCACTATATATATGTCCTAACTATATTGTTGTGTCCGCTATTATACATGCAGAATGAAGATTAAGGAATGCAGAGTAAGGAACATCCATGATGTTGGGTTCATTGACCCACACATCGTTAATGGATATGTGTTGCGGCATCACCCCGCCGACATGGAGGCAGACCTGTGGCAGTTTCTTACAAAACAGGAACTCAAAAGTGATATTCTATTTCCTTACCATTTTGGGTGAGTGTTTCTGTCTTGAGCACATTCTCTTTTGTTTACTCCATGCATGGTATGTGGCCGGCTAATCGATGAGTTATGCATGACATACTGTGCATGTATCGTGTCCGCAGGTTCCACTGGATTCTGCTAGTAATTAAAGTTGACACCTCAGAATGTCTCGTCCACGACTCTCTGAATATGGATCCAAAGCTTTGGGGCGACATGAGAAGAATGCTGCAGAAGTAACTATTTTCATTCATTTGCGCTCTATATCGATCGGCCTATTTCGTTCATTTCCTAATATCAAGTAACTAATAACTCTCTTGTTCATTTAATTTTCTTTGCCTCGTAGGGTTTGGAGACGGTTCGTAGATACAAAGGTCGGTGAATTAAAAAAAGAGCTAGAATTCAAAAAGTCAAAGGCTAAGAATGCTGGGGATATTCAGCCAGCGGGGACCAATCTATGTGGATACTATGTCTGTGAGATGATCCGGAGATACACCTCTGAGCGGGTTCCGAGTGATACCAATGCTCAGAGGAATAACCTCCGGATGATGCTTAGTCCAGAAGCTCGCTTCCGACCACTTCAAGAGGAACTAGCTGGATGGTTCAGGAGGGAAGTCCTCCATCCTAAAGGAGAACACCATTACGAGGACGTAGAACTTTATATGCATTAAATTATGTATGGAAACTTGTTCATAATTGTATATGGTCATCCGATGATATTTAATATATACTGTATATTCCTCTTGAATTCTTTTTGGTTCTAATTTCAAATTTGTTTGAAATTGTACATTCATATGCATGTATGTAGTAGCGTAGAATATGTGAAACTCCTTTAAAATTAAAATAAAGCATAAAATAAATAAAACAATACAAATTAAACAGAAAACAGGTTTCGGGGGAGGGGGGGGCCAAAAACCCTAAACCTGCGGCGGCCTTTAGTCGCGGTTGGCGAGAAGAACCGCGACTAAAGGTCCTCCGCCCCGACGGCCACCTGGCGCCCACGTGGACGGGCCTTTAGTCGCGGTTCTTAAGCAACCGCGACTAAAGGGGGGGGGGCTTTAGTCCCGCCTGTTTGGTCGCGGTTGCGCAACCGCGACCAATGGCAGTTGCGAACCGCGACCAAAGGCCCTTTTTCCACCAGTGCTCGCTTTTGAAGTCGGAGAGGTAGCGCTCGCCGTCGCCGTCTCCGGTGCTCGCACGGAGGCACTTCACCGCCACGATCTCACCCGTGCGGCGGTCCCTCGCCCGGTAGACGACGCCGAATGTTCCTGCGCCGAGCACCGTGAGCCGCTGGAACCGGCCGCTGCTTGCGGGGGAGCTTGAGTCGCCGTTAGCGGCTGCCGTTCTCTGATTCCTACGCGCCGCCGGTGTGCCCGTGACCGCGTCATCTAGGGCAGCCACGCACACGTGTTGCGGTGTTGATGTCGACCACCCCATATTTCTCCGAGGAAAATCGCGGGGATCGCACCGTGAGGTCAAGCCGAGAGGGTAGACGACCCACCGGGCAATCAGCAGCGAAAGTTTGCTTGATCGACTGCTCGGCAGCTAAAATAGCAAGACGGCCGGAGAGAGGATTGCTTTTTTTGCTTTATTTCTCACAGCCGTATGGGTATGGCTATGTACTGTATATATAGACGGCCAGCACGCTAACGCTAACGCTACACGTACGACTCGTGAAGGGACACTAATCAGGTTCGGACACGGACTGCACAGTTTCTACGCGTCATATTGCTCTCATGGAGTCATGGTCATGGATGGGAAGCCGTAGGAGGCTACGCATACGCGCGCGCGTGCACGTCTTGTGGCTGAGTCGATCGGCCTAATTACGCAGTGTCCATGTTCGTCATTGGCGCACCGTCACCACCAGTACGGCAATCATGAGTACTTGTATCTATCTATCAATTTCACACGTTAGATATTTGAGCATCGTCTTAGAGAGGGTAAAAGAGCAGCACGTGTTTTAGCTAAGTATGGTGAGGGTCATGGGATGGAGAGCCATGGAGACCCTCTAGCTTTCTTAATTCCTGTAATTGTTGTGCCCAGTTAATATATACCGTCATGATGGTATTTCCTGAAAAATAGATGAATGCCATAAAACCATCACATCTGTGTCTAGGGTTTTAACTCGCAACCACTTTAATCAACCACTACAAAAATGTATCTATTTCAGCGTAATTTTTGACAGTTAACACTAGTGAGCCGTTTGGAGTGAATTAAACATGTTTATGACAGAAATGGCTCGTAGTAAGTGTTGATGTGGCATAAAACGGTCAAGTACCGTTTATTTGGCTGTTAAGTTGGACGTTTGGGCGTGCCAGAATGGAGGCACACCAAGCACACGAGCGCCGCGAGGTGACTCGTGCTGTGGCGGTTCCGTGTGCGGCATGCACACTCAGCATACAAACCCAAATGAAAAAAAAAAGTTGGACGTTGGGCACTCAACGTTAACACCGCTCTCTCACACACATGCCTTTTCCTTCAAGGCATTTGATCGAAAAACTTGCATGCGACTGCGGTGTCGACCCCTGGTTTCTGCGGCCGACCTCCTGGATGCCTTCTCGTCACTAGATGATGTACATGAGCTAGCTGCGATCTATGATAGATGATCTGCAAAAGCAATTTGATAGTTCCTCACCGTGCGCAATGTACGCATGTGATGAAGGAGTGGATGTAGGCAAAATTTGTCCTCGATGGACCAGTTTTGGGCACTTTTTTGTCTAAATGGTTCTTCTCATCTTCCTTCTTCTAGTACTATGATGGCGTGGTTCGGAACATGACGATTCATCGGAATCGGTGATGGCGGCTGGCGACCATGTTTCTCTTTGTCGGTTTCTCCTTTACCCGAACTTATTGCCCTATAAGTGCTCCTCCGCGTGCGGTTGTGCTTTGCTCGTGGCCGGGGACGAAGAGGAGGATCACCGTTGTCGGAGATGACAGGGAACACGAAAAAAATGAAGAAAAGAAATTCATGAGAATCTTGCCAAAATTGGGGAGGGAGGCACTATGGGGGTGGTGGTGACAGTGGCCATGGGAGCTAATGTAGCTTCCCCATTAAATTTAATGAGAGCTGCCCACTAGAGCAAATATGGCTTAGTGTGGAATATTTTTTCAAAAATGTTAAACACACGGACCAAATCAACAGGATTTTACGGACCAGCTGACTTGTCCTTTTGTGATTGGGTAATCTTCCTCTGCTAATTAAACTGGTGGGGTGGGCAGCCAGGCCCGTAAAGCCTCCGTATTATCTGTTGATGTAGCAAAGCTCATTTTTTTGGGAGAGGGGGGGCTAAATTTGAAGAACTAATGAAACGAGGAATGGGCTAGTAATTAAGGCGATAATTCTCCAATCAAAAGGTTTTCCTACACATTTAACTTTTGGAAACGCTTCTCATCATACGTCTGATGGAAGGAAATCGCCAGACCAACCAATCGTTCGTCGTTGATTATGTTTTATCCCACGGCCGTGATGTTGTAGCCAATTCCGTTGTGACCTCCCATAAATCTTCCCTAATTTATCGCGCTGGTCCATCCCCATAGAGTTAAGGGTTAATTATCATTTTGCCCTCAGTGGTGTCCATGTGCTCAGTTTTGTCCTCAGATGCGAATTGTGCTCAGTTTTGCCCCTAGTCCGAGCGCACCCACTCGTTCCTTGAACTCAGCCGTCTCCGTCAGGTCAACCTTTTGACTTGGCCCTTACTGGTGGGACCAGGCGGCAGGGACAACCAATTTTATTCAGACCGTTGCACGCGTGGCTTGTGGGACCCAGCAGAGAGCCGTTGCAGGTGTGTTATATAAGCGGGCGACAGCGGCGGTGACCACGGCGACAAAGAGCACGACGGTGACCACGGCGAGAGAGAGAGAGAGAGAGAGAGAGAGAGAGAGAGAGAGAGAGAGAGAGAGAGAGAGAGAGAGAGAGAGAGAGAGAGAGAGAGCAGCGGTGGGAAGCTAGCCGTGGAGGGCGCGTCGGTGGGAAGCTAGTCATGGAGGGCGCGGTGGCGTTGAGATCCCCTTCGGCTCTGAGCTCCATGTCTTCCTCAAGCTCCCGCGCAACCTCGCGGATGCAGAGCCGGGCGCGTGTGGACATGCCTGTCTTCGTCTGTCCACGGTGCCGGGCAGGCGTTGATCGGAGGGTTTCCCCACACCGAGGAACCATAATCGTCCGTTCTACGTGTGAAGTGAGAATGGGGTAAGAATTGGGGCAATTGCACCATTTTCGTGGTCGGGATCTTTGAGCAATGGGTTGATCTGTTTGTTGTTCATGCAGGTGACATGCTTCTTTCTTTGGGTCGATGCTCTGGCGAAGACTCTGATGAATGAACTGCAAGAAGAGCATGAAGAATGGTTGTGTAAGTGCATCTAGTGCCCCTTAGTGATTTTGGTGTATTGAAGACTTATAGGTTAAGGATCTAATGTGTTTATGAGTGTACACAGGTCTATAAGTCTATGAGGAGTTTGATATTTACAGAGAAAGTCGACCCCTAAAAATGAAGTTCTTCGACTGAAGACTTTGATATACTGAAGACTTTCTGAAGACTTTGAAAGTGAAGAAATTGGTGTGACCTTGAAGACTTGGTATTTATTCGAGGAACATGAAGCGTGAAGACTTTTGTTTTCGTAGTTTCATTTTCTCTTTCTTGAGTCATAGAAAACACCGTACTGTTAAAGGGGGTCGAGGAAATACTAAGGAATTTTTTTTATTTGATGCTCAACTCAAATCCTACACCTACCAATCCCTTCGAGTGAAGCCATTGGAAATCTCATACAGTTCAGTCAATTACTTCAGTGACAGAGACATAGTTCTTCTAGTCACTGAGGACTTTGTTCTGACTGAGGAGTTAGGAATTCGCCAGTGCGGATTGCCTACACAGTGAGGAACATGATAGCCCTGAGGAATTTGTACCTCAAATTTCCGACCGTTGCTGTGCTACGCGCCAGCTGTCCCAAAATATCTTATCCATCCAACGGTCATATCATTGAAGGGCATTTATGTCTTATCATGTCGGGCTGCTCCCTAGGCTATAAATAGCCGCCCCCTACAACCACTAGCTGGTTGGCTGCTCCGAGAGAAACTGACACTTGTCATTTGAGAGCAACCCATCCTCCGAGGACTTTGAGCGAAAATCATCAAGTGAGGAAAATCCAAAACCCAAACCCAAACACCTACAAATCCAAAGTGATTGAGCATCACTGAAGAGATTGATCCTGCGTAGATCCGACACTTGTTACCTTTGAAGACTGTGCTTCTTCCAGACAGTTAGGTGTCATGGTCTAGAGCATCCAAGAGGAATTGTGGATCACCGAGTGACCGAGTTTGTCAAGGTTCAGAAGTCACCTGAAGACTTACCACGAGTTATTGGACGAGGACTGTGTGTCCTTAGTTCAAGGAGAATACGGTGAGGACTGGGTGTCCCGAGCTGCATGCTCAGGACTGGGTGTCCGGGACTGTGTGTCCTAGAGTTTAAATACTCAGCCGCTCCAACCAGATGTACAACTGAGACAACAGTTGGATCTGGTCTACCAAATCATTGTCTTCACCAAGCTTACTGGTTCCATTTCCTCAACTCTTTCATTTCCTTAGTATTGTGCTGTTTGTTTATCATATCTGTGTTTGAAGACTTTGACTGAAGACTTTCTCAATTTCCTCAGTTCAATTCTTCAGTCTGTTTGTCTTCATCTTGTGTTATCCTGTGATTACGCTTTCTGTACTCTGTGCTAGTCTTCATTTCATCATGATGACCATGCTTGTGTTCTGCTTTGTTTTCATCTAAGTACTTATTCCGCTGCTAGTAGTTCTTCGCTAAGGAATTTCCTCACTAGCAAATTCCTCAGTGAAGAATTTCATAAAAATCGCCTATTCACCCACCTCTAGTCGATATAACGCACTTTCAATTGGTATCAGAGCAAGGTACTCCCTTGTTCTGTATGATTTTGGTTTAACCGCCTGGAGTTTTAGTTATGTCGACCGCAGGTATGAAGAAAGTGACATGCCCTATCTTTGACGGTCATGAGTATCCCAAGTGGAAGGCCATGATGAAGAAGCGCCTCATGGCGATGAACATCGAACTGTGGACCGTCACTGAGATTGGTCTTACCGATCTATGCAAGTTGGCGGACACTGATGATATTCGCAAGTACATTCGACTTGACATCATGGCAAAGGATATCATCTATTCCTGCCTGTCCAGAGATGAATTCAGGCGCATCATGCATCTTTGCAATGCGAAGCTTATCTGGGACCGAATCTCTGACGTCTATGAAGGTCATCGTACTTTTCATGATCCCTGGTTTGAAGATTTCAAGGAATCTCTCAAAACGATGACTTTCAAACCAGAATCATCATCTTCTGCACCATGCCTCATGGCAAACGGTGCCAAGGTAACCGAATGTTCCTCATCCGAGTCTAGTGATGATGAATCTGATGATGATTTTGGACCTAGTTATACCAAGCTTGTTTGCATTGCCACTAAACAACAAAAGGCCTTGGAAAAGGTTCAAAACATGCTAGACAAAAGTGATGATATGTTGGGTGAAGAAATGGATCGCACTAAAGCCTTAACTGAAAATCTTCAGAGACTTCAGACCAGGTTTGACAACCTTCAAGGTCATCATAACACTCTCTTATCTGATCATGAGAAGCTTTCTTATGAATATCTTCAAAAGAAGCAAGATCTTGAGAAGCTAAGAGTGAGTTATGAAGATCTTCAGAAGGAGCGCGATTCATTACTTGCTCAACAAATCAGCGCTGCTCAGGAAGAATTTATTCCTCCATGTTTGAAATGCATTGAATGAGAATATGCTAATTCCTCACCTGAATGTTCAAATGCTTCTAATGTTACAAATTCTTCACCTGCCTCTGCTGTCACTAATTCCTCGTCTGAGGACATTGCTAGTATCACTGACGATGCAGGGCTGAAGGAATTGTACATGACAGGCATGTACAAAAGCCTCAAAGGGCATCAGACTCTTTGTGATGTGCTTAAGAAGCAGATCCTCAACAGGAACCCTAGGAAAGAGGGTATTGCCTTTGAGAGAAAACTCAATCCTGATGGTACATATTGGAAGCCTAAGCAGTACCCCAAAACCTCATGGGTTGCTGCAAAGGGACCTCCAGTTGATCCATCTAATTTATCTGGCTATACATGTGAATCTTCTCATTCTTCTGATGAGTCATTTGACTCCAACTATAAACTGTTCAAAAATCAGAATGGTGAAGTATTTGCTAGATACGTTGGCACTAACTGCAGGAATGGTTCCCCTATGAAGAAATCTGGGTTCCCAAAAGGTACCTTGAAAGTCTTCAGGTGAATGTCCTCATGACACCACCTGTGAATAATAGGAACCACATATCAAATTCTTCATATGGATCCAAGTCCTCATATGGACCATATTTCTCAAGGGGATCAAATTCCTCTCATGGATCAAAGTCCTCATATAAACATCATCGTGCTAACAACTCTGTTTTGCAGGGAAGAGCCAAGGGCTATGAATATGAGCATTATTCTTCAAATTATTATGTTCATAAGTCCTCAAAGAATTTCTCTGCTTATTCATATGCTTACCCTAACCACTCTTATGTGAAACGAAATGGATTGGCCTCTATGCCTCCATTTTCATATGGAGCTCGCAGAGTGATGAACTCTTTGCCACCCCTTCAGATGTGGGTGGTGAAGAAAAAGAACTAATCTCTTATGCAGGGTCAGGTCTCCAGACGTACTGTAACGTCTGAAGAATTTGCTGGGGACCTGACAAAGTGCCTGAAAGGACGCAGGCTAATCATGAAGAAATGAGCTTTCATTTCACACATCCTCCTATTGCTTTATTTGTCTTACTACTTGATGAGATTGATCTGATGAATTGTGATGTCATATTCTTCACTGCTGAAGTATATGAGGTTCGTAAGTTGCACTAATTCATCTGCAGGATGATCAACCCAAAGCCACTGAGTGGGTCCTCGATAGTGGATTTACAAATCACATGACTGGTGACAAAAATCTATTGATGGATGCCCCCTTATCGTCATCACATCTGAAGCATATCATCTTCGCTGACAAAAGCAAAAGTCAGGTATTGGGTCTAGGTAAGGTTGCTATCACAAAGGATCGACACATGGACAAAGTCATGCTTGTTGAGTCCTTAGGATACAACCTTATGTCTGTCTCAATGCTTTGTGATCTTGATATGGTTGATGTCTTTGGCAAGTATCATTGTGTTGTGATTATGGAAGCTGACAATTCCAAAGTCTTCGAAGGCTTTAGGAGAGGAGACTTGTATATTGTTGATTTCTCTGCAGATTCACAACCAGCCATGTGCCTACTTGCAAAAGCTTCAGAAGGATGGTTATGGCATCGACGACTTGGTCATGCAGGCATGAGGAATTTGCACACGCTTGCAAAGAAGAAGCATGTCATTGGCATTGAGAATGTCAAATTCCTCAAGGATCACTTATGCGGTGCCTGTGAAGCTGGAAAGATGACAAAGGCTAAGCATCCAGCTAAGACTATCATGACAACTACTCGTCCATTTGAATTGCTTCACATGGATCTTTTCGGTCCTAATCATTATTCTTCTGTTTCAAATGAAGCATCTCAATATGGCTTTGTTATTGTTGATGATTACTCTCGTTACACATGGGTACACCTTGTTACTTACAAACATGAAGTGCAGGTAGTCTTCAAATGATTTTCCTCGAGGGCTTCAACCAACTTTGGTGTGAAGATCAAGCACATCAGAAGTGCCAATGGCACTGAGTTCAAGAATTCGGGTCTCGATGACTATCTTAATGAACTTGGTATTACTCATGAGTTATCTGCTCCTTATACTCCTCAACAGAATGGCGTCGTGGAGCGCAAGAACAGGACTCTTGCTGAGATGCCTCGCACTATGCTCGATGAGTACAAAACCCCTCGTCGTTTCTGGGTTGATGCAATTGATACTGCGTGCCACATCATCAACAGAGTATATCTTCACAAATTCTTCAAGAAGACTGCCTATGAACTCCTCACTGACAAGAAACCCAATGTGAGTTATTTCAAAGTCTTCGGTGCTAAATGCTGGATTAGAGATCCTCATCACAACTCTAAATTTGCACCATTGGCACATGAAGGTTTTATGCTTGGTTACGGAAAGGACTCGCACACCTACAGAGTCTTCAACAATGTTCTTCACAAGATTGTTGAAACTGTAGATGTGCGGTTCGATGAAACTAATGGCTCGCAAAGAGAGCACCTACCTTTTGTGTTAGATGAACCAGCACCTGAGGATTCTATCAAGCACAAGGCTACTGAAGATGTCATTCCTACTAAAGAATTTGCTGAAGAAGTCATTCCAGAACGTGAAGAACGTCGAGCTGATGCACCTGAAGAAAATGCTGAGGAAATTGATGCTGAAGAAAATGATCAAATTCCTCAATGACAACCAGCTCATCCTCGCGTTGCAAAAGAAGTGCAAGTGGAGAAGATCATCGATGACATTAGAGCACCAGGTCCTCTCACACGCTCAAAAGCTTCACCCTTATCTAACTTTTGTGGGCACTTTGCTTTTGTCTCTATCACAGAGCCCACTAAGGTAGATGAAGCATTTCTGGAGCCTGAGTGGATTCAGGCCATGCAAGAAGAATTACATCAGTTCAAGCTCAACAACGTCTGGGAACTGGTCAATCGTCCAGATCCTCGCAAGCATAATATCATTGGCACAAAATGGATCTACCGCAACAAGCAAGATGAAAACGGCCTTGTGTTGAGGAATAAGGCACGTCTAGTAGCTCAAGGCTACACACAGGTTGAAGGAGTTGATTTCGATGAAACTTTTGCACCTGTTGCTAGACTTGAGGCTATTCGCATATTACTTGCTTATGCTAACCATCATGATATCATCTTATATCAAATGGATGTGAAAAGTGCATTCCTCAATGGTAAGCTTGAGGAAAAAGTATATGTTGCTCAACCCCCAGGTTTTGAAGATCCAAAGAATCCTGACAAAGTCTTCAGACTCAATAAGGCCCTCTATGGCCTCAAGCAAGCCCCATGGGCGTGGTATGACACTTTGAAGGAATTCTTCATGAAGAAAGGCTTCACACCCGGTTCACTCGATCCTACTCTCTTTACTAAGTTTTATGATGGTGAACTGTTTGTGTGCCAAATATATGTTGATGATATTATCTTTGGCTGCACTGACCAATGTTATAGTGATGAATTTTCCTATATGATGAGTGAAGAATATCAAATGTCTATGGTGGGAGAGTTGAAATTCTTCTTAGGTCTTCAAATTCGTCAACAGCGTAATGGCATATTCATATCTCAGGAGAAATACCTCAAGGATATCCTGAAGAAATTCGGCATGCAAGATTGCAAAGGCATCAAAATTCCTATGCCCACAAATGGTCAACTATGCACTAATGAAAATGGTATTGACTTCGATCATAAGGTATACCGCTCCATGATTGGCTCTTTATTGTACTTATGTGCATCTAGGCCAGATGTAATGCTTAGTGTTTGCATGCGTGCCCGATTTCAAGCTGCACCGAAGGAATCACACCATAAGGCTGTGAAGCATATTCTTCGATATATAGCTCACACACCAACACTAGGATTATGGTATCCCAAGGGCTCGGATTTTGATCTCATTGGATATTCTGACTCTGACTATGCTGGTGATCGTGTGGATCGCAAGTCAACATCTGGTACATGTCATTTCCTTGGACGATCTTTGGTCTGTTGGTCCTCGAAGAAACAGAACTACATATCACTGTCTACTGCTGAAGCTGAGTACATTGCTGCTGGTTCTTGCTGTGCTCAACTGCTTTAGATGAAGCAAACACTCAAGGACTATGGCGTCAACGTGAAGAATGTGCCTCTCCTCTGTGACAATGAGAGTGCCATCAAGATTGCTCACAATCCAGTTCAGCACTCAAAGACAAAGCACATTCAGATTCGTCATCATTTTCTTCGTGATCATGTGTTGAAGGGCGACATTTCTATTGAGCATGTGAAGACTGAAGAACAGCTAGCCGATATCTTCACTAAGCCCTTGGATAAGAAGAGATTTAGCAAGTTGCGGTGTGAGCTAAATATCTTAGATTCTTCGAATGTACTTTGAAAAGGCACTCATCCTAACACTTATGCAAAACTGATGACTTAGATGTGCAACACATGAAGAAATGTTTTTTTTCAATCAATGAAGAATAACACTCTAAATGTGAAGAAATTAATGAAAAATTTGATTCTCAGAACCCTACGATAATTGTATGCGGTGTCTGAAATCAGCATTCTTATACGGTGGGTCACGCCACCACAAAAGTTGAAAATCTTCAATTTGAGTTTTTCCTCAACTTTTGAAATTCCTCAGTTGTTCAAATTCTTCAACTTTTCAAAATCTTCACTACTTCCGTCGTTTTTCTTCATTGGTTATATATATATATATATATATATATATATATATATATATATATATATATATATATATATATATATATATATATATATATATATATATATATATGAGTTTATGTCCTCTACAGCATTCACTTATGGCTATTTCTTCAAGTTGGTATTTTTCTGCTAAGTGAATGTGATCGGACCCTTCCCCCTCTATGCTATACTCAATAAAATCTATTCACAAATTCTTCATGTACGTTCTATTTGAAACTCGTTCAAAATCTTCACTGTGTCCTTGTCAGCTGAAGGAATTGCGAACGGAACTTTAAAACTAATCTTATCCAAATTTTCAGTTTTGCCGCTCAAACCGTTCCGCATCCCACGATGCATTTGTTTATTCACCCACGATCTTACACGATCTCCACTACACAGTACGTGGGTGACACATGTCATGCGAAGGAGAAGGGTCAGGGGCACGTTCGTCCCAAATCTTCGGGCGAACAGTTTTTCACTGCTACTATATATACCCCTCACCCCTTCCTCACTTCCTTTACTCCGCTCGATCTCTCTCTCCCGCTCGAGCTTCCCAAACCCTAGCGCCGCCGCTACTCCAACGTCGCCGGTGAGGAAGAGCTTCACAGCCTCGACCTCGTCGCCGTCGTACTTGCGCCGACCGCGGAAATCTTCACCTCGGCCGCCGCCGTAGACGTCTTCCTCTGCCAAGTTAGGGCGTGGAAGATCTACATCGACGAACTCCACTGTTTCACCTCTCTGTTTGTCGTGTTCTTCATTCAGGGTAATTAAAAGTTACTTTTACTGCCCTCTTTGATTCAAAGTTTCTCTACAAAATCTTCAAAGGTGTTTTTATTCTTCAAATCTTCACACACTAAAACACCTCACATGTCATCTGTTCTTGATTCATTTCCCTAAGCATCATTCTTCAAGATTCCTCAATTGTGTGGATCTAAGATCTATACAACTCTGGAACCTAAGATAAAGCGCGCTTAGTGAAATTCTTCAAGACGCATCTGGTCAAATTCCTCAAACTTGTTCTTTTTGAAAAACCATCTGAGAACGTATATGACCTCTCCAAATTCCTCGCAACTATACTCTGTTCACAGGTACACATGTCCGCTGCTGAATCACTAGGTTCTCATCAACTTAACTCATTTGCAGCATTCCTCGAAGAAAAACTGCATACTTCTTCAGAGAGTTCGATTGTTCAAATTCCTCAACTTGAGAAAATGGCTGATGGTAAGAAGCCACAAAAAGGAGGAAAGAAACCTGAGGTTATGACTGCATTTGAAATACCCGAGGATATTTACAAAGAGTACTGCACGCTTGATGAAGCCAAGTTTGGCAAAGAGAACAAAAATCAGCGCAAGGTGCGCATTCATAGGATTGAAAGGAGATGGGCAAGAGAATGGAGGGAGTACAGATATGTTACTCCAAAGTATATGAAGAAATTCGCTCTCAACCCTCCATGCCCAAGAGCCCCATTGGCACCTGGCCAAGTGGCTGATCCCACTAGCGTCAAACGCGGTGAGGATTTTCCTGAGGAATGGGCAAGGCGTCAAGCCAAGTTGGCACGACAAGCTAAAGAAGAAGTGAAGAAAGTTCAACGAAGATTCTGCTGCTGCTGCTGCCACTGAGGCCTCTATCAAGCCGAGGAAGTCAATGGCAAAGAAGCCCGCTCGAAAGCCAAGTGCTTCACCAACAGTGCCCTCACGACCAAGTTCCTCTGCTGCGCCCTCACGGCAAGGAATTTCAAAATCTTCAAAACAAATTCCTCAAGCTGCTCCTGCTCCTCCAAAATTCTCAGCACCTCCTCCACAATCCTCAGCTATCCCTACAAAGTCCTCAACACCTGTGCATCTTGCCACGTGCCAAAGGACTGCAGGCATCTGAATTGCCTCTGGTGTCTCAGCAAGTTCCTCAGCTAGACCCTCTCTGCTGAAGAAAAAGGCTACTGTTGGACGAGGTCCTCGACCAAGTCCTAAGAAGAAGCAGGTAGTCTTCAATGTACCGTCTGAAGAAGATGAGGCTGATGAAGAAGAACTTGCAGAAATCATCAGAGACAGACAAGAAAGGGCCGCTAGAGCCAAAGGCACACCTGTGCCGCTGCTGTTGGATCCAAGAGCGATCCTAGACTACATTGATCTCTGGCACAAGGACCCAAACACTCCTATGCCCGACTTCAAGTTCACACTTGGCCAAAGTCACATGCTGACTCATTTCATCCAAGAGGAGAAATGGAAATATGATAGGGCCAGAGAGATCAAGAAATCGCAGTATAGAAAAGAGAAACTGCTGAAGAAAAATGTTGTCAAGATGACAACTGAAGAACTTATCAAGATGCAGGCTGACATCAAAGCCCTCAGTGACAAATTTGACTCATACTATGCTGATTCGAAAGAGCCAAAGTCAGGTTTGTGAAACTGACTGAAAAGTTCACCAATGTTGCAGCCCCATCGCAAGAAGAAGTTCCTCAAGCTGAAGCTTCTGCTCAGCCAACTGAAGAACATGCCAGCACCGCTGATGATTTTCAGGCTGCTGCAGAAAATGCTAGTTCCAGGGCTGATGACTCCATCCCAGCCGTTGAAGAACCTGCCAGGGCATCCACTAGTGGTGCGCCTGAAGAAACTGAAGAGGGCAGGGCAACTGCATCAGTTGCGCCTGAAGAAATACAAATAGATTCCTCAGCTCCACTTGCACCTACACCAACTCCTATCCTTCCATCTGCATCAGATGTGAAGAAGACCAAGGCTGCAGAGCGAGCTGAAGTGAAGAAAAGGAAAGCATCAAGTGCTTCAGAATCTTCAGCTCCAAAGAAGATGAAGCCTATGACCAGCTCTTTTGAAAATCCCATTGATGCTGTTCCAATTTCAACCATGCCATCAAAGGACCTTGTTCCTTTTGATGAGGACTATGAGATCCCAAGCGGAACAGATGAAGAAACTCAATCTGCTGCTTCCTCAGAGCAGATTGATGAGGAAATTGAAGTGGATACAATCCCTTCAACCCCAGTGGTATCATCACCAGTGCCTCAGTTTACTGCTGAAGAGGCTGGTGTTGAAGAAATTGATGATGAAGACGTGGACATTGGCAGCACAACGCCAGTGATGAATGATGATTTTTGGGAAAGTCAGCATCCCAACTCTCCACTCTTCACCCCACTGCAGCAAATTCCTCACTCCCCTGCACCAACAGTTCAAATGGGCTCTGAAGAAACTCATCCCACCTCACCTGTCCGTGAAGACTTTCCAACCACTAGTGCTGAAGAAACTGCTGCTGCTGACCATGTGACTGCACCTGAAGAGGAACCAGAAATTCCTCAGCCTGAAGAACCAGAGATTGCGGTTCCTGAGGTTGTGATGCAACTCACTGACACTCCTCTGCCAAAGCCAAAGGATCCGTTCTCAAGGAAGCAAAACTTCAAGGCTGATGATTTCTTCGGCGAGCATGTTTTCTTCACTGACTACAATCCATATGACTCTGCTCGCATTAGGAAGAGGCGTTTCTGGACTGCCAGCCAGGCAAATTTCTATTCCTCTGTGCTATTCAACAAAGACAAGGTCTTCGATCATGCACATATTCCTCACGTGGATATGGAGTCTCTGCCATGCTTCGAGCCAGTCCTCAGTGTTCTTCACGATGCTGGGCTACTGAACTTCTGCACTGACATTTGTGATTGGAATGAAGAACTCATTCTTCAGTTCTACGCAACGCTGCACATCACAGGCGATTCTGAAGATGTGAATTCATGGGTTCTGGACTGGATGACAGAGAACACTCACTACAAGGCACCAGCATCTGAATTGCTTCGTGCCCTTCCACTAAGTCCTCCCACTGAAGATGCACGTTGTGTTTACAATGAACCTGAGCTTTCAAATCACTACATGCAAGTTCTGATGAAGCCTTTGAAGCCAGGGCAGGCCTCTAGAACCAATTTCCTTGTCAAGGAATTAATCTATGTACCTCGGACTATCTATCGCATACTGACGAAGACATTGAGTCCTATCAAAGGCCATGACTCAAATGATGAAGAAGTCGTTGGCATAATGAAGAATCTGCTTTTCAACCTCATTCATGGCGTTCCCGTAAACTTCCATGATTTCTTCATGAGGACTCTGGCCAATATTGCTATGTCACCGTTTGAGCTGAAGCCTTATGCGCCATGGATTATGAGATTCATCAGGACAAGGTCTTCACTCAACTACAAAGCTGACACTCTGAACCACTGCAACTACTTGCCTCCAATTGAAGTCCTCAACAAGACCTTTTTCTCAGTTGATGACAAAGGCAAGGCCGCTGCTGTGATAGATGAAGGCATTCGTCCATTGGATGGTCAATTTCGCAAGGCTGCATCCTACTCCACCAATGATGACTCTGCCACACATGACTCTGCCGCCAACAATGCCAAGCAAAATCCTCAAGCCACAACACCCAGGGTGATGAATGATCGTGAGTTACTCCTCAGTCTTCATCAAAAGGTTGATCGGAATCACAAATGGGTCAAGCGTCACTTTGGTTCAATTCTTCACAACATGACTTCAACACACAATGCAGTGAAGAAAAACCACCACTACCTCCATGAAACCCTCAACCGCACCTGGGTTGTTCTGTCTCAAGTTTACAGCGCTCAAGATCTGAAGAAAATGGGTCTCAAAGAAGAGTTTGACTGGTCTGCACCTCCTCCGAAGAAATTCAAGAAGGTCAAGGTTCCTTCTTTGGTGGCCAGCTCCTATTCTTCATCGCGTGACACTGATGAACATGAAGACTTGGACGACACTACGGCAGGCCCTACTTCAACAACCGACCCTGACAACGCTGGCGCTCCTTCATCATCCTGATTATCTTCAGGGGCGTTAGTCCTCAGTTTCGATCCTTTTGGTCATTCGATGACAAAGGGGGAGAAATCCGAGTTAGTCTTCCAGCGGGTCTATTATTTGGGCGTGTTTTTTCTAAGTTACAACTCTCGTTCTTCCGAAACTTTTATTGGATCGAGTTGTAAACTTAAACCCGATGGTGATCTGATACTTCTGCTACGTTATTCCGCATGCTTATTCCTCGTTAATATTATCGCACGCATGCTGAAATACGTCAGTCACCATTTTTCATCATGCATTTCAAATTCTTCATATTATATATCAAATGCGTGTATGAATTACAAGATATAGGGGGAGATCTCCATGATTCATCTCTTCAAGTGTGCATTGCTTCAAAAGCAAATACCTCAGTATGCACAACTTCAGGGGGAGTTCTTCTATATCTTGCAATCAAATTCCTCAATATCAGTATTTACACTTCATATGTTTATCCCCGTTGAAAACTTAACCTATATTGTCATCAATCACCAAAAAGGGGGAGATTGTAAGTGCATCTAGTGCCTCTTAGTGATCTTGGTGTATTGAAGACTTATAGGTTAAGGATCTAATGTGTTTATGAGTGTACACAGGTCTATAAGTCTATGAGGAGTTTGATATTTATAGAGAAAGTCGGCCCCTAAAAATGAAGTTCTTCGACTGAAGACTTTGATATACTGAAGACTTTCTGAAGACTTTGAAAGTGAAGAAATTGGTGTGACCTTGAAGACTTGGTATTCATTCGAGGAACATGAAGCGTGAAGACTTTTGTTTTCATAGTTTCATTTTCTCTTTCTTGAGTCATAGGAAACATCATACTGTTAAAGGGGGTCGAGGTAATACTAAGGAAAATTTTCCATTTGATGCTCAACTCAAATCCTACACCTACCAATCCCTTCGTGTGAAGCCATTGGAAATCTCATACAGTTCAGTCAATTTCTTCAGTGACAGAGACGCAGTTCTTCTAGTCACTGAGGACTTTGTTCTTACTGAGGAGTTAGGAATTCGCCAGTGCCTATTGCCTACACAGTGAGGAACATGATAGCCCTGAGGAATTTGTACCTCAAATTTCCGACCGTTGCTGTGCTACGCGCCAGCTGTCCCAAAATATCTTATCCATCCAACGGTCATATCATTGAAGGGCATTTATGTCTTATCATGTCGGGCTGCTCCCTAGGCTATAAATAGCCGCCCCCTACAACCACTAGCTGGTTGGCTGCTCCGAGAGAAACTGACACTTGTCATTTGAGAGCAACCATCCTCCGAGGACTTTGAGCGAAAATCATCAAGTGAGGAAAATCCAAAACCCAAACCCAAACACCTACAAACCCAAAGTGATTGAGCATCACTGAAGAGATTGATCCTGCGTGGATCCGACGCTTGTTACCTTTGAAGACTGTGCTTCTTCCAGACGGTTAGGCGTCATAGTCTAGAGCATCCAAGAGGAATTGTGGATCGCCGAGTGACCGAGTTTGTCAAGGTTCGGAAGTCACCTGAAGACGTACCACGAGTGATTGGACGAGGACTGTGTCTCCTTAGTTCAAGGAGAATACGATGAGGACTGGGTGTCCCGAGCTGCGTGCTCAGGACTGGGTGTCCGGGACTGTGTGTCCTAGAATTTAAATACTCAGCCGCTCCAACCAGATGTAAAACTGAGACAACAGTTGGAACTGGTCTACCAAATCATTGTCTTCACCAAGCTTACTGGTTCCATTTCCTCAACTCTTTCATTTCCTCAGTATTGTGCTGTTTGTTTATCATATCTGTGTTTGAAGACTTTGACTGAAGACTTTCTCAATTTCCTCAGTTCAATTCTTCAGTCTATTTGTCTTCATCTTGTGTTATCTTGTGATTACGCTTTCTGTACTCTGTGCTAGTCTTCATTTCATCATGATGACCATGCTTGTGTTCTGCTTTGTTTTCATCTGAGTACTTATTCCGCTGCCAGTAGTTCTTCGCTAAGGAATTTCCTCACTAGCAAATTCCTCAGTGAAGAATTTCATAAAAATCGCCTATTCACCCCCCCTCTAGTCGATATAATGCACTTTCAGGTTGCGCATGCTGCCACGAACGGCAGTGGCCGCAACACGAGCTCCGGTAGAAGAGATGGAGGGCGAAGCACGCACTGACAGAGAGCTAGCTGTTGAGCTTAGGATGTTGAAGAAGAAGGTTAGGAAGCTTGAAGATCAAGCACTACCAATACCCATTTGCAAATGGGACTTTTGGGCATTTGTAGGTATGGTAATCGCACTGGTTGTAATGTTGAAAATGCATGGAAATGCATGAATTATGGAGGAATTTGTAATCTTGAAATTGTATGAGAAATTCACCTAGTTTAAATGTTGGTTAAAGTTGTTTAAATGTTTAAACAAAAAGAGAAGAAGTGACCAACATTTAAATATGTTGAAAAAAAGAGAAGAAATGAGGAATTCAGAAACTTTTGATCAATGAAATGCAGCTCTCTGCTCTGCCTTTCTGTCCAAAAAAAAAGGTTTCTGTTGGGCCAAATTCAGAGCATAGAGCCAAGTGCAGGCTAGACTAATGGGTCAACTGCATCCAATTATGCCTATTCGGGGGGTTCTCTTGCGTATTTTTCTGTTTTCTGTTCTGATTTAATTTAGGCGGTAAATCATAATGCTGAAACTTTTTGTGGAAGCTAATTGAATTATTCCGGAGCCAAACAATTAAGGTTAGAAATTTTTTGGAGCTGTTAATTAATCCAATTCAAATACACCGTGATTTAAATCAAAGACCAAAATGTCATGCAAAATGTGCCTCAGCTCTGGTAGAGGTTTATGCCTGGTGCCAAAATAAATGAACATTTTTAAGGGCATTACATTGAGAAAAACATAATTTGTCTAAAAAAATGAAGGGTGGAAAATGCACAAAAAATTGGTGCGGCTGGGGAGCGTAGAGCCAAGTGCAGGCTAGACTAATGGGTCAACTGCATCCAATTAGGCCCATTCGGGGGTTCTCTTGCGTATTTTTATGTTTTCTGTTCTGATTTAATTTAGGCAGTAAATCATAATGCTGAAACTTTTTGTGGAAGCTAATTGAATCATTCCGGAGCCAAACAATTAAGGTTAGAATTTTTTTGGAGTTGTTAATTAATCCAATTCAAATACACCGTTATTTAAATCAAAGACCAAAATGTCATGGAAAATGTGCCTCAGCTCTGGTAGAGGTTTACGCCTGGTGCCAAAATAAATGAACATTTTTAAGGGCATTACATTGAGAAAAACATAATTTGTCTAAAAAATGAAGGGTGGAAAATGCACAAAAAAATGGTGCGGCTGGGGACTCGAACCCAGGACCGCGTGGGTTTGTGGTGTTTAGGGTTGTGCTGGTAACCGCTAGGACAGATGGCAAGACTTTGACATGGGTAGGGAAGGAAGGTATACATAGTGAGACTGTGAATTTTTTTAAAAAAAATAGTAAGACCGTGAATGTTTGCACACGCGTGAGAGTGGTTTTCCTTTGTTTTGCACTGAAATTTTGGAGGGTTGGAAGGTTGAAAATGTATGTTGCACTACCACATGATTTTGGTCAGAGTGACACTTGGTTTAGGGTTAGAGTGGCACTTGGTTTAGGATTTAAAGGGAATAAATTTGCATGTTAGTTCATGACTTTTTTGAATGAAACAGAGGGCTTCTCACCCCCTCCGATTTTCATTAATGAAAACCACAAGTTCTCGAACTTCATGACTTGTTTAGGGAAGAAATGATATGTTTGGGCACGGACATTTTTTAACACACATAATAAACCCTAATAACTTAGATAAGATGGAACACACAGTACCATTACAATAATAAGTTCACGGACACATGACGAAACATGACACGACATGACACGACATAGAAAAGCAACAAAATAAAAAACGAAACATGACGAGCTTGACTCCGGGCTTGAACATTTCATCTTGACCTCCTTCTTCCACCTTGGCCGCGCGCGCCCCTTCAACACCGTCTTCATCTTCACACCTCCTCCTCCTCGTCATAGGGAAGGGAGTGCATCTGGCCTGGAGCAGGGAAGATGCGCTCGTAGTTGGTGTAGATGTTGTAGACGGTGAAGAAGATGGCCTCGCAGCCGCACCAAAAGACTTGGCCGAGGAGCTCGCGCACGTCAAACGGGTTGGCGAAGGTGACCGTGAGCAGTAGGAGGATGCCGCCGCGGTCACGAACCTCGTTGAGGGTGAACATCCTCGGCGAGCCTCGTGGGAGGTGGGCATAGCCGGCTCTGAGGAAGGTGCGAGTGAGTTCGATGGAACCCCTCCACCTTGAAATAGCCCACACACGGAGCTCCCTCTCCACAAGCACGCCCGGTGGGTAGCGCAGCTCCGGCACGACAGGCGGACGGTTGAAGGTCGGCCCGTTGAACTGCATCTTCACTTGGTCTTGCTTGGGGAGGGCTCGGTCGCTTGGGTGTTTGAAGTTGGAGAGAATGGATCAGATCTGGCTTGTGGGTGGGAGAGGAAGAGAGGCACCCCATTTATAGGCCTGTGGGTGGGAGAGGAAGAGAGAAAGGATGAGAATGGTGTGTGTGTGAATCCGGACGTGTGTGTGTATCCGGACGCGTGTGTGTATCCGTTATGTTTTGCACTCTTAAATTTTTGCACGAAAATGATGCATGGGGCGCGTGCGTGCATCTGAATCACTGCATAGCTCTTTGACCGGGCGGTGCATCTGAATCGCTGCCCTGAACCACTACCCTGAACCATCTAGCTCGCCTAGCACGCCTCGCTCGCCTCGCTCGCATGCATGCACTGAAGGAAATATGCTCTAGAGGCAATAATAAAAGTTATTATTTATTTCCTTATATCATGATAAATGTTTATTATGCATGCTAGGATTGTATTAACCGGAAAAATAATACATGTGTGAATACATAGACAAACAGAGTGTCACTAATATGCCTCTACTTGACTAGCTCGTTGATCAAAGATGGTTATTTTTCCTAGCCATTGGCATGAGTTGTCATTTGATTAACGAGATCACATCATTAGGAGAATGATTTGATTGACATGACCCATTTCGCTAGCTTAACACACGATCGTTTAGTATGTTGCTATTGCTTTCTTCATGACTTATACATGTTCCTATGACTATGAGATTATGCAACTCCCGTTTATCGGAGGAACACTTTGTGTGCTACCAAATGTCACAACATAACTAGGTGATTATAAAGGTGCTCTACAGGTGTTTCTGAAGGTACTTGTTGGGTTGGCGTATTTCGAGATTAGGATTTGTCACTCCGATTGTCGGAGAGGTATCTCTGGGCCCTCTTGCTAATGCACATCACTATAAGCCTTGCAAGCACTGTGACTAATGAGTTAGTTGCAAGATGATGTATTACGGAACGAGTAAAGAGACTTGCCGGTAATGAGATTGAACTAGGTATTAAGATACCGACGATCGAATCTCGGGCAAGTAACATACCGATGGCAAAGGGAACAACGTATGGTGTTATGTGGTCTGACCGATAAAGATCTTCGTAGAATATGTGGGAGCCAATATGAGCATCCAGGTTCCACTATTGGTTATTGACCGGAGACGTGTCTCGGTCATGTCTACATAGTTCTCGAACCCGTAGGGTCCGCACGCTTAACGTTACGATGACAGTTATATTATGAGTTTATATGTTTTGATGTACCGAAGGTTGTTCGCAGTCCCGAATGTGATCACGGACATGACGAGGAGTCTCGAAATGGTCGAGACATGAAGATTGATATATTGGAAGCCTATGTTTGGATATCGGAAGTGGTCCGGGTGAAAATGTGATTTTACCGGAGTACCGAGGGGTTACCGGAACCCCCGGAGACTTAATGGGCCTTGTTGGGCTTTAGTGGAAGAGAGGAGAGGCGGCTACGGCTGGGCCGCGCGCCCCTACCCCCTTAGTCTGAATAGGACAAGGAGAGGGGGGCGGCGCCCCCTTCCTTCTCTCTCTCCTCTTTCCCCCCTCCCGAATCCTATTCCAACTAGGAAAGGGGGAGTCCTACTCCCGGTGGGAGTGGGACTCCTCCTGGCGCGCCTCTCCCCATGGCCGGCCGCACCCCTTGCTCATTTATATAAGGGGGCAGGGGGCACCCTAGAGACACAACAATTGATCTGTTTGATCTTTTAGCCGTGTGCAGTGCCCCCCTCCACCATAGTCCACCTCGATAATACTTTGGCGGTGCTTAGGCGAAGCCCTGCATCGGTAGAACGTCAACATCGTCACCACGCCGTCGTGCTGACGAAACTCTCCCTCAACACTTGGCTGGATCAGAGTTTGAGGGACGTCATCGGGCTGAACGTGTGCTGAACTCGGAGGTGTCGTACGTTCGATACTTGATCGGTCGGATCGTGAAGACGTACGACTACATCAACCGTGTTGTGCTAACGCTTCCGCTTTTGGTCTACGAGGGTACGTGGACAACACTCTCCCCTCTCGTTGCTATGCATCACCATGATCTTGCGTGTGCGTACGGAAATTTTTGAAATTACTACGTTCCCCAACAGTGGTATCAAAGCCAGGTTTTATGCGTAGATGTCATATGCACGAGTAGAACATAAGTGAGTTGTGGGCGATATAAGTCATACTGCTTACCAGCATGTCATACTTTGGTTCGGCAGGTATTGATGGATGAAGCGGCCCGGACCGACATTACGCGTACGCTTACGCGAGACTGGTTCTACCGACGTGCTTGGCACATAGGTGGCTGGCGGGTGTCAGTTTCTCCAACTTTAGTTGAACCGAGTGTGGCTATGCCCGGTCCTTGCGAAGGTTAAAACAGCACCAACTTGACAAACTATCGTTGTGGTTTTGATGCGTAGGTAAGAACGGTTCTTGCTAAGCCCGTAGCAGCCACGTAAAACTTGCAACAACAAAGTAGAGGACGTCTAACTTGTTTTTGCAGGGCATGTTGTGATGTGATATGGTCAAGACATGATGCTAAATTTTATTGTATGAGATGATCATGTTTTGTAACCGAGTTATCGGCAACTGACAGAAGCCATATGGTTGTCGCTTTATTGTATGCAATGCAATCGCCCTGTAATGCTTTACTTTATCACTAAGCGGTAGCGATAGTCGTAGAAGCATAAGATTGGCGAGACGATAACGATGGTACGATGGAGATCAAGGTGTCACGCCGGTGACGATGGTGATCATGACGGTGCTTCGGAGATGGAGATCACAAGCACAAGATGATGATGGCCATATCATATCACTTATATTGATTGCGTGTGATGTTTATCTTTTATGCATCTTATCTTACTTTGATTGACGGTAGCATTATAAGATGATCCCTCACTAAATTATCAAAGTATAAGTGTTCTCCCTGAGTATGCACCGTTGCGAAAGTTCTTCGTGCTGAGACACCACATGATGATCGGGTGTGATAAGCTCTACGTTCAAATACAACGGGTGCAAAACAGTTGCACACGCAGAATACTCAGGTTAAACTTGACGAGCCTAGCATATAACAGATATGGCCTCGGAACACGGAGACCGAAAGGTCAAGCGTGAATCATATAGTAGATATGATCAACATAGTGATGTTCACCATTGAAACTACTCCATCTCACGTGATGATCGGACATGGTTTAGTGTGACACTCCAAAAATTTCATTTGGGTTTTTGCAAAAATCCTTGCTGGATTTTCCTTGAGATTTGAGGCTTTCAGAAAAAAAAACCCTCTTAAAATTCCTTTTCCTTGACTAGGGTTTGTTATTTCTGTTTTCTCCTTCAAGCTTTGGGTTTGACCTTCTTAAAAACTCCTTCTCTATTGTTTTCCTTCTCAGATTTTTATTTTTGGGAGTTTAGTCTTTTCTTTTTTTAAGAAAAACTCTATGAAAAAGATTTGGGATTTTCATTCTATTGAAAACCATCCATGACCCTGTATTTTGCCCATGAGGTAAAACCACTCCAACATCTTCTCCCCTCCTTGTCAACAACTCAAACTTCCTATCCCAACTCATCCAAACAAGTTTTGGATTTTGTTTTATCTCTCAAATATTTTTCTGTCAATTATTTTGAGCCTAATGGATTTTCAAAGCAAGTACCCTTTTCCATTTGAGATTTGACTTCAAACCAACTCTACTGGCTAGTCCTTTGCACCCACAACCCAGGACCATCTTGATCCACTCATCTTCTTTTCAAATTTTTCAACTTACACTCCCTGCAAGTTTGGACCAGATTTGTCAAATTTGGTGAAATTCATATCTACACTTCTCCAAAAATTCCACCAAAAATCAGGCAGCCTACTAGAGCAACGAGAAGTCACTCCACCAAAAATCAGCCCAAGGAAGAATCCCTACATGCCTGGATCATTCTGTCGAACACCTTGCATGCACTGTTCGGACACTTTCAGTCAAATTCAGTCTTCAGTGTTGATTTCTTCAGATCATCTTCAGTCACGCGCCCATAGTGCCCTTGGCACGTTGCTCGCCGCCTGGTCTGCGTGTCCAGAGCCCCGCACGCGCGCTTGGCTTCTTCCTGGCGTCGGTGGCGCTCTGACCCGACCACGCCGGCGTGTCCCGCAGCGGCTGAACCGCCGTGGCAGCCAACAGGGAGCAGAACGGCGGATCAACGCCGTTCCGCGCCGCACAGCCCCGCTGCTGGCTCCGCGTGTCCACCTCCACGCCAGCGCGCGCATGCAGCACAGCCGTCGTGGCACGGCGCGCACAGAGCGTGCTCTCTGCCGCCGATGGACCCGCGCCGTCCCGTTCCGTCGAGCTCCACCTCAGCAAGCATAAACCGACGCCGTTGGCTCCAAAACGGACTCCACGAACCACCACAACAGTGCTCAACTCCTAAACTCCCCCGACCAAGCACTGCACCACCGTAATCACTCGCCGGAGAATGCCGTTCTCGGCCACCGCCTCGGATCGCCTATAAAAGGAGACCCCGAGCCCTTCCGCGAACACGCACCACCGCTACACTCCACCAACACCCTGCCAGGTCACTGGGAGGACCTCGAGGAGGTCTCCTCCCCCGACTCCGGCCACCCCGCTCTGCCTCGGCCTCCAGCTCGATTCGTTCCGGTGAGGCTGTCTCCGGCGCCCAAACTCCGTCCATCTCCCTCTCTAGCTACCAGATCCTTGACCCCCTCCTCAATTTGATCAGTGCAGCTCTCTCCGGCGACCTCCATCCACGCCCGAACCGCCGTCCACCGGAGCAGGGGCCACCGCCGTCGTGGTGCTTCTCGGCGACCACCACCACCAACAACCAACGCGGAATGGCACCCTGAGCACGGAGGTAACCTCTGATCTCTCTGCCTCGCCGTGGATCGCCGCCGGCGATCGCCGCGGCTTTCTGGCGCCAAAGGCGCCGTTCGTTTTCGAATCTGACGGGTGGGACCGCCCCGTCAGATTCTTCGTTTTATTCGAATCGTTTTCTGAAAACGCATTTGGGCAAAATACGTCTTCTCCTCTGAGCCAGCGTAATCAAGTCTGAAACGTTTTCTGCTTTTATAAATAGGACCCTGGGAAGTTTCTGTTTCATTACAGATGAGTCCCTGGGCAAAAACCCTTATAACTTTTTATCAGAAGCATATTTTTGATTGATTCTTTTTCTGTCCTCTTCAAAATTTTGTCTAGTTTTTTATCAGATTTATTTGAAAAATATTTGAAATACTTTTTCTGCATCTCTCGGTATTCACGTTAGCGCGTATGTTTTCTCTGTAACGTAGATACCGACGGAGGTGACGGGGCCGCGAACTTCACCGAGCTAGGCTCCGACTACTCTGAACCAGGCAAGCATGTTCGAACTTTTGATATGATGAGTGTCTTGGCATGTTTGCATGTAGATAGTTTCATGGCATGTGTGAAGCATACCGATGAACCGTTCACTATGCATTTTTTAGGCAAGTAAGTCCGAGGATTTCACACGTCGTTGGACGTAAGTATGCAAGGCCATGTGTTGGCATGAGGATGGGTAAGATGGCAGTGTTGTAGCATGCCAGTCTTATGCCATGCAAGTTATCTCAGTACCAACCCGTATCGGTTGGGTTCATATCCCTTTCCTTTCCTTGTACTACCACATGTTTCCCGAAAGGGATATGGTTTAGTAAGTCGCAAACCGCTTTCTTGGTACACACCAAAAAGGAGAGGCCGGGATGATGGTTCCATGGCCCTGGATTAAAGCCAGTCATCCGGTCAGGGGGCATGGGTGTTTCCGGTTGGGACCGAGAGGGGGGCACCCCTTAGAGCGCGCGTATATAAATTTGATCCCATGCTATTCGAGATTGTGATCTCCCCGTCTCAATAGTTTTTCTTGGACGATGTTGAGGGTGATTCCTGGCATCGAAGAGTTGGATGGGTGTGTACTAGATTGCTGTGTTTTCTGCTGAAATACCGTAACGGAACTAGTCCTAGGGACTACGGAAATCCGCCGACTGTGGGAAATTTTTGGTACAAACTCTGCAGAGCTCTATATCCTTAAATCATCTTATCTATTTCCAAGTTCCCTGCTAACAGTCATGTGCCAGTTTGGTGACAGATTTCCCGGTGGGACGCATGAGCTATAAGACCGGTTAAATGTTTATTCTTGTGGATGGACTAACCCGTTTAATTCCATGAGTTGATTATATTTATGATGAGTATATTATTTCCTTATCAGTCTAAAGCCTTTATGTGGTGTCGCTCAGACGCCCGACTGTGGCATTTCTTTTAAAGCCCTTTATGCGGTGTCGCTCAGACGCCCGACTGTGGCATTTCTTTTAAAGCCCTTTATGTGGTGTCGCTCAGACGCCCGACTGTGGCATTTCTTTTAAAGCCCTTTATGTGGTGTCGCTCAGACGCCCGACTGTGGCATTTCTTTTAATGCCCTTTACGTGGTGTCGCTCAGACGCCCGATTGTGGTATTATTATTATTCCGCATTTTCCGCTCGAGGAGTCTTTCAGACACTCGTTTGGCACCAGTATTATTATTCCGCATTTTCCGCTCGAGGAGTATTTCATACACTCGTTTGGCACCAGTATTATTATTCCGCATTTTCCGCTCGAGGAGTCTTTCAGACACTCGTTTGGCACCAGTATTATTATTCCGCATTTTCCGCTCGAGGAGTCTTTCAGACACTCGTTTGGCACCAGTATTATTATTCCGCATTTTCCGTTCGAGGAGTCTTTCAGACACTCGTTTGGCACCAGTATTATTATTCCGCATTTTCCGCTCGAGGAGTCTTTCAGACACTCGTTTGGCACCAGTATTATTATTCCGCATTTTCCGCTCGAGGAGTCTTTCAGACACTCGTTTGGCACCAGTATTATTATTCTACATTTTCCGCTCGAGGAGTCTTTCAGACACTCGTTTGGCACCCAGCATTATCACCTCTATGTCTGATCGTACTGGTTATTTATCCATGTATTTCATGTTGGCATTTGTTATATCTTACGTCCGAACTGTCTTGCGAGTACTTTCAAAGTACTCACTGGCTTGTTGATTTGGCCAGATGCTGACGAAGGTGATCTCATGGATGAAGAGTTCGATAGCGAATCCGACGCTTAGAGGAGTCCCAGTCAGTCTCGTGCAACCCTAGAGTTGGTCACTGTTTCATATCCGCTTCCGCTACCCTAGTAAATTCATCGAGCTTCACCTCGACGCTCGATGGGATGTTAGTTTGAGAATCCCATATCCACTCCCCACTGTGTTTCTCCACCTCTACCATATTTGCGAGTCAGTAGTATGCCACCACTCCCTTGTGTCATTAATCGCCTTTATGTATAATTATTGGCACGCTTGTAATAAATTGTTGAGCATCGTCAGCTCAACCCTGTAATATATTTATGCTACTGGCTTATTGTATCAAAAGTTTGTCTGCCAGTGAGGAGGTTTTATCTCAAATTGGATTCTAAAGATTGGTTTCTCAATAAATATTTTTATTGGAAAACCGGTCGTGACAAGCTTGGTACCAGAGCCAGGCTGACTGTAGGAAGCCACTAGGTGCGATCGCTAATCGGTTATGAACATGATAGAGCTTATTCATGTTTTTACGATAGTAGTCATTTTTCTGACAGTCAGCATATATTTATGATCTGACCATTCAGGATTTTTGCCTACTTTTGTAGATGGCCGACCGCAGCTGCGAGTCTCAGACCTTCGCCAACGTACCCGATGGGTTCGTCAAGCTTCTCTCCTTCGTCGTTCAGGTCGCGATGGGGCCGTCTGTGCGCCCAGTCGTCACTCTCTGTCAGCATAGAGTCAACGACAGTCTGACTATGCACCAGGCCGTGGTGCAGTTCAAGGGAGGGCGTGGTGATCTACGTCGCTTCCGGTTCTTGGGGAGAGCCATGCCTACGGAGAAGCATGCCATCCAGATGGCAGCCCGCGAGGCGATAGCTCGTCTCAGGGATGCCCTTCCCGCGATGAAGGCTCGTCGCTACCGCTATCTTTCATGCCATGTGCCCTACACCTGTCACTACGCATTCTCCTGCCACAGAGGAGAACGGGACGAGGCTTTTGAGATGCTTATTGAGTATCTCCGGGCCTTGGAGGCAGCCTTCGACAACTTGGTGGATGACTTTGTGGCCGCCCGCATGGACTCAGTCCACGGATGTGCCGCCAACAGGAGGGAGCTCCTGCCTACTGCACCGCCACTGACTTTCGTCTCGTCCTCTGCATCCCATGCTCCTGCTCGTCGCCTGCCTACCACCGAGGAGTTCAACCAGGTCATTGCGCCCACTCCAGCGCGCACTGCACCGCCACTCGCGCCGACTCCAATCCGTGTCGTTCCGCCCCTAGCACCCGCTCCATCTTCTCGGCGCAGCACTACTCGCATGGAGCCTATTAGCAAGGAGGAAGTCGAGTCCCCGGCTTCGCTATGCCTCACCCTTGGCAGGGCCAAGGACGTCATCAACATCTCTGACTGAGTACGCGTAGCCGCCATGCGTTGCATCGCCATGTAAGATGTTGTGAGAAGTAGCTTGTTTGCGCATCATGTAGGATCTGGAGAAGTGCACTAGCCTAAATAACATGTCAGGATTATGTACGCATGTCCTGAGTGGTGTATTGTATAATTATCGCCGCGTGTAAGATACGTAATGACGCAGTCCTTCTCTATGCGCAAATCGATTTGTTTTCACTTGAGTAATCTTGGTTTTAAAAATTTATTTGTCAACCTTGTGCATTTTGGGTTTTATCTTTGCAACCCTTCCATTTTTTTTCTCTTATGGGTTTTACAAATTCATCCCCAGAGTGAAAAATGTCTCGTCCTTGGACTCGCTCCATGCCAACTCCACCAGAGGAAAATTATGGCAATCAACCGGGCAACAATTTTGCACAAGGGCAGTCAAGTCAACACTATAATACTCAATCAGGCAACGATTTTACACGAGATCAGACAAGTCAACAGGACAGTGAAACGGCACTTTCCCAAATGTGCCGCCTTTATGAACAGAGTCAGCAACAACATCGGGAAATGATGAACCAAGTCATTAACATGGGAAATCACCATGGGCAGTATCCGTAGCATTCCAAGTTATCTGAGCTACAGAAGACACGTCCCCCAACATTTTCTCATACTGACAAGCCACTTGAGGCCGAAGACTGGCTTCGCGATATGGAGAGAAAGTTAATTATTGCAAAATGCTCAGATCCAGAAAAGGTACTGTACGCACCACATTATCTCACGGGAGCAGCCGCATCCTGGTGGGACAATTTTCTGCACATGCATCCCAACGAAAATGATATAACCTGGGATGATTTCAAAGAAGGTTTCCATGGCGCGCATATTCCTAAGAGTATTATGAAAATCAAGAAAAGAGAGTTCGATGACCTCAAGCAAAGGAACATGACAGTGTCAGATTACAACAGCCAATTTACCCTGTTATCCCGCTACGCCAACGAAGAGCGTATGACTGAAAGGAAGAAAATGGAGAAATTCCTTGACGGCCTAGCGCCCGCACTTAAATGCCAACTGGTCATACACACTTTTCTAGATTTTAAGACACTGGTGGATAAAGCCATTACTCTGGAAAATGAAAGACGCAGTTTGGAAGATATCCTCAAGCGAAAGAGGGACCACACTAACCATGCTCGCAATCACCGGAGTAAGACCGATTTTCAGAAGGGTGGGACGCACAAATCATCATCCAACGTCTCACGCCCAACAAGGAATTTTCATGCTAGGGACAAGGAGTTCACCTATCGCCCAGGTGTTACTTGTTACGCCTGTGGAGAAGAAGGACACTACGCCAAGCAGTGTCCCAAGCCAAGAAGCTCAGCACCAAAGCCGAACAACGGCAACAATAATTCAGCGCCCAAGCGAAACAACTTCAATCCCAACAATAACCACAGGAAAGGTCATCTGAACCACGTGACCAAAGAGGAGGCACAAAATGCTCCGGATATCGTACTCGGTACGTTCCCTGTCAACACAATACCTGCAACGGTTTTGTTTGATTCTGGAGCTTCTCACTCTTTTATTTCGAAAAGTTGTGCTTCGCAAAATAATTTTTCGATGCTTCCTTTGGAGAAATCCATGACCATCAAGTCCCCTGGAATTCAGCAAGTCACTCAGAATTACTGTCAGGATGTGATTATTGAGTTCAAAGGATTGAAGTTTCACGCCAGTCTCATTGTGTTGGAAAATAAAGGACTGGATGTCATCCTAGGGATGGACTGGTTAACCACCAACAAAGGTTTCATTGATTGTTTCAATCGGACCGTGATTCTCACACACCACCATGGTAAGACAATAAGAGTATCCGCCAAAGAAAGGGAAATGCCCACACAACCAAGACTGAACAAGGTAGACATTTCTGAATTAAACAAGGTTCCAGTAGTACGTGAATTTCCAGACGTATTCCCCGAAGAGCTACCAGGCATGCCACCCGACCGAGAGATAGAATTCAGCATTGAGCTAGCACCAGGAACCACCCCCATATACAAGAAACCATACAGAATGGCACCATCCGAGTTAGTTGAACAGATGAAACAAATAAAGGAATTGCTTGACAAGGGATACATTCGAGCCAGTTCCTCACCATGGGGATCACCAATTTTGTTTGCCAAAAAGAAAGATGGAACACTGCGATTGTGTATTGACTACCGAGCACTCAACATGGTCACGATCAAGAACAAATACCCGATGCCAAGAATAAATGATTTATTCGATCAACTCGCTAAGGCCAAGGTATTCTCAAAAATCGACCTAAGGTCAGGATACCATCAATTAAAGGTACGAACAGAAGATATCCCCAAGACAGCCTTCACCTCCAGATATGGACTGTATGAATTCATAGTAATGCCTTTTGGATTAACAAATGCCCCTGCATATTTTGTTCACCTCGTGAACAAAGTATTTATGAAGTTTATGGACAAGTTCGTTGTGGTATTCATCGATGATATTTTAGTATACTCCAAAACACCAGAAGAACACGCTGAACATCTCAGAATTGTGCTAGGAGAACTCAGGAAACACCAATTGTACGCCAAGTTCAGCAAGTGTGAGTTTTGGTTAAGGCAAGTAGGCTTTCTAGGCCACGTGCTAACCCAAGACGGTATCGCCGTGGACCCAGAGAAAGTCAAGGCCGTACTTGGCTGGAAGTCACCAGCCAGCGTAACGGACATACGGAGTTTCTTGGGAATGGCGGGATATTACCGCAGATTTATTGAAGGATTCTCCACCATAGCCAAGCCAATGACGCAGTTGCTCAAGAAAGATAAGAAATTTGAATGGACAGAAGCCTGTGAGAAAAGTTTCCAAGAGCTAAAACGGAAATTAACAACAGCACCAGTATTGATTGTGCCGGACATACGCAAGAATTTTGAAGTATATTGTGATGCGTCCAGGAAGGGACTCGGATGCGTATTAATGCAAGAAGGCAAGGTTGTCGCATACGCTTCAAGGCAACTTCGCAAGCATGAGGAAAACTATCCCACTCATGACTTAGAAATGGCAGCAGTTATTCATGCACTCAAGGAATGGAGGCACTTCCTACTTGGAAATCGATGTGAAATATATACGGACCATAAAAGTCTCAAATATATTTTCACACAGCCAGAGCTGAATTTAAGGCAACGACGCTGGTTGGAGCTAGTAAAGGATTATGATGTCGGAATCCACTATCATCCTGGAAAAGCAAATGTAGTAGCCGATGCTCTTAGTCGGAACCCCCGCGCCGACAACAACAGTCTGCCCAACTTAAGACCCGAATTCCAACGGGAATTTGCCAGACTCAACTTGTTGATGGTAGCAGAAGGCACCATAACAAACTTGGAGATACAGCCCAACCTTGTGACAAGAATCAAAGAAGCCCAGCCTGGTCACCCCAGCATTGAAGGTATCAAAAGAAAGGTGAGTATGCGCAAGGCCTCGGAATTCATCATAGACGAAGAAGGGACACTATGGTACGGAAACAGACTCTGCGTGCCAGACATAGAAGACCTCAAAATGCAAATTCTAGCTGAAGCCCACACCGCTCCATATTCGATCCACCCTGGAGGAACCAAGATGTATAAGGATATCCAAGAAGGATTTTGGTGGCACGGTATGAAAAGGGACATAGCCACCTTCATTGCATGCTGCGACTCTTGTCAACGTATAAAGGCCGAACATCAGAGACCCGCCGGACTACTGCAACCAAATAAAATACCTGAGTGGAAATGGGATGAAATAGGGATGGATTTCATTGTCGGACTACCTCGATCACGACACGGGAATGATGCCATATGGGTTATCACCGACAGGTTGACTAAGGTGGCACATTTCATTCCAGTAAAGACGACCCACACCACTCAGAAGCTTGCCAAGATATATCTCTCTCGCATAGTTTGTCTGCACGGTGTCCCGAAGACTATAATATCTGACAGAGGAACACAGTTCGTCTCGAGATTCTGGGAGCAGTTACAACAGGCTCTAGGAACTCAACTAGCCTTCAGTACGGCATACCACCCCCAGACAGATGGACAAACAGAACGGGTAAACCAGATTTTAGAGGACATGCTGAGAGCATGTGTCCTCACCTACGGAGCCAGTTGGGAAGACAACCTGCCATACGCCGAGTTCGCGTACAACAACAGTCATCAGGCCAGCCTGCAAATGGCACCATTTGAAGCCTTGTATGGACGAAGATGTCGTACCCCATTAAATTGGTCAGAGACTGGAGACAGCCGTATCTTCGGCCCAGACATGCTCAAGGAAGCCGAGGAAAAGGTCCAGTTAATCAGAGATCGACTCAAGACCGCCCAAAGCCGACAAAAGAGTTATTACGATCAGAAACATCGTGGGGTCAACTTCGAACCAGGTGAATTCGTGTACCTACGAGTGTCACCTATGAGGGGGTTGCAATGATTCAAAATTAAGGGAAAGCTAGCGCCAAGATTCATCAGGCCATTCGGTATATTGGCACGGAAAGGCGCAGTAGCATACCAACTAGACCTACCCGAGGAACTGTCGGATATCCACAACGTGTTCCACGTATCGCAATTGAGGAAATGCGTGAGCAACCCAGAGAAACAAGTATCCCATGAGAACATAGATGTGCAGCCAGACCTCACTTATCGGGAACACCCAGTAAAGATATTGGAGGAGTCTGAAAGGAGGACCCGACAGAAAACCGTCAAATTTTTCAAAGTTCAGTGGAGTAATCACACCGAAAGTGAAGCAACATGGGAAAGAGAGGATTCTCTTCGAGCAGAGCACCCACACTTATTTAAGGATCAACTGAAATCTCGGGGACGAGATTTTTCCTAAGGGGGTAGGTGTTGTGACACTCCAAAAATTTCATTTGGGTTTTTGCAAAAATCCTTGCTGGATTTTCCTTGAGATTTGAGGCTTTCAGAAAAAAACCCTCTTAAAATTCCTTTTCCTTGACTAGGGTTTGTTATTTCTGTTTTCTCCTTCAAGCTTTGGGTTTGACCTTCTTAAAAACTCCTTCTCTATTGTTTTCCTTCTCAGATTTTTATTTTTGGGAGTTTAGTCTTTTCTTTTTTTAAGAAAAACTCTATGAAAAAGATTTGGGATTTTCATTCTATTGAAAACCATCCATGACCCTGTATTTTGCCCATGAGGTAAAACCACTCCAACATGTTCTCCCCTCCTTGTCAACAACTCAAACTTCCTATCCCAACTCATCCAAACAAGTTTTGGATTTTGTTTTATCTCTCAAATATTTTTCTGTCAATTATTTTGAGCCTAATGGATTTTCAAAGCAAGTACCCTTTTCCATTTGAGATTTGACTTCAAACCAACTCTACTGGCTAGTCCTTTGCACCCACAACCCAGGACCATCTTGATCCACTCATCTTCTTTTCAAATTTTTCAACTTACACTCCCTGCAAGTTTGGACCAGATTTGTCAAATTTGGTGAAATTCATATCTACACTTCTCCAAAAATTCCACCAAAAATCAGGCAGCCTACTAGAGCAATGAGAAGTCACTCCACCAAAAATCAGCCCAAGGAAAAATCCCTACATGCCTGGATCATTCTGTCGAACACCTTGCATGCACTGTTCGGACACTTTCAGTCAAATTCAGTCTTCAGTGTTGATTTCTTCAGATCATCTTCAGTCACGCGCCCACAGTGCCCTTGGCACGTTGCTCGCCGCCTGGTCTGCGTGTCCAGAGCCCCGCACGCGCGCTTGGCTTCTTCCTGGCGTCGGTGGCGCTCTGACCCGACCACGCCGGCGTGTCCCGCGGCGGCTGAACCGCCGTGGCAGCCAACAGGGAGCAGAATGGCGGCTCAACACCGTTCCGCGCCGCACAGCCCCGCTGCTGGCTCCGCGTGTCCACCTACACGCCAGCGCGCGCATGCAGCACAGCTGTCATGGCACGGCGCGCACAGAGCGTGCTCTCTGCCGCCGATGGACCCGCGCCGTCCCGTTCCGTCGAGCTCCACCTCAGCAAGCATAAACCGACGCCGTTGGCTCCAAAACGGACTCCACGAACCTCCACAACGGTGCTCAACTCCTAAACTCCCCCGATCAAGCACTGCACCACCGTAATCACTCGCCGGAGAACGCCGTTCTCGGCCACCGCCTCGGATCGCCTATAAAAGGAGACCCCGAGCCCTTCCGCGAACACGCACCACCCCTACACTCCACCAACACCCTGCCAGGTCACTGGGAGGACCTCGAGGAGGTCTCCTCCCCCGACTCCGGCCACCCCGCTCTGCCTCGGCCTCCAGCTCGATTCGTTCCGGTGAGGCTGTCTCCGGCGCCCAAACTCCGTCCATCTCCCTCTCTAGCTACCAGATCCTTGACCCCCTCCTCAATTTGATCAGTGCAGCTCTCTCCGGCGACCTCCATCCACGCCCGAACCGCCGTCCACCGGAGCAGGGGCCACCGCCGTCGTGGTGCTTCTCGGCGACCACCACCACCAACAACCAACGCGGAATGGCACCCTGAGCACGGAGGTAACCTCTGATCTCTCTGCCTCGCCGTGGATCGCCGCCGGCGATCGCCGCGGCTTTCTGGCGCCAAAGGCGCCGTTCGTTTTCGAATCTGACGGGTGGGACCGCCCCGTCAGATTCTTCGTTTTATTCGAATCGTTTTCTGAAAACGCATTTGGGCAAAATACGTCTTCTCCTCTGAGCCAGCGCAATCAAGTCTGAAACGTTTTCTGCTTTTATAAATAGGACCCTGGGAAGTTTCTGTTTCATTACAGATGAGTCCCTGGGCAAAAACCCTTATAACTTTTTATTAGAAGCATATTTTTGATTGATTCTTTTTCTGTCCTCTTCAAAATTTTGTCTAGTTTTTTATCAGATTTATTTGAAAAATATTTGAAATACTTTTTCTGCATCTCTCAGTATTCACGTTAGCACGTATGTTTTCTCTGTAACGTAGATACCGACGGAGGTGACGGGGCCGCGAACTTCACCGAGCTAGGCTCCGACTACTCTGAACCAGGCAAGCATGTTCGAACTTTTGATATGATGAGTGTCTTGGCATGTTTGCATGTAGATAGTTTCATGGCATGTGTGAAGCATACCGATGAACCGTTCACTATGCATTTTTGAGGCAAGTAAGTCCGAGGATTTCACACGTCGTTGGACGTAAGTATGCAAGGCCATGTGTTGGCATGAGGATGGGTAAGATGGCAGTGTTGTAGCATGCCTGTCTTATGCCATGCAAGTTATCTCAGTACCAACCCGTATCGGTTGGGTTCATATCCCTTTCCTTTCCCTGTACTACCACATGTTTCCCGAAAGGGATATGGTTTAGTAAGTCGCAAACCGCTTTCTTGGTACACACCAAAAAGGAGAGGCCGGGATGATGGTTCCATGGCCCTGGATTAAAGCCAGTCATCCGGTCAGGGGGCATGGGTGTTTCCGGTTGGGACCGAGAGGGGGGCACCCCTTAGAGCGCGCGTATATAAATTTGATCCCATGCTATTCGAGATTGTGATCTCCCCGTCTCAATAGTTTTTCTTGGACGATGTTGAGGGTGATTCCTGGCATCGAAGAGTTGGATGGGTGTGTACTAGATTGCTGTGTTTTCTGCTGAAATACCGTAACGGAACTAGTCCTAGGGACTACGGAAATCCGTCGACTGTGGGAAATTTTTGGTACAAACTCTGCAGAGCTCTATATCCTTAAATCATCTTATCTATTTCCAAGTTCCCTGCTAACAGTCATGTGCCAGTTTGGTGACAGATTTCCCGGTGGGACGCATGAGCTATAAGACCGGTTAAATGTTTATTCTTGTGGATGGACTAACCCGTTTAATTCCATGAGTTGATTATATTTATGATGAGTATATTATTTCCTTATCAGTCTAAAGCCCTTTATGTGGTGTCGCTCAGACGCCCGACTGTGGCATTTCTTTTAAAGCCCTTTATGTGGTGTCGCTCAGACGCCCGACTGTGGCATTTCTTTTAAAGCCCTTTATGTGGTGTCGCTCAGACGCCCGACTGTGGCATTTCTTTTAAAGCCCTTTATGTGGTCTCGCTCAGACGCCCGACTGTGGCATTTCTTTTAAAGCCCTTTACGTGGTGTCGCTCAGACGCCCGATTGTGGTGTTATTATTATTCCGCATTTTCCGCTCGAGGAGTCTTTCAGACACTCGTTTGGCACCAGTATTATTATTCCGCATTTTCCGCTCGAGGAGTCTTTCAGACACTCGTTTGGCACCAGTATTATTATTCCGCATTTTCCGCTCGAGGAGTCTTTCAGACACTCGTTTGGCACCAGTATTATTATTCCGCATTTTCCGCTCGAGGAGTCTTTCAGACACTCGTTTGGCACCAGTATTACTATTCCGCATTTTCCGCTCGAGGAGTCTTTCAGACACTCGTTTGGCACCAGTATTATTATTCCGCATTTTCCGCTCGAGGAGTCTTTCAGACACTCGTTTGGCACCAGTATTATTATTCTACATTTTCCGCTCGAGGAGTCTTTCAGACACTCGTTTGGCACCCAGCATTATCACCTCTATGTCTGATCGTACTGGTTATGTATCCATGTATTTCATGTTGGCATTTGTTTTATCTTACGTCCGAACTGTCTTGCGAGTACTTTCAAAGTACTCACTGGCTTGTTGATTTGGCCAGATGCTGACGAAGGTGATCTCATGGATGAAGAGTTCGATAGCGAATCCGACGCTTAGAGGAGTCCCAGTCAGTCTCGTGCAACCCTGGAGTTGGTCACTGTTTCATATCCGCTTCCGCTACCCTAGTAAATTCATCGAGCTTCACCTCGACGCTCGATGGGATGTTAGTTTGAGAATCCCATATCCACTCCCCACTGTGTTTCTCCACCTCTACCATATTTGCGAGTCAGTAGTATGCCACCACTCCCTTGTGTCATTAATCGCCTTTATGTATAATTATTGGCACGCTTGTAATAAATTGTTGAGCATCGTCAGCTCAACCCTGTAATATATTTATGCTACTGGCTTATTGTATCAAAAGTTTGTCTGCCAGTGAGGAGGTTTTATCTCAAACTGGATTCTAAAGATTGGTTTCTCAATAAATATTTTTATTGGAAAACCGGTCGTGACATTTAGTGGATTTGGATCACGTGATCACTTAGAGGATTAGAGGGATGTCTATCTAAGTGAGAGTTCTTAAGTAATATGATTAATTGAACTTAAATTTATCATAAACTTAGTACCTGATAGTATCTTGCTTGTCTATGTTGATTATAGATAGATGGCCCGTGCTGTTGTTCCGTTGAATTTTAATGCATTCTTGAGAAAGCAAAGTTGAAAGATGATGGTAGTAATTACACAGACTGGGTCCATAACTTGAGGATTATCCTCATTGCTGCACATAAGTATTACGTCCTGGAAGCACCGCTGGGTGCCAGGCCTGCTGCAGGAGCAACACCAGATGTTATGAACGTCTGGCAGAGCAAAGCTGATGACTACTCAATAATTCAGTGTGCCATGCTTTATGGCTTAGAACCGGGACTTCAATGACGTTTTGAACGTCATGGAGCATATGAGATGTTCCAGGAGTTGAAGTTAATATTTCAAGCAAATGCCCGGGTTGAGAGATATGAAGTCTCCAATAAGTTCTACAGCTGCAAGATGGCGGAGAATAGTTTTGTCAGTGAGCATATAATCAAGATGTATGGGTATAATAATCACTTGATTCAACTGGGAGTTAATCTTCCGGATGATAGCGTCATTGACAGAATTCTCCAATCACTTCCACCAAGCTACAAGAGCTTCGTGATGAACTCTAACATGCAAGGGATGGATAAGACGATTCCTGAGCTCCTCGCAGTGCTGAAAGCTGCGGAGGTAGAAATCAAGAAGGAGCATCAAGTGTTGATGGTCAATAAGACCACCAGTTTCAAGAAAAAGGGCAAAGATAAGAAAAAGGGGAACTTCAAGAAGAACAACAAGCAAGTTGCTGCTCAGGAGAAGAAACCCAAGTCTGGACCTAAGCCTGAGACTGAGTGCTTCTACTGCAAGCAGAGTGGTCACTGGAAGCGGAACTGCCCCAAGTATTTGGCGGATAAGAAGGATGGCAAGGTCAACAAAGGTATATGTGACATACATGTTATTGATGTGTACCTTACTAATGCTCGCAGTAGCACCTGAGTATTTGATACTGGTTCTGTTGCTAATATTTGCAACTCGAAACAGGGGCTACAGATTAAGCGAAGATTGGCTAAGGACGAGGTGACGATGCGCGTGGGAAATGGTTCCAAAGTCGATGTGATCGCAGTCGGCACGCTACCTCTACATCTACCTTCGGTATTAGTATTAGACCTAAATAATTGTTATTTGGTGCCAGCTGAAAGGGCATGTAGCCCCTAAGTGTGGTTTTGGTAATTAAATGACAATCTCTATGGACTAATGTTTTCATTGAGATATATTTGAAGGTTTTGTCCATAGATAGTGCCTCAAGGATATTGGACGGAATCAAGGATGAAGTCCATATATATGAAGATAGTGCCTCAAGGATATTGGACGGAATCAAGGATGAAGTCCATATATATATGAAGATAGTGCCTCAAGGATATTGGACGGAATCAAGGATGAAGTCCATATATATGAAGATATATTTTCCCTATGCTTTGGTATTAGATGACAATTCCTATGGAGCATCAAGTGCATTGAATCTTATATGAAGATATGTTCCATAGTGATGCTTGAAGTGCATTGGGTTGTTTTGTGAAGTCTGCCATCAAAGCATCCGAAGAAGTCCTCATGGTATCCTTCTTTGGATACCCCATGCACACGGGCTTGTACCGTGCGCACGGGGTCGAGTGTCAACTCTCTGGATACCCTGTGCTCACGGGGCCTAGGTGTTGGCTCTTGAGATCCTATATCCAATGAGGTTTCAAGTTGGTCTTCGGGTACTTCTATTGAAGCCATCAAGATTGGTTTCAATGCCTAATCTAATTATGTTCATGATGGAGTTCATTGGAGGATCTCAAAGATTGATATATTTGGGCTTTTGAGGATCAAGGCTTGAGAGAGTAATGAAAGAGAAGAATTCAAGTTATAGTTTCAAGACAAGATCATGGTGAGCTCATGTGTTGGGTTTAGGTTGATCAAGTCTTGAAGCAAACAACTAGAGTGAAGAATTCATTATGCCTCTCAAGATATTATGATGGAGGGCTTTTAAGGATCAAGGGCTTGAGAGAATAATCAAAGAGAAGAATTCAAGTTATGGTCTCAATACAATATCATGGTGAGCTCATGTGTTGGGTTTTGGTTGATCAAGTCTTGAAGCAAGCAACTAGAGTGACAAATTCATTATGCCTCTCAAGAGATTGTGATGGAGTTTTTAGAAGGGCAAGTGGTGACCAAGATGATATTCATAGTGGAACTTGATATGGTCATGGAAGAGTCTTTGGTGATATAGTCTTGAAGCAATGAAGGGAAATGAAGAGTTCATTGTGGCTTTCAAGAAACCAAGATGGAGCTTGGAGTAAAGATGTTGGTTGACCAAGATGAAGCTCGAAGATTTTATCTAAGTGGTCAACTCTCAAAGCACAAACATTGTACCACATGAGATCAAGTTATCTAGTGGTATGGTAAGTAATTGTGAATTGTGCTTTGTTGCCTAACCCATGCTATGTGTTTGGTATGTCTATGTGGGTTAGGTGTTTCTCTTGGGCTTGCATCAAAAGGGAAGATTTCAAGTAGCCTATGTGAGGATGACATCAAGTGGTGATGGTCATCGAGTTCGAGGTGTCCAAGTGCAAGATGAGAAGCCGCAGGTTATATGCTTTGAAGCTTGCGGTCCACATCATGATAATGCACATGTGAAGATGGGCTTAAGTTAAGGCTTCCCTCATTACAATATGAGGAAGCAATTCGAGTATCTTCACCAAGTGGTTGTGGACAAGAAAGGGATTCCAACTTGAGGCAAGCACTAAAGTCATCATCAAGCTCGAGTTGAATATGCAAGGCAAAGGTATAACTTAGCTAGGTTTTTCTAGTTTTACCGATCTCATAGTGCTTGGTGGGAGACCTGATTATAGGTTTGATAGCCGTACTATCAAGAGGGACTCTCGGGCAAGTAGCTTGATCACGTCGCATGTAGAGAGCTCAAACCTTTGCATTACTTGCATCATAGTTTCTTGTTGATCTTGGGTGTTTCTCTATGTGAGGACCTTGGGATTTTCCCTAGCTTCAAAACGAGACCAAGATCATCGAATTCGGAGTTCGTATGCCAAAGTTATGCTTGTTTTAGTGGGCTGCTGCAGGCTGTCCTAGGTACCCCGTGGGCACGGGGTTTTTGACCCCCGTGGGCACAGGGTGTCCAGGAACTGCCGTTGAGCCCCAACGACAAGTTTTGGGTTTTGGCTATTTAAGGGCTCCTTCCTCCCACCGGTTGGGGGGTTGTTCATTCACATTCTAAACATCATTTTGAGCCTCTTACCACCTCTCCCAAACCCCTATCTCCCCTCTAAGTGAAGGGGGATTTGTGGATGGATCTTGGAGTCATTTTTTGATTTCCTCCATTGCATCCCTTCTCTTCAATCTCCTACTTTCTTGAGTTGCATCTTGTGAGATTGAGAGAGTGAGTTGAGCATTTGGTGCTTGACCTTGCATTGCATTTGTTGCATTTGTTTGAGCTCCCCGCATCGATTTGTTCGAGTGTGAGCCCGTGTGTTTATTACTCTTGGAGGCTTCGCCTCCTAGACGGTTTGGTGATACATTGAGAAGATTGTGAAGAGGCCTATGTGGCCAAGTTTCCCCCGGAAGCTTCCTTTTGGGGTGTGCTCCGGGGAAGAGTGTTGAAGTGGCCTAGGTGGTCAAGTTCCTCCGGAAGCTTTCGTGGTTGTGGTTTGCTCCGGAGAAGTTTGTAAAGGTGTGGTCGTCGCCTTCAAGACCAACCCCGAGTGAACCGAGGCTCATCCGTTGGGGGTGACTCGGAAGGGAGAATACGGTGAGTCACTTGGTGACGCCCCGGAGCTTTGGCTTCGGCATCTTCCTAACGGAGATTAGCACTCGCGCGAGTGTGAACTTCGGGATATATTCGCGTCCCGACTCACTTGTGGTTATCTCATACCCACACCCTTTACTTTCCGCAATTCATACTTGCTCATATTGATATATCTTGTGCCAATTAAATTGCTTAGTTGTTCCTACATTTCCATATCTTATGATATAGTTTGTGCTTGGTAGTTTCCTTAAGTGCCTGTAGCGACCCGACCTCAAATGGTCAAGTCTCTGTGCTCCGGTGTCATCCCTGGATCAGTAATGCTGACACCACATAGTACTTCGAAGGATTTATAACAGAGTAGCAATCACACACTTATTACATCGGTGTCTCAAAGAGAACTTATTACAATAAATATGGCTTAAGGCCATCTAATAATGATAACAACGGAAGACTTGGAAGATAAGTGAGTCCATCAACTCCAACGGCATCACTGAGTATAGAACCACGACCTAAAAGCACCTTACTCGTCGTCTGAAAAGTCTGCAACATGAAAGTTGCAGCCCGAAAACGGGTCAGCACATGGAATATGCTGGCAATGTAACACATAGAGAGTAATGAATGATAAGCCTATACTACATGCATATTTGGCTGGTGAAAGCTCTATGGTTACAGTTTTGCATAAAGCCAATTTTCCCTACTGCAAAGGAATAAATTTTATTTAACTATCATGGTGGTTGAAACATCGAGAATGGTTGACAGCATTCCGATCCCAATTAAGTGAACAATTAAAACCCAACAATATTAATTAGAAGTAACATGATGAGATTCACATGATATTCAAGTACTAGGTACTCAAGATGTCCATAACCGGGGACACAGCTAATCATGATCAGATTGTACACTCTGCAGAGGTTTGCGCACTTTTCCCCACAAGACTCGATCGTCTCCGTTTGTTTCTCGCACTACATGGTGTTTGAGAAACGGATGACCGAGACATAGTCTTTCGGAAGCGCTAGCACCTTACGTTTGGATAGACCGGTACACCTACTTTCCCCTACATCTGCTAGTCTACCCTATAAGAGTTCGCACGACTTAGTCAACTATGCCAGAGCCCATAATGGCTTGTGGCTGCACACGGAAGTTACTAGCATGAATGATCTTATGATCCCTTTGAGCCTGGGTGGCGGTCCAAAGAAAAACAGGCAAGTCCTGATAGAAACCAGGTGCCTCAATCCACCCAGATGTGTATTTAAGTTGCCGGATCACCTGATTGCGATAAACGAGCGAGAAGATAAACTAAAACGAAGATCAGATCTGAAATCGCGATCAGAAAAATCGCAGAATAAATCCGACGAAAAAGAAAAACGACGAACGGTTAAACGAACGGACGTTCGTTAACTGAGACTATCCGGTGATCACGTTTGTTAAGACGAACGGTCCGGTGAACGCTCGCTAATTAACAAAACCGAAAAAAAACCGATCTAGGGTTTTGAAAAAAAACCGAAACATCAAAAAAAAAAATAAACTGGAACGGTTTTATTAGAAAACCGAACCGGGAGAGGGGAGGGTGGAGCGGCTCGGCTACCTCGACGAGGCGGGGTTCCGGCGGGGCGGCGGGGCTACGGCGACGCGGCGGCGTGGCGGCGAGCAGCGGCGACGCGGGCGGTGGCGCGGGCGTGCGGCGGCGGCGAGCGGCGCGGGCGGCGGCGGGGCGCTGCGCTGCTGCTGCTGCTGCGGGGTGCGGCGGCGGCTTGTGGGGAGGAGAGGGGGGGTGGGGAGTATATATAGGAGGGGGGTGCGGTGGCTTGGGGGAGGGGCAAGGGAGGCGGCGGCGCGGGTCCGAGCCGGACTCGGCTGGCGGCGGCGACGGCTACGCGCGGGCGCGCGCGCGGGGGGGGGGGGGGGGGGGGCGGGGCGCTGGGCCGGCTGGCTGGGCCCTTGGCCCAGTCGGCGCGGCGGGATTTTTTTATAAATAATTAAGCGCGCAGAAAAACAAAGAAAAGAAAATCTAAACGAGCTCCAAAAATTCCGAAGTTAATTTTCCCGACTCCTAAAAATGAGTCGAACAAAATGAACTTTTACTCGGGGCCTAAATGCAAAATTTTAAAACACGCATTTTTCCCTAATGCAAATAAAATGCAAATAAACTCCGGAAAAATCCAAAATTTGATTTATTTATTAAATCTTTATTTTTCAAAAATTTGGGAAAGTCATGTTATTCCCTCTCATATTTTTGTTATTGGAAAAATAATTGAAGATGAAATAAATAAAATCAAATGATCCTCTTTTTCAAAATTTTAGAAAACTCAAATATGAAAATAACAAAATCTCCAACTCTCTCCGAGGGTCCTGGAGTTGCGTGAAATTTCTCGGATCGACCAAAATGCAAGAAAATATGTTATGCATGATGATCTAATGTATAACATTCCAAATTGAAAATTTGGGATGTTACAAACCTACCCCCCTTAAGATGAATCTCATCCTCGAGATTCGGGTTGGCTAGAAAATAGGTGAGGGTGGTCCTTGAGCAAATCTTCTTCTCTCTCCCAGGTGGCTTCATCCTCTGAGTGGTGGTTCTACTAAACTTTGCATAACTTGATAACCTTGCTGCGGGTAACTCTGCTGGCATATTCGAGAATCTTGACTGGCTTCTCTTCATATGTTAAGTCATCCTTCAACTGAATCGCTTCAAGCGGCACTGTATCTCTTAGCGGTACCTCCGCCATTTCGGCGTGACATTTCTTCAGCTGGGAAATATGGAATACATCATGAACTCCTGACAGTCCCTCTGGTAATTCCAACTTATAAGCGACTTCTCCCATACGTTGTAAAATCTTGTAAGGTCCAACGAAACGCGGTGCTAATTTTCCCTTAACTCCAAAGCGCTTAACTCCTCGAAGTGGGGATACTCGAAGATAAACTCTGTCTCCGGTTTCGTAAACTGTCTCCTTGCGTTTAGAATCTGCGTAGCTCTTCTGCTTGGATTGGGCTACCTTGAGCCTATCGCGAATCAACTTAATTTTCCGTTCAGACTCCTTAATCAAATCTGGTCCAAGGAACTGACGGTCTCCAACTTCGTCCCATGACAACGGTGTCCTGCACCTCCTTCCGTACAAAGCTTCGAAAGGTGCCATCTTCAAACTGGTTTGGTAACTGTTGTTATAAGAAAACTCCGCATATGGCAAATTATCGTCCCAACTAGATCCATAATCTAGTGCACAGGCTCTCAGCATATTTTCCAAAATCTGATTGACTCTCTCAGTCTGTCCATCCGTCTGTGGGTGGAAAGCTATGCTGAACTCTAGTCTGGTTCCCAAAGTTTCATGCAACTGATTCCAAAACTTTGAGGTAAATTGGGTTCCCCTATCTGATACGATACTCCTCGGAACTCCATGCAAACAAATGATCCTGGTCATGTATATCTTTGCCAACTAGCACTGGTGTAAGTGGTCTTAACTGGGATGAAATGTTCTACCTTCGTCAGACGATCAACTACTACCCATATCGAGTCATAGCCTGCCTTCGTTCTGGGTAGTCCTGTGATAAAATCCATGCCTATCTTATCCCACTTCCATTCGGGTATCGGCAATGGTTGTAAAAATCCGGCTGGCTTCTGATGTTCTGCCTTCACTCTATGACACACATCACAAACTGCTACATATGCTGCAATATCCTTCTTCGTTCCGGTCCACCAGAATGTTTCCTTCAAGTCCAAATACATCTTGGTATTACCTGGCTGAATCGAATAGGGTGAATCATGTGCCTTTTGCAGAATCAACTTTCTAATCTCCGGGTCATTGGGCACATAAACACGGTCCTCAAACCATAGGGTATCGTGCTCATCGTCACGAAATCCCTTTGCTTTTCCTTCGCTCATTTTCTTCTTTATATTTGCAATCTCCTTGTCAAATTTCTGAGCCTCTCTGATTTTATCCATCAAGGCAGATTGAATCTCCAACGCTGCTACATAGCCTCTCAGAACTATTCCCAAACATAGCTCACGAAGATCCTCGGCTAACTCCTTTGGTATTTCTCCCGTCATCAATGTATTGACATGGCTCTTACGGCTCAATGCGTCAGCTACTACATTAGCCTTTCCTGGATGGTAATGCAATCTCATATCATAATCCTTGATGAGTTCCAACCATCTCCTTTGTCTGAGGTTCAACTCCTTCTGCGTGAAAATATATTTCAAACTCTTGTGATCCGTGTACACCTCACAATGATTTCCAATGAGGAAATGTCTCCATGTCTTCAATGCATGCACTACGGCTGCTAACTCCAAATCATGCGTAGCATAATTTAGTTCATGAGGTTTCAGTTGTCGTGAGGCATACGAAACAACTCTTCCCTCCTGCATAAGCACTGCTCCAAGTCCTCGACGTGAAGCGTCGCAATACACCTCATAATCCTTGGTCTGATCTGGCAGAATCAACACTGGTGAGGAAACCAATCTTTTCTTCAACTCCTGAAAACTGGCCTCACATTCCTCAGTCCAATTGAATTTGGTATCCTTCTTCAATAATTCAGTCATAGGCTTTGCAATCTTTGAGAAATTCTCAATGAATCTCCGGTAGTATCCTGCGAGTCCAAGAAAACTCCGGATCTCTCCAACTGTCGTTGGTGCTTCCCATTCAGTTACGGTCTCAACCTTTGTGGGGTCAACTGCTATCCCTTGTCCGGATATAACATGTCCAAGAAATCCAACTTCCTTTAACCAAAACTCACATTTGGTGAATTTGGCATATAACTGATGTTCCCTTAGTTTCTCCAAAACCAAACGCAAATGTTCCTTATGCTCTTCTTCATTCTTTGAGAAAATCAGAAGGTCATCAATGAACACTACGACAAACTTATCCAAAAACTCCATAAATACCTTGTTCATCAGGTTCATAAAATAGGCAGGTGCGTTAGTCAGTCCAAATGACATAACGGTATACTCATACAATCCGTATCTCGTGGTAAAAGCTGTCTTGGGTATGTCCTGCTCTCGAATCTTCAACTGATGGTACCCTGATCGCAAATCGATCTTGGAAAACACTTTAGCTCCTTGCAAACGATCGAACAGATCATTAATCATTGGCAGTGGGTACTTGTTCTTGATGGTTACTGCATTCAATCCACGGTAATCAATAACCATCCTTAGCGATCCATCCTTCTTCTCTACTAGAAGTACGGGTGATCCCCAAGGCGAAGAACTTGGGCGAATGTAACCTTTATCCAGTAACTCCTTGATCTGCTTCTTAATTTCCACCAAATCCTGTGCTGGCATCCTGTACGGTCTCTTCGATATTGGGCCAGTGCCTGGCAAAAGGTCAATCAAAAACTCAATGTCTCTATCCGGTGGCATGCGTGGCAATTCTTCAGGAAACACATCAGGAAAATCCTTCACCACTGGTACTTCCTCCTGTACGACTCCTGATAAAGAATTTACTTGTGTCCTGTTGGGCGCATGTCGAGATACATAATTGATTCTTCTTCCTTCGGGCGTTGTAAGCAAAATTGTCTTACTGGCGCAATCGATGTTTCCTCCATACATCGACAGCCAATCCATACCGAGGATCACATCCAGACCTTGGGATTCCAAAATGATTAAATCCGTTGGAAAAACATGCCTTCCTATACTTAATGGCACTTGAAAACATCCTTGTTTGGCCATGTACTCTGCTCCTGGTGAGCTTACTAACATAGGTGTCTTAAGAATCTTAGTGGGCAGGTTATACTTTTCCACGAATCCCCTTGATATTTATGAATGTGATGCACCAGTATCAAAAAGAACAAGTGCAGTAAATGATTTAACCAAAAACTTACCGATTACTGCATCAGGCTGAGCTTCAACCTCCTCCATGCTAACGTGGTTCACTTGTCCCCTGTTGAAAGGGTTCGGCTTCTTTCCAGAGCTTCCATTGCCATTTTGGCCTTCGGGACATTCATTGGCATAATGTCCGGTCTTGGAACACTTGAAACAGGTGACTTGACTCAGATCTCTCTTGGCTGGGGTTGATGGGGTGGTACGGTTCTGGCCGTTGCTTCCTCCATTCCCATTACCATTCTTGTGGCCATTATGGTTGTGCGAACCACTTCCTCCATGGGTATGCTGAAACTGAACTCCCGGCTTAGGGATAAAACGGGGCTTCTGCTGGGCTCCAGAGTTATACTTCCCCTGTCCATACTTCCTCTTGCGATTCTCAATCTGCTGTTGCTTCCCTTCAATCATGATGGCACGATCTACCAACTCCTGGTAGTTGTTGAAACTTGCTACCATCAACTGCATGCTTAGCTCATCATTCAGTCCTTCTAAAAACTTCTCCTGCTTAGCTGCATCCGTAGCAACGTCATCTGGGGCATAACGTGCTAACTTGCTGAAGTCGTCAACGTACTGGCCAACTGTCCTTCCTCCTTGGCGTAAGTTGCGAAACTCATGCTTCTTCATGGCCATAGCTCCTGCTGAAACATGGGCAGTGCGGAAAGCTTGCTGAAACTGATCCCATGTGACAGTGTCAACTGGGTAAGTGGCTGTGAAACTCTCCCACCATGCTGCCGCGGGTCCGTCAAGCTGATGTGCGACAAACTTCACCTTCTCAACATCTGTGCATCCTGCAGTGGTCAACTCCCTTCCTATCTTGCGGAGCCAATCGTCTGCTACTATCGGCTCGGTGCTACTGGAAAACACCGGCGGATTCAGCCTAAGGAAATGGGTTAGGTGATCAACTGGTGGCGGCGGCGGAGGGTTGTTGTTGCTGTTGTTGTTCTGCTGGTTCTGGACTAACAACTGCATCAATTGGTTCTGCTGCTGGATCAACTGAGTGAGCTCCGGTGGGAATCCATTGTCACATCTCGGAGGCATATGAGGGTTTAGAAAAGATGAGAATTAAGAATAGAGTGAGGTCTAAAGAGAAAACACTACCCAAATGCACATGAGACAAATGCACACAAAATCACTTCATTCAATTCAAACAAGGGCTTACAAACGATATAGAACTATCGCAAAAGTGTTCGAACTATAATGTATACATGGGGAAAATACTACTAATAATTGGTGGTCATCTAGAAATTTGAATCGGTGGAAGACTCCATGATGTCTGCTCCAGCTTTGTCTTCAAAGTCGGGTTCACTTGGATCCGAATCGGTGTCGTCGATGATGATGTAGTTGTCCGGACATGCGACATACTTGTCTTCCTGTTGGGGAACGTAGCAGAAATTCAAAATTTTCCTACGTATCACCAAGATCCATCTATGGAGAAACTAGCAACGAGGGAAGAGGAGTGCATCTACATACCCTTGTAGATCGCTAAGCGGAAGCGTTCAAGTAACGGGGTTGATGGAGTCGTACTCGTCATGATCCAAATCACCGATGATCCTAGTGCCGAACGGACAGCACCTCCGCGTTCAACACACGTACAGCCCGGTGACGTCTCCCATGCCTTGATCCAGCAAGGAGAGAGGGAGAGGTTGAGGAAGACTCCATCCAGCAACAGCACAACGGCGTGGTGATGATGGAGGAGCGTGGTACTCCAGCAGAGCTTCGCCAAGCACGTGACGGAGGAGGAGAGGTGTTGGGGAGGGGAGGGGCTGCGCCTTGAGTTTTCATCTGCAGCCCTCCCCTCACCCCTCTATTTATAGGGGAAGGGGCCAGGGAGGGGGGACTTGCCCCCCAAGCAAGGGGGGCGCCCCCTTTAGGGTTTCCCCAAACCCTAGGCGCATGGGCCCTTGGGGGGAAGGCGCACCAGCCCACTTTGGGCTGGTTCCCTTCCTCATACAGCCCATAAGGCCCTCCGGGACCGGTGGTCCCACTTAGTGGACCCCCGGGACCCTCCTGGTGGTCCCGGTACGTTACCGATAAAACCCGAAACCCTTTCGGTGACCAAAACAGGACTTCCCATATATAAATCTTTACCTCCGGACCAATCCAGAACTCCTCGTGACGTCCGGGATCTCATCCGGGACTTCGAACAACATTCGGTAACCACATACGAACTTCCTTAATAACCCTAGCGTCATCGAACCTTAAGTGTGTAGACCCTACGGGTTCGGGAGACATGCAGACATGACCGAGACGTTCTCCGGTCAATAACCAACAGCGGGATCTGGATACCCATGTTGGCTCCCACATGTTCCACGATGATCTCATCGGATGAACCACGATGTCAAGGACTTAATCAATCCCGTATACAATTCCCTTTGTCTATCGGTATGATACTTGCCCGAGATTCGATCGTCGGTATCCCGATACCTTGTTCAATCTCGTTACCGGCAAGTCTCTTTTACTCGTTCCGCAACACATCATCCCGTGATCAACTCCTTGATCACATTGTGCACATTATGATGATGTCCTACCGAGTGGGCCCAGAGATACCTCTCCGTCACACGGAGTGACAAATCCCAGTCTCGATTCGTGCCAACCCAACAGACACTTTCGGAGATACCTGTAGTGTACCTTTATAGCCACCCAGTTACGTTGTGACGTTTGGCACACCCAAAGTATTCCTACGGTATCCGGGAGTTGCACAATCTCATGGTCTAAGGAAATGATACTTGACATTAGAAAAGCTTTAGCATACAAACTACATGATCTTGTGCTAGGCTTAGGATTGGGTCTTGTCCATCACATCATTCTCCTAATTATGTGATCCCGTTATCAACGACATCCAATGTCCATGGTCAGGAAACCGTAACCATCCATTGATCAACGAGCTAGACAACTAGAGGCTTACTAGGGACATGGTGTTGTCTATGTATCCACACATGTATCTGAGTTTCCTATCAATACAATTCTAGCATGGATAATAAAACGATTATCATGAACAAGGAAATATAATAATAATCAATTTATTATTGCCTCTAGGGCATATTTCCAACAGTCTCCCACTTGCACTAGAGTCAATAATCTAGTTCACATCGATATGTGATTAACACTCAAGGTCACATCCCTATGTGACTAACACCCAAGAGTTCTGGGTTTGATCATGTTATGCTTGTGAGAGAGGTTATAGTCAACGGGTCTGAACCTTTCAGATCCGTGTGTGCTTTACAAATATCTATGTCATCTCCTAGATGTAGTTACCACGCTCTATTTGGTGCTATTCCAAATAACTGTTCTACTATACGAATCCAGTTTACTACTCAGAATAATCTGGATTAGTGTCAAAGCTTGCATCGGCGTAACCCTTTACGACGAACTCTTTTACCACCTCCATAATCGAGAAAATTCCTTAGTCCACTAGTTACTAAGGATAACTTTGACCGTTGTCCTGTGATCCATTTCTAGATCACACTTGTACCCCTTGACTGACTCATGGTTTGGCACACTTCAGGTGCGGTACATAACATAGCATACTTTAGAGCCTACGACTAAAGCATAGGGGATGACCTTCGTCCTTTCTATTCAGCCGTGGTCATGTCTTGAGTCTTGCTCAATACTCACACCTTGTAACACAGCCGAGAACTCCTTCTTTGCTGATCTATTTTGAACTCCTTCAAAATCTTGTCATGGTATGTGTTCGTTTGAAAGTACTATTAAGCGATTTTGATCTATCCTTATAGATCTTGATGCTCAATGTTCAAGTAGCTTAATCCAGGTTTTCCATTGAAAAACACTTTTCAAATAATCCTATATGCTTTCCAGAAATTCTACATCATTTCTGATCAACAATATGTACTCATCAGAAATTCTATAGCGCTCCCACTTACTTCTTTGGAAATACAAGTTTCTCATAAACTTTGTATAAACCCAAATCTTTGATCATCTCATCAAAGCGTACATTCCAACTCCGAGATGCTTACTCCAGTCCTTGGAAGGATTGCTGGAGTTTTGCATACTTGTTAGCATCTTACAGGATTGACAAAAAATCTTCTGGTTGTATCACATACAACCTTTCCTCAAGAAAATCGTCGAGGAAACAATGTTTTGACATCCTATCTGCACATTTTCATAAATAATGCAGTAAACGCTAACATAACTCCAACAGACTCTTAGCATCGCTACGAGTGAGAAAGTCTCATCGCAGTCAACTCCTTGAACTTGTCGGAAAACATCTTAATGACAAGTCGAGCTTTCTTAATGGTGACATTTACCATCATTGTCTGTCTTCCTTTTAAAATCCATCTGTACTCAACAGCCTTACGACCATCGAGCCGTTCTGTCAAAGTCTACACTTTGTTTTCATACATGGATCCTCTCTCGGATTTTATGGCCTCGAGCCATTCATCGGAATCCGGGCCCACCATCGCTTCTCCATAGCTCGTAGGTTCATTGTTGTCTAGCAACATGATGTCCAAGACAGGATTACGTACCACTCTGAAGTAGTACGCATCCTTGTCCTCCTACGAGGTCTGGGAGTGACTTGATCCGAAGTCTCATGATCACTATCATAAGCTTCCACTTCAATTGGTGTAGGTGCCATAGGAACAACTCCTGTGCCCTGCTACACACTAGTTGAAGTGACGGTTCAATAACCTCATCAAGTCTCCACCATCCTCCCACTCAATTCTTTTGAGAGAAACTTTTCCTCGAGAAAGGACCCGATTTGAGAAACAATCCCTATTGCTTTCGGATCTGAGACAGGAGGTATACCCAATTGTTTTGGGTGTCCTATGAATGATGCATTTATCCGCTTTGGGTTCGAGCTTATCAGCCTGAAACTTTTTCACATAAGCGTCGTGACCCCAAACTTTTAAGAAATGACAGCTTAGGTTTCTCTAAACCATAGTTCATACGGTGTCATCTAATCGGAATTACGTGGTGCCCTATTTAAAGTGAGTGCGGTTGTCTCTAATGCCTAACCCATGAACGATAGTGGTAATTCGATAAGAGACATCATGGTACGCACCATATCCAATAGGGTGCAACTATGATGTTTGGACACACCATCACACTATGGTGTTCCAGGCGGTATTAGTTGTGAAACAATTTCCACAGTGCCAAACTCGTAACTCAGATATTCATTTCTATGATCATATCATAGACATTTTATCCTCTTATCACAAATATCTTCAACTTCATCCTGAATATTACTTGAACCATTCAATAATTCAGACTTGTGTTTCATCAAGTAAATATACTCAGTATCTACTCAAATCATCTGTGAAGTAAGAGCATAACGATATCCACTGCGTGCCTCAGCACTCATTGGACTGCACACATCAAAATGTATTACTTCCAACAAGTTGCTTCCTTGTTCCATTTTACTGAAACCGAAGCTTTTAGTCATCTTTGCCCATGTGGTACGATCTGCATGTCTCAAGCGATTCAAAATCAAGTGAGTCCAAACGGTCCATCTGCATGGAGTTTCTTTATGCGTATATACCAATAGACATGGTTCACATGTCTCAATCCTTTTCAAAAAAATGAGTGAGTCCAAAGATCCATCAACATGGAGCTTCTTCATGCGTTTTATACCAATATGACTTACATGGCAGTGCCACAAGTAGGTGGTACTATCATTACTATCTTATATCTTTTGGCATGAACATGTGTATCACTATGATCGAGATTCAATAAACCATTCATTTTAGGTGCAAGACCATTGAAGGTATTATTCAAATAAATAGAGTAACCATTATTCTCCTTAAATGAATAACCGTATTGCGATAGACATAATCCAATCATGTCTATGCTCAACGCAAACACCAAAGAACAATTGTTTAGGTTTAACACCAATCTCGATGGTAGAGGGAGCATGCGATGCTTGATCATATCAACCTTGGAAGCACTTCCAACACATCTTGTCAGCTCACCTTTAGCTAGTCTCCGTTTATTCCGTAGCTTTTATTTCGAGTTACTAACACTTAGCAACCGAACCGGTATCTAATACCCTGATGCTACTAGGAGTACTAGTAAAGTACACATTCACATAATGTATATCCAATATACTTCTATCGACAGCCTTCTCATCTACCAAGTATCTAGGGTAATTCTGCTCTAGTGGCTGTTCCCCTTATTACAGAAGCACTCAGTCTCGGGTTTGGGTTCAACCTTGGGTTTCTCCACTAGAGCAGCAGTTGATTTGCCGTTTCATGAAGTATCCCTTCTTGCCCTTGCCCTTCTTAAAACTAGTGGTTTCACTAACCATCAACAATTGATGCTCCTTCTTGATTTCTACTTTCGCGGTGTCAAACATCGCGAATATTTCAAGGATCATCATATCTATCCCTGATATGTTATAGTTCATCACGAAGCTCTAGCAGCTTGGTGGCAATGACTTTGGAGAAACATCACTATCTTATCTGGAAGATCAACTCCCACTCGATTCAAGTGATTGTTGTAATCAGACAATCTGAGCACAAGCTCAATGATTGAGCTTTTCTCCCTTAGTTTGCAGGCCAAGAAAATCGTCGGAGGTCTCATACCTCTTGACGTGGGCACGAGCCTGAAATCCCAATTTCAGCCCTCGAAACATCTCATATGTTCCGCGACATTTCAAAACGTGTATGTCAAATGTTCGCAACATCCACATACCACGTTCGAGGTCTAGCACACCGAGCGTTGCATTAAGGACATAAGCCTTCTATTGTCCGCATAATTGCTACTATCAATTTTCAACTATATTTTCTCTAGGAACATATCTAAAACAGTAGAACTAAAGCGCGAGCTTACGACATAATTTGTAAGGACCTTTTGACTATGTTCAGGATAATGAAGTTCATCTTATGAACTCCCACTCAGATAGACATCCCTCTAGTCATCTAAGTGATTACATGATCCGAGTCAACTAGGCCGTGTCCGATCATCACGTGAGACGGACTAGTCATCATTGGTGAACATCTTCATGTTGATCGTATCTACCATACGACTCATGCTCGACCTTTCGGTCTCTTGTGTTCCGAGGCCATGTCTGTACATGCTAGGCTCGTCAAGTCAACCTAAGTGTTTCGCGTGTGTAAATCTGGCTTACACCCGTTGTATGTGAACGTAAGAATCTATCACACCCGATCATCACGTGGTGCTTCGAAACGACGAACTTTCGCAACGGTGCACAGTTAGGGGGAACACTTTCTTGAAATTTTAATGAGGGATCATCTTATTTACTACCGTCGTTCTAAGCAAATAAGATGCAAAAACATGATAAACATCACATGCAATCAAATAGTGACATGATATGGCCATCATTACTTTGCTCCTTTTGATCTCCATCTTCGGGGCTCCATGATCATCGTCGTCACCGGCATGACACCATGATCTCCATCATCATGATCTCCGTCATCGTGTCTTCATGAAGTTGTCACGTCAACTATTACTTCTACTACTATGGCTAACACTTTAGCAATAAAGTAAAGTAATTACATGACGTTTATGTTGACACGCAGGTCATAAATAAATTAAAGACAACTCCTATGGCTCCTGCCGGTTGTCATACTCATCGACATGCAAGTCGTGATTCCTATTACAAGAACATGATCAATCTCATACATCACATATCACATCCTTTTGGCCATATCACATCACATGGCATACCCTGCAAAAACAAGTTAGACGTCCTCTAATTGTTGTTTGCATGTTTTACGTGGCTGCTATGGGTTTCTAGCAAGAACGTTTCTTACCTACGCAAAACCACAACGTGATATGTCAATTGCTATTTACCCTTCATAAGGACCCTTTTCATCGAATCCGATCCGACTAAAGTGGGAGAGACTGGCACCCGCTAGCCACCTTATGCAACTAGTGCATGTTAGTCGGTGGAACCTGTCTCACATAAGTGTACGTGTAAGGTCGGTCCGGGCCGCTTCATCCCACAATGCCGCCGAATCAAGATTGACTAGTAACGGTAAGCATATTGAACAAAATCAACGCCCACAACTACTTTGTGTTCTACTCGTGCAAAGAATCTACGCAATAGACCTAGCTCATGATGCCACTGTTGGGGAACGTAGCAGAAATTCAAAATTTTCCTACGTATCACCAAGATCCATCTATGGAGAAACTAGCAACGAGGGAAGAGGAGTGCATCTACATACCCTTGTAGATCGCTAAGCGGAAGCGTTCAAGTAACGGGGTTGATGGAGTCGTACTCGTCGTGATCCAAATCACCGATGATCCTAGTGCCGAACGGACAGCACCTCCGCGTTCAACACGCGTACAGCCCGGTGACGTCTCCCATGCCTTGATCCAGCAAGGAGAGAGGGAGAGGTTGAGGAAGACTCCATCCAGCAACAGCACAACGGCGTGGTGATGATGGAGGAGCGTGGTACTCCAGCAGAGCTTCGCCAAGCACGTGACGGAGGAGGAGAGGTGTTGGGGAGGGGAGGGGCTGCGCCTTGAGTTGTCATCTGCAGCCCTCCCCTCACCCCTCTATTTATAGGGGAAGGGGCAAGGGGGGCCGGCCCCTCTAGATGGGATCTAGAGGGGGGGCGGCGGCCAGGGAGGGGGGACTTGCCCCCCAAGCAAGGGGGGCACCCCCTTTAGGGTTTCCCCAAACCCTAGGCGCATGGGCCCTTGGGGGGAAGGCGCACCAGCCCACTTTGGGCTGGTTCCCTTCCTCATACAGCGCATAAGGCCCTCCGGGACCGGTGGTCCCACTTAGTGGACCCCCGGGACCCTCCTGGTGGTCCCGGTACGTTACCGATAAAACCCGAAACCCTTTCGGTGACCAAAACAGGACTTCCCATATATAAATCTTTACCTCCGGACCAATCCAGAACTCCTCGTGACGTCCGGGATCTCATCCGGGACTCCGAACAACATTTGGTAACCACATACGAACTTCCTTAATAACCCTAGCGTCATCGAACCTTAAGTGTGTAGACCCTACGGGTTCGGGAGACATGCAGACATGACCGAGACGTTCTCCGGTCAATAACCAACAGCGGGATCTGGATACCCATGTTGGCTCCCACATGTTCCACGATGATCTCATCGGATGAACCATGATGTCAAGGACTTAATCAATCCCGTATACAATTCCCTTTGTCTATCGGTATGATACTTGCCCGAGATTCGATCGTCGGTATCCCGATACCTTGTTCAATCTCGTTACCGGCAAGTCTCTTTTACTCGTTCCGCAACACATCATCCCGTGATCAACTCCTTGATCACATTGTGCACATTATGATGATGTCCTACCGAGTGGGCCCAGAGATACCTCTCCGTCACACGGAGTGACAAATCCCAGTCTCGATTCGTGCCAACCCAACAGACACTTTCGAAGATACCTGTAGTGTACCTTTATAGCCACCCAGTTACGTTGTGACGTTTGGCACACCCAAAGTATTCATACGGTATCCGGGAGTTGCACAATCTCATGGTCTAAGGAAATGATACTTGACATTAGAAAAGCTTTCGCATACGAACTACATGATCTTGTGCTAGGCTTAATATTGGGTCTTGTCCATCACATCATTCTCCTAATGATGTGATCCCGTTATCAACGACATCCAATGTCCATGGTCAGGAAACCGTAACCATCCATTGATCAACGAGCTAGTCAACTAGAGGCTTACTAGGGACATGGTGTTGTCTATGTATCCACACATGTATCTGAGTTTCCTATCAATACAATTCTAGCATGGATAATAAACGATTATCATGAACAAGGAAATATAATAATAATCAATTTATTATTGCCTCTAGGATATATTTCCAACACTTCCTTCTTGGATGCTAATCTCTCCTTGAGTTCTTCAATCTCCTGCTTAAGATCGCGATTGTGCCTTGCTAGTGCTACGATCTCGTCCATGTAGTCCTTGCGTGTACCCTTCAGTTCTCCTTCTAGCTCGATGATCCTTGCCTTCGCATTCTTCAACTCTATCATGTCATTGCACATCTGGTTCTCTTGGTGTCAAATGTGCTGGTTTAACTCCTGGATGAAAGCTGCAATGGATCTATCCTTCTTGATGCTGACTATCTCCCATTCTTCATCTCGGCGTCAGCAAATCTGGTAGATAGTGTCCTTGAGGTCTTCTTGATAAACTTCTCCAATGCGTCCCATGGTGATATGAGCTGCCATGCTCTTTCCCAGACTCCAGGTTGGTGCACTGAAAACACTATCTATAGGCTTCGTGATTGGCGCGAATGTCCTTCCCGAAACGTGAGCTTGAATCTTCCAGCGCTCCTCTTCAGGCAGAGTGGCGTTGAAGGTCCCGGTGAAGCTTGGTAGTCCAATGTTCAGGTACTTGGTGACTTCCTTCAAGTGAAATCCAAAAGGTGTGCCTTCATCCGGTTGCGCGTACTTGATCTTCGCATCTGTCATCCTAAAAGAGTAGAAAAGATGACGAGTTAGAAAATGAGAGGAGAATAGTGATCTATGGTTTTAACTTAGTGGTCGTGTCCTACAGTCAGCGTGTGCTCTGATACCATCTCTGTAGCGACCCGACCTCAGATGGTCAAGTCTCTGTGCTCCGGTGTCATCCCTGGATCAGTAATGCTGACACCACATAGTACTTCGAAGGATTTATAACAGAGTAGCAATCACACACTTATTACATCGGTGTCTCAAAGAGAACTTATTACAATAAATATGGCTTAAGGCCATCTAATAATGATAACAACGGAAGACTTGGAAGATAAGTGAGTCCATCAACTCCAACGGCATCACTGAGTATAGAACCACGACCTAAAAGCACCTTACTCGTCGTCTGAAAAGTCTGCAACATGAAAGTTGCAGCCCGAAAACGGGTCAGCACATGGAATATGCTGGCAATGTAACACATAGAGAGTAATGAATGATAAGCCTATACTACATGCATATTTGGCTGGTGGAAAGCTCTATGGTTACAGTTTTGCATAAAGCCAATTTTTCCCTACTGCAAAGGAATAAATTTTATTTAACTATCATGGTGGTTGAAACATCGAGAATGGTTGACAGCATTACGATCCCAATTAAGTGAACAATTAAAACCCAACAATATTAATTAGAAGTAACATGATGAGATTCACATCATATTCAAGTACTAGATACTCAAGATGTCCATAACCGGGGACACGGCTAATCATGATCAGATTGTACACTCTGCAGAGGTTTGCGCACTTTTCCCCACAAGACTCGATCGCCTCCGTTTGGTTTCTCGCACTACATGGTATTTGAGAAACGGATGACCGAGACATAGTCTTTCAGAAGCGCTAGCACCTTACGTTTGGATAGACCGGTACACCTACTTTCCCCTACATCTGCTAGTCTACCCTATAAGAGTTCGCACAACTTAGTCAACTATGCTAGAGCCCATAATGGCTTGTGGCTGCACACGGAAGTTACTAGCATGAATGATCTTATGATCACTTTGAGCCTGGGTGGCGGTCCAAAGAAAAACAGGCAAGTCCTGATAGAAACCAGGTGCCTCAATCCACCCAGATGTGTATTTAAGTTGCCACCTTAGATAAAACCATTAATTAACAAATACTCACATCTGTCATGGATATCACTCATCCAATCCACGTCTACTAGCACAGCATGGCATAATAAGCAAACGTAGAAGTGACTCCCAAAGGTTTCATAAGTAAAACAGGTAATAGGTACTACCTCATCTACTTCCCAAAACCCACAATTTAATTAGATCCTAATCATGCAATGTTTGAGGATTGATCTAATGCAATAAAAACTGGGCAATGAGAAGGTATGATCAAAGTGTTACTTGCCTTGCTGAGGATCCGCGAAACCTAGAGCTTCGAAATAACAGGCGGCGAACTCCGGGTGATCTATCGCAGACAAACAACAAGCATACAATAAGTAATCATCTAATGCATAGGTAAAACTCGAACAGAAGATCGAACCAGAAAGTTCAACTTAAGAACTCCGGTTGCAAAAAGAAAGCGAATTCGAACAAAGCAACGGAAAACAAATGGCGGAAGAAAACAACACGGTTCTAGCAATTTGAAACTAGGTCAAATTTTACATTAGTAAAATCTTGTTTAAGTTGATTATTCGGAATGGTGGTTTCGAAACGAAATTCCAGGCGCTTGAATCACCTGATTCCGATAAACGAGCGAGAAGATAAACTAAAACGAAGATCGGATCTGAAATCGCGATCAGAAAAATCGCAGAATAAATCCGACGAAAAAGAAAAACGACGAACGGTTAAACGAACGGACGTTCGTTAACTGAGACTATCCGGTGATCACGTTCGTTAAGACGAACCGTCCGGTGAACGCTCGCTAATTAACAAAACCGAAAAAAAACCGATCTAGGGTTTTGAAAAAAAACCAAAACAACAAAAAAAAATAAACCGGAATGGTTTTATTAGAAAACCGAACCGGGCGAGGGGAGGGTGGCGCGGCTTGGCTACCTCGACGAGGCGGGGTTCCTGCGGGGCGGCAGGGTTACGGCGATGCGGCGGCGGCAGCGGCGTGGCGGCGAGCGGCGGCGACGCGGGCGGCGGCGGCGAGCGGCGCGGGCGGCGGCGGGGCGCTGCGCTGCTGCTGCTGCTGCTGCGGGGTGCGGCAGCGGCGGCTTGTGGGGAGGAGAGGGGGGTGGGGAGTATAGATAGGAGGGGGGTGCGGTGGCTTGGGGGAGGGGCAAGGGAGGCGGCGGCGGGACGGGTCGGAGCCGGACTTGGCTGGCGGCGGCGGCGGCTACGCGCGGGCGCGCGCGGGGGGAGTCGGGGCGCTGGGCCGGCTGGCTGGGCCCTTGGCCCAGTCGGCGCTGCGGGATTTTTTTTATAAATAATTAAGCGCGCAGAAAAACGAAGAAAAGAAAATCTAAACGAGCTCCAAAAATTCCGAAGTTAATTTTCCCCGACTCCTAAAAATGAGTCGAACAAAATGAACTTTTACTCGGGGCCTAAATGCAAAATTTTAAAACACACATTTTTCCCTAATGCAAATAAAATGCAAATAAACTCCGGAAAAATCCAAAATTTGATTTATTTATTAAATCATTATTTTTCAAAAATTTGGGAAAGTCATGTTATTCCCTCTCATATTTTTGTTATTGGAAAAATAATTGAAGATGAAATAAATAAAATCAAATGATCCTCTTTTTAAATTTTTTAGAAAACTCAAATATGAAAATAACGAAATCTCCAACTCTCTCCGAGGGTCCTTGAGTTGTGTGAAATTTCTCGGATCGACCAAAATGCAAGAAAATATGTTATGCAGGATGATCTAATGTATAACATTCCAAATTGAAAATTTGGGATGTTACAGTGCCTATCTTGTTAGCATAGGATGTTGGTGCACTTAGTTGAGCCTAGCATATTTAGGGTTTGTGATTGAAAAGTATCCGCTAGTTTAATTCCGCATTAGGATAAAGCCAAATCTGTAAAAGTTTTAAAACGCCTATTCACCCCCCCTCTAGTCGTCATCTAGATCATTTCAATTGGTATCAGAGCTTTGGTCTCTCCTTGGTAGGCTTCACCGCCTAGAGAGTAATGATGTCGACTAGTGGTATAGTGCACGATGACACCTTTTGTTTTAGTGGCACAAACTATCACTTGTGGAAAATTCGCATGCTTTGTCATTTCCGGACCATGGGTCCAAATTTTGTGCGAATTGTTCTTGTAGGGGCTTCTCCATGGAAGGATGACCTTTTACCAACTAATGAGGAAAATGATTGATATGCTTTGTGGGTATGGTGCTAAGAATGCCATAATCCAGTCTATATCCCTCGAAGTGTTTGAGTCAATCATGACTTGTGTGACAGCTCATGATATGTGGACCAAACTTGAAGAAATATATGGTGGGTCCACTCTTGTTGATATTCATCATATGTCGGAGGATTCAATTGAGGAGTTCTCCACGTCTTCAAATCATGAAGAACTCCATATTGCTTCTTCATCCATGTGCTTGGACATTTCTACTTCTTCCACCTCACCATCATATGGCATGTCCCAAGGTAATGACATGGTGAGTGGAAATATTATTTGTGATGATGATGTTGTGCTAAACATTGATTATCTTTCATGTATACATGCTAGTGTTGTAGATTCTATGGATTTGAGCATATATAGCAAAAATGACTTACATTCTTGTGTTGATAGTCCATGCATATCATTTGGAGATTCCTTGAATACCTTTTGTGATGATATGCTTGATACTCCTTGTTTCCATGATCTCCATGCTTCTATTTCCTCTGGTTGTTGCTTGACTAACCATGTAGAGGAAACAAGAGAAAATAGTGCACACATCATTAATGAGGAAATTGCTAGAGGAGCAAAGAAGGACATCACCTCGTTGGAGAGGAAATCCTATGAGTATTAAGAGGATGAACATGGATACCCTACTCTTGATGATAATGAAACTCCCTCTCCAAAAGAATCACCATCGACCTCCAATGTTCACAGGTGCCTCATGGCAAGAGGTAATACCGAGGTATCATCTACTCTTTGTAATGACATTGATGAGAGTGATGATGAATGTGATAGGGATATGAGTCAAGAAATATATGAAATTGGTAAGTCTCTTCGTGGGGTAAATAAGAACACTTATGAGATGTTTAAAGATCTTATCACCCATTAAGTGTAATGATTTACTTCACGAAGAGCAAGAACACAATGAAAAACTTGATTGTAACCTTCTTGATGCTCTAGAAACTCTTGGAGACTTAGAGTCTTCTAAAGAAGAGATTGAAGTTGCTCATGATCAACTTAAAGAGGATTTTGAGCACCTTGACCTTGTCTACAAGAATGTCAAAGGAGAGCTCACCAAACTCTCTAAGTCTTATGAGAAACTTCAAGCTACTCATGTGAAGTATCTAGTTTCTTCTAGCTCCTCTCATATTGTCAATGATGCTTGTGCTACTAACTCTACTCCTTGTGAAGCATCTATCTTGAAGGAGAATGTTGATCTAAGGGCTCAACTTGTTTTGCTAACTAGCAATTATGGGAAATTAGAAGAAAGTCATGAAAAGATCTCGGGCTCTCATGATGATCTTCTAATCTCCCATGAAAGGCTAAAGTTAGCTCATGAGGCTATTGTGACTAAGGTAACATCTCGTGAGCCTCATGTGGACATTAGCTCTATATCTACTCAAAATGATTTATTGACATGTGCTTGTCCTAGTAATTCATGTAGACATATTATAGCCAATTCTTGTGATGAATTTCTCTCCTTGCCTTGTTGCTCTAATAATGAAGTTTCTACTTCCTCTAGTACTTTTGTTGATACTAACCTTGTATAGGAAAACAAAGAGCTCAAGGCTCAAGTCACTAATTTGAAGAAAGACTTGGAAATGTGTCATGAAGGAAATTCCACTCTCAACAATATTTTGAGTGGTCAAAAATCCCCTCATGACATGGGTGGACTTGGTTTCATCTCCAACAACAAGAAGTCCAAGAAAAGTAATAAGGGACAAGACCAAGTCAAGAATCCGACCAACATCACATGCTTCAAGTGCAAGAATGTTGGACACCATGTGAGATCTTGTCCATTGAAGAAGAAGGCTTCAAATGTGAAGCAACAAGGGAAGCGGCCTCAAGTTCAATCTCAAGGTCAACCTCAAGCTAAAGAAAGGCCACTATCAATAACGAAACAAGGAAATGTTCCCCAAGTTGAGAAAGTAAAGAATAAGAGAAGGGGGAGCACATGTTGCTATATTTGTCGTGAGAAGGGACACATATCTTCATCTTGTCCCAACGGTAACATCCCTAAGCCTCCTCTAGTCAATGATCATTATTCGCTTAGGAAGGATGTTGTTGGCAATTTGTTTGCCAAGTTTGTTTGCGCCCAAAGTGGTTTGGAAATGGAAAAGGCCATTTGGGTTGCCAAGCCTATTGTGAATAACTTCTTAGGACCCAACTTGGTTGGGGACCATCAAGCTCAACCTTGATCAATAGGTGTGTAGAGGACATTGGAGATTTGGCTAGTTCATGAAGAAAATAATACTCATCATTTATTTGTTCGAGCCAAGTCATGTGGATTATCTTCATTTTATCTATCCAATGTTCCTCCTTGTGGTAACTTGTATTTTTATTGCTTACATTGAAAGTTACTCTCCCCTTGCATGCTTAGGTTTTGTATCTAGCATGTGCATTTATATGTTGTGCTTCCTAGTATGCTTGATTTGTGTTATCTAGCATGTGTAGGTTGCATTGCACATCATATAGTGCTGCTTGTTGTCTTGAGCCTTTTTTTATGTTTTTTGGCTCTTGCGAGATATTAATGGATCATCACATTATGGGGGAGTGTTATGTTTTGTGCGCGTCACAAACCCAAAATGTGAATATGAGAAATATTACATAGAATTGATACTCAGTATTATCTAGTCACTATGTGGTATGTCAAGCTCATTTGAAATTCAGATTCTCATAGTATCCATTAATTATCTCTTGTAAGTGGTTATTTGCCTCTGTTGTATGCTTGCCGTGGTATCCAGAAAGTTGCACCAGAAAAGTTCTGGATACCCCGTGCGCACGAGGTCTTTTGACCCCCATGCGCATGGGGTGTTGCATAACTCTCTGGGTACCCCGTGCGCACGGAGTCTTTTGACCCCCGTGCGCACGGGGTGTAACTCCCTGGATACCCCGTGTGCATGGGGTCTTTTGACCCCCGTGCGCACGGGGTGGTTGTTGATTATGATCTTGTGCTTCTTCGGATTCTACCACCGAGTGTTAATTCCAAATACCAATTGGTATTTCTTCTTGTGGTAGAATTTTATGATCATCTTCTTCTCGGCTTGTGCTTCAACTTGCCATATCTCACTGCTGGTACTATCTATTATCTACTTGAGTGAGATAAGCCTTTGAGCATGTGTGTAGTGTATATCCTTTATGCTCTTTGGTTTTTGCTTAGTTCATATGTTGTACTTTGTGTGGATTCGTCACTTTGATATAATTTGGACAACTTGAATGCTTTATGTCATTATTGGAGTATTCATCTTTTAAGTGTTCTTTTGTCCAAAATACATCTCTTTGGATCTTGGTAGGCATGTGCATGCATGTTTATTTATATTATTCTTCATGCCTTGCTTGCTCTCTTGATCCTCTATATAGGGTAAACTCCATAATATCATTAATGGTTAAAGGTGTGCATGAAATTCAATTTCATATCCTTTTGCACATACTTTTTGTGGAGTTTGCCCTATGTATTGTGGTTGTGCTTACTACTTAGGACCCAATATGTTTGGGGACCATTTTGTACCTTAATGTGTTTTAGGTACCTTGGAGAAGCATTGGATGCTTGGCTTATTCACGAGGAAGGTGGAGACACCGTGGGAAATTATTATGGCCAAGTTTGATTGATTCTTTGATTTGAGGGAGAAGATAAATGAAAACCCGGTTCAGTCGTAAGTATTTCATTATCATCATGAAAACCCGGTTAACCAAAACTTGGGTCTATTTGTTGGATATGCATCAAACTCCCACACTTACTGTATTCTCAATAAATCCACGGGATGTATTGAGAAAACAGCGAATGTGGAGTGTGATGAGAATTACAGCTTCTATGCGGAGCAATTTCTTTCAAGTGTTGTAGGTGATGAGGCTCCTTCCCGAGATACAAGTATAATGGGGGTTGGTCATATTATTCCACAAGAAACACCCTTTGTCCATGTAGAAGAAGAAGGAGTAAGAGCCCCTCTTGTGGATCCACCACAAGGGAAGTCATCACCCCCAACATAAGAACAAGATGCTATGTGAGATCATGTACCTATCCAAGAACAAGATCAAGTCCCTCATGTTCGCTTACTAGATCAAGGGCCCCTTGAACCAATGCTCTCTCTCTCGGTAACAAGTACTTACTTCATGCATTTATTTAAATTAGAGTCAACATTGTGTATGTTGCATCATAGCATGATTAGTACTTGTTGAGTGAGTGCTTGTATGTTTTGCATATATGTTTGCACTCATGATTTGTTGGATATATTTTGGACCCATGCTTAGCATGATTATCATATTCGATATCTCCATTATCCCTTGTCCAAAATATGTTCTTTGGATCCTTTGAATGTTTGATTTTCTTGTCATATCATTTTGGTGCATTCTATGGATCCTCAATATAGTGTGAATTTCTTCATTTGTTCGTAACTGGATATGTGCATTTGATTCCACTCACAATATGAGAAATGCACAAATTAAGGAGGAACTCATACTATATTGGCCGTCTAGATTTTTCTTCCATTTTGGCACTTGTTGCCAATGGGGGAGAAGTTTAGAGGGTTTAGGTGAAGTGGGTTGGTTCCTGTCATTCATGCTTATCTACTTTTGTTGTGCTTGCTCATTGCATGGATGTGTATATAAAGGAAACTCCACCAAGTTATTTCCTGTGCATATATTGTGGGGGAGTTTGCTCTATATATTGTGGTTCTACTAGCATCAAATTCTTGTGTAGTATTTCGACGCTAGTACAACCGGTTTTGATAACATCAACTATCTTTGTGATGTTTGAGGCTATCACAACCACCTCAAGTATACAATTTATTCTCGGATAGATTGCATACTTGTTTTAAATTCATTATATAAACCCTCTTGTTGAGATTCACATCAATTACCAAAATGGGGGAGATTGAAAGGGCATGTAGCCCCTAAGTGTGGTTTTGGTAATTAAATGACAATCTCTATGGACTAATGTTTTCAGTGAGATATATTTGAAGGTTTTGTCCATAGATAGTGCCTCAAGGATATTGGACGGAATCAACGATGAAGTCCATATATATGAAGATAGTGCCTCAAGGATATTGGACGGAATCAAGGATGAAGTCCATATATATATGAAGATAGTGCCTCAAGGATATTGGACGGAATCAAGGATGAAGTCCATATATATGAAGATATATTTGCCCTATGCTTTGGTATTAAATGACAATTCCTATGGAGCATCAAGTGCATTGAATCTTATATGAAGATATGTTCCATAGTGATGCTTGAAGTGCATTGGGTTGTTTTGTGAAGTCTGCCATCAAAGCATCCGAAGAAGTCCTCATGGTATCCTTCTCTAGATACCCCGTGCACACGGGCTTGTACCATGCGCACGGGGTCGAGTGTCAACTCTCTGGATACCCCGTGCTCACGGGGCCTAGGTGTTGGCTCTCGAGATCCCATATCTAGTGAGGTTTAAAGTTGGTCTTCGGGTACTTCTATTGAAGCCATCAAGATTGGTTTCAATGCCTAATCTAATTATGTTCATGATGGAGTTCATTGGAGGATCTCAAAGATTGATATATTTGGGCTTCTGAGGATCAAGGCTTGAGAGAGTAATGAAAGAGAAGAATTCAAGTTATGGTTTCAAGACAAGATCATGGTGAGCTCATGTGTTGGGTTTAGGTTGATCAAGTCTTGAAGCAAACAACTAGAGTGAAGAATTCATTATGCCGCTCAAGATATTATGATGGAGGGCTTTTAAGGATCAAGGGCTTGAGAGAATAATCAAAGAGAAGAATTCAAGTTATGGTCTCAATACAAGATCATGGTGAGCTCATGTGTTGGGTTTCGGTTGATCAAGTCTTGAAGCAAGCAACTAGAGTGACAAATTCATTATGCCTCTCAAGAGATTGTGATGGAGTTTTTAGAAGGGCAAGTGGTGACCAAGATGATATTCATAGTGGAACTTGATATGGTCATGGAAGAGTCTTTGGTGATATAGTCTTGAAGCAATGAAGGGAAATGAAGAGTTCATTGTGGCTTTCAAGAAACCAAGATGGAGCTTGGAGTAAAGATGTTGGTTGACCAAGATGAAGCTCGAAGATTTTATCTAAGTGGTCAACTCTCAAAGCACAAACATTGTACCACATGAGATCAAGTTATCTAGTGGTATGGTAAGTAATTGTGAATTGTGCTTTGTTGCCTAACCCATGCTATGTGTTTGGTATGTCTATGTGGGTTAGGTGTTTCTCATGGGCTTGCATCAAAAGGGAAGATTTCAAGTAGCCTATGTGAGGATGACATCTAGTGGTGATGGTCATCGGGTTCGAGGTGTCCAAGTGCAAGATGAGAAGCCGGGGGTTATATGCTTTGAAGCTTGCGGTCTACATCATGATAATGCACATGTGAATATGGGCTTAAGTTAAGGCTTCCCTCATTACAATATGAGGAAGCAATTCGAGTATCTTCACCAAGTGGTTGTGGACAAGAAAGGGATTCCAACTTGAGGCAAGCACTAAAGTCATCATCAAGCTCAAGTTGAATATGCAAGGCAAAGGTATAACTTAGCTACGTTTTTCTAGTTTTGCCGATCTCATAGTGCTTGGTGGGAGACCGGATTATAGGTTTGATAGCCATACTATCAAGAGGGACTCTCGAGCAAGTAGCTTGATCACGTCGCATGTAGAGAGCTCAAACCTTTGCATTACTTGCATCATACTTGCTTGTTGATCTTGGGTGTTTCTCTATGTGAGGACCTTGGTCTTTTCCCTAGCTTCAAAACGAGCCCAAGATCATCGAATTCGGAGTTCGTATGCCAAAGTTATGCTTGTTTTAGTGGGCTGCTGCAGGCTGTCCTGGGTACCCCGTGGGCACGGGGTTTTTGACCCCCGTGGGAACGGGGCCCCGTGTGCACGGGCTCGTACCGTGCGCACGGGACCCCGTGGGCACGGGGTGTCCAGGAACTGCCCGTTGAGCCCCAATGGCTACTTTTGGGTTTTGGCTATTTAAGGGCTCCTTCCTCCCACCGGTTGGGGGGTTGTTCATTCACATTCTAAACATCATTTTGAGCCTCTTACCACCTCTCCCAAACCCCTATCTCCCCTCTAAGTGAAGGGGGATTTGTGGATGGATCTTGGAGTCATTTGTTGATTTCCTCCATTGCATCCCTTCTCTTCAATCTCCTACTTTCTTGAGTTGCATCTTGTGAGATTGAGAGGGTGAGTTGAGCATTTGTTGCTTGACCTTGCATTGCATTTGTTGCATTGGTTTGAGCTCCCCGCATCGATTTGTTCGAGTATGAGCCCGTGAGTTTATTACTCTGGGAGGCTTCGCCTCCTAGACGGTTTGGTGATACATTGAGAAGATTGTGAAGAGGCCTATGTGGCCAAGTTTCCCCCGGAAGCTTCCTTTTGGGGTGTGCTCCGGGGAAGAGTGTTGAAGTGGCCTAGGTGGTCAAGTTCCTCCAGAAGCTTCCGTGGTTGAGGTTTGCTCCGGAGAAGTTTGTAAAGGTGTGGTGGTCGCCTTCAAGACCAACCCCGAGTGAACCGAGGCTCATCCGTTGGGGGTGACTCGGAAGGGAGAATACACTACTAGGGAAAAGGCTAGCAGCACCGCGGGTTTTAGGTCTATCAGCAGTGCGGGTGCTTGCGCTACCAATAAGGCGCTACAGCTAACTCTTAGTAGTAGCGCTGCCTGTACCCGCGCTACCACTATTGACTGTAGCAGCAGCGCTTTTCAGGAACGCGCTGCTATTACTTAGCTGTAGCGATTTCCTGGTCCCATGCTACTGTTATATATTCCACCAATTCCCCGTTCCAGCTTCGATAAACTGCAATTTCCAAATACTAGGTACTACTAGATATCAATTTCATCAAGCATTATAGGTACTAGGTAGTACTCCCTTGGTTCGAAATTACTCGTCGTGGTTTTAGTTCAAATTTGAACTCAAACCACGACGAGTAATTTGGAACCGAGGGAGTGTTGGGGAACGTAGTAATTTCAAAAAATTTCCTACGCACACGCAAGATCATGGTGATGCATAGCAACGAGAGGGGAGAGTGTTGTCTACGTACCCTCGTAGACCGAAAGCGGAAGCGTTATGTCAACGCGGTTGATGTAGTCGTACGTCTTCACGATCCGACCGATCCAAGCACCGTTACTCCGGCACCTCCGAGTTCTTGGCACACGTTCGGCTCGATGACGTTCCCCGGGCTCCGATCCAGCAAAGCTTTGGGGAAGAGTTCCGTCAGCACGACGGCGTGGTGACGATCTTGATGTTCTACTGTCGCAGGGCTTCGCCTAAGCACCGCTACAATATGACCGAGGTGGAATATGGTGGAGGGGGGCACCGCACACGGCTAAGGAACGATCACGTTGATCAATTGTGTGTCCAAGGGGTGCCCCTTGCCTCAGTATATAAAGGATGGAGGAGGAGGAGGCCGGCCAAGCCAATCGGTGCGGCCAAGATGGGAGTCCTACTAGGACTCCAAGTCCTAGTAGGAGTCCATCAAGAGGGGAGGAAGGGAGAAGGAAGTGGAGGAGAAGGAAAGGTGGCCGGCCCCCTTTTCCCTAGTCCAATTCGGACCAGAGGGAAGGGGGGCGCAGCAGTCCCTTGGCCCTTTCTTCTCTTCCCACTAAAGCCCATCAAGGCCCATTGCTTCTCCCGTAACTACCCGGTACTCCCGAAAATACCCGAATCACTCAGAACCTTTTCGATGTCCGAATATAGTCGTCCAATATATCGATCTTTACGTCTCGACCATTTCGAGACTCCTCGTCATGTCCCCAATCTCATCCGGGACTCCGAACTCCTTCGGTACATCAAAACTCATAAACTCATAATATAACTGTCATCGAAACCTTAGGCGTGCGGACCCTACGGTTCGAGAACAATGTAGACATGACCGAGACACGTCTCCGGTCAATAACCAATAGCGGGACCTGGATGCCCATATTGGCTCCTACATATTCTACGAAGATCTTTATCGGTCAGACCGCATAACAACATACGTTGTTCCCTTTGTCATCGGTATGTTACTTACCCGAGATTCGATCGTCGGTATCCAATACCTAGTTCAATCTCATTACCGGCAAGTCTCTTTACTCGTTCCATAATACATCATCTCGCAACTAACTCATTAGTTGCAATGCTTGCAAGGCTTAAGTGATGTGCATTACCGAGAGGGCCCAGAGATACCTCTCCGACAATCGGAGTGACAAATCCTAATCTCGAAATACGCCAACCCAACATCTACCTTTGGTGACACCTGTAGTACTCCTTTATAATCACCCAGTTACGTTGTGACGTTTGGTAGCACCCAAAGTGTTCCTCCGGCAAACGGGAGTTGCATAATCTCATAGTCATAGGAACATGTATAAGTCATGGATAAAAGCAATAGCAACATACTAAACGATCGGGTGCTAAGCTAATGGAATGGGTCATGTCAATCAGATCATTCAACTAATGATGTGACCTCGTTAATCAAATAACAACTCTTTGTTCATGGTTAGGAAACATAACCATCTTTGATTAACGAGCTAGTCAGGTAGAGGCATACTAGTGACACTCTGTTTGTCTATGTATTCACACATGTATTATGTTTCCGGTTAATACAATTCTAGCATGAATAATAAACATTTATCATGATATGTAAGGAAATAAATAATAACTTTATTATTGCCTCTAGGGCATATTTCCTTCAGTCTCCCACTTGCACTAGAGTCAATAATCTAGTTCACATCGCCATGTGATTTACCAGCAATAGTTCACATCACCATGTGATTAACACCCATAGTTCACATCGATATGTGACCAACACCCAAAGGGTTTACTAGAGTCAGTAATCTAGTTCACATCGCTTATGTGATTAACACCCAAAGAGTACTAAGGTGTGATCATGTTTTGCTTGTGAGATAATTTTAGTCCACGGGTCTGTCACATTCAGATCCGTAAGTATTTTGCAAATTTCTATGTCAACAATACTCTGCACGGAGCTACTCTAGCTAATTTCTCCCACTTTCAATATGTATCCAGATTGAGACTTAGAGACATCTAGATCAGTGTCAAAACTTGCATCGACGTGACCCTTTACGACGAACCTTTTGTCACCTCCATAATCGAGAAACATATCCTTATTCCACTAAGGATAATTTTGACCGCTGTCCAGTGATCTACTCCTAGATCACTATTGTACTCCCTTGCCAAACTCAGTGGTAGGGTATGCAATAGATCTGGTACACAGCATGGCATACTTTATAGAACCTATGGCTGAGGCATAGGGAATGACTTTCATTCTCTTTCTATCTTCTGTTGTGGTCGGGCTTTGAGTCTTACTCAATTTCACACCCTTTAACACAGGCAAGAACTCTTTCTTTGACTGTTCCATTTTGAACTACTTCAAAATCTTGTCAAGGTATGTAATCATTGAAAAAACTTATCAAGCGTCTTGATCTATCTCTATAGATTTTGATGCTCAATATGTAAGCAGCTTCATCGACGTCTTTCTTTGAAAAACTCCTTTCAAACACTCCTTTATGCTTTGCAGAATAATTCTACATTATTTCCGATCAACAATATGTCATTCACATATACTTATCAGAAATGTTGTAGTGCTCCCACTCACTTTCTTGTAAATACAGGCTTGACCGCAAGTCTGTATAAAACTATATGCTTTGATCAACTTATCAAAGTGTATATTCCAACTCCGAGATGCTTGCACCAGTCCATAGATGGATCGCTGGAGCTTGCATATTTTGTTAGCACCTTTAGGATTGACAAAACCTTCTGGTTGCATCATATACAACTCTTCTTTAATAAATCTATTAAGGAATGCAGTTTTGTTTATCCATTTGCCAGATTTCATAAAATGCGGCAATTGCTAATATAATTCGGACAGACTTAAGCATAGATACGAGTGAGAAACTCTCATCGTAGTCAACACTTTGAACTTGTCGAAAACCTTTTGCGACAATTCTAGCTTTGTAGATAGTAACACTACTATCAGCGTCCGTCTTCCTCTTGAAGATCCATTTATATTCTATGGCTTGCCGATCACCGGGCAAATCCATCAAAGTCCATACTTTTGTTCTCATACATGGATCATATCTCAGATTTCATGGTCTCAAACCATTTCGCGGAAACTGGGTTCATCATCGCTTCCTCATAGTTCGCAAGTTCATCATGGTCTAGTAACATGACTTCCAGAACAGGATTACCGTACCACTCTGGTGCGGATCTCACTCTGGTTTACTTACGAGATTCAGTAGTAACTTGATCTTGAAGTTACATGATCATTATCATTAGCTTCCTTACTAATTGGTGTAGTAGTCACAAGAATAGATTTCTGTGATGAACTACTTTCCAATAAGGGAGAAGGTACAATTACCTCATCAAGTTTTCTACTTTCCCCCCAATCACTTCTTTCGAGAGAAACTCCTTCTCTGGAAAGGATCCATTCTCAGCAACGAATATCTTGCCTTCGGACCTGTGATAGAAGGTGTACCCAACTGTCTTCTTTGGGTATCCTATGAAGACATATTTCTCCGATTTGGGTTTGAGCTTATCAGAATGGAACTTTTTCATATAAGCATCACAACCCCAAACTTTAAGACACAATAACTTTGGTTTCTTGCCAAACCACAGTTCATACGGTGTCGTCTCAACGGATTTAGATGGTGCCCTTTTTAACGTGAATGCAGCTGTCTCTAATGCATAACCCCAAAACGATAGTGGTAGATTGGTAAGAGTCATCATAGATCGCACTATATCTAATAAAGTACGGTTATGACGTTCGGACACACCATTACACTGTGGTGTTCCAGGTGGCGTGAGTAGTGAAACTATTTCACATTGTTTTAACTCAAGGCCAAACTCGTAACTCAAATATTTTACTTCTGCGATCATATCGTAGAAACTTTTATTTCTTGTTACGATGATTCTCTACTTCATTCTGAAATTCTTTGAACTTTTCAAACGTTTTAGACTTATGTTTCATCAAGTAGATATACTCATATCTGCTCAAATCATCTGTGAAGGTTAGAAAATAATGATACTTGTCGCGAGCCTTAATATTCATCGGACCACATACATCAGTATGTATGATTTCCAACAAATCTGTTGCTTGCTCCATTGTTCCGGAGAACGGCGTTTTAGTCATCTTGCCCAAGAGGCATGGTTCGCAAGCATCAAGTGATTCATAATCAAGTGATTCCAAAATCCCATCAGCATGGAGTTTCTTCATGCGCTTTACACCAATATGACCTAAACGGCAGTGCCACAAATAGGTTGCACTATCATTATTAACTTCGCATCTTTTGGTTTCAATATTATGAATATGTGTATCACTACGATCGACATACAATGAACTATTTTCATTGGGTGTGTATGACCATAAAAGGTTCTATTCATGTAAACAGAACAACAATTGTTCTCTAACTTAAATGAATAATCGTATTGCAATAAACATGATCAAATCATATTTATGCTCAACGCAAACACCAAATAATACTTATTTAGGTTTATCACTAATCCCGAAAGTATAGGGAGTGTGCGATGACGATCATATCAATCTTGGAACTACTTCCAACTTTCATCGTCACTTCACCCTTAACTAGTCTTTGTTCATTCTGCAACTCCCGTTTCGAGTTACTACTCTTAGCAACTGAACCAGTATCAAATACCGAGGGGTTGCTATGAACACTAGTAAAATACACATCAATAATCTGTATATCAAATATACCTTTGTTCACTTTGCCATCCTTCTTATCCGCCAAATACTTGGGGCAGTTCCGCTTCCAGTGACCAGTCCCTTTGCAGTAAACGCACTCAGTTTCAGGCTTAGGTCCAGACTTGGGTTTCTTCTCTTGAGCAGCAACTTGTTTGCTGTTCTTCTTGAATTTCCCCTTCTTCTTCCCTTTGCCCTTTTCTTGAAACTAGTGATCTTGTCAACCATCAACACTTGATGTTTTTCTTGATTTCTACCTTCGTTGATTTCAGCATCACGAAGAGCTTGGGAATTACTTTCGTCATCCCTTGCATATTATAGTTCATCACGAAGTTCTACTAACTTGGTGATGGTGACTAGAGAATTCTGTCAATCACTATCTTATCTGGAAGATTAACTCCCACTTGATTCAAGCGATTGTAGTACCCATACAATCTGAGCTCATGCTCACTAGTTGAGCGATTCTCCTCCATACTTTAGCTATAGAACTTGTTGAAGACTTCATATCTCTCAACTCGGGTATTTGCTTGAAATATTAACTTCAAATCCTGGAACATCTCATATGGTCCATGACGTTCAAAACGTCTTTGAAGTCCCGATTCTAAGCCGTTTAAGCATGGTGCACTAAACTATTAAGTAGTCATCATATTGAGCTAGCACAATGTTCATAACGTCTGCATCTGCTCCTGCAATAGGTCCGTCACCTAGCGGTGCATCAAGGACATAATTCTTCTGTGCAGCAATGAGGATAAACCTTAAATCACGGATCCAATCCGCATCATTGCTACTAACATTTTTCAACACGATTTTCTCTAGGAACATATCAAAATAAACACAGGGAAGCAACAATGCGAGCTATTGATCTACAACATAGATATGCTAATACTACCAGGACTAAGTTCATGATAATATTAAAGTTCAATAATCATATTACTTAAGAACTCCCACTTAGATAGACATCCCTCTAATCCTCTAAGTGATCACGTGATCCAAATCAACTAAACCATAACCGATCATCACGTGAAATGGATTAGTTTTCAATGGTGAACATCACTATGTTGATCATATCTACTATATGATTCACGCTCAACCTTTCGGTCTCCGTGTTTCGAGGTCATATCTTATATGCATAGCTCGTCAAGTATAACCTGAGTATTCCGCGTGTGCAACTGTTTTGCACCCGTTGTATTTGAACGTAGAGCCTATCACACCCGATCATCACGTGGTGTCTCAGCACGAAGAACTTTTGCAATGGTGCATACTCAGGGAGAACACTTCTTGATAATTTAGTGAGAGATCATCTTATAATGCTACCGTCAATCAAAGCAAGATAAGATGCATAAAAAGATAAACATCACATGCAATCAATATAAGTGATATGATATGGTCATCATCATCTTGTGCTTGTGATCTCCATCTCCGAAGCACCGTCATGATCACCATCGTCACCGGCGCGACACCTTGATCTCCATCATAGCATCGTTGTCGTCTCGCCAATCTTATGCTTCCACGACTATCACTACCGCTTAGTAATAAAGTAAAGCATTACATCGCGATTGCATTGCATACAATAAAGCGACAACCATATGGCTCCTGCCAGTTGCCGATAACTCGGTTACAAAACATGATCATCTCATACAATAAAATTTAGCATCATGTCTTGACCATATCACATCACAACATGCCCTGCAAAAACAAGTTAGACGTCCTCTACTTTGTTTGTTGCAAGTTTTACGTGGCTGCTACGGGCTTAAGCAAGAACTCATCTTACCTACGCATCAAAACCACAACAATAGTTTGTCAAATAGACTCCGTTTTAACCTTCTCAAGGACCGGGCGTAGCCACACTCGGTTCAACTAAAGTTGGAGAGACAGTCTTCCGCAAGCCATCTATGTGCAAAGCACGTCGAGGGAACCGGTCTCGCGTAAGAGTACGCGTAAGGTTGGTCCGGATCGTCTCGTCCAACAATACCGCTGAACCAAAGTATGACATGCTGGTAGGCAGTATGACTTGTATCGTCCACAACTTACTTGTGTTCTACTCGTGCAAATAACATCAAACCATAAAAACCTAGGCTCTAATACCACTGTTGGGGAACGTAGTAATTTCAAAAAATTTCCTACGCACACGCAAGATCATGGTGATGCATAGCAACGAGAGGGGAGAGTGTTGTCTACGTACCCTCGTACACCGAAAGCGGAAGCGTTATGTCAACGCGGTTGATGTAGTCGTACGTCTTCACGATCCGACCGATCCAAGCACCGTTACTCCGGCACCTCCGAGTTCTTGGCACACGTTCGGCTCGATGACGTTCCCCGGGCTCCGATCCAGCAAAGCTTCGGGGAAGAGTTCCGTCAGCACGACGGCGTGGTGACGATCTTGATGTTCTACTGTCGCAGGGCTTCGCCTAAGCACCGCTACAATATGACCGAGGTGGAATATGGTGGAGGGGGGCACCGCACACGGCTAAGGAACGATCACGTTGATCAATTGTGTGTCCAAGGGGTGCCCCTTGCCTCAGTATATAAAGGATGGAGGAGGAGGAGGCCGACCAAGCCAATTGGTGCGGCCAAGATGGGAGTCCTACTAGGACTCCAAGTCCTAGTAGGAGTCCATCAAGAGGGGAGGAAGGGAGAAGGAAGTGGAGGAGAAGGAAAGGTGGCCGGCCCCCTTTTCCCTAGTCCAATTCGGACCAGAGGGAAGGGGGGCGCAGCAGTCCCTTGGGCCTTTCTTCTCTTCCCACTAAAGCCCATCAAGGCCCATTGCTTCTCCCGTAACTACCCGGTACTCCCGAAAATACCCGAATCACTCAGAACCTTTCCGATGTCTGAATATAGTCGTCCAATATATCGATCTTTATGTCTCGACCATTTCGAGACTCCTCGTCATGTCCCCGATCTCATCCAGGACTCCGAACTCCTTCGGTACATCAAAACTCATAAACTCATAATATAACTGTCATCGAAACCTTAAGCGTGCGGACCCTACGATTCGAGAACAATGTAGACATGACCGAGAAACGTCTCCGGTCAATAACCAATAGCGGGACCTGGATGCCCATATTGGCTCCTACATATTCTACGAAGATCTTTATCGGTCAGACCGCATAACAACATACGTTGTTCCCTTTGTCATCGGTATGTTACTTACCCGAGATTCGATCGTCGGTATCCAATACCTAGTTCAATCTCATTACCGGCAAGTCTCTTTACTCGTTCCATAATACATCATCTCGCAACTAACTCATTAGTTGCAATGCTTGCAAGGCTTAAGTGATGTGCATTACCGAGAGGGCCCAGAGATACCTCTCCGACAATCGGAGTGACAAATCCTAATCTCGAAATACGCCAACCCAACATCTACCTTTGGTGACACCTGTAGTACTCCTTTATAATCACCCAGTTACGTTGTGACGTTTGGTAGCACCCAAAGTGTTCCTCCGGCAAACGGGAGTTGCATAATCTCATAGTCATAGGAACATGTATAAGTCATGGATAAAAGCAATAGCAACATACTAAACGATCGGGTGCTAAGCTAATGGAATGGGTCATGTCAATCAGATCATTCAACTAATGATGTGACCTCGTTAATCAAATAACAACTCTTTGTTCATGGTTAGGAAACATAACCATCTTTGATTAACGAGCTAGTCAGGTAGAGGCATACTAGTGACACTCTGTTTGTCTATGTATTCACACATGTATTATGTTTCCGGTTAATACAATTCTAGCATGAATAATAAACATTTATCATGATATGTAAGGAAATAAATAATAACTTTATTATTGCCTCTAGGGCATATTTCCTTCAGTCTCCCACTTGCACTAGAGTCAATAATCTAGTTCACATCGCCATGTGATTTACCAGCAATAGTTCACATCACCATGTGATTAACACCCATAGTTCACATCGATATGTGACCAACACCCAAAGGGTTTACTAGAGTCAGTAATCTAGTTCACATCGCTTATGTGATTAACACCCAAAGAGTACTAAGGTGTGATCATGTTTTGCTTGTGAGATAATTTTAGTCCACGGGTCTGTCACATTCAGATCCGTAAGTATTTTGCAAATTTCTATGTCAACAATACTCTGCACGGAGCTACTCTAGCTAATTGCTCCCACTTTCAATATGTATCCAGATTGAGACTTAGAGACATCTAGATCAGTGTCAAAACTTGCATCGACGTGACCCTTTACGACGAACCTTTTGTCACCTCCATAATCGAGAAACATATCCTTATTCCACTAAGGATAATTTTGACCGCTGTCCAGTGATCTACTCCTAGATCACTATTGTACTCCCTTGCCAAACTCAGTGGTAGGGTATGCAATAGATCTGGTACACAGCATGGCATACTTTATAGAACCTATGGCTGAGGCATAGGGAATGACTTTCATTCTCTTTCTATCTTCTATTGTGGTCGGGCTTTGAGTCTTACTCAATTTCACACCCTTTAACACAGGCAAGAACTCTTTCTTTGACTGTTCCATTTTGAACTACTTCAAAATCTTGTCAAGGTATGTAATCATTGAAAAAACTTATCAAGCGTCTTGATCTATCTCTATAGATTTTGATGCTCAATATGTAAGCAGCTTCATCGACGTCTTTCTTTGAAAAACTCCTTTCAAACACTCCTTTATGCTTTGCAGAATAATTCTACATTATTTCCGATCAACAATATGTCATTCACATATACTTATCAGAAATGTTGTAGTGCTCCCACTCACTTTCTTGTAAATACAGGCTTGACCGCAAGTCTGTATAAAACTATATGCTTTGATCAACTTATCAAAGTGTATATTCCAACTCCGAGATGCTTGCACCAGTCCATAGATGGATCGCTGGAGCTTGCATATTTTGTTAGCACCTTTAGGATTGACAAAACCTTCTGGTTGCATCATATACAACTCTTCTTTAATAAATCTATTAAGGAATGCAGTTTTGTTTATCCATTTGCCAGATTTCATAAAATGCGGCAATTGCTAATATGATTCGGACAGACTTAAGCATAGATACGAGTGAGAAACTCTCATCGTAGTCAACACTTTGAACTTGTCGAAAACCTTTTGCGACAATTCTAGCTTTGTAGATAGTAACACTACTATCAGCGTCCGTCTTCCTCTTGAAGATCCATTTATATTCTATGGCTTGCCGATCACCGGGCAAATCCATCAAAGTCCATACTTTTGTTCTCATACATGGATCATATCTCAGATTTCATGGTCTCAAACCATTTCGCGGAAACTGGGTTCATCATCGCTTCCTCATAGTTCGCAAGTTCATCATGGTCTAGTAACATGACTTCCAGAACAGGATTACCGTACCACTCTGGTGCGGATCTCACTCTGGTTTACTTACGAGATTCAGTAGTAACTTGATCTTGAAGTTACATGATCATTATCATTAGCTTCCTTACTAATTGGTGTAGTAGTCACAAGAATAGATTTCTGTGATGAACTACTTTCCAATAAGGGAGAAGGTACAATTACCTCATCAAGTTTTCTACTTTCCTCCCAATCACTTCTTTCGAGAGAAACTCCTTCTCTGGAAAGGATCCATTCTCAGCAACGAATATCTTGCCTTCGGACCTGTGAGAGAAGGTGTACCCAACTGTCTTCTTTGGGTATCCTATGAAGACATATTTCTCCGATTTGGGTTTGAGCTTATCAGAATGAAACTTTTTCATATAAGCATCACAACCCCAAACTTTAAGACACAATAACTTTGGTTTCTTGCCAAACCACAGTTCATACAGTGTCGTCTCAACGGATTTAGATGGTGCCCTTTTTAACGTGAATGCAGCTGTCTCTAATGCATAACCCCAAAACGATAGTGGTAGATTGGTAAGAGTCATCATAGATCGCATTATATCTAATAAAGTACGGTTATGACGTTCGGACACACCATTACACTGTGGTGTTCCAGGTGGCGTGAGTAGTGAAACTATTTCACATTGTTTTAACTGAAGGCCAAACTCGTAACTCAAATATTTTACTTCTGCGATCATATCGTAGAAACTTTTATTTCTTGTTACGATGATTCTCTACTTCATTCTGAAATTCTTTGAACTTTTCAAACGTTTCAGACTTATGTTTCATCATGTAGATATACTCATATCTGCTCAAATCATCTGTGAAGGTTAGAAAATAATGATACTTGTCGCGAGCCTTAATATTCATCGGACCACATACATCAGTATGTATGATTTCCAACAAATCTGTTGCTTGCTCCATTGTTCCGGAGAACGGCGTTTTAGTCATCTTGCCCAAGAGGCATGGTTCGCAAGCATCAAGTGATTCATAATCAAGTGTTTCCAAAATCCCATCAGCATGGAGTTTCTTCATGCGCTTTACACCAATATGACCTAAACGGCAGTGCCACAAATAGGTTGCACTATCATTATTAACTTCGCATCTTTTGGTTTCAATATTATGAATATGTGTATCACTACGATCGAGATACAATGAACTATTTTCATTGGGTGTGTATGACCATAAAAGGTTCTATTCATGTAAACAGAACAACTATTGTTCTCTAACTTAAATGAATAATCGTATTGCAATAAACATGATCAAATCATATTTATGCTCAACGCAAACACCAAATAATACTTATTTAGGTTTATCACTAATCCCGAAAGTATAGGGAGTGTGCGATGATGATCATATCAATCTTGGAACTACTTCCAACTTTCATCGTCACTGTGACGCCCGGATAATTACACTACAGTAATCCCACGTTAATGATGCCATGTCACCACGGTTACTGTTGTTAGTCTCGCGTTAGTTCAATACGATTCAAATTCAACTTTAAGTTAAAGGCAAACCACAAAAGTTTTCAAATATTAAAGCAAAAATGTTCGAAATGCGACATATAAATCATAGGTAATTGTGGTGGAGAAATCATCTTTTTATAAAATAGTTAGATGGACTAAGTTAATTAACACATCGTTACAATAAATATTTAAATGCCCTTTAAGTAATAAACTAATACCACATACTTATTTAAAGTGCCAAATTATTTATGGCAGAGATATAGATAATAATATTAATTTAGTTTTAGCTTTTGTATTTCATAACATTTAAAAAAAACTAAAACAAAATAATTAAAAGAAAAAAAAAGAAAAGAAAAGAAGCACCCCCACCCCCGCGCTGGGCCAACCGGCCCAGCTAGCCAACCGGCCGCCCAACCGGCCCACCTGGCCAGGGCCGCCTCCCTCCACTCCTCCATAACCCCTGGAGGCCGAACCCTAGCCCGTAACCCCCGCACTCGCCCCACTCCCCTCTCCCCTCCCCACGCCCCCACGTCCCTCTTCCCTTCCCCGATCCAGGTCGGGATCGGGGGGACGAACCTCCCGACGGCGCTCGGACCCCGTCGCCTCGTCCTCGCCACCCCGCGGCGCCGAGCACCGCCACCCCCTCGCCTTCTCCTCTACGGACCCCCCCCCCGCCCGACGCCGCCACCCGTCGCCTCACCTCGCCCTCGTCCGCCGCCACGCCGCCCCACGCCGCCTGGAACGCCACTTCGCCGCCCGCCTCCTCATCTCCTCCCCGCCGCCCGACGTGCTCGACGCCGGCGCCGCATCGCCACGCGCCGTTGTCGGACCCTGCCGGAACGCCTGCTCGACTCCACCGCTCCCCGCCGTCGCGTTCGCCCTGCATCGGGCCTCCCCTGCAACGCGGGTGAGGAACCCCACCGGCCTCCTCCCTCTCTCTGCTCACGGCGCGTCACCGTGCCCCGCCCGCTCTGGCCACCATGGTCCTGTCCCGCGTCGGCAAGCTCCGCTCGTCGGGCCGCACCAGCTACCGCGTGTGCCCCCACCGCATCCTCCCTAGCGCGCCTCCTCGACCGGCTCCTCCTGCCGGCGGATCCCGGCGAGCCCCCGCGCTCCTGCCACGGCCACCGGCGCAAGCCGCGCGCCCGCCCTGGGCGTCGCCTCGTTCGGGCGGTTCCACCCGCCCCGTTTGGCCCGCGCCCGTTAGCCCCTGGTGGCTCGGATGAGCCACTGACTAAGGGGCCCCACGCCCAAAATGAATTAAAAAAAAGAGAAAAAAATATATAAATAAATAATAATTAAGATGATTAATTTATTAATTAATTCATTAAGTTAATTAATCCTACTTAATTAATCTAATTAGCTAATTAGATTAATTAAACCCTAATTAGCCTAAACAGTCAATGACGAACGGGACCCACACGTCAGTTGACCCAGTCAACCTCTGTTGACTGATGACGTCATGCTGACGTCAGCGAACGATGTTCTGGATAATGTTGCTTCAAAATAATTAAATAAATCCTGAGAATGATTTAAATCTTTTAAAAATTAATAGAAAATAAACCGTACCTCGGATGAAAATACTTTCTACATGAAAGTTGCTCAGAACGACGAGACAAACCCGGATACACAGCTCGTTCATCCGCCACACACCCCTAACATATCAAACTCGCAACCTTCCCCCTCCGGCTCCTCTGCCCGAAAACGCGGAACCCCGGGGATACTTTCCCGGATGTTTCCCCCCTTCACCGGTATCATCCCATACCGCGTTAGGGCACCTCTAACACCGTTACTTGTCATGTCATGCATCACTATGCCTCTGCTTGTTTAAATATTTATTGTTTCTCCCCCCTCTTCTCTCGTTAGACACCGAGACCGACGCTGCTGCTGCCCCGTTCGACTACGGAGTTGACGTTCCTCTCTCTTGCCAGAGCAACCAGGCAAGCCCCCCCTTGATCACCAGATATCGCCTACTCTTCCCTATACTGCTTGCATTAGAGTAGTGTAGCTTGTTACTGCTTTCGTTATTCCTATCCTGATGCATAGCCTGTCTTTGATACTGCTGTTGATACCTTTACCTGCAATCCTACTGCTTAGTATAGGATGCTAGTGTTCCATCAGTGCCCCTACACTCTTGTCCGTCTGCCATGCTATACTATCGGGCCGTGATCACTCGGGGGTGATCACGGGCATATACTATATACTATACACTGTTACATTACATGTGATACTGTTCGGAGATGGGGGCTGAAGGGGCAGGTGGCTCCATCCCGGTAGAGGTGGGCCTGGGTTCCCGACGGCCCCCGACTGTTACTTTGAGGCGGAGCGGCAGGGCAGGTTCAGACCACCTAGGAGAGAGGTGGGCCTGGCCCTAGTCGGCGTTCGCGATACTTAACACGCTTAACGAGATCTGGGTATTTGATCTGAGTCTGGCCATTTGGTCTATACGCACTAACCACCTACGCGGGAGTAGTTATGGGTATCCCGACGTCGTGGTATCAGCCGAAGCACTTCGTGACGTCAGCGACTGAGCGGCGCGCGCCGGGTTGGACCGCGTAACGTGACTTCCTTTGAAATGGAGGTTGCTAGGTCTGCTCTCCGGCCGCGTACGCAACGTGCAGGTGTGCTCAGGGCGATGGGCCCAGACCCCTGCGCGCATAGGTTTAGACCGGCGTGCTGACCGATCTGTTGTGCCTAGGTGGGGCTGCGACGTGTTGATCTTCCGAGGCCGGGCATGACCCAGAAAAGTGTGTCCGGCCAAATGGGATCAAGCGTGTTGGGCTATGTGGTGCACCCCTGCAGGGAAGTTTATCTATTCGAATAGCCGTGTCCCTCGGTAAAAGGACGACCCGGAGTTGTACCTCGACCTTATGACAACTAGAACCGGATACTTAATAAAACACACCCTTCCCAGTGCCAGATACAACCCGGTGATGGCTCTCCAACAGGGCATCGAGGAGGGGATCGCCAGGTAGGATTATGCTATGCGATGCTACTTGGAGGACTTCATTCTACTCTCTTCTATATGCTGCAAGGAGGCTTCCAGAAGCGTAGTCTTCGACAGGATTAGCTATCCCCCTCTTATTCTGGCATTCTGCAGTTCAGTCCACTGATATGGCCTTTACACATATATCCATGCATATGTAGTGTAGCTCCTTGCTTGCGAGTACTTTGGATGAGTACTCACGGTTGCTTTTCTCCCCCTTTTTCCCCCTTTCCCTTCTACCCGGTTGCCGCAACCAGACGATGGAGCCTAGGATCCAGACGCCACCGTCGACGACGACTCCTACTACTCTGGAGGTGCCTACTACTACATGCAGCCCGCTGACGACGACCAAGAGTAGTTAGGAGGATCCCAGGCAGGAGACTTGCGCCTCGTTCGATCTGTATCCCCGTTTGTGCTAGCCATCTTATGGCAACTTGTTTAACTTATGTCTGTACTCAGATATTGTTGCTTCCGCTGACTTGTCTATGATCGAGCACTTGTATTCGAGCCCTCGAGGCCCCTGGCTTGTATTATGATGCTTGTATGACTTATTTTATTTGTAGAGTTGTGTTGTGATATCTTCCCGTGAGTCCCTGATCTTGATCGTACACATTTGCGTGCATGATTAGTGTATGATTGAATCGGGGGCGTCACAAGTTGGTATCAGAGCCGACTGCCTGTAGGAATCCCCCTTCCACACTCCTTGGCCGAAGTCGAGTCTAGACATTGCAAAAACTTTTACTAACATGGCTGTGTGCCTTACGGGCCCACGTCGCCATCGGGTGGTACTAGGATCTTTTACTCCTCGACCTTTACTCTGGGACTCTGAACTCTCTTCTATTCGGGTTAGACGATTTTGCTAAAATCTAACTCTAGGTTCTCGTTACCACTTCCTGCCGGAGAGCCCTTTCATTACAGATGATCGCCGGCTACACCAGAAGATTTCGAAGATACTCTCTGATATTCTCTTAAGACCTTGTGCCCATTGCTTTTGCAATTCCCTCCCATCGAAATATCCCTATGGATAAATACTTACACCTGTCGTGCTTACTTTTATTCCCACTCGATCTTGTTATTACAAGATACCCCGAGAATATTTTGGGCCTACTGCCTTGCAGTTCCTTGCCACCTGAATACCCCTAAGAATAAATTCTCGCACTTTCCGAGTATCCGCTCCTCCCCAGTTGTTCAGGTGTTTCACAAAAGTCTTTGAAATACTATTCAATCCCCCGAAAATCCTTAACAGCTTTATTGCTTTGCAAATACTTGTCTACTTGCATTATGGATGCTTCCCATATATCTGGCAATATTCACTAGTATCTTTTGACACCGTCATTTTGATCCTATTGATTACATGTGTGCGAAAGCACACAATCATCTATCAACCCTTCTATATTATCTTTCCGGCTCAGACATCATTTTTGAACATGAGCTGGTTCTCGACCAAACTATTTGTCGTCAATTGTGCCTCTGGTCTATCCAACTTATCCATCCTTGATCAGAGCGTCTGCTTCTGATCCCTTGTTTTGAAAATTATAATTCCTTTGCATTTAAGCTTTGAATTATTCAGATGATTCCATAACCGGTTGCATTTAAATTCCTTCCTCTTCTGGTTGAGTATCGGTACTCACATCAGATCCTTTGTGGAACATCAAGTCCTTTGTTGGATTGTTATCCGACAGTGTCTTTCACTTTTGATCACTTTGTGAGTTCTCCCTCTGATACATAATGCGTTTGTTAAGTTGTATCCTCTGCTTGGCCAACCATGCTCTGCTTTCGGGCTTGTGTTATTTACTCTTGAAACTTGTGGTATATGTTTCTAAGAAGCCCTATGGGTTGAACATATGCCTTCTCTAAACCATGTGAACCCGAAAGTTTTCACGAGTCACGAGTCATACTCATCTGGTATTTCACCAGGTAAAACTTTCAACACTAATGCCTTTATCAAAGCGAGAAGTGAATGGAAGGTAATACATTGACGAAGTGGGAGTCGACCTTGAACTTTGTGTTCATGCCCATGGACACGATGTAGATCTTATCATTTAAGCTTCTCTTAAATCAATTATTCCCTTATTATAAGTCCATGTTATATCTGTGATTTGGTCCTTTACAATCGTGGTTCCGACCTTGTTCTCCTTTAAATACCATTTTCGATGCAAGTGTAAGCACTTGTCCTCTGTGGATCATTACCCTGGTCCAACCTCTACTTTGATCCCTCTTCGAGTATTACCCCCCTGGTATCTCGAGATTATCTTGGAACTGCATAACTTCTTATGAGTCTTCATCAAGTACTTCATTCGCACTGATTACAGTTTTCATGGGCTCTGAGTTATTAAACACTCAAAGACACCGATAACTGAACCGAGTCTGCCCTATGGTTCAACAACTCTTGATAATCTTCTTTAAGTCCGAGTTTATACTCGATCATGTCATTCCTAGCCTGATCGGCTATATCATTAACTGTGCTACCTGGTCCTTCTTCCCGGAACACAATTTTCGATGCTGAGCTAAGCTTACGTTGATTTCCTTGTCTTGTCATTCCACCTCAGATAACAAGCTTGGTTTCGAGTTTGTGTCGTACCCATGGTTCCAATAACCTCTTGCTTCACCATTATTTTGACTTGATGTGATCGCGGATCGATTACATCTTCATGTAATCTCTCAACAAATGTGTCGTGATCATTATCAACTTTCTGAGCTATTCCAGAATAACAATCAACTTCATGATAAGAATTACCATCCTTGCCCCTCGACGATTTGTGCGTCATCGACTACTTCCTTGCCTTCTTTTCAACACAAACTTGTTCGTGTTGTGGCTATACCTTGAGTTCCTTGCTATCCAGGAATTGTTCTCCCTTACCTTGGAACATTAACATCTCTTACGACATCGATGTTGTGAGGATTTCACCACCGCTTAAGAATTCTTGGTATGGTGATACTTCTCACCATCACCATTCTTTCTTGGGTCCTCGTGTTGATTCCATCCGGGGTACCAACAAGTGAGCGGTGCTGTTTGGATTCTGCCCTTCTAGCAATCCTATTGCTTTGAAGTTAATGGTCGGCCGTCATTCTTAGACTATTGATTATTGAATCACCATTCCGACGTTGGTCGTGCAACCCAACCCATATTTCGGGTGCACCTATTAACCAATGCTTAAACTGGGTATGTTTTCCTCGAGCATATCCCCTTATATCATTTCATCTGACTAATGATATCTCCTTGTTCACATACTTGTGGGAACCCATCTTTTGGAAGACTCGATGAATTGTCGTTGAATTCATCAGCTACCTCCTTCTCCCTTCATTGTTTTAATGATGAGCTTTTCTTTTGGAACTCGCTTCCGTAGTTCATTTCTTGAGAATCTTACAATGTCATCTCGTCAATTTGTGTCGCACCTTTTCTTCTCGGGCATCCTGAGTCTGGGGTATCATGACACCAATTGGATCTGAATCTCGATCAGATATGATGGTTGAGACATCTTTCCGAGAGTTATGATGTTGGTCCTGTGATGACCCGGTAACATGATGTCATGCCTAGCACCCCCCCCCCCCGGCTGGAGGACCTATCATGATAGTTTTCCTTTTTAACAAGGTTAACCATTCTTCCATGAAGAAATTGTAAGACTTATTCTACAAGTTATTCCTGATGGATCCTTGGTGTTTCCAAAGTCTGATCTTCACAGGATGACCAGGTCAATGCTATCTTGAAGCATGTCTAGGGTACTCTGATTTTCAACAAGAGCATTTGAAGCCCAATGCTAAATGTTTCTTGGTCAGTTATCCAAACACCATTGTATGGGTAACATCTTGATTAATCCTTGTCTCTTATCTGAATGGTTGAGTACTTGCTCTCCTACACTGTATGCCATGTTCTGCTTGTACATGGGAAGGATATACTCCTAATAATTGTGTGTAATCACAATTTTCCTTTCCATTCTTTATTTAATCTTTCCTGAATCTGACTTAACTAAGTAGAGATAATTCCCTGCTTAGGTAGGCACCTTGTTGTACCACTCTGTCTGCAAGATCCTATTACTATTGTTGATGACATTCCGGTAACCACCGATGGGTGATAACTTTGCCGATTGGTCCGCCTCGTTCAACAAGCAGGAAAATTGCTCTCTTCATCCCTCACCTTTGGTACCGACGTTGATGCCGACATAACTGGCAGGCTAATCCCTGACATGCCTTGCTTACATGATCACGCAAGACGTCTCCGCCCTTCCTACTATTAACCCACATGGTGGGCCCATAACCCACAGTTCCACAGGATCGAAACCTGACTCCCCTGTACACCCTATTGTCAAAGTTATTCCTCGTGCTTGACTTCGTATGTAATTCACGGGCCACCTTCCTAGTGATCTATTCTGGTAATAGATGCAATACTTAAACTCGTTGCTCTGGACCCCTATCGCGCTTTGATTCAGACATCGAATGATTGCCTATCCGTTTGAAACTTCTCATGGTACCTTCGTACCTTACTCTCGATGTATTTTATATGTTCAACTCGAGAGATAATCATATGCTCATTCATGGGTTAACCCCAGATTGTTTCCCTCCTAAGCATTCTGTCGTAGCCGAGCCGCCCTTTACCTATTCGTAAGTACGTTGAAGTTCCCGAAGAAAAGGATGACTTCCCCATGATGACACGAAACAGAGGAAGGAAGACGTCAATGAAATGGATCGACCTCTTCGAGAAGAGCAAGCCAGGATGAGAAGACCCGCTAGATTCGTTACCAAAGTACCCCCCTTACTCCCCTCTTAAATCTCGGGACGAGATTTCTTGTAGTAGAGGAGAATTGTGACGCCCGGATAATTACACTACAGTAATCCCACGTTAATGATGCCATGTCACCACGGTTACTGTTGTTAGTCTCGCGTTAGTTCAATACGATTCAAATTCAACTTTAAGTTAAAGGCAAACCACAAAAGTTTTCAAATATTAAAGCAAAAATGTTCGAAATGCGACATATAAATCATAGGTAATTGTGGTGGAGAAATCATCTTTTTATAAAATAGTTAGATGGACTAAGTTAATTAACACATCGTTACAATAAATATTTAAATGCCCTTTAAGTAATAAACTAATACCACATACTTATTTAAAGTGCCAAATTATTTATGGCAGAGATATAGATAATAATATTAATTTAGTTTTAGCTTTTGTATTTCATAACATTTAAAAAAAACTAAAACAAAATAATTAAAAGAAAAAAAAAGAAAAGAAAAGAAGCACCCCCACCCCCGCGCTGGGCCAACCGGCCCAGCTAGCCAACCGGCCGCCCAACCGGCCCACCTGGCCAGGGCCGCCTCCCTCCACTCCTCCATAACCCCTGGAGGCCGAACCCTAGCCCGTAACCCCCGCACTCGCCCCACTCCCCTCTCCCCTCCCCACGCCCCCACGTCCCTCTTCCCTTCCCCGATCCAGGTCGGGATCGGGGGGACGAACCTCCCGACGGCGCTCGGACCCCGTCGCCTCGTCCTCGCCACCCCGCGGCGCCGAGCACCGCCACCCCCTCGCCTTCTCCTCTACAGACCCCCCCCCCGCCCGACGCCGCCACCCGTCGCCTCACCTCGCCCTCGTCCGCCGCCACGCCGCCCCACGCCGCCTGGAACGCCGCTTCGCCGCCCGCCTCCTCATCTCCTCCCCGTCGCCGGCGCCGCATCGCCACGCGCCGTTGTCGGACCCTGCCGGAACGCCTGCTCGACTCCACCGCTCCCCGCCGTCGCGTTCGCCCTGCATCGGGCCTCCCCTGCAACGCGGGTGAGGAACCCCACCGGCCTCCTCCCTCTCTCTGCTCACGGCGCGTCACCGTGCCCCGCCCGCTCTGGCCACCATGGTCCTGTTCCGCGTCGGCGAGCTTCGCTCGTCGGGCCGCACCAGCTACCGCGTGTGCCCCCACCGCATCCTCCCTAGCGCGCCTCCTCGACCGGCTCCTCCTGCCGGCGGATCCCGGCGAGCCCCCGCGCTCCTGCCACGGCCACCGGCGCAAGCCGCGCGCCCGCCCTGGGCGTCGCCTCGTTCGGGCGGTTCCACCCGCCCCGTTTGGCCCGCGCCCGTTAGCCCCTGGTGGCTCGGATGAGCCACTGACTAAGGGGCCCCACGCCCAAAATGAATTAAAAAAAAGAGAAAAATATATATAAATAAATAATAATTAAGATGATTAATTAATTAATTAATTAATTAAGTTAATTAATCCTGCTTAATTAATCTAATTAGCTAATTAGATTAATTAAACCCTAATTAGCCTAAACAGTCAATGACGAACGGGACCCACACGTTAGTTGACCCAGTCAACCTCTGTTGACTGATGACGTCATGCTGACGTCAGCGAACGATGTTCTGGATAATGTTGCTTCAAAATAATTAAATAAATCCTGAGAATGATTTAAATCTTTTAAAAATTAATAGAAAATAAACCGTACCTCGGATGAAAATACTTTCTACATGAAAGTTGCTCAGAACGACGAGACGAACCCGGATACACAGCCCGTTCATCCGCCACACACCCCTAACATATCAAACTCGCAACCTTCCCCCTCCGGCTCCTCTGCCCGAAAACGCGGAACCCCGGGGATACTTTCCCGGATGTTTCCCCCCTTCACCGGTATCATCCCATACCGCGTTAGGGCACCTCTAACGCCGTTACTTGTCATGTCATGCATCACTATGCCTCTGCTTGTTTAAATATTTATTGTTTCTCCCCCCTCTTCTCTCGTTAGACACCGAGACCGACGCTGCTGCTGCCCCGTTCGACTACGGAGTTGACGATCCCTCTCTCTTGCCAGAGCAACCAGGCAAGCCCCCCCTTGATCACCAGATATCGCCTACTCTTCCCTATACTGCTTGCATTTGAGTAGTGTAGCTTGTTACTGCTTTCGTTATTCCTATCCTGATGCATAGCCTGTCTTTGATACTGCTGTTGATACCTTTACCTGCAATCCTACTGCTTAGTATAGGATGCTAGTGTTCCATCAGTGCCCCTACACTCTTGTCCGTCTGCCATGCTATACTATCGGGCCGTGATCACTCGGGGGTGATCACGGGCATATACTATATACTATACACTGTTACATTACATGTGATACTGTTCGGAGATGGGGGCTGAAGGGGCAGGTGGCTCCATCCCGGTAGAGGTGGGCCTGGGTTCCCGACGGCCCCCGACTGTTACTTTGAGGCGGAGCGACAGGGCAGGTTCAGACCACCTAGGAGAGAGGTGGGCCTGGCCCTAGTCGGCGTTCGCGATACTTAACACGCTTAACGAGATCTGGGTATTTGATCTGAGTCTGGCCATTTGGTCTATACGCACTAACCACCTACGCGGGAGTAGTTATGGGTATCCCGACGTCGTGGTATCAGCCGAAGCACTTCGTGACGTCAGCGACTGAGCGGCGCGCGCCGGGTTGGACCGCGTAACGTGACTTCCTTTGAAATGGAGGTTGCTAGGTCTGCTCTCCGGCCGCGTACGCAACGTGCAGGTGTGCTCAGGGCGATGGGCCCAGACCCCTGCGCGCATAGGTTTAGACCGGCGTGCTGACCGCTCTGTTGTGCCTAGGTGGGGCTACGACGTGTTGATCTTCCGAGGCCGGGCATGACCCAGAAAAGTGTGTCCGGCCAAATGGGATCAAGCGTGTTGGGCTATGTGGTGCACCCCTGCAGGGAAGTTTATCTATTCGAATAGCCGTGTCCCTCGGTAAAAGGACGACCCGGAGTTGTACCTCGACCTTATGACAACTAGAACCGGATACTCAATAAAACACACCCTTCCCAGTGCCAGATACAACCCGGTGATGGCTCTCCAACAGGGCATCGAGGAAGGGATCGCCGGGTAGGATTATGCTATGCGATGCTACTTGGAGGACTTCATTCTACTCTCTTCTATATGCTCCAAGGAGGCTGCCAGAAGCGTAGTCTTCGACAGGATTAGCTATCCCCCTCTTATTCTGGCATTCTGCAGTTCAGTCCACTGGTATGGCCTTTACACATATATCCATGCATATGTAGTGTAGCTCCTCGCTTGCGAGTACTTTGGATGAGTACTCACGGTTGCTTTTCTCCCCCTTTTTCCCCCTTTCCCTTCTACCCGGTTGCCGCAACCAGACGATGGAGCCCAGGATCCAGACGCCACCGTCGACGACGACTCCTACTACTCTGGAGGTGCCTACTACTACGTGCAGCCCGCTGACGACGACCAAGAGTAGTTAGGAGGATCCCAGGCAGGAGACTTGCGCCTCGTTCGATCTGTATCCCCGTTTGTGCTAGCCATCTTATGGCAACTTGTTTAACTTATGTCTGTACTCAGATATTGTTGCTTCCGCTGACTCGTCTATGATCGAGCACTTGTATTCGAGCCCTCGAGGCCCTGGCTTGTATTATGATGCTTGTATGACTTATTCTATTTGTAGAGTTGTGTTGTGATATCTTCCCGTGAGTCCCTGATCTTGATCGTACACATTTGCGTGCATGATTAGTGAACGATTGAATCGGGGGCGTCACAGTCACTTCACCCTTAACTAGTCTTTGTTCATTCTGCAACTCCCGTTTCGAGTTACTACTCTTAGCAACTGAACCAGTATCAAATACCGAGGGGTTGCTATGAACACTAGTAAAATACACATCAATAATCTGTATATCAAATATACCTTTGTTCACTTTGCCATCCTTCTTATCCGCCAAATACTTGGGGCAGTTCCGCTTCCAGTGACCAGTCCCTTTGCAGTAAACGCACTCAGTTTCAGGCTTAGGTCCAGACTTGGGTTTCTTCTCTTGAGCAGCAACTTGTTTGCTGTTCTTCTTGAATTTCCCCTTCTTCTTCCCTTTGCCCTTTTCTTGAAACTAGTGATCTTGTCAACCATCAACACTTGATGTTTTTCTTGATTTCTACCTTCGTTGATTTCAGCATCACGAAGAGCTTGGGAATTACTTTCATCATCCCTTGCATATTATAGTTCATCACGAAGTTCTACTAACTTGGTGATGGTGACTAGAGAATTCTGTCAATCACTATCTTATCTGGAAGATTAACTCCCACTTGATTCAAGCGATTGTAGTACCCATACAATCTGAGCTCATGCTCACTAGTTGAGCGATTCTCCTCCATACTTTAGCTATAGAACTTGTTGAAGACTTCATATCTCTCAACTCGGGTATTTGCTTGAAATATTAACTTCAAATCCTGGAACATCTCATATGGTCCATGACGTTCAAAACGTCTTTGAAGTCCCGATTCTAAGCCGTTTAAGCATGGTGCACTAAACTATTAAGTAGTCATCATATTGAGCTAGCACAACGTTCATAACGTCTGCATCTGCTCCTGCAATAGGTCCGTCACCTAGCGGTGCATCAAGGACATAATTCTTCTGTGCAGCAATGAGGATAAACCTTAAATCACGGATCCAATCCGCATCATTGCTACTAACATTTTACAACATGATTTTCTCTAGGAACATATCAAAATAAACACAGGGAAGCAACAATGTGAGCTATTGATCTACAACATAGATATGCTAATACTACCAGGACTAAGTTCATGATAATATTAAAGTTCAATTAATCATATTACTTAAGAACTCCCACTTAGATAGACATCCCTCTAATCCTCTAAGTGATCACGTGATCCAAATCAACTAAACCATAACCGATCATCACGTGAAATGGATTAGTTTTCAATGGTGAACATCACTATGTTGATCATATCTACTATATGATTCACGCTCAGCCTTTCGGTCTCCGTGTTCCGAGGTCATATCTTATATGCATAGCTCGTCAAGTATAACCTGAGTATTCCGCGTGTGCAACTGTTTTGCACCCGTTGTATTTGAACGTAGAGCCTATCACACCCGATCATCACGTGGTGTCTCAGCACGAAGAACTTTTGCAACGGTGCATACTCAGGGAGAACACTTCTTGATAATTTAGTGAGAGATCATCTTATAATTCTACCGTCAATCAAAGCAAGATAAGATGCATAAAAAGATAAACATCACATGCAATCAATATAAGTGATATGATATGGTCATCATCATCTTGTGCTTGTGATCTCCATCTCCGAAGCACCGTCATGATCACCATCGTCACCGGCGCGACACCTTGATCTCCATCGTAGCATCGTTGTCGTCTCGCCAATCTTATGCTTCCACGACTATCACTACCGCTTAGTAATAAAGTAAAGCATTACATCGCGATTGCATTGCATACAATAAAGCGACAACCATATGGCTCCTGCCAGTTGCCGATAACTCGGTTACAAAACATGATCATCTCATACAATAAAATTTAGCATCATGTCTTGACCATATCACATCACAACATGCCCTGCAAAAACAAGTTAGACGTCCTCTACTTTGTTTGTTGCAAGTTTTACGTGGCTGCTACGGGCTTAAGCAAGAACTCATCTTACCTACGCATCAAAACCACAACAATAGTTTGTCAAATAGACTCCGTTTTAACCTTCTCAAGGACCGGGCGTAGCCACACTCGGTTCAACTAAAGTTGGAGAGACAGTCTTCCGCAAGCCATCTATGTGCAAAGCACGTCGAGGGAACCGGTCTCGCGTAAGAGTACGCGTAAGGTTGGTCCGGATCGTCTCGTCCAACAATACCGCTGAACCAAAGTATGACATGCTGGTAGGCAGTATGACTTGTATCGTCCACAACTTACTTGTGTTCTACTCGTGCAAATAACATCAAACCATAAAAACCTAGGCTCTAATACCACTGTTGGGGAACGTAGTAATTTCAAAAAATTTCCTACGCACACGCAAGATCATGGTGATGCATAGCAACGAGAGTGGAGAGTGTTGTCTACGTACCCTCGTAGACCGAAAGCGGAAGCGTTATGTCAACGCGGTTGATGTAGTCGTACGTCTTCACGATCCGACCGATCCAAGCACCGTTACTCCGGCACCTCCGAGTTCTTGGCACACGTTCGGCTCGATGACGTTCCCCGGGCTCCGATCCAGCAAAGCTTCGGGGAAGAGTTCCGTCAGCACGACGGCGTGGTGACGATCTTGATGTTCTACTGTCGCAGGGCTTCGCCTAAGCACCGCTACAATATGACCGAGGTGGAATATGGTGGAGGGGGGCACCACACACGGCTAAGGAACGATCACGCTGATCAATTGTGTGTCCAAGGGGTGCCCCTTGCCTCAGTATATAAAAGATGGAGGAGGAGGAGGCCGGCCTAGCCAATTGGTGCGGCCAAGATGGGAGTCCTACTAGGACTCCAAGTCCTAGTAGGAGTCCATCAAGAGGGGAGGAAGGGAGAAGGAAGTGGAGGAGAAGGAAAGGTGGCCGGCCCCCTTTTCCCTAGTCCAATTCGGACCAGAGGGAAGGGGGGCGCAGCAGTCCCTTGGCCCTTTCTTCTCTTCCCACTAAAGCCCATCAAGGCCCATTGCTTCTCCCGTAACTACCCGGTACTCCCGAAAATACCCGAATCACTCAGAACCTTTTCGATGTCCGAATATAGTCGTCCAATATATCGATCTTTACGTCTCGACCATTTCGAGACTCCTCGTCATGTCCCCGATCTCATCCGGGACTCCGAACTCCTTCGGTACATCAAAACTCATAAACTCATAATATAACTGTCATCGAAACCTTAGGCGTGCGGACCCTACGGTTCGAGAACAATGTAGACATGACCGAGAAACGTCTCCGGTCAATAACCAATAGCGGGACCTGGATGCCCATATTGGCTCCTACATATTCTACGAAGATCTTTATCGGTCAGACCGCATAACAACATACGTTGTTCCCTTTGTCATCGGTATGTTACTTACCCGAGATTCGATCGTCGGTATCCAATACCTAGTTCAATCTCGTTACCGGCAAGTCTCTTTACTCGTTCCATAATACATCATCTCGCAACTAACTCATTAGTTGCAATACTTGCAAGGCTTAAGTGATGTGCATTACCGAGAGGGCCCAGAGATACCTCTCCGACAATCGGAGTGACAAATCCTAATCTCGAAATACGCCAACCCAACATCTACCTTTGGTGACACCTGTAGTACTCCTTTATAATCACCCAGTTACGTTGTAACGTTTGGTAGCACCCAAAGTGTTCCTCCGACAAACGGGAGTTGCATAATCTCATAGTCATAGGAACATGTATAAGTCATGGATAAAAGCAATAGCAACATACTAAACGATCGGGTGCTAAGCTAATGGAATGGGTCATGTCAATCAGATCATTCAACTAATGATGTGACCTCGTTAATCAAATAACAACTCTTTGTTCATGGTTAGGAAACATAACCATCTTTGATTAACGAGCTAGTCAGGTAGAGGCATACTAGTGACACTCTGTTTGTCTATGTATTCACACATGTATTATGTTTCCGGTTAATACAATTCTAGCATGAATAATAAACATTTATCATGATATGTAAGGAAATAAATAATAACTTTATTATTGCCTCTAGTGCATATTTCCTTCAGGGAGTACTAGATAACAGTTTCATATATACTCAACATGCATCCTCAAGCAGTACAAGGTGACATCGACGACAATCATCATATTTAATTCTAGATGATATCGACGACGATCATCATATGTAGTTCTACATGATATCGACGACGATCATCATATGTAGTTCCAGATGATATAGCCACACACATATGTAGTTCTAGATGATATCGACGACGGTCATCATCCTCAAGCCTGGGCGATGGGTGTTCCTGATAGTAATTAGGATGTCCTGTCCAGCACGAAGATTCTTGCCAACGAGGAATCTCTTCCACCCAACCGAGTTCAACTGTGTGCGACCATCTGTGCCCATGCGGTAAGTACATGTGGTGACGGAGCCCCTTGCGGTAAGGCGTAGTCCAACTGAGCCTTCTTCATCAGGCTCGATACCACAACTCACAGATAGGTTCTTTGGCAATCTCTGAATAAGAAAAACATATCAATTGATAAATAGCCTCACACATACTCTTGCAAATATATTTCTATTAAGTCTAGGTTTCTACACTATCAAAAGACACGGTACTACACATTTGTACTAATTAATCATGAATTCTACTAATAAGTATATATATGGATTATCTACACTATTAATAGTTCCTTCGATTCTACACTAATAAGCATATGATCAGACTCTACACTAAAGTATATCATCGACTAAATTCCACAAAGCATATCATTGGACTCTACACTAAGCATATCATCGGATTCACTAAGCATATACGTATAACATACCATTTCATGCCGATCGACCATGGTACTTGTCAGGCGGGTCACGAATGGCACCCCTACAAAGTCATCACGTGGCGGAATTATGTCCCATAGGTTCCACACCTCCTCCTCGCTCAGCCTCATTCTTTGAGCTATGATGGCTTCATGAAGTGGGTTCTCATCATCTTCATTGAGTGGGTCCTCATTATCTTCATCATCTTCGTCATCTTCCACCAGGTTGATATAAATGACAACCAGCTTGGGTCTTTCTGCTCTGAAGGAGAATCTGATCAACTCACCACCAGTAAGACGCATGCGAGCGAGGAAACGGGCCCATCCATCTCCTCCAATCGACGACATATTGCGTCTTTTCTCGACCTCCATAGTGTACGGCCCCCCAGGAGCCTCAAATGTCACAGTGTCTCCTGTCAGTTTGTTGAATTTCAACCTCACATTGCATGGGACGATCTGTGTAAGAAAAGCAAAATGACACAATGCAGTAATGCCAACACTAAAAATAAAATAGTTGTTACATTTCATCTAATTTCTTACCGCCGCATGACAAAAACTCGGATGGAAGTAGATGTCGAACAGCTTGCCAGTTGCAAGGCTGCTGGCGCACATTGACTTGCACAGTCGACATAGTGGTGCTGGTGGTGGCGCCATTTTCCTAAAGCAATATGAGCAAAGGATTAACGATTCACTTCACAGGAAACAAGTAGCAAATTTAACTACATTGGCACCTACATTTTGCCAAAAAATACCTTATTACAAAAAAACTAAATCGAGCATACTCAATCAACTAAATCAACTAGCATTCTAAATCCACTAGCATACTAAATCCACTAGCATACTAAATCAACTACATCAAAATGTTCTAAATCAACTAGCCTACTAAATATACTAAATCAAAATGTTCTAAATCAACTAAATCAACTAGCCTACTAAATCAACTAAATCATATCAACTAAATCAAAATGTTACATATGAAAGCCTACTAAATCAAAATGTATCAGGGAGGAGGGACAAGGAGGGGCGACTCGAGGAGGGAGAAGATAGTAGGACGGAGGAGGAAGGCGGAGCGAGGAGGGGCCGGCCGGCGGCGAGTGGAGGAAGGCGGAACGAGGAGGGGGCGGCCAGCGGCGAGTGGAGGGAGGACGGAGGAGGAGGCCGGTACCGAGTCTAGCCAGGAGGATGAAGCAACAGCGGCGCAGATCGGGGGAGGGGCGACGGGGGAGGACCGACGGCGCGGAGGGAGGAGGAGACCGTGATCGAGTGTGTGTGAGTGTGCTGTGGATGAGGCTAGCTAGGAGGAGACTAAATTTTTGTAGTTAATTTAGCAGTAGCGATTATTGCCTGAATGCGCTGCTGCTACGTTACGTAGCAGTAGCGCTGATTATTTCAAAGTGCTACTGCTATAACTGGCCTCGCGGCGGCGTCGTGGGAATTTTAGCAGTAGCGCTTCTTGGAGTGCACGCACTGCTGATAAACTTGTTTCAGCAGCGAGTTTCTATGGAACGCGCTGCTGCTAGTTAGCAGCAGCGCCTGATTTTAAAGCGCGCTGCTGGTAAGATTCTGTGTATAGGCTTTTCCCTAGTAGTGATACGGCGAGTCACTTGGTGACGCCCCGGATCTTTGGCTTCGGCACCGCTCTAATGGAGATTAGCACTCTCACGAGTGTGAACTTCGGGATATATCCGCGTCCCTGACTCACTTGTGGTTATCTCATACCCACACCCTTTACTTTCCGCAATTCATACGTGCTCATATTGATATATCTTGTGCTAGTTAAATTGCTTAGTTGTTCCTACATTTCCATATCTTATGATATAGTTTGTGCTTGCTAGTTTCCTTAAGTGCCTATCTTGTTAGCATAGGTTGTTGGTGCACTTAGTTGAGCCTAGCATATTTAGGGTTTGTGATTGAAAAGTATCCGCTAGTTTAATTCCGCTTTAGGATAAAGCCAAATCCGTAAAAGTTTTAAAACGCCTATTCACCCCCCCTCTAGTCGTCATCTAGATCATTTCACCAGCGTTGAGCATGAACATTATATCTGGATCTTGTTTGATGCGAGACGGTTATTCATTTAAATCAGAGAATAATGGTTGTTCTATTTGTATGAGTAATATCTTTTATGGTCATGCACTCTTGAAGAGTGGTCTATTTTTGATGAATCTCGATAGTAGTGATACACATATTCATATTATTGAAGCCAAAAGATGCAGAATTGATAATGATAGTGCAACTTATTTGTGGCACTTCCATGGTCATATCGGTGTAAAGTGCATGAAGAAACTCCATACTGATGGACTTTTGGAGCCACTTGATTATGAATAACTTGGTACTTGCGAACCGTGCCTCATGGGCAAGATGACTAAAACGCCGTTCTCCGGTACTATGCAGAGAGCAACAGATTTGTTGGAAATCGTACATACAGATGTATGTGGTCCGATGAATGTTGCGGCTCGTGGCGGATATCGTTATTTTCTCACCTTCACAGATGATTTAAGCAGATATGGGTATATCTACTTGTTGAAACATAAGTCTAAAACATTTGAAAAGTTCAAAGAATTTCAGAGTGAAGTTGAAAATCAATGTAACAAGAAAATAAAGTTTCTACGATCTGATCGTGGAGGAGAATATTTGAGTTACGAGTTTGGTCTACATTGGAAACAATGCGGAATAGTTTCGCAACCACGCACCACCCGGAACACCACAGCGTAATGGTGTGTCCGAACATCGTAATCGTACTTTACTAGATATGGTGCGATCTATGATGTCTCTTACTGATTTACCTCTATCATTTTGGGGTTATGCTTTAGAGACGGCCGCATTCACGTTAAATAGGGCACCATCGAAATCCGTTGAGACGACGCCTTATGAACTGTGGTTTGGCAAGAAACCAATGTTGTCGTTTCTGAAAATTTGGGGCTGCGATGCTTATGTGAAAAAGCTTCAACCTGATAAGCTCGAACCCAAATCGGAGAAATGTGTCTTCTTAGGATACCCAAAGGAGACTGTTGGGTACACCTTCTGTCACAAATCCGAAGGCAAGACTTTTGTTGCTAAATTCAAATCTTTCTGGAGAAGGAGTTTCTCTCGAAAGAAGTGAGTGGGAGGAAAGTAGAACTTGATGAGGTAACTGTACCTACTCCCTTATTGGAAAGTAGTTCATCACAGAAACTGGTTTCTGCGACACCTACACCAATTAGTGAGGAAGTTAATGATGATGATCATGGAACTTCAGATCAAGTTGTTGTTGAACCTCATAGATCAACCAGAGTAAGATCCATACCAGAGTGGTACGGTAATCCTATTCTGGAAGTCATGCTACTAGATCATGATGAACCTACGAACTATGAAGAAGCGATGGTGAGCCCATATTCCGCAAAATGGCTTGAAGCCATGAAATCTGAGATGGGATCCATGTATGAGAACAAAGTGTGGACTTTGGTTGACTTGCCCGATGATCGACAAGCAATTGAGAATAAATGGATCTTCAAGAAAAAGACTGACGTTGACGATAATGTTACTGTTTATAAAGCTCGACTTGTTGCGAAAGGTTTTTGACAAGTTCAAGGGATTGACTACGATGAGACCTTCTCACCCGTAGCGATGCTTAAGTCTATGCGAATCATGTTAGCGATTGCCGCATTTTATGATTATGAAATATGGAATATGGATGTCAAAACTGCATTCCTGAATGGATTTCTGGAAGAAGAGTTGTATATGATGCAACCGGAAGGTTTTGTCGATCCAAAGGGAGGTAACAAAGTGCGCAAGCTCCAGCGATCCATTTATGGACTGGTGCAAGCCTCTCGGAGTTGGAATAAACGCTTTGATAGTGTGATCAAAGCATTTGGTTTTGTACAGACTTTTGGAGAAGCCTGTATTTACAAGAAAGTGAGTGGGAGCTCTATAGAAATTCTGATATTATATGTGGATGACATATTACTGATTGGAAATGATATAGAATTTCTGGATAGCATAAAGGGATACTTTAATAAGAGTTTTTCAATGGAAGACCTCGGTGAAGCTGCTTACATATTGGGCATCAAGATCTATAGAGATAGATCAAGACGCTTAATTGGACTTTCACAAAGCACATACCTTGACAAAGTTTTGAAGAAGTTCAAAATGGATCAAGCAAAGAAAGGGTTCTTGCCTGTGTTACAAGGTGTGAAGTTGAGTAAGACTCAATGCCCGACCACTGCAGAAGATAGAGAGAAAATGAAAGATGTTCCCTATGCTTCAGCCATAGGCTCTATCATGTATGCAATGCTGTGTACCAGACCTGATGTGTGCCTTGCTATAAGTCTAGAAGGGAGGTACCAAAGTAATCCAGGAGTGGGTCACTGGACAGTGGTCAACAACATCCTGAAATACCTGAAAAGGATGAAGGATATGTTTCTCGTTTATGGAGGTGACAAAGAGCTCATCGTAAATGGTTACGTTGATGCAAGCTTTGACACTGATCCGGACGATTCTAAATCGCAAACCAGATACGTGTTTACATTGAACGGTGGAGCTGTCAGCTAGTGCAGTTCTAAACAAAGCGTCGTGGCGGGATAAACATGTGAAGAGGAGTACATATCTACTTCGGAAGCAGCGAATGAAGGAGTCTGGCTGAAGGAGTTCATATCCGATCTAGGTGTCATACCTAGTGCATCGGGTCCGTTGAAAATCTTTTGTGACAATACTGGTGCAATTGCCTTGGCGAAGGAATCCAGATTTCACAAAGGACCAAGCACATCAAGAGACGCTTCAATTCCATCCGGGATTTAGTCCAGGTGGGAGACATAGAAATTTGCAAGATACATACAGATCTGAATGTTGCAGACCCGTTGACTAAGCCTCTTCCACGAGCAAAACATGATCAACACCAAAGTTGTTGGGGAACGTAGTAATTTCAAAAAAATTCCTACGCACACGCAAGATCATGGTGATGCATAGCAACGAGAGGGGAGAGTGTTGTCCACGTACCCTCGTAGACCGAAAGCGGAAGCATTATCACAACGCGGTTGATGTAGTTGTACGTCTTCACGATCCGACCGATCAAGTACCGAACGCACGACACCTCCAAGTTCAGCACACGTTCAGCCCGATGACGTCCCTCGAACTCCGATCCAGCCGAGTGTTGAGGGAGAGTTTTGTCAGCATGACGGCGTGGTGACGATGTTGATGTTCTACCGATGTAGGGCTTCGCCCAAGCACTGCTACAGTAATATCGAGGTGGAATATGGTGGAGGGGGGCACCGCACACGGCTAAGAGATCAATGATCAATTGTTGTGTCTCTAGGGTGCCCCCTGCCCCCGTATATAAAGGAGCAAGGGGGAGGCCGGCCTGCCCTTGCTAGGCGCGCCCGGAGGAGGAGTCCTCCTCCTAGTAGGAGTAGGACTCCCCTCTTTCCTACTCCTACTAGGAGGGGGAAAGGAAGTGGGAGAGGGAGAAGGAAAGGGGGTGCCGCCCCCCCTCTCCTAGTCCAATTCGGACCAGAGGGGGAGGGGGTGCGCGGCCCACCCTGGCTGCCCCTCTCTCTCTCTCCACTAAGGCCCATAAGGCCCATTACTTCTCCCGGGGGGTTCCGGTAACCCTCCGGCACTCCTGTTTTCTCCGAAATCACCCAGAACACTTCCGTGTCCGAATATAGTCGTCCAATATATCAATCTTTATGTCTCGACCATTTCGAGACTCCTCGTCATGTCCGTGACACATCTGGGACTCCGAACAACCTTCGGTACGTCAAAACATTTAAACTCATAATATAAATGTCATCGTAACGTTAAGTGTTGGGGATATTGTTATTTGGGGTAAACCGGCCTACAGGGCCCGGGTTATCCTCGTTAATGGACCCAAGATGTTGAAGCCCAAGGAGAAATAGAAGGGCCCAAGGCCTATAATCGGTTTAGAGGTTCACAGGCATAAACCGGCCTGAGATAAAACTTGCATTGTAAGTTAGGAATAGGGAGACCGACCCGGGCACGTTTATGAGCCGGAGGTCGGGACTTTGCAGACCGACGGGCGTCACCCGTGTATATAAGGGGACGACCCGACGGCGGTTTGGGGACAGAAAAACAACAACTCGAGGTTTAGGCAAAGCTTATCGCTCCCTAGCCCTCGAAACCCATCAATCCCATCACAACTAGACGTAGGCTTTTACCTTCATTGAAGGGGCCGAACTAGTATAAACTCTGTGTCCTTGCGTCCGCTTTAACCCCTCCAAACTAACCCGTTGCGATGGCTCCACGACTAAGTCCTTTTGCCTGGACATCTACCGTGACAAATCCACGACAGTTGGCGCCCACCGTGGGGCTATCGCGAGATGGTTTCAAGTTTCTGGAGGGCCGCTTTGAAGGACTCGAGGGTTACGCTATGGGACGGATGACCAAGAGCCGCCGCGGAAAACTCTACATCGACAGCACAGGCTGGGGCCCCGACGCCGGCTCGATCGAGTACGGGTACCGGGTTCCCTTTGGCGGCATCCATGTTTTCATCGGCAAGATCGGAGAACCAGGCCCCGAGTTAGGCGTCTGCGCCGACCTCGTCGAGACAGCTCAGTGCACGAGATCGACCCCGGCTAAACCGACGAGGAAGCACGCCTGCGTGGGAGTCATCCACGGAGGGAGCTACGAAGAAGGATCTGAATCCGGTGACGAAACCGCTATCTACTCCGGCGATGAAACGTCGACCGGGGAAACCGAATCTCTTTACCAGCTGCAGGATGATCGGATTGGGGGCGGCTCCGATGGCAACAGTATTCCGGACCCCTCTGATCTGCCTTATCGGGTTGGGATCTTCATGGCTGGAACACAGGCGGTGCCACGATCATCAACTGCAGCAGCAGCGGTCTCCGGATCGGCAGCGGCAATGGCCGCGCGGGCAGGAGGCCCTACGGGTTCACCAGCCCAAGTTTTGTCAGACCTGTTTGACACACTAGCAGCGCTCATGGCAGAAGCCAACCCGGTGGATCAGGAGGTTCACAATGCTGAGATTGCCAAAGTGAGAGAGCAGATCACTCAGGCTAAAGCGGAGCTGGCAGCAGAAGAGATCAGGATGACGGCGGAGCGCGCCGCTTTAGATGCACAGGCTTACAGGCTCATGATGGACCAGAAGGCGTCTCAGGAAGTCCTGAAGAGAAAATCCCGATCTCGGTTGCCCGCAGCCCTCAACGCTCGAAATCTCTTCAACACCCCGGGGGTAAACCGTGTGGAGGCGACAGCCGGCGCCCCGGTTCAGCACCGAATAATAAACCTGCCTCGTCACAACACTGGTACACCACCGGCCATGCCAACGCCGTCAGGTCATTATTCCAACCCGATGGATAACCTCGTCGCGGCGGCGGCTCGGTTGGAAGCCATTCCGATCGAAGGAGATTCACCGCAGGATGAAGAGACACGCCGGGTCAAGGAGCTCCTTAGGACCGCGTTGGCCCAGCAAGAAGCATATTCGCAAAGCTGTGATCGGATTCACTCCACCCCTCGCCCCAGCGGGAGCTATAGTAGGCGCGTGGAGGAGCCGGCTGTTTCAAGTAACGCCAGGCGTGAAGCGCTCTGCGGCAACAATCCGGCGGGCGTCGACAATGCTCATGAGAATGTGGATCGCACCCGTGCACGGGAGGCCGGATTAGCAGCGCAGCATCAGGCTCGTCAGCTTACACCTATCTTCCCAGCAGCTACGGTTGAACCGGGGGTGGTTTCCAGTTCTTTGGGAGTACCGTGCCGTGTTCCCGCTTTGCGCAACGTACGCCTACCCAAAGACTTCAAAGGGCCCCGCAAGGTACCAAACTACACGGCAGATCAGCCCCCGGAGACATGGGTGGAGAGCTATGAGATGGCTATGGAGATGCTGGATGTGGATGACACGGCGTGTGCCAAGTATTTTACTATGATGTTAGAAGGAACGGCCCGGACTTGGCTAAAGAGCTTACCGCCTAATTCAATTAGTTCGTGGGCCCAATTGCGCGCCCGGTTTATCAAGAATTTCAAGGACACGTGCAAACAGCCAATGTCGATAGTTGACCTAGCAGCCTGCGTTCAGCAAGAAGGGGAATCAACTACCCATTGGGTACGGCGGGTATCAGAAGTTTTGCACTCGTCGGATCGCATCAACGCAGACACCGCCGTAGTACTGTTGGAAAGCAACTGTCGGTTTGGCCCTTTGAAGCTAAAGCTGGGCCGGATGAAGCGTGATTGTACAGATATAGGAACGCTCATGACCGCTTTAGTGAAGTATGCGGATTCTGACAGTACCAAGGATCCTGACTCTGGTGATGACAAAGCAGGGAAGGGAAAGAAGAATAGCAACACCAAAGGCCAGCAACATCGGCCGACAGGTAATGGAGGCGGAGGTAAGCGTAAACCGGACGGGGGCATGGACTTGGTGGCCAGCACAAGTGCACAGAATAAAGGCCAGCGGCGTAAGGGGAAACAGCCAAGTTTCCGCACAAATCCCGGTCCTAATCCGGAGCGTTTGAACTTTTTCTTAAACCAGCCCTGTCCGAAGCACGGGACAAAAGAGGAACCAGCAACCCATCTTTGGAAGGATTGTTATATCATGAAGGAATTCAAAACCTCAAACACTTTCCAATATGATCACAGCTCCGGCGGCGGTTCAGGTTCCGGATCCGGATACGGTGGCGGAAATTCCGGTCCAGGGTTCCAGGGTAATCCGGGCGGACAGGTCAGCCAAAATAATCAAAGTAATCAAAGTGGTTACGGACAGCAGCAAACAGGTTATCAGAGCAACCCGAAACAGTTGAGTGGTGGACAGTATCATGTCTTTACTACAAGCTTGGATAAACGGGATAGAAAGCTTCAGAGGCGAGCAGTCAGTGCTATCGAACCGGCCACGCCTCACTATCTGCGCTGGTCAGAACAGCCTATCATATGGAGCCGAGAGGATCACCCTCCCAGGGTTTATAATCCGGGTCAGTTAGCGTTGGTGGTGGCGCCTCAGGTGGGAGGTTATAAGCTCACCAAGGTGCTCATGGACGGAGGGAGCATCATTAACATCTTGTATTATGAGACCTTCCGTCGTATGGGACTGGTAGATAAGGATCTCAAACCGACCAATACAGTGTTCCACGGGGTGGTGCCTGGCAAGTCTGCATATCCGGTTGGTAAGATAGCCCTTGAAGTGGTATTTGGCGATAGTCACGATTCCAGATCAGAGACACTGACGTTCGAAGTGGTTAAAATCCAAAGTCCGTACCACGCTTTGTTCGGACGGCCAGCTTATGCAAAATTTATGGCACGGCCCTGCTACGTGTATCTGCAACTTAAGATGCCAGGTTACAAGGGCACTATAATGGTTCATGGGAGCCGTCGAATCGCTTTGGAATGCGAGGAAGGAGATGCGACTTATGCAGAATCAGTTTGTGCTACGGAGGAGCTAAAGCAGTACAAAGACAGTGTTGACCCGGAGGACATGACTTCGTTAAAGAAGCCAACCACGGACCACGATCCGGCCCTGAAGTTCAAATCGGCTGCCGAAACTAAGCTTGTTGACTTCGTACCTGGCGATCCGTCTAAGCAGTTCAGCATCAGTGCAAACTTGGATCCAAAATAGGAAAGCGCGCTCATCGAGTTAATCCGTGAGAATCGGGACATCTTTGCATGGAAGCCGTCTGACATGCCTGGTGTACCGAGGCAACTCGCTGAGCACACCCTTAATGTGGATCCTAAGTATAAACCGGTAAAACAGTTCTTACGGCGGTTTAACGAAGAAAGACGTAAAGCGATTGGTGAGGAAGTGGCCAGGCTCCTGGCAGCTGGGTTTATTATTGAGGTTTTTCATCCCGAATGGCTTGCTAATCCGGTGCTGGTTCTTAAGAAAAACGGCACCTGGCGCATGTGTGTGGATTACACAGACTTGAATAAAGCTTGTCTAGCGGATCCTTTTGCTCTCCCCCGGATTGATCAGATCATTGATGCTACGGCAGGTTGCGAGCGTTTAAGTTTCTTGGATGCCTGTTCGGGTTATCATCAGATCAAGATGGCAGTTAAGGACCAGGAGAAGACAGCGTTCATTACTCCCTTTGGAGCCTTCTGCTATGTGTCTATGCCCTTCGGGCTTAAGAGTGCGCAGGCTACTTATCAACGATGTGTGCAAAATTGCCTCCACGAGCAGATTGGTCGTAATGTGCATGCTTATGTGGATGATATTGTGGTCAAGTCACGAAAGAAGGAGACCCTGGTTGACGATTTGAAGGAGACTTTCGATAACTTGAGAGTGTACCAAATGATGCTCAACCCAGCTAAATGTGTTTTTGGTGTACCTGCAGGCAAGTTGTTGGGATTTTTAGTGTCCCATAGAGGAATTGAGGCCAATCCAGAGAAGATCACAGCCATCACCTCCCTGGCCAAACCGAAATGCATCAATGATGTTCAGCGCATGGCCGGGCGGATTGCAGCGTTAAGCCGGTTTATCAGTCGCCTCGGTGAAAAGGCGATCCCCTTGTATCAAATGCTCAAGAAGACGGATCAATTTGTCTGGAGTCCGGAGGCTGATAAAGCGTTTGAGGACTTGAAGCGACAGCTAGTCAATCCGCCAGTGTTGGCAGCCCCTGTAGATAAAGAGCCACTCCTGTTATATGTTGCAGCGAATGCCAGAGCGGTCAGTGTGGCGATGGTGGTAGAACGAAAGGAGGCTGGAAAGGAACATCCGGTTCAGCGACCGGTTTACTATATCAGTGAAGTACTTATCGAGTCCAAGCAAAGGTATCCGCATTGGCAGAAGCTGGTATACGGTGTTTTTATGGCAAGCCGGAAGGTGAGGCAATATTTTCAAGGACACCCCATCACGGTGGTCAGTTCTGCTCCTTTGGGTGACATTATACAGAACCGGGAGGCGACCGGTCGGATTGCCAAGTGGGCTATCGAGCTCGGGCCGCACGATTTAAGATACGTACCCCGGACGGCCATAAAGTCACAAGCACTGGTCGATTTCATAAACGATTGGACAGAGTTACAAGCGCCTGAGGAGAAGCCAGATAACACCTATTGGACCATTCATTTTGACGGGTCAAGACAATTGGAAGGCTCGGGGGCTGGAGTCGTTTTACCTTCCCCACGAGGTGATAAGTTTTGTTATATCCTCCGTTTAATGTTCCCCTGTACAAATAATGCAGCTGAGTATGAAGCTTTGCTGCATGGTCTTCGGATGGCTAAAGAGATGAGTCTGAGCAGAGTTAGGTGCTTTGGTGATTCGGCTCTGGTGGCTCAGCAGGTATCTGGCACCTGGGATTCTAAGGACCCGCTCATGGCTGCATACCGACGTGAAGTAGATATGGTAGCCGGGCATTTCAAAGGCTATCAAGTGGACCATGTGGACCGTAGAAAGAATGAGGCAGCGGACGCTTTAAGCCGTTTGGGCTCTCAGCGTAAACCGGTCCCACCCAATGTTTTCTTGGATGTATTGTATCACCCATCGGTACAGCTACCCGGTGAGCTGGAGCTGGCTGTTCCTGATCCGGAGGCTCAATTAGTGGCGGCTCTTCACGTCACCCCGGATTGGACGCTCCCGTATCTGGCATATATGAACCGGGGTGAGTTGCCAGAAGACGAAAGCTTGGCTCGACAGATAGTACGGCGGTCCAAGTCTATGACCATTTTCAAAGGAGAGCTACATCATCGCAGCGTATCAGGAGCGCTGCAACGGTGCGTATCCCCTGAGGAGGGGTGCGAGATATTACGAGAAATACATGAAGGGGATTGCGGCCACCACGCCGGTTCAAAATCATTGGTGGCTAAAGCGTTCCGCCACGGTTTCTACTGGTTAACTGCTCATGCTGATGCAGAAGACCTGGTCAGGTTATGTGATGGGTGCCAGAAATTTTCCAGACGAGCACACATACCGGCTCAAGAATTGAGGATGATTCCAATCACTTGGCCGTTTGCGACTTGGGGGCTCGATATGGTTGGGCCTTTTAAGCGTTCCAAAGATAAGAATACCCACCTACTGGTGGCGGTTGACAAATTTACAAAGTGGGTGGAGGCAGAACCTGTCAGTAAGTGTGATGCTGCCACGGCGGTTCAGTTTATAAAGAAGGTGATCTTCCGGTTTGGCTTTCCACACAGCATCATCACAGATAATGGTACCAATCTATCCAAGGGGGCCATGAAAGAGTTCTGTGCACGGGAGCATATACGGCTTGATGTTTCTTCGGTAGCGCACCCACAATCTAATGGTCAGGCAGAACGAGCGAACCAAGAGATCTTGAGAGGTATCAAACCCCGGCTTCTAGTCCCTTTGCAAAGGACGCCGGGTTGTTGGGTGGAGGAGCTACCGTCTGTATTATGGAGCATCAACACCACGCCTAACAGATCCACGGGGTTTACGCCGTTTTTTATGGTTTATGGAGCAGAGGCGGTTCTCCCAAGTGATATACGACATGACTCACCTCGCGTGGCAGCATATGTTGAAGCGGACAATGAGCAGGCACGGCAGAACGCTCTTGACTTGTTGGATGAGGAGCGTGACTTGGCAGCTGCCCGTTCAGCGATTTACCAGCAGGATCTTCGCCGTTACCACAGCCGTCGGGTTAGGACCAGAACTTTTCAGGAGGGGGATTTGGTGCTTCGGCTCATCCAGGATCAGTCTGATCAGCATAAACTATCCCCGCCTTGGGAGGGACCTTTTGTGGTCAGCAAGAATCTGAATAATGGGTCATATTACCTGATTGATATTCGAGAGCACAAGGATTCACGCACATCAGAGGAGGAGACCAGCAGGCCGTGGAACATAGCTCATCTTCGACCTTATTATACATGAGCCTTGGGCTCTGTTTATGTACATATCATGACCGTGTATATATTATGATTAATACAATAAACCGGAGCCTCGAGTAAAGCGGTGTCTTTGCTGTTCTTCACATCATGTGTGTTTACCCCTGGAGGTCGCTTCACAGAAGTTCAAATTATAAATTCCGGTTTAAAAGCCGGTTCAAGGGAAGATGTCTCCTACAAGGCTGTGAAGCTCTTAATATCCGGTTCAATATCCCGGTTCAAGCATGAGGCTTCCTGTTCAAACATAGGTCGTATTCGAACCAAAGAGAACACAGCTATTCAAACATGGGGCTTCCTGTTCAAACATAGGTCGTATTCGAACCAAAGAGAACACAGCTATTCAAACATGGGGCTTCCTGTTCAAACATAGGTCGTATTCGAACCAAAGAGAACATAGCTATCCCTATAAAGTCAGTTGGGGACCTAGTCGGCCTGAACCGTAGCTACACCTTCGGGGGGCTTGGTCATGTCTTGACGACGGTAATGCCTTCTGGCTGGCACATTTGCCACTGAATCAGGTGGGGACCTAATCGACTTGAACCGTAGATTACGCCTTATGGGAGCTCGGTCATGTCTTGATGATGGTAATGCCTTCTGGTCGGCTTTTTAGCCAATGAATCATTTGGGGGCTTGGTCGTGTCCGAACCAACGCAATGCCACTTGATCGACCCTTGGCCACTGAGTCACTTGGGGGCTTGGTCGAATCCGAACCAATGCAATGCCATTTGACCGGCATATTTGCCACGATTCAGTTAGGAACCTAGTCGACCTAAACCGTAGCTACACCTCTCGGGGGCTTGGTTTATTTTGTCTTGACGATGGTCACGCCTTCTGAACGGTTCATAGCAACCACTATTTGCATGCGTTTTACTATCGCGTTGCCCTTTCATATTTGGTTTTTGTTTTCTGCCTTTATTGTGGTGTTTTTTTTTGTTCTTCGGAACGTCAAAGTATTTTTAAACCGATTCAGCTGACATAGCCTGGTCCGTTTAGAAACCCGAAGGCAAGTTGCCCGGTTTGGCAAAGGCGCACCACGGTTCATAGGGTCGAAAGATCTTGTGTACTCAGTAAAGACAGGAAACAAAGTTGGAAAACGTCATTGGAAAGAGCATCAGTACCCGTGCGCGAAGGCACATTCAAATGCAGAGGTATTAAACTATCTTATTACAAGGCAACGTAGTGCCTGAATATATTGTTCGTTGACGGATTAAACGTCACCAATTAAGGTGAACCGGAGCATTGATTACGCCTGTTCGCCGCCTCGGTTCGAAGGCTGTGGATCATCTTGCGCCGCATCTTCTTGGCTACCCATTGGCTGGAAATCAGCAGTGGTCCAGTCGATTCCCATTAGCGCTTGAAAGACAGCTTCTTCGTGAATCAGCAAAGACGGTTCAATGTCAAGGGCATAGGTATGCTTACGGATTGGAGGAATAAGATTTTCCGCTTCAGGGACCGGGGCAGCTACTCGCTTATTCTGGTTATCATACTGGGCTTGGTAATGGGTCAGATCTGCTTCTTCAGCCAATTGACAAGCTAGGGGGCGCACCGCCCGGTTTATCGCCCTCAAATCATCTTCACCAAAGTCTGAACCGTCTTCTTTCAAGCTGGGGTATCCTTGGGCCGCTTCGACAGGATCGAAATCTGGTACCCACGCTTTAGCCCGGATCAAGGCAGTGATGGCTCCAGTTCGAGCAGCTGATCTTTTCAACTCTTCAATCCGGGCTGGAAGCATAGATAGCCTTTTCAACGTGTCTTGAATCAGGGACGGCGCAGGGTGGTTGTGCGATGCAATGGTGATAGCTCTCTGTGCTCCGGAGTACAACTGTTCAATCAGAGTATAGGCAGCTTTGAGTTTCATCCGCACATCAGAACCCAGGTGTCCAATACGTGAGCCTGTAGTGTTTCAGGATGGATTACAAACCGGACATGGGATATAGCAGACAAGGTACAAATTGGAAGAAGGGCATCGAAAGAAATTTACCAAAGACAGCAGAGGTCATGGAGTGTATTTGTCGCTTCACGGTGGATAATTCGTCGACCACCGGTTTGAGAGCAGCTTCAGCATTTTCGGCCTTCTTCGTCAAAAGAGCTTTTTCAGTAGCCCAAGCAGCCTGCTCCTTTTTGCGATCTTCTTTCAGCTGTTCCATGACGGTTAAGGCATTGGTCAACTCCTCCTTCGCCTTTTCAGTTTCAACCTGCTGGGTTTTTAAAGCTTCCTGAAGGTCCGAGACTTGTTTCTCTTTGGTCTTCAAATCCCCCTGCAGCAGGTCATCAGCAATGTTCAGAAAATAGTGCACGGTTTGGAAGTATCAACCACACAAGCAAGTTATGTGCTCGATACTTGGGGGCTAATGCATACTTGATTTTAACACATGTTTTCCACTACACAAAGTCCCAGGATTAATACAAGTATTAAAACTTGGCACTTGGGAGCTAATGGTTATCTGATGATGTTTTCTGATTACGGCTTATGTTGAAGCCCTGGGCTTTATAAACCGGACCTTAATTGTCAAAGCAGCCTGATCCGGATTACCAGCTCGGTTTGGAAATATTGATAAGCTAAGTTGCAATGGAATGAAACACAGGGATTTACCTCAAGTTTCTCCTTCATCATCCTGATCATGCCAGCTTCATAATCCCGACTGGTGTACAGTCGGTTCAGGTACCCAGAATAAAGATCCGGGGCGCTTAAAGAGGCGTACGTAGAGGAGTCAAGGTCCCATTTGCCCTTTATGGCCGAGATTTCGTCCTTGGCAGTATGCTTGGCCAAAGTAGCAGTGTTCCCCGGTTCAGAGCGGCCAATGTCGGTAATCACAACATCGTCATCCTTGGAGTCGCTGCTCTGCAGTGGCCCTGTCGGTTTATCAACAGTTGCAGAAGGGGGGATGGATTCATCAACCCGAACAGGACTGGCAGGCGGATTAGTACGGCTGGCAGATTTGATAGGCCTTTCTTCAGCACAGGTGTCATCTTGCGGAGATAGATAATTTTGAGTATCTTCACGACCCAGAGCGTCAGCACCAGGAGTTTTCTCCGGTTCAGGAGCGGCAGTTCCTTCAGCCGGGTTATCCAGACGAGCCTTCTTGCTCGGTCTAGGTTTAGCCCTGGAAAAAACCCAAAGATTGAAAAAACGGTACAAGATGGATTAAGAGACCCATACAGAGATATGTGGTGATCGGTCCAACTTACCCAATGACTGTCTTCAACGGTGGCAGTTGAGTGGCTGAAGATTCACCGGAAGATGAATGGGAAGTGACCTGATAATCGGAGTCAGATGGATTAAGAGGCTGACGAGTTAAACCTGCTTTAGGAGGAAAGCTAGCGCATAAATCGGAGACCTCTGAGCGGCGTTTCCGAACCGGGCTGTTCAGTAAACCGGCGGAGGTAACTACCTGGCCGCTATGCCGGGTGGTGCGTCGAGCTTCATGTTGCTGGGTCTTCACAAGAAATTTGGGGTCCAAGTAAGCAAGAGGATGAGAAAATTTAATTTTCCGGTTTGCTTGGCGAGGTTTTTTCAAAGGCAAAGGAATGGCATCAGAAGAAAGAATAGTTACCTCTGGGCCTTCAGCATTGCTCGCTTCAGCGTCGTCCTGACAAATATCATCATCAATAAGGCGTGTAAAAAGTAAGCCAACTGAATCGAGGTCTACCCGAAGGTCCGGATTACCCACATCATCCTCCTCTAAATCGGGGGTAGAGGAAGCAGTGTTCCTTTTCTTTGTAGCGGGCTTCTTCACCCTTGTCTTGGGTCTGATTATCTTTTCGGTTGGCTCCTGAAACTTCTTGCTCCAAAACGGATCATCTCCCTGTCTCGGAAAGGACTGGAAGTTAACAATATATATATAAGGAGATCAAAAATTCTATAACAAACAGAGAGGAGGTACTTACAGCAGGTGGTTTGTTTGTGGTGCAAAATGGAAGCAGGCCGGTTCGGGCGCAAACATGTTCCGGTTCATTCAGCATCTTTTTCACAGCTTCAGCGACTTCGTCCTCCGTCAGCTGAATGTTGCAGTGCCTCAAAGGATCATCAACCCGACCTGTGTATTGGCACATTAAACCGGAGCGGATGCTAAGGGGCAGGATGCTCCATGAAATCCAGCAACGGGCAAGATCTACCCCCGTTAAACCGTTAGCCATGAAGGATCTGAGCTTGGACAGCTGAGGGGCATACTTACTCCTCTCTTTGGCGGTTAGTCGTGGGGGGAAGGGGTGTGTATTGCTAAGTCTCTCTGGACGGAAGCCGGGCAGTGGATTTTCTTCAGCAGGGGAAGTATCCTTGCAATAGAACCAAGTGCAATTCCATTCTTGCGGATGACTATGCAACTTGGCGTGAGGATAAGTCACCTCTTTCCTCTTTTGAATCGCCATACCACCCAGTTCCATATTAGGGCCGTCGGTAAATTCAGTACGTCGGTTCAAATGGAAAAAGTCCCGGAACAGCTCTACAGTAGGTTCCTCTTGGAAGTACACCTCGCAAAGCACTTGAAAATGGCAGATATTCGTGACTGAGTTTGGACCAACATCTTGTGGGCGCAGCCTAAAATTAGCCAGGACGTCCCGATAAAATTTTGAACCGGGTGGATTAAAACCCCGGGCCAGGTGATCCGCAAACACCACCACTTCTCCCTCCTGCGGGGTAGGAGGACATTCGTCTCCTGGAACCCTCCAATGGATGGTATTTTTGCTACTCAAAGCACCAGTCAGAACTAAGTTGTTTAGTTGGGTCTCAGTGATGCAAGAGGGAACCCAGTTGCATTCGTACACCTGTTTTGCCATGAGGAAATCTACAAGATAAAAGGTATTCCGGTTTGAGAAACAAGTGTGATTGTAAACCGAAGATGCTCTTATATAGAGTCAGGTTATCTACAATGATATCAACCGGCGGTTCATCTTGGGGACTAATGGATGTGTGGATCGGTTTGTTCGCTTTGCTAAGAGTTAAACCGACCAGATCTAACAGTTGTGAGTATGAAAGCAGAAACAGATCCCGTACGGATTCTTTCAAAGCAATGGATCTACAGCTAGGGCGAAAAAGAAATAAAAATATGAAGTTTGGCTCACAGCAGAACAACATAAGTTCGACAAGCAGGAAAACGAGTGAGATCTAAGGAGATGAGTACAGATTTATGGCGACTGCTGAGAGGGACTACAAATCATGATATAGGTATCATCATCTGTTCGCAAAGCTGCTATGGGGATGAACAAGAAACAGTAACAGGATGACGAACCCTAGAACAGATCTAAAAGCGGAAGAACAGGGGCCTTACCGGGGTCCAAACAGATGTGGAAAGTCGCCGCGGTGCTCTGATCCGATCAGGTTGATGCAGCGGCCGGAGTTGATGCAGCAGCTGACGGCAGCGGCGGAGCTCTGAGGTCTGGGTCGCGAGGAAGACGAAGAAGGGGACGAAAGGGAGGAAAGGAAGATGGCCTTCAAGTCCTATTTATAAGGCGCGGCGCGCGTGCCAGGCGCGCGAATCTGGGGCCGGAGATTTCGGGAGCCCAGCCGTCGCCCTGATCGTTGTGGATTAGCGAAAGGAGACGGTAACTTGCGCTGACGTCATATCGGTTTACCGCAGCAAGAGGAGACGAAGAAACGGCGGTTTAACAAGTCACTGGAAGACATTTGAAGACAGAAATTCTTATTAAGGATTGACGTGAACCTGTTCAAATCAATCTGGGGCCTAATGTTGGGGATATTGTTATTTGGGGTAAACCGGCCTACAGGGCCCGGGTTATCCTCGTCAATGGACCCAAGATGTTGAAGCCCAAGGAGAAATAGAAGGGCCCAAGGCCTATAATCGGTTTAGAGGTTCACAGGCATAAACCGGCCTGAGATAAAACTTGCATTGTAAGTTAGGAATAGGGAGACCGACCCGGGCACGTTTATGAGCCGGAGGTCGGGACTTTGCAGACCGACGGGCGTCACCCGTGTATATAAGGGGACGACCCGACGGCGGTTTGGGGACAGAAAAACAACAACTCGAGGTTTAGGCAAAGCTTATCGCTCCCTAGCCCTCGAAACCCATCAATCCCATCACAACTAGACGTAGGCTTTTACCTTCATTGAAGGGGCCGAACTAGTATAAACTCTGTGTCCTTGCGTCCGCTTTAACCCCTTCAAACTAACCCGTTGCGATGGCTCCACGACTAAGTCCTTTTGCCTGGACATCTTCCGTGACAAATCCACGACATTAAGCATGCGGACCCTACGGGTTCGAGAACTATGTAGACATGACTGAGACACGTCTCTGGTCAATAACCAATAGCAGAACCTGGATGCTCATATTGTCTCCTACATATTCTACGAAGATCTTTATCGGTCAGACCGCATAACAACATACGTTGTTCCCTTTGTCATCGGTATGTTACTTTCCCCGAGATTCGATCGTCGGTATCTCAATACCTAGTTCAATCTCGTTACCGGCAAGCCTCTTTACTCGTTCCGTAATACATCATCCTGCTACTAACTCATTAGTTGTAATGCTTGCAAGGCTTAAGTGATGTGCATTACCGAGAGGGCCCAGAGATACCTCTCCGACAATTGGAGTGACAAATCCTAATCTCGAAATACGCCAACGAACATGTACCTTTGGAGACACCTGTAGAGCTCCTTTATAATCACCCAGTTACGTTGTGACGTTTGGTAGCACACAAAGTGTTCCTCGGGCAAACGGGAGTTGCATAATCTCATAGTCATAGGACCATGTATAAGTCATGAAGAAAGCAATAACAACATACTAAACAATCGGGTGCTAAGCTAACGGAATGGGTCATGTCAATCACATCATTCTCCTAGTGATGCGATCCCGTTAATCAAATGACAACTGATGTCTATGGCTAGGAAACATAACCATCTTTGATCAACGAGCTAGTAAGTAGAGGCATACTAGTGACACTTTGTTTGTCTATGTATTCACACATGTATCATGTTTCCGGTTAATACAATTCTAGCATGAATAATAAACATTTATCATGATATAAGGAAATAAATAATAACTTTATTATTGCCTCTAGGGCATATTTCCTTCAGTCTCCCACTTGCACTAGAGTCAATAATCTAGATCACATCGCCATGTGATTTAACATCAATAGTTCACATCACCATGTGATTAACACCCATAGGTCATATCGTCATGTGACCAACACCCAAAGGGTTTACTAGAGTCAATAATCTAGTTCACATCGCTATGTGATTAACACCCAAAGAGTACTAAGGTTTCATGTTTTGCTTGTGACATAATTTTAGTCAACGGGTCTGTCACATTCAGATCCGTAAGTATTTTGCAATTTCTATGTCTACAATGCTCTCCACGGAGCTACTCTAGCTAATAGCTCCCACTTTCAATATGTATCCAGATTGAGACCTAGAGTCATCTGGATCAGTGTCAAAACCTGCATCGACGTAACCCTTTACGGGGACCCTTTTGTCATCTTCATAACCGAGAAACATATCCTTATTCCACTAAGGATAATTTGGACCAATGTCCAGTGATCTACTCCTAGATCACTATTGTATTCCCTTGCCGAAGTCAGTGTAAGGTATACAATAGATCTGGTACACAACATGGCATACTTTATAGAACCTATGGCTGAGGCATAGGAAATGACTTTCATACTCTTTCTATCTTCTGCCATGGTTGGTCGGGCTTTGAGTCTTACTCAATTTCACACCTTGTAACACAGCCAAGAACTCTTTATTTGACTGTTCCATTTTGAACTACTTCAAAATCTTGTCAAGGTATGTACTCATTGAAAAAACTTATCAAGCGTCTTGATCTATCTCTATAGATCTTGATGCTCAATATGTAAGCAGCTTCACCGAGGTCTTTTGAAAAACTCCTTTCAAACACTCCTTTATGCTTTGCAGATAATTCTATATTATTTCTGATCAACAATATGTCATTCACATATACTTATCAGAAATGTTGTAGTGCTCCCACTCACTTTCTTGTAAATACAGGCTTCACCGCAAGTTTGTATAAAACTATATCCTTTGATCAACTTATCAAAGTGTATATTCCAACTCCGAGATGCTTGCACCAGTCCATAAATGGATCGCTAGAGCTTGCATATTTTGTTAGCACCTTTAGGATTGACAAAACCTTCTGGTTGCATCATATACAATTCTTCTTTAAGAAATCCATTAAGGAATGTAGTTTTGACATCCATTTGCTAGATTTCATAAAATGTGGCAATTTGCTAACATGATTCAGACAGACTTAAGCATCGCTACGGTGAGAAGGTCTCATCGTAGTCAATCCCTTGAACTTGTCGAAAACCTTTCGCAACAAGTCGAGCTTTGTAGACAGTAACATTACCGTCAGTGTCAGTCTTCTTCTCGAAGATCCATTTATTCTCAATTGCTTGCCGATCATCGGGCAAGTCAACCAAAGTCCACACTTTGTTCTCATACATGGATCCCATCTCAGATTTCATGGCCTCAAGCCATTTTGCGGAATCTGGGCTCACCATCGCTTCTTCATAGTTCGTAGGTTCATCATGATCTAGTAGCATGACTTCCAGAACAGGATTACTGTGCCACTCTCGTGCGGATATTACTCTGGTTGATCTACGAGGCTCAGTAGTAACTTGATCTGAAATTTCATGATCATCATCATTAACTTCCTCACTGATTGGTGTAGGTGTCACAGAAACCGGTTTTTGTGATGAACTACTTTCCAATAAGGGAGCAGGTACAGTTACCTCATCAAGTTCTACTTTCCTCCCACTCACTTCTTTCGAGAGAAACTCCTTCTCTAGAAAGGATCCATTCTTAGCAACGAATGTCTTGCCTTCGGATCTATGATAGAAGGTGTACCCAACTGTCTCCCTTGGGTATCCTATGAAGACACATTTCTCCGTTTTGGGTTCGAGCTTATTAGGTTGAAGCTTTTTCACATAAGCATCGCAGCCCCAAACTTTAAGACATGACAACTTTGGTTTCTTGCCAAACCACAGTTCATAAGGCGTCGTCTCAACGGATTTCGATGGTGCCCTATTTAACGTGAATGCGACCGTCTCTAAAGCATAACCCCAAAATGATAGCGGTAAATCAGTAAGAGACATCATAGACCGCACCATATCTAGTAAAGTACGATTACGACGTTCGGACACACCATTACGCTGTGGTGTTCCAGGTGGCATGAGTTGCGAAACTATTCTGCATTGTTTCAAATGTAGACCAAACACGTAACTCAAATATTCTCCTCCACCATCAGATCATAAAAATTTTATTTTCTTGTTACGATGATTTTCAACTTCACTCTGAAATTCTTCGAACTTTTCAAATGTTTCAGACTTATGCTTCATTAAGTAGATACACCCATATCTGCTTAAATCATCTGTGAAGGTGAGAAAATAACGATATAAGGTTTTATTCATGTAAACAGAACAACAATTATTCTCTAACTTAAATGAATAACTGTATTGCAATAAACATGATCAAATCATATTCATGCTCAACGCAAACACCAAATAACACTTATTTAGGTTCAACACTAATCCCGAAAGTATAGGGAGTGTGCGATGATGATCATATCAATTTTGGAACCACTTCCAACACCCATCGTCACTTCATCCTTAACTAGTTTCTGTTCATTATGCAACTCCCGTTTCGAGTTACTACTCTTAGCAACTGAACCAGTATCAAATATCGAGGGGTTGCTATAAACACTAGTAAAGTACACATCAATAACATGTATATCCAATATACCTTTGTTCACTTTGCCATCTTTCTTATCTGCCAAATTCTTGGGGCAGTTCCGCTTCCAGTGACCAGTCTCTTTGCAGTAGAAGCACTTAGTCTCAGGCTTAGGACCATACTTGGGCTTCTTCACTTGAGCAACATCTTGCTTGCTGTTCTTCTTGAAGTTCCCCTTCTTCTTCCCTTTGCCCTTTTTCTTGAAACTAGTGGTCTTGTTGACCATCAAGACTTGATGCTCCTTCTTGATTTCTACCTCCGCAGCCTTTAGCATTGCGAAGAGCTCGGGAATTGTCTTATCCATCCCTTGCATATTATAGTTCATCACGAAGTTCTACTAACTTGGTGATGGTGACTAGAGAATTCTGTCAATCACTATTTTATTTGGAAGATTAACTCCCACTTGATTCATGTGATTGTAGTACCCAGATAATCTGAGCACATGCTCACTGCTTGAGCTATTCTCTTCCATCTTTTAGCAATAGAACTTGTTGGAGACTTCATATCTCTCAACAAGGGTATTTGCTTGAAATATTAACTTCAACTCCTGGAACATCTCATATGGTCCATGACATTCAAAACGTCGTTGAAGTCCCGATTCTAAGCCGTTAAGCATGGTGCACTAAACTATCAAGTAGTCATCATATTGAGCTAGCCAAACGTTCATAACGTCTGCATCTGCTCCTGTAATAAGTCTGTCACCTAGCGGTGCATCAAGGACATAACTCTTCTGTGCAGCAATGAGGATAGTCCTCAGATCATGGATCCAATCTGCATCATTGCTACTAACATCTTTCAACTCAGTTTTCTCTAGGAACATATCAAAAATAAAACAGGGGAGCTAAACGCGAGCTATTGATCTACAACATAGATATGCTAATTCTACCAGGACTAAGTTCATGATAAATTAAAGTTCAATTAATCATATTACTTAAGAACTCCCACTTAGATAGACATCCCTCTAATTCTCTAAGTGATCACGTGATCCAAATCAACTAAACCATGTCCGATCATCACGTGAGATGGAGTAGTTTCAATGGTGAACATCACTATGTTGATCATATCTACTATATGATTCACGCTCGACCTTTCGGTCTCCGTGTTCCGAGGCCAATATGTTATATGCTAGGCTCGTCAAGTTTAACCTGAGTATTCCGCGTGTGCAACTGTTTTGCACCCATTGTATTTGAACGTAGAGCCTATCACACCCGATCATCACGTGGTGTCTCAGCACGAAGAACTTTCGCAACGGTGCATACTCAGGGAGAACACTTATACCTTGATAATTTAGTGAGAGATCATCTTATAAAGCTACCGCCGAACTAAGCAAAATAAGATGTATAAAAGATAAACATCACATGCAATCAAAATATGTGACATGATATGGCCATCATCATCTTGTGCCTTTGATCTCCATCTCCAAAGCATCGTCATGATCTCCATCGTCACCGGCATGACACCATGATCTCCATCATCTTGATCTATATCAAAGTGTCGTCACATGGTCGTCTTGCCAACAATTGCTCTTGCAACTATTGCTATCGCATACCGATAAAGTAAATCAATTATTTGGCGATTGCATCTTATGCAATAGAGAGACAACCATAAGGCTTTTGCCAGTTGCCGATAATTTCAACAAAACATGATCATCTCATACAACAACTTATATCTCATCACGTCTTGACCATATCACATCACAACATGCCCTACAAAAACAAGTTATACGTCCTCTACTTTGTTGTTGCAAGTATTACGTGGCTGCTACGGGCTTAGCAAGAACCGTTCTTACCTACGCATCAAAACCACAACGCTAGTTTGTCAAGTTGGTGCTGTTTTAACCTTCGCAAGGACCGGGCGTAGCCACACTCGGTTCAACTAAAGTTGTAGAAACTGACACCCGCCAGCCACCTGTGTGCAAAGCACGTCGGTAGAACCAGTCTCGCGTAAGTGTACGTGTAATGTCGGTCCGGGCCGCTTCATCCAACAATAGCGCCGAACCAAAGTATGACATGCTGGCAAGCAGTATGACTTATACCGCCCACAACTCACTTGTGTTCTACTCGTGCATATGACATCTACGCATAAAACCTGGCTCGGATGCCACTGTTGGGGAATGTAGTAATTTCAAAAAAATTCCTACGCACACGCAAGATCATGGTGATGCATAGAAACGAGAGGGGAGAGTGTTGTCCACGTACCCTCGTAGACCGAAAGCGGAAGCGTTATCACAACACGGTTGATGTGGTCGTACGTCTTCACGATCCGACCGATCAAGTACCAAACGCACGGCACCTCCGAGTTTAGCACACGTTCAGCCCGATGACGTCCCTCGAACTCCGATCCAGACGAGTGTTGAGGGAGAATTTCGTCAGCACGACGGCGTGGTGACGATGTTGATGTTCTACCGACGCAGGGCTTCGCCCAAGCACTGCTATAGTAATATTGAGGTGGAATATGGTGGAGGGGGCACCGCACACGGCTAAGAGATCAATGATCAATTGTTGTGTCTCTAGGGTGCTCCCTACCGCCGTATATAAAGGAGCAAGGGGGTAGGCTAGCCGGCCCTTGCTAGGCGTGCCAGGAGGAGGAGTCCTCCTCCTAGTAGGAGTAGGACTCCCCTCTTTCCTACTCCTACTAGGAGGGGGAAGGAAGGGAGATAGGGAGAAGGAAAGGGGGGCGCCACCCCCCTCTCCTAGTCTAATTCGGACCAGAGGGGGAGGGGGCGCGCGGCCCACCCTGGCTGCCCCTCTCTGTCCACTAAGGCCCATAAGGCCCATTACTTATCCCGGGGGGTTCCGGTAACCCTCCAGCACTCCGGTTTTCTCCGAAATCACCCAGAACACTTCCGGTGTCCAAATATAGTCGTCCAATATATCAATCTTTATGTCTCGACCATTTTGAGACTCCTCGTCATGTCCGTGACCACATCCGGGACTCCGAACAACCTTCGGTACATCAAAACATATAAACTCATAATATAACTTTCATCGTAACGTTAAGCGTGCGGACCCTATGGGTTCGAGAACTATGTAGACATGACCGAGACACGTCTCCGGTCAATAACCAATAGCGGAACCTAGATGCTCATATTGGCTCCTACATATTCTATGAAGATCTTTATCGGTCAGACCGCATAACAACATACGTTATTCCCTTTGTCATCGGTATATTACTTGCCCAAGATTCGATCGTCGGTATCTCAATACCTAGTTCAATCTCGTTACCGGCATGTCTCTTTACTCGTTCTGTCATACATCATCCTGCTACTAACTCATTAGTTGCAATGCTTGCAAGGCTTAAGTGATGTGCATTACCGAGAGGGCCTAGAAATACCTCTCCGACAATTGGAGTGACAAATCCTAATCTCGAAATACGCCAACCCAACATATAACTTTGGAGACACCTATAGAGCTCCTTTATAATCACCCAGTTACATTGTGACGTTTGGTAGCACACAAATGTTGGGGAACGTAGTAATTTCAAAAAAATTCCTACGCACACGCAAGATCATGGTGATGCATAGCAACGAGAGGGGAGAGTGTTGTCCATGTACCCTCGTAGACCAAAAGCGTTAGCGTTACCACAACGCGGTTGATGTAGTCGTACGTCTTCACGGCCCGACCGATCAAGCACCGAAACTACGGCACCTCCGAGTTCTAGCACACGTTCAGCTCAATGACGATCCCCGGACTCCGATCCAGCAAAGTGTCGGGGATGAGTTCCGTCAGCATGACGGCATGGTAACGATCTTGATGTTCTACCGTCGCAGGGCTTCTCCTAAGCACCGCTACGATATGACCGAGGTGGAATATGTTGGAAGGGGGCACCGCACACGGCTAAGGAACGATCACGAAGATCAACTTGTGTGTCTTGGGGTGCCCCCTTGCCCCCATATATAAAGGAGGGAGGGGGAGGTGCGGCCGGCCCCTAGGGGTGCGCCTGGAGGAGTCCTACTCCCACCAGGAGTAGGACTCCCCCCTCTTGCCTTGTTGGAGAAGGAAAGGGGAAGGGGGAAAGAGAAAAGGGGGGCGCCGCCCCCCTTCCTTGTCCTATTCGGACTAGGGGGGGAGGGGGCATGCGACCTTCCCTGGCCGTACCTCCTCTTCTCCCTTAGGGCCCATGTAGGCCCATTAACCCCCGGGGGGGTTCCGGTAACCCCCCGGTACTCCGGTAAAATCCTGATTTCACCCAGAACGATTCCGATATCCAAATATAGGCTTCCAATATATCAATCCTTATGTCTCGACCATTTTGAGACTCCTCGTCATGTCCGTGATCACATCTGGGACTCCGAACAACCTTCGGTACATCAAAACATATAAACTCATAATGAAACTGTCATCGTAACGTTAAGCATGCGGACCCTACGGGTTCGAGAACAATGTACACATGACCGAGACACGTCGCCGGTCAATAACCAATAGCAGAACCTGGATGCTCATATTGGCTTCCACATATTCTACGAAGATCTTTATCGGTCAGACCGCATAACAAAATACGTTGTTCCCTTTGTTATCGGTATGTTACTTGCCCGAGATTCGATCATCGGTATCTCAATACCTAGTTCAATCTCGTTACCGGCAAGTCTCTTTACTCGTTCCGTAATACATCATCTCACAACTAATTCATTAGTTGCAATGCTTGCAAGGCTTATGTGATGTGCATTACCGAGAGGGCCCAGAGATACCTCTTCGACAATCGGAGTGACAAATCCTAATCTCGAAATACACCAACCCAACATGTACCTTCGGAGACACCTGTAGAGCTCCTTTATAATCACCCAGTTACGTTGTGACGTTTGGTAGCACACAAAGTGTTCCTCCGGCAAACGGGAGTTGCATAATCTCATAGTCATAGGAACATGTATAAGTCATGAAGAAAGCAATAGCAACATACTAAACGATCGGGTGCTAAGCTAACGGAATGGGTCATGTCAATCACATCATTCTCCTAATGATGTGATCCTGTTAATCAAATGACAACTCATGTCTATGGCTAGGAAACATAACCATCTTTGATCAACAAGCTAGTCAAGTAGAGGCATACTAGTGACACTCTGTTTGTCTATGTATTCACACATGTGTCATGTTTCCGGTTAATACAATTCTAGCATGAATAATAAACATTTATCATGAAATAAGGAAATAAATAATAACTTTATTATTTCCTCCAGGGCATATTTCCTTCAGTCTCCCACTTGCACTAGAGTCAATAATCTAGTTCACATCACCATGTGATTTAACACCAATATTTCACATCTTTATGTGATTAGTTCACATCTCCATGTGACTAACACACAAAGGGTTTACTAGAGTCAATAATCTAGTTCACATCGCTATGTGATTAGCACCTAAAGAGTGATCATGTTTTTCTTGTGAGAGAAATTTAGTCAACAGGTCTGCCAAATTCCGATCCATATGGATTTTGCAAAATTCTATATCTACAATGCTCTGCATGGAGCTACTCTAGCTAATTTCTCCCACTTTCAATATGTATCCAGATTGAGACTTAGAGTCATCTGGATTAGTGTCAAAACTTGCATCGACGTAACCCTTTACGATGAACCTTTTCGTCACCTCTATAATCGAGAAACATATCCTTATTACACTAAGGATAATTTTGACCGCTGTCCAGTGATCTACTGCTAGATCACTATTGTACTCCCTTGCCAAAATCAGTGTAGGGTATACAATAGATCTGGTACACAGCATGGCATACTTTATAGAACCTATGGCCAAGGCATAGGTGTCGGTGTCAAAACCTGCGGATCTCGGGTAGGGGGTACTGAACTGTGCATCTAGGCGGATGGTAACAGGAGACAAGGGACACGAAGTTTTACCCAGGTTCGGGCCCTCTCGATGGAGGTAAAACCCTACGTCCTGCTTGATTAATATTGATGATGTGGTTAGTACAAGAGTAGATCTACCACGAGATCAAGGAGGCTAAACCCTAGAAGCTAGCCTATGGTATGATTGTTGTATGTTGTCCTACGGACTAAAGCCCTCCGGTTTATATAGACACCGGAGAGGGTTAGGGTTACACAAAGTCGGTTACAATGGTAGGAGATCTAAATATCCGCATCGCCAAGCTTGCCTTCCACGCCAAGGGAAGTCCCTTCCGGACACGGGACAAAGTCTTCAATCTTGTATCTTCATAGTCCAGGAGTCCGGCTGAAGGTATAGTCCGGCTATCCGGACACCCCCTAATCCAGGACTCCCTCAGTAGCCCCTGAACCAGGCTTCAATGACGACGAGTCCGGCGTGCAGATTGTCTTCGGCATTGCAAGGCGGGTTCCTCCTCCAAGTACTTCATAGAAGATTTTGAACACAAAAGATAGTGTCCGACTCTGCAAAATAAGTTTCCACATATTGCCATAGAGAGAATAATATTTTCACAAATCTAATCTGTTGACGTATTCCGTAGCGTGACATCACACCACGACCAAGTCTTTATTCGAATCGTTTTCACTCCCCCACCTCAGTGCATTTCGCGAGGCGGTTTCCTTGGCACGTCTTGTCAAAGCAGAGATCATGTCCCCTTATTTACGGGATTCTCATCAATACGGACGTGGGTAACCCAATCGTGCCCGTTGGCACGTTTTCTCGATTAAAGGCGAGTCCCAAACGGTTATGGGGAGGGCCCTTGGTATTCCACCTCTTATAAAGAGACCAAGGCCTTGCTCCTTCTTTTCAATCTCAAACGAGTTCGCCCTTCGCCTCGAGTTTCAACACCCAAGGTTCCAGATTTCAGGCGCTTCGGATCCTCGACAATGTCCGGTTCCGTCCTTCGAGGCTGATGGGTGCCCTCTTCTGTTACAGAGGAGGACGTGCTAAAGCCGAGAGAGGCCAGGTTCTTGACCGGCGAAATCTCGCATAGGTTACCTGCTCCAGGGTAGGTCATTCCCACTCCCAGGCCTGGTGAGAGCGTGGTGTTCATGTCTCACTTCCTTCGGGGGCTAGGCTTCCCAATGGACCCCTTCGTGAGGGGGCTCATGTTCTATTACGGGTTGGAATTTCACAACTTAGCTCCGGAGTCCATCCTCCACATTTCCTCTTTCATCGTCGTGTGCGAAGCCTTCCTCCGTATTAATCCCCACTTTGGACTATGGCTCAAGACCTTTAAAGTAATGCCGAAGATGATCGAGGGGCGGCACACAGAGTGCGGAGGCGCTGTTATAAGCAAGAATGCTGATGCTCCATGGCCCGAAGGCTCTTTCCAAGAGGAGTTCAGCTTATGGCAACGAGAGTGGTTCTATATCACCGCTCCTAGGGGCACCAAGTGGGTGGCGCCATCTGCCTTTCGTTCGGGTCCCCCAGCACAGCTAGCGTCATGGGTAAATAAAGGACTTGACTGGGGGTCATCCAAGGACGTGCCCTTGTTGCAGGGCCGCATCAGGGATCTCTTAGAAAGTGACTTCAACCTGGTCAAAGTGACGCAGGTCATGTTGATCCGTCGGACCCTGCCCGGGAAACGTCGCTCCCTCTGCCTGTGGGAGTTTAATCCGGAGGGACCGCGAGCTCTCCAGCATTTCATGGGCGCAACGCCCGTGGAGATGTATAAATTGTTCTTCGGATCACAAGTGATGTGTCCGGACTTGACTGAGGACGCAGGATTGAGCTGCAATTGCCCGGATACTAAAGTAAGTAGCCTTGTGCCCGGAATTGCTATCCGTATATTTGTTATGAAACTTGCTTCTAAAGAATTGTTCTTCAAACAGGAGTGGATAGCAAAAGCAAAGCTTATCAGGTGTCCGGCTCCCCTCCCCGAGACCACGCCGGATCCCGTGCTGGTCAGGATGTTGAAGATTGTGCCTTTGAAGGAAAGCAAGGGAGGGGACAAGGAAACTACGACCTCCTCGAAGGAGGCTGTTCGGAGGGAAGGAATTGAAAATTCCACTCCGCAAGGAAAGAACAGGACCACCTCTGGAGACCCGGAGGCATTGGCCTCAAAACGAGGGAAGATATCTTCGTTAGAGGGTCCTGCGCCGGGGGATACCTCGGCCGAACTATGCCCTCAAGGGGGCCAGCCCTCCACCGAGCCGTAAGTAGAGAGAGGTTTTTCCTTTGAGAAGAATCCTTGTTTTATATCTGAGAAGAGTAACCAAAAATTTACCTTGTAGTTCGGACCTCAGCCCTTCTCCGCAGAGCTCGTCTTTGGGGGATCTTCTTCCGGAGATGATGGAGAGAGGAACGCCTCCCCCTGCTAAATCGCCTAGAGAGGCGGGCGACCCTGAGGTATCGTCGCGGAGGGTTTCTCCGAATTCGGCGGGACCGGAAGGCAGCCATATGGCCCCCCAAGGCTCTCCGCGTCCGCCCTTCGAGAAAGGTAACAGGACGAATTCGGCACCGTCCGGTGCTCGGTCGGAGGAGTTGAAGAATCTGCTAGGGCGAGCATCTATCTCAGAGGATCATCGTGCATTGATGGGCACGGTGATTGAAAGGGTTTCCTTCGTGGAAAGCGGATTGCACGAGGCCGTCAGAAGTTTACTGACGGGTTTTGAGGTACACGGAATAACGCGCCCTTTTTTAACAGTGGCGCATAAACAAGATGCGCCCTGTGCACATAGTAGCCCCTGAGACTCTGTGCATTGTAAAAATTGACGGCGCGCAGAGGATCATAACCCCAGGTCTAAAATGCTATGTTCATATGCAGGTGACGAATTGTCCTTGGTCCAGCCGGACTAATGGGTTTGCCGAGCTAAAGCGGCAACTTGACGTGGCAGAAGCCGACATCGTGCTTGTTAACAAGCGGCTTGACAAGGCGCAAGGTATGTAACCCCTCCATTGGCACCTGGTAAGAGGAGCCTATGGCAGTATCTTACCCAGAGTGTGCTTGATGCAGATGGTGCGGCTGCTATGGAGAGTCTTCGGGTGGAACTTGCCCGAGCCAGGGAACAAGCCAGAAAAAGTGATGCGGCTGCCAAGAAGGCCCTTGAAGAGCTGAGAGCCGAACAGGCTGCTCACTGCGAAAGCAGGAAAGAGATGGCCGAAATGGCCGTGAAGCTGAAGAGCGCTGCTGACCGTTGCACGCTTCTGGAAAAGGAAGATCGGGCAGAACAGACGGACTTGAAGAAGGCCGTTGCCGATGCCAAGGATGCTCGCTCTGCGGTGAGAGCTGCGAAGGAGGAGCTTCATGAAGCCGGAGAGATCGCGGCTGGAAAGCCCTTTATGCTGCGGAGGAAGTGTTGTGATCCTAAGCATGCTCCGTTGGACCGGCTATGGAGTACGACGGACACCTATCTGGATTTGGCGGCAAGTGCTGCTGATGCGACCGAACACTTTCGAGATCAAGAAGATCGCGAAGTGGAGAAACTCTTCTGGTCGCAGTTCCATAATCCAGAGCGTCCACTGTCAGTGGCCGATCGTCTGGCCGAATGGGCCGAGCTGAATAGGTTGTCCGGACTCGCCATGAAGTGCGTTATGAGTCATCTGTGGCCGGAGAGATCGGAGCTGAAGAGTTATCTCAGCTTGGCACAACAATTCCTTTGTGCGATGCCACGTATGAATGCAATGAAGAGGTCAGCATGCATAGAGGGCGCACGGATGGCTCTTGCCCATGTCAAGACATACTGGGTGGAGAAGGAGACCACCATTTTTGCATCCCGAGACTCGGACAAAAGCCGAGTACCCTCCAAGCACTATTTTCAGGAAGTCCTTCAAGGCGCTCATGTAATAGAGACGCAGTGCTCGAAGGATGCTATGTTCTAATAGCATATTTAATTGTAAAGCAATATTTTTATAATTTGTAGAAGCCTTTTATACTTGTGCCTTCAAGTATTTGAAACACCTCCTATGCGGCCGTTTTAATATATATATATATATATGTGTGTGTGTGTGTGTGTGTGTGTGTGTGTGTGTGTGTGTGTGTGTGTGTGTGTGTGTGTGTGTGTGTGTATGTATGTATATATATAATCTGAAAGATGGCAGTCGTTGGCTTCAGCCCCCAGGCACATAGTGCGGGGGTGCTCGCAGAAGGCGCATTTTCACACTTAATCCAACGTCTTGGTCCAACAAAGGAGGTGATAGCGCAGCGAGCTAGGCAACTGGACTATAATGCTTTATCACTTTCACTTAGCCATAGGAGCTTGACAGTGAGGCTACTTAGATAGCCCCTGGTGGCGCCTGCGCTCGCCCGAAGTCCGGGCGCATATGTGCCTGACCGGGAAATGACCCTTCGTTAATGCGGAGGAATCCTATAGATTCCGGTGAGTCATCGAGTGGTTGACCAGTCTCACGCTATATCATGACAGTCAGTTTTCGGCTTTCTCTACTTAGGTGCTCGCCTGGACGAACCGGGGCACAATCGCAGTAGTTCTCCTGGTGCCGCCTTAGCCGATAGTGCGGAACATAAGGCAGCAAAACACAGGAGCTGGGCAACCCAACATTTAACCAACGACATGATTCAGAGCTGATGCATATAAGGCCAAACTCGCGACGCCGAACACTCCCTAAGGTATTCGGTCTTTATGAGTGCGGGCGGGACAACACCCTTGGTTTTAAGCCCCTAGTGTGCAGGTACGCGCAAAATTCCTGACGTGGCCACATGCCAAGACGCCAGTCCCCTCCTTGATTATAACGAAAAACTGGAGGATGTGTATCAACAAGAGACAGTAAAAAAGGTTTAAGCAGGGTCTTAATCTGAAAAGAATCCTTGGAACGGGTCCTTGCTGCACGTCTGCGCCTGTGTCTCCGTTGTGCCGTATCCTGAACGGGCGCAGCATGATGTTCATCTGTAAAAGAGAGGAACTTTAGTTGAAAAAATGTCGTGCCGAACAGAAGTTATACTAAATAAGCAAAGTATAGATTGAAATGGGTAAAATTGAGCTTGATTGTCTCATATTGTATATGCGCGGAGCCCCTAGCGTAGGGGTATACGACTATTAAGCCTTTATTAATGATATGTTTACGCCGGACTCGTCCAGCCGTGTCCGTGGTCTTAATGACCTGTTTGGATGTTTTTGGTTGATGAAGCCGTATTATTGTGGGGTTGTTAAGGCTTCCGCATGATCCTCCGCATGGGGGGCGCATTTGATGTTTCCCTTTAGTGAGATGATGCCTCGTGGACCGGGCATCTTGAGTGTAAGAGATGCGTAATGCGGTATTGCGTTAAAGCGGGCGAAAGCTTCGCATCCCAGCAGTGCTTGATAGAGGCTTGAGAATGGGACGATGTGGAAAGTTAGCTTTTCGCGGCGGAAGTTATCGGGGAAGCCGAATATGACTTCAAGCCGGAAAAAACCCATACAATGGGTATCCGGACCTGGCGTTACCCCTTGAAAGGAGGTTTTGCTGTGGCGAATTCTTGTTGGATCTATCCCCATGTGGCGGATTGTGTCCTGATATATCAGGCTTAGATCGCTGCCGCCGTCCATCAGGACATTTGTAAACTGGAGTCCGCCAATTATTGGATCGAGTACCAAGGCAGTCCAGCCTGCGCTCCTGATACTTCTAGAGTAATCCCGATGATCGAAGATGATTGGTTTTGACAACCAGTGGCGGGACTCCTTTGGGATAGGCCGTATGGCACGTACCTTTATGGGTGCCGCACGTTTTGTTATGTGAAGTAAGTTTACTGTTTTTACTTCTTGTGGAAAATTCTTTTGTTTCCTGGTGCTCTGCTTTTGGGGTTCGTCATCGTATTCGCTTGGTGTGTCGAGCCCCTTGTGTTCGGCGTTTAGTCTGCCGGATTGCTTAAAAACCCAGCAATCTCTGTGGGTATGGTTTGCAGGCTTCACAGGAGTACTGTGTGTCTGACATATCTTGTCTAAGATTGTGTTTAAGTTGGACTGGTCGTCCCTATTATCTTTGAGGGGCTGCTTTTTCTGATTCTGCCGCGAGCTTTTGAATCCGGCATTGACTGTCATGCTCTTCGGACTGTTTGCCTTAGTCCGGCGTCGGTCCTTGTTGCATCGCGGTTTTCCGTTTCCATCCCTAGTTTCGGATGTACTTGGGTCACTGGTGCTACATCTTGCCAACCAGTTGTCCTCTCCTGCGCAAAAGCGGGTCATGAGGCTTGTTAATGCGGCCATTGTTCTTGGATTTTCTTGGCCGAGGTGTCTCGTGAGCCATTCGTCTCGGACATTATGCTTAAAAGCTGCTAAGTCTTCGGCGTCCGGACAGTCGACTACCTGATTCTTTTTAGTAAGAATCTATTCCAGAATTGCCGAGCTGACTCTCCGAGTTGTTGAGTTATGTGACTGAGATCGTCTGCATCCGGAGCGCGGACATAGGTCCCTTGAAAATTTGCTCGGAAAGCATCCTCGAGATATTCCCAACTTCCAATTGTGTTCTCAGGAAGGCTTTTGAGCCAATGCCGGGCTGGCCCTTTAAGCTTGAGGGGTAAGTATTTTATGGCGTGGAGGTCATCTCCTCTGGCCATATGTATGTGGAGGATATAATCCTCAATCCAGACTCCGGGGTCTGTTGTTCCGTCGTACGCCTCTTTGTTTACGGGCTTAAATCCCGCTGGAAATTCATAATCCAGGACCTCATCGGTAAAACATAGGGGGTGTGCGGCACCCCTGTATTTGGATGTGCCGTGATGTTCGGATACTGGTTTTGTTGCATTGCTTACGAGAGCTTGCTTTCTTGGCCCATAGATAGATCTGGCTGGGCCATCTTTTTGATGCGAATCCTTGAGTGGATCGCGTGCTGGCTTGTGTGCGGCGCCGCTTGCCGCTCCATGCTGGTCGTGGGGTCGTCTATCTGACCGGGTGGCTTTCTTACTTTTTGACTGTGGGGGCTCTAGGGCCTCCTCGTCGAATTCCGGTAGTAGCTTTCGCTTCGGATAACTTTTTGTGCGGCGGGTACCGCCGTATTTGTCTGCGGTGTTGAGTATTTTGCTCCATTTGATTCTGAGTGCGTCTTCCGCGCTTTTGAGCTTCCGCTTCTGTTTTTTCAGGCTGCATGCAGTAGCAACGAGCTTTTTGTGGAGGTTGTCCTGCTCCATGAGCTTATCTGATGTAAGGTCGTCCGGAATGCCGTTTATGCCCGGGTGGGTTGTTCGGTTTCTTTGTCTGAGTTGCCCTGTTTGGACGGTTGCTCTAAGGCATGCTCGTCGTCCGCCGGCTTATCCTGCTCTATGGCTGGGTCTACATGGCTGTCATCTTTATCGAGGCGGGGCTTGGAGCGGCGTTTACGCCGCCGCTTTGATTGTTTTTCGAGAGATCGATCCCTCGTTGCATCCCCGTGTTCCTCGTTGCCGCCTTCTTTAGGTGTATCCACCATGTACACATCATGGGCTGAGGTTCCTGTCCAATGCCCTATAGGCGTTGGTTCATGTGCGTCTCCTGCATCGTCGTCCATACCGTCGATGTCTTCGGAGTCGAAATTGAGCACGTCGTTTAAATTATCGACAGTGGCTACCAGGTGGGTGGTGGGTGGGCCTTGAATTTCTTCGTCGTCCGTATCCCAACCTTGCTGACCGCAGTTCAGCCAGGGCTCTCCTGATAAAGAGAGAAACTTTAATGACTTCAGAATATCGCCAAAGGGCGAGTGCTCAAAGATGTCCACGGCGGTAAACTCCATGATCGGCGCCCAATCGGATTCGATCGGCAGGGGCGCGGGGGCTTGGAGTCCGGAGAGGAGTCTGGCCCCACGGAGTCACGGGCCTTGCGGAGTGCGGGGCTGGTGTTCGGCTCGATCGCCATTGCAGCCCCCGAGGCGGCGTCCAACCACTCGTCCTCGATCGGCGTAGTTGGTTCCGAATCCAGGGTCGGAACTGATGCGTGCGAGGCCTCCAGGGCACTGTTCGGCGGCAGAGCTAGATCATGCCCATCGCGACAGTGCGGCGCGCTCGGCTGTGGCTTGAATCCGTCGAAGATCAAGTCCCTGCGGACGTCAGCCGTGTAGTTTAAACTTCCAAATCTGACCTGATGGCCAGGGGCGTAGCTTTCGATCTGCTCCAGATGGCCAAGCGAATTGGCCCGTAGTGCGAAGCCGCCGAAGACAAAGATCTGTCCGGGGAGAAAAGTCTCACCCTGGACTGCATCATTATTTATGAGCGGAGGATCCATCGGGCCTAAAAGCGATGACACAGAGGAACTCTCAATGAAAGCACCAATGTCGGTGTCAAAACCGGCGGATCTCGGGTAGGGGGTCCCGAACTGTGCGTCTAGGCGGATGGTAACAGGAGACAAGGGACACAAAGTTTTACCCAGGTTCGGGCCCTCTCGATGGAGGTAAAACCCTACGTCCTGCTTGATTAATATTGATGATATGGGTAGTATAAGAGTAGATCTACCACGAGATCAAGGAGGCTAAACCCTAGAAGCTAGCCTATGGTATGATTGTTGTATGTTGTCCTACGGACTAAAGCCCTCCGGTTTATATAGACACCGGAGAGGGTTAGGGTTACACAAAGTCGGTTACAATGGTAGGAGATCTAAATATCCACATCGCCAAGCTTGCCTTCCACGCCAAGCAAAGTCCCTTCCGGACACGGGACAGAGTCTTCAATCTTGTATCTTCATAGTCCAGGAGTCCGGCTGAAGGTATAGTCTGGCTATCCGGACACCCCCTAATCCAGGACTCCCTCAATAGGGAATGACTTTCATTCTCTTTCTATCTTCTGCTGTGGTCGGGTTTTGAGTCTTACTCAATTTCACACCTTGTAACACAGGCAAGAACTCTTTCTTTGACTATTCCATTTTGAACTTACTTCAAAATCTTGTCAAGGTATGTACTCATTGAAAAAACTTATCAAGCGTCTTGATCTATCTCTATAGATCTTGATGCTCAATATGTAAGTAGCTTCACCGAGGTCTTTCTTTGAAAAACTCCTTTCAAACACTCATTTATGCTTTGCAGAATAATTCTACATTGTTTCCGATCAACAATATGTCATTCACATATACTTATCAGAAATGTTGTAGTGCTCCCACTCACTTTCTTGTAAATACAGGCTTCACCGCAAGTCTGTATAAAACTATATCATTTGATCAACTTATCAAAGCGTATATTCCAACTCCGAGATGCTTGCACCAGTCCATAGATGGATCGCCGGAGCTTGCACAGTTAGTTAACACCTTTAGGATTGATGAAACCTTCTGGTTGCATCATATACAATTCTTCTTTAAGAAATCCATTAAGGATTGCAGTTTTTGTTATCCATTTGCCAGATTTTAGAAAATGCGGCAATCGCTAACATGATTCGGACAGACTTTAAGCATTGATACGAGTGAGAAAGTCTCCTCGTAGTCAACACCTTGAACTTTGTCAAAAACCTTTTTCGACATGTCTATCTGTGTAGATAGTAACACTACTATCAGCGTCCGTCTTCCTCTTGAAGATCCATTTATTTTCTATGGCTTCCCGATCATCGGGAAAGTCAACCAAAGTCCATACTTTGTTCTCATACATGGATCCTATCTCAGATTTCATGGCCTCTAACCATTTCGCGGAATCTAGGCTCATCATCGCTTCCTCATAGTTTGCAAGTTCGTCATGGTCTAGTAACATGACTTCCAGAACAGGATTACCGTACCACTCTGGTGTGGATCTCACTCTGGTTTACCTATGAGATTCAGTAGTAACTTGATCTGAAGTTACATGATCATCATTATTAGCTTCCTCACTAATTGGTGTAGTAGTCACAGGAACAGATTTCTGTGATGAACTACTTTCCAATAAGGGAGCAGGTATAGTTACCTCATCAAGTTCTACTTTCCTCCCACTCACTTCTTTCGAGAGAAACTCCTTCTCTAGAAAGGATCCATTCTTAGCAACGAATGTCTTGCCTTCGGATCTGTGATAGAAGGTGTACCCAACTGTCTCCTTTGGGTATCCTATGAAGACGCACTTCTCCGACTTGGGTTTGAGCTTATCAAGATGAAACTTTTTCACATAAGCATCGCAACTCCAAACTTTAAGAAACGACAGCTTAGGTTTCTTGCTAAACCATAGTTCATATGGTGTCGTCTCAATGGATTTAGATGGTGCCCTGTTTTAATGTGAATGCAGCTATCTCTAATGCATAACCCCAAAACGATAGTGGTAAATCGGTAAGAGACATCATAGATTGCACTATATCCAATAAAGTATGGTTATGATGTTCAGACACACCATTATGCTGTGGTGTTCCAGGTGGCATGAGCTTGTGAAACTATTCCACATTGTTTTAATTGAAGACCAAACTCGTAACTCAAATATTCTCCTCCACGATCAAATCATAGAAACTTTATTCTCTTGTTACGATGATTTTCCACTTCACTCTGAAATTATATGAACTTTTCAGATATTTCAGACTTTATGTTTCATCAAGTAGATATACCCCATATCTGCTCAAATCATTTGTGAATGTCAGAAAATAATGATACCTGCCGCAAGCCTCAATATTCATCGGACCACATACATCAGTATGTATGATTTCCAACAAATCTGTTGCTCGCTCCATTGTTCCGGAGAACGACGTTTTAGTCATCTTGCCCAAGAGGCATGGTTCGCAAGCATCAAGTGATTCGTAATCAAGTGATTCCAAAAGCCCATCAGCATGGAGTTTCTTCATGCCCTTTACACCAATATGACTTAAAACAGCAGTGCCACAAATAAGTTGCACTATCATTATTAACTTTGCATCTTTTGGCTTCAATATTATGAATATGTGTATCACTATGATCGAGATCCAACAAACCATTTTATTGGGTGTATGAACATAGAAGGTTTTATTCATGTAAATAGAACAACAATTATTCTCTAATTTAAATGAATAACTGTATTGCTACAAACATGATCAAATCATATTCATGCTCAACGCAAACACCAAATAACACTTATCTAGTTTCAACACTAATCCCGAAAGTATAGGGAGTGTGCGATGATGATCATATCAATCTTGGAACTACTTCCAACACACATCGTCACCTTGTTTTTTACTAGTTTCTGTTTATTCTGCAACTCCCGTTTCGAGTTACTACTCTTAGCAACTGAACCAGTATCAAATGCCGAGGGGTTGCTATAAACACTAGTAAAATACACATCAATAACATGTATATCCAATATACCTTTGTTCACTTTGCCATCTTTCTTATCCGCCAAATACTTGGGGCAGTTCTGCTTCCAGTGACCAGTCCCTTTGCAGTAGAAGCACTTAGTCTCAGGCTTAGGACCAGACTTGGGCTTCTTCACTTGAGCAGCAACTTTCTTGTCGTTCTTCTTGAAGTTCCCCTTCTTCCCTTTGCCCTTTTCTTGAAACTAGTTGTCTTGTCAACCATCAACACTTGATGTTTTTCTTGATTTCTACCTTCGTCGATTTCAGCATCACGAAGAGCTTGGGAATTGTTTCTGTTATCCCTTGCATATTATAGCTCATCACGAAGTTCTACTAACTTGGTGATGGTGACTAGAGAATTCTGTCAATCACTATTTTATCTGGAAGATTAACTCCCACTTGATTCATGCGATTGTAGTACCCAGACAATCTGAGCACATGCTCACTGCTTGAGCTATTCTCCTCCATCTTTTAGCTATAGAACTTGTTGGAGACTTCATATCTCTCAACTCGGGTTTTGCTTGAAATATTAACTTCAACTCCTGGAACATCTCATATGGTCCATGACGTTCAAAACGTCTTTGAAGTCCCGATTCTAAGACATTAAGCATGGTGCACTAAACTATTAAGTAGTCATCATATTGAGATAGCCAAACGTTCATAACGTCTGCATCTGCTCTTGCAATAGGTCTATCACCTAGCGGTGCATCAAGGACATAATTCTTCTGTGCAGCAATGATGATAAACCTCAGATCACGGATCCAATCCGCATCATTGCTACTAACATCTTTCAACTTAGGTTTCCCTAGGAACATAGAAAAATTAAACAGGGAGCAACATCGCGAGCTATTGATCTACAACATAGATATGCTAATACTACCGGGACTAAGTTCATGATAAATTAAAGTTCAATTAATCATATTACTTAAGAACTCCCACTTAGATAGACATCCCTCTAATCCTCTAAGTGATCACGTGATCCAAATCAATTAAACCATGTCCGATCATCACGTGAGATGGAGTAGTTTCAATGGTGAACATCACTATGTTGATCATATCTACTATATGATTCACGCTCGACCTTTCGGTCTCCGTGTTCCGAGGCCATATCTGTTATATGCTAGGCTCGTCAAGTTTAACCTGAGTATTCCACGTGTGCAACTGCTTTGCACCCGTTGTATTTGAACGTAGAGCCTATCACACCCGATCATCACGTGGTGTCTCAGCACGAAGAACTTTCGCAACGGTGCATACTCAGGGAGAACACTTATACCTTGATAATTTAGTGAGAGATCATCTTATAAAGCTACCGCCGAACTAAGCAAAATAAGATGTATAAAAGATAAACATCACATGCAATCAAAATATGTGACATGATATGGCCATCATCATCTTGTGCCTTTTGATCTCCATCTCCAAAGCATCGTCATGATCTCCATCGTCACCGGCATGAAACCATGATCTCCATCATATTGATCTATATCAATGTGTCGTCACATGGTCGTCTCGCCAACAATTGCTCTTGCAACTATTGCTATCGCATACCGATAAAGTAAAGCAATTATTTGGCGCTTGCATCTTATGCAATAGAGAGACAACCATAAGGCTTCCGCCAGTTGCCGATAACTTCAACAAAACATGATCATCTTATACAAAAACTTATAACTCATCACATCTTGACCATATCACATCACAACATGCCCTGCAAAAACAAGTTATACGTCCTCTACTTTGTTGTTGCAAGTTTTACGTAGCTGCTACGGTCTTAGCAAGAACCGTTCCTACCTACGCATCAAAACCACAACGATAGTTTGTCAAGTTGGTGCTATTTTAACCTTCGCAAGGACCGGGCGTAGCCACACTCGGTTCAACTAAAGTTGGAGAAACTGACACCCGCCAGCCACCTGTGTGCAAAGCACGTCGGTAGAACCAGTCTCGCGTAAGCGTACGCGTAATGTCAGTCCGGGCTGCTTCATCCAACAATACCGCCGAACCAAAGTATGACATGCTGGTAAGTAGTATGACTTATATCGCCCACAACTCATTTGTGTTCTACTCGTGCATATGACATCTACGCATAAAACCTGGCTCTGATACCACTGTTGGGGAACGTAGTAATTTCAAAAAAAATCCTACGCACATGCAAGATCATGGTGATGCATAGCAACGAGAGGGGAGAGTGCTGTCCACGTACCCTCGTAGACCGAAAGCGGAAGTGTTATAACAACGCGGTTGATGTAGTCGTACGTCTTCATGGCCCGACCGATCAAGCACCGAAACTACGGCACCTCCGAGTTCTAGCACACGTTCAGCTCGATGATGATCCCGGACTCCGATCTAGCAATGTGTCAGGGATGAGTTCCGTCAGCACGACGGTGTAGTAACGATCTTGATGTTCTACCATCGCAAGGCTTCGCCTAAGCACCACTACGATATGACCGAGGTGGAATATGGTGGAAGGGGGCACCGCACACGGTTAAGGAACGATCACGAAGGTCAACTTGTGTGTATTGGGGTGCCCCCTTGCCCCCGTATATAAAGGAGGGAGGGGGGAGGTGCGGCCGGCCCCTAGGGGTGCGCCTGGAGGAGTCCTACTCCCACCGGGAGTAGGACTACCCCCTCTTGCCTTGTTGGAGAAGGAAAGGGGAAGGCGGAAAGAGAAAAGGGGGGCGCCGCCCCCTTCCTTGTCCTATTCGGACTAGGGGGGAGGGGGCACGCGGCCTTCCCTGGCCGGCCCTCCTCTTCTCCCTTAGGGCCCATGCACGCCCATTAACCCCCCCGAGGGGGGTTCCGGTAACCCACCGGTACTCCGGTAAAATCCTGATTTCACTCAGAACGATTCCGATATCCAAATATAGGCTTCCAATATATCAATCTTTATGTCTCGACATTTTCGAGACTCCTCGTCATGTCCGTGATCACATCTGGGACACCGAACAACATTCGGTACATCAAAACATATAAACTCATAATGAAACTGTCATCGTAACGTTAAGCGTGCGGACCCTACGGGTTCGAGAACAATGTACACATGACCGAGACACGTCTCCGGTCAATAACCAATAGCGGAACCTGGATGCTCATATTGGCTCCCACATATTCTACGAAGATCTTTATCGTTCATACCACATAACAAAATACGTTGTTCCCTTTGTCATCGGTGTGTTACTTGCCTGATATTCAATCGTCGGTATCTCAATACCTAGTTCAATCTCGTTACCGGCAAGTCTCTTTACTCGTTCCATAATACATCATATCACAACTAATTCATTAGTTGCAATGCTTGCAAGGCTTATGTGATGTGCACTAACGAGAGGGCCTAGAGATACCTCTTCGACAATCGGAGTGACAAATCCTAATCTCGAAATACGCCAACCCAACATGTACCTTCGGAGACACCTATAGAGCTCCTTTATAATCACCCAGTTACGTTGTGACGTTTGGTAGCACACAAAGTGTTCCTCCGGCAGACGGGAGTTGCATAATCTCATAGTCAGAGGAACATGTATAAGTCATGAAGAAAGCAATAGCAACATACTAAACGATCGTGAGCTAAGCTAACGGAACGGGTCATGTCAATCAAATCATTCTCCTAATGATGTGATCCCGTTAATCAAATGACAACTCATGTCAATGGCTAGGAAACATAACCATCTTTGATCAACAAGCTAGTCAAGTAGAGGCATACTAGTGACACTCTATTTGTCTATGTATTCACACATGTAACATGTTTCCGGTTAATACAATTCTAGCATGAATAATAAACATTTATCATGATATAAAGAAATTAATAAGAACTTTATTATTGCCTCTAGGGCATATTTCCTTCAACCAAGTGTTCCTCCGGCAAACGGGAGTTGAATAATCTCATAGTCATAAGAACATGTATAAGTCATGAAGAAAGCAATAGCAACATACTAAACGATCGGGTGCTAAGCTAATGGAATGGGTCATGTCAATCACATCATTCTACTAATGATGTGAACCCATTAATCAAATGACAACTCATGTCTATGGCTAGGAAACATAACCATCTTTGATCAACAAGCTAGTCAAGTAGAGGCATACTAGTGACACTCTATTTGTCTATGTATTGACACATGTATCATGTTTCCGGTTAATACAATTCTAGCATGAATAATAAACATTTATCATGATATAATGAAATAAATAATAACTTTATTATTGCCTCTAGGGCATATTTCCTTCAACAAAGTGTTCCTCCGGCAAATGGGAGTTGCATAATCTCATAGTCATAAGAACATGTATATGTCATGAAGAAAGCAATAGCAACATACTAAACGATCGGGTGCTAAGCTAACGGAATGGGTCATGTCAATCACATCATTCTCCTAATGATGTGATCCTGTTAATCAAATGAAAACACATGTCTATGGCTAGGAAACATAACCATCTTTGATCAACGAGCTAGTCAAGTAGAGGCATACTAGTGACACTTTGTTTGTCTATGTATTCACACATGTATCATGTTTCCGGTTAATACAATTCTAGCATGAATAATAAACATTTATCATGATATAAGGAAATAAATAATAACTTTATTATTGCCTCTAGGGCATATTTCTTTCAAAATCTCCATGGGTGTTAGAATCATTACTGTGTAATCTAGATTATCTAGATTATTGACTCTAGTGCAAGTGGGCGACTGAAGGAAATATGCCCTAGAGGCAATAATAAAAGTTATTATTTATTTCCTTATATCACGATAAATGTTTATTATTCATGCTAGAATTGTATTAACCGGAAACATAATACATGTGTGAATACATGGACAAACAAAGTGTCACTAGTATGCCTCTACTTGACTAGCTCGTTGATCAAAGATGGTTATGTTTCCTAGCCATTGACATGAGTTGTCATTTGATTAACGGGATCACATCATTAGGAGAATGATTTGATTGACATGACCCGTTTCGTTAGCTTAGCACACGATCGTTTAGTATGTTGCGATTGCTTTCTTCATGACTTATACATGTTCCTATGACTATGAGATTATGCAACTCCCGTTTACCGGAGGAACACTTTGTGTGCTACCAAACGTCACAACATAACTGGGTGATTATAAAGGTGCTCTACAGGTGTTTCCGAAGGTACTTGATGGGTTGGCGTATTTCGAGATTAGGATTTGTCACTCCGATTGTCGGAGAGGTATCTCTGGGCCCTCTCGATAATGCACATCACTATAAGCCTTGCAAGCACTGTGACTAATGAGTTAGTTGAAAGATGATGTATTACGGAACGAGTAAAGAGACTTGCCAGTAATGAGATTGAACTAGGTATTGAGATACCGATGATCGAATCTCGGGCAAGTAACATACCGATGACAAAGGGAACATCGTATGTTGTTATGCGGTCTGACCAATAAAGATCTTCGTAGAATATGTGGGAGCCAATATGAGCATCCAGGTTCCGCTACCGGTTATTGACCGGAGACGTGTCTCGGTCATGTCTACATAGTTCTCGAACCTGTAGGGTCCGCACGCTTAACGTTACGATGATAGTTATATTATCAGTTTACATGTTTTGATGTATCGAAGGTTGTTCGGAGTCCCGGATGTGATCACGGACATGACAAGGAGTCTCGAAATGGTCGAGACATGAAGATTGATATATTGGAAGCCTATGTTTGGATATCGGAAGTGGTCCGTGTGAAAATGTGATTTTACCGGAGTACCGAGGGGTTACCGGAACCCCCCAAAGACTTAATGGGCCTTGTTGGGCTTTAGTGGAAGAGAGGAGAGGCGGCTAGGGCTAGGCCACGCACCCCTTCCCGCTAGTCCGAATAGGACAAGGAGAGGGGGGCGGTGCCCCCCTTCCTTCTCTCTCTCTCCTCTTTCCCCCCTCCCGAATCCTATTCCAACTAGGAAAGGGGGGAGTCCTACTCCCGGTGGGAGTAGGACTCCTCCTGGCGCGCCTCTCCTCATGGCCGGCAGCACCCCCTTGCTCCTTTATATACGGGGGCAGGGGGCACCCTAGAGACACAACAATTGATATGTTTTATCTTTTAGCCGTGTGCAGTGCCCCCCTCCACCATAGTCCACCTCGATAATACTGTAGCGGTGCTTAGGCGAAGCCCGGCGTCGGTAGAACATCAACATCGTCACCACGCCGTCGTGCTGACGAAACTCTCCCTCAACACTCGGCTGGATTAGAGTTCGAGGGACGTCATCGGGCTGAACGTGCGCAGAACTCGGAGGTGCTGTACGTTCGGTACTTGATCGGTCTGATCGTGAAGACGTATGACTACATCAACCGTGTTGTGCTAACGCTTCTGCTTTCGGTCTACGAGGGTACGTGGTCAACACTCTCCCCTCTCATTGCTATGCAACACCATGATCTTGCGTGTGCGTAGGGAAATTTTTGAAATTACTACGTTCCCCAACATGCACGTCGCCGCCTCCCGTGCATGCAAACCCACGTCGCCGCCTCCCATGCATGCAAGGCCTGGAAAGGCTGAGACAGGCTATTTGCTGCGGTCTCAGGCCCAGACAACGAGACGGCCCAACGGTCCATCCAGCGCGCCCGGTATTTGTTCAAAAAATCTCCCAGCCAATCACATTGCATCTCGCGGATCGCCCCCCTCCTCCCGGCAGATTCCTTCTAGAATGGTTAGATCGACGGCCCTTGATCGCCGCTAGGGTTAGATGAATGATACGTCCCCAGCGTATCTATAATTTTTGATTGCTCCATGCTATATTATCTACTGTTTTGGACTATATTGGTTTTTTTTTTCACTTTTATATTATTTTTTGCGACTAACCTATTAACCGGAGGCCCAGCCCAGAATTGCTGTTTTTGCCTATTTCAAAGTTTCTGAGAAACAGAATATCAAACGTAGTCCAAACGGGATGAAACCTTTGGGAACGTGATTTTCTCATCAGATAAGACCCAGGAGACTTGGACCCCCCGTCAAGAAAGCCTCGAGGCGGCCACGAGGGTGGGGGCGCACCCACCCCCCTAGGGCGCGCCCCCTGCCACGTGGGCCCCTCAGATCTCCACCGACGTACTTCTTCCTCCTATATATACCTACGTACCCCCAAACGATCAGATACGGAGCCAAAAACCTAATTCCACTGCCGCAACCTTCTGTACCCACGAGATCCCATCTTAGGGCCTGTTCCGGAGCTCCGCCGGAGAGGGCCATCATCACGGAGGGCTTCTACATCATCCTAGCCCCTCCAATGAAGTGTGAGTAGTTCACCTCAGACCTATGGGTCCATAGTTATTAGCTAGATGGCTTCTTCTCTCTTTTTGGATCTCAATACAAAGTTCTCCCCCTCTCTTGTGGAGATCTATTCGATGTAATCTTCTTTTTGCGGTGTGTTTGTTGAGACCGATGAATTGTGGGTTTATGATCAAGTCTATCTATGAATAATATTTGAATCTTATTTGAATTCTTTTATGTATGATTGGTTATCTTTGCAAGTCTCTTCGAATTATCAGTTTGGTTTGGCCTACTAGATTGGTTTTTCTTGCCATGGGAGAAGTGCTTAGCTTTGGGTTCAATCTTGCGGTGTCCTTACCCAGTGACAGAAAGGGTAGCAAGGCACATATAGTGTTGTTGCCATCGAGGATAAAAAGATGGGGTTTTTATCATATTGCATGAAACTATCCTTCTACATCATGTCATCTTTCTTAAGACGTTACTCTGTTTTTAACTTAATACTCTAGATGCATGCTAGATAGCGGTCGAAGAGTGGAGTAATAGTAGTAGATGCAGGCAGGAGTCGGTCTATTTTTCTCGGACGTGATGCCTATATACATGATCATACCTAGATATTATCATAACTATGCTCAATTCTGTCAATTGTTCAACAGTAATTTGTTCACCCACCGTAGAATACTTATGCTCTTGAGAGAACCCACTAGTGAAACCTATGGCCCCCAGGTCTATTTTCCTCATATTAATCTCTATCACTTTAATCTTGCTTGCTTTTTTACTTTGCCTTTTTACTTTTCACTTTGCATCTCTATACCAAAAATACCAAAAATATTATCTATCATCTCTATCAGATCTCACCCCCGTAAGTGACCGTGAAGGGATTGACAACCCCTATCACGTTGGTTGCATGGAGCTATTGTTTTTGTGTAGGTATGAGGGACTCGAGCGTAGCCTCCTACTGGATTGATACCTTGGTTCTCAAAAGTTGAGGGAAATACTTACGCTACTTTGCTGCATCATCCTCTCCTCTTCGGGGAAATCCAACGCAGTGCTCAAGAGGTAGCAAGAAGAACTTCTGGCACCATTGCCGAGGAGGCTTACGCAAGGTCAAGTCAAGATTTGGACTCCCGACAACGAGCAATTTCTGGCGCCGTTGCCGGGGAGTCTGCGCAAAAGTCAACATACCAAGTACTCATCACAATCCCTATCTCACGCATTACATTAATTGCCATTTGCCTCTCGTTTTCCTCTCTCCCACTTCACCCTTGTCGTTTTATTCGCCCTCTCTTTCCGTTTGCCTTTTCCCCGTTCGTCTTTTGCTTGCTCGTGTGTTGGATTGCTTGTTTGTCGCGATGGCTCAAGATACTATTTGTGTGACTTCACCAATACCAACAATAATGATTTCCTTAGCACTCCGATTGCTCCTCTTGCCAATACTAAATCTTGTGAAATTAATACTGCTTTATTGAATCTTGTTATGAAAGATCAATTCGCCGGCCTTCCTAGTGAAGATGACGCTACTCATCTTAATAGCTTCGTTGATTTATGCGATATGCAAAATAAGAAAGATGTTGATAATGATATCGCATAGAGATCATGCTAAAGCTTGGTTTTCGTCTTTGCCTAAGAATAGTATTGATTCTTGGAACAAGTGCAACGATAGGGGTGGATTAACAAGCAGCTCGGCTCGTTAAGCTCGTGCTCGTTAAGCTCGTGCTCGTTAAGGCTCGACTCGTTAAGCTCGTTAAGATTAACGAGCAGAAAACCCTGCTCGGCTCGGCTCATTTGAAACTCGTTAAGCTCGTGAGCGCTTGCGAGCGCCCGTTAACAGATTATAATGTGTTACGATATACATGATGAATGTGTAGGTGTGGTTTTCAAGATGAAATATGGTGACTACAAAAAGAAATGCAGTAGTTTGTTGCCTCACATATCGATTAGATTGAGTAGATGGGCTGAGGTGCTACAAAAAGTCAGTCATGTAAGATGAAAATATGTGGTGTGTTGTTATTAACGAGCTTAATGAGCTACTCATGAAACTCGTTAGCTCGCTCGTTAAGGTCATTAAGCTTAACGCGCTGAAATCAATGATTGGCTATGTTCATTAAGAAGCGAGCTACAAGCTTAACGAGCCGAACTATCGAGCGCTCATTAAGCTTGCGAGCTACGAGCTTTTGGTCCAGCCCTATGCAAGGATGCTTTTATCTCTAAGTATTTTCCTCCCGCTAAGATCATCTCTCTTAGAAACGACATTATGAATTTTAAGCAACTTGATCATGAACATGTTGCACAAGCTTGGGAGAGAATGAAATTAATGTTACGTAATTGTCCTACTCATGGTTTGAACTTCTGGATGATTATACAAAAAATTTATGCCGGATTGAATTTTAAACTCCTAGATAATATTATGGTTAATTATTCTCAATGGCACACTGAATGATCTACTAATAAAAAAGTGCATGCGATAGAAGAAATCAATGTTTTGAGTGGAAAGATGGATGAACTTATGAAATTATTTGCTACTAAGAGTGTTTCTTCTGATCCTAACGATATGCCTTTGTCTACTTTGATTGAGAATAATAATGAATCTATGGATGTGAATTTTGTTGGTAGGAGTACTTTTGGTAACAACGCGTATAGAGGGAATTTTAACCCTAGGCCATACCCTAGTAATCCTTCTAATAATTATGGAAATTCCTACAACAACTCTTATGGAAATTTTAATAAGATGCCCTCTGAATTTGAGAATAGTGTTAGAGAGTTTATGAATTCACAAAAGAATTTTAATGCTTTGCTTGAAGATAAATTGCTTAAAGTTGATGATTTGGCTAGGAACGTTGATAGAATTTCTCTTGAGGTTGATTATTAAGGCTTAGATCTATTCCTCCTAAGCATGATATCAATGAGTCTCTCAAAGCCATAAGAATTTCCATTGATGAGTGCAAGGAAAGAACCGCTAGGATGCGTGCTTCCAAAGATGCCTTTATTAAAGCGTGTTCTTCCAATTCCTATGAAAATCAAGATGAAGATCTAAAAGTTATTGATGTGTCCCCTATTAAATCTTTGTTTTGCAATATAAATCTTGATGAAACTGAGTATGATCTTCCTTTACCTAGAAGGCGTTCCAAAAATTTGGAGTATTTAGATCTTGATGATGAAATTGATAAATGTGGGATTGAAAGAAATAAAAATCTAGATGTTGCTAAGCCCAGTATATTGGATCTCAAGGAATTTAATGATGAAATTTGCTCTTTAATTGATTGTATTTCCTTGTTGCAATCCGTGCTAAATTCTCCTCATGCTTATAGTCAAAATAAAGCCTTTACTGAACATATCGTTGATGCCTTGATGCAATCCTATGAAGAAAAACTTGAGTTGAAAGTTTCCATCCCTAGAAAACTTTATGATGAGTGGGACCTACTATTAAAATCAAAATTAAAGATTATGAGTTTTATGCTTTGTGTGATTTGGGTGCTAGTGTCTCCACTATTCCCAAAACTTTGTGTGATTTGCTAGATTTCCATGATTTTGATGATTGCTCTCTAAACTTGCATATTGCGGATTCCACTATTAAGAAACCTACGGAAAGAATTAATGATGTTCTTATTGTTGCAAATAGGAATTATGTACCCGTAGATTTTATCATTCTTGATATAGATTGCAATCCTTCTTGCCCTATTATTCTCGGTAGACCTTTCCTTAGAACGGTTGGTGCAATTATTGATATGAAGGAAGGGAATATTAGATTTCAATTTCCGTTAAAAAAGGGAATGGAACACTTCCCTAGGAAGAAAATAAAATTAACATATGAATCTATCATGCGAGCCACTTATGGATTGCCTACCAAAGATGGCAATACCTAGATCTATCCTCGCTTTTATGCCTAGCTAGGGGCGTTAAACGATAGCGCTTGTTGGGAGGCAACCCAACTTTATTTTAGTTTTTTTTGTTTTTGCTTCTTTTTAGGAATAAATAATCCATCTACCTTCTGTTTAGATGTGGTTTTGTGTTTTAATTAGTTTTTGTGCCAAGTTAGACCTATAGGATCTTCTTGGATGATAGTTATTCGATCTTGCTGTAATTTCCAGAATCTTTCTGTTCACGAAAACAATTTTTAAAACTCACCAGACCGTGATAAAATACTGATTCCAATTGCTGCTCATCAATAAACAAATTTTCTAGGTCTTCCTATTTTGGTAGATTTTTTGGAGTTCCAGAAATTTGCGTTAGTTACATATTACTACAGACTATTCTGTTTTTGACAGATTCTGTTTTTTGTGTGTTGTTTGCTCATTTTGATGAATCTATGGCTAGTAAAATAGCTTATAATCCATAGAAAAGTTGGAATACAGTAGTTTTAGCACCAATATAAATAAAGAATGATTTCATTGCAGTACCTTGAAGTGGTCTTTTGTTTTCTTTCGCTAACGGAGCTCACGAAATTTCTGTCGAGTTTTGTGTTGTGAAGTTTTCAAGTTTTGGGTGAAATCTTTTTGATGGATTATGGAACAAGGAGTGGCAAGAGCCTAAGCTTGGGGATGCCCATGGCACCCCCAAGATAATCCAAGGACACCAAAAAGTCAAAGCTTGGGGATGCCCCGGAAGGCATCCCCTCTTTCGTCTACTTCCATCGGTAATTTTACTTGGAGCTATATTTTTATTCACCACATGATATGTGTTTTGCTTGGAGCGTCTTGTATTATTTGTGTCTTTGTTTGTTAGTGTGCCACAATCATCCTTTATGTACACACATTTTGAGAGAGCCATACATGAATTGAAATTTGATAGAATACTCTATGTGCTTCACTTATATCTTTTGAGCTTTATAGTTTTGCTCTAGTGCTTCACTTACATCTTTTAGAGCACGGTGGTGGATTTGTTTTAAACAAATATTGATCTATCATGCTTCACTTAGATTATTTTGTGAGTCTTTAATAATAATAAACTTGGTATTCAAAGATTTGTAGAACTTTCTTTTGAGTGTGTTGAATACTAAGAAAAGTTTGATGATTGATAATTGTTTTGAGATATGGAGGTGATAATATGAAAGTCGTGCTAGTAGAGTAATTGTGAATTTGAGAAGTGCTTTTGTTGAAGTTGGCAAGTCCCGTAGCATGCACGTATGGTAAACGTTATGTAACAAATTTGAAACATGAGGTGTTATTTGATTGTCCTCCTTATGAGTGGCGGTCGGGGACGAGCGATGGTCTTTTCCTACCAATCTATCCCCCTAGGAGCATGCGCGTAATGCTTTGGTTTTTGATGACTTGTAGATTTTTGCAATAAGTATATGAGTTCTTTATGACTAATGTTGAGTCCATGGATTATACGCACTCTCACCCTTCCATCATTGCTAGCCTCTTCGGTACCGTGCATTGCCCTTTCTCACATTGAGAGTTGGTGCAAACTTCGCCGGTGCATCCAAACCCCGTGATATGATACGCTATTTCACACATAAACCTCCTTATATCTTCCTCAAAACAGCCACCATACCTACCTATTATGGCATTTCCATAGCCATTCCGAGATATATTGCCATGCAACTTTCCACCATTATCGTTCATCATGACACATCCATCATTGTCATATTGCTTAGCATGATCATGTAGTTGACATAGTATTCGTGGCAAAGCCACCATTCATAATTTTTCATACATGTCACTCTTGATTTATTGCATATCCCGGTACACCATCGGAGGCATTCATATAGAGTCATACCTTGTTCTAGTATCGAGTTGTAATCATTGAGTTGTAAATAAATATAAGTGTGATGATCATCATTTTCTAGAGCATTGTCCCAAGTAAGGAATAAAAAAAGAGAGAGAAAGGCCATAAAAAAGAGAAGTCCCAAATAAATAAATAAATAAATAAATGAGAGAAAAAGAGAGAAGGGACAATGTTACTATCCTTTGCCACACTTGTGCTTCAAAGTAGCACCATAATCATCATGATAGAGAGTCTCTTGTTTTGTCACTTTCATATACTAGATGGAATTTTTCATTATAGAACTTGGCTTGTATATTCCAACGATGGGCTTCCTCAAATGCCCTAGGTCTTCTTGAGCAAGCAAGTTGCATGCACAATCCACTTAGTTTCTTTTGTTGAGCTTTCATACATTTATAGCTCTGGTGCATCCGTTGCATGGCAATCCCTACTCCTTGCATTAACATCAATCGATGGGCATCTCCATAGCCCGTTGATTATCCTCGTTGATGTGATACTTTCTACTTTTTTTGTCTTCTCCACATAACCCCTATCCTCATATTCTATTCCACCCACAGTGCTATATCCATGGCTCGCGCTCATGTATTGCATGAAGGTTTATGAGTTTGAGATTATTAAAGTATGAAACAATTGCTTGGCTTGTCATCGGGGTTGTGCATGATGATAGCATTCTTGTGTGACGAAAATGGAGCATGACTACTATATGATTTTGTAGGGATGAACTTTCTTTGGCCATGTTACTTTGAGATGACATAATTGCTTTGTTAGTATGCTTGAAGTATTATTATTTTTATGTCAATATGAACTTTTGTCTTGAATCTTTCGGATCTGAATATTCATACCACAATTGAGAAGATTTACATTGAAATTATGCCAAGTAGCACTCCGCATCAAAAATTCTCTTTTTATCATTTACCTACTCGAGGACGAGCAGTAATTAAGCTTGGGGATGCCTGATACGTCTCCAACGTATCTATAATTTTTGATTGCTCCATGATATATTATCTATTATTTTGGACTATATTGGGTTTTATTTTCCACTTTTATATTATTTTTTTGGGACTAACCTATTAACCCGAGGCCCAACCCAGAATTGTTGTTTTTTGCCTATTTCAGTGTTCCGGAGAAACAGAATATCAAACAGAGTCCAAACGGAATGAAACCTTCGGGAACGTGATTTTCTCATCAGATAAGACCCAGGAGACTTGGACCCTCCATCAAGAAAGCCTCGAGGCAGCCACGAGGGTGGGGGCGCGCCCACCCCCTACAGCGCGCCCCCTGCCTCGTGGGCCCCTCGGAGCTCCACCGATGTACTTCTTCCTCCTATATATACCTACGTACCCCCAAACGATCAGATACGGAGCCAAAAACCTAATTCCACCGCCGCAACCTTCTGTACCCACGAGATCCCATTTTGGGGCCTGTTTTGAAGCTCTGCCGGAGAGGGACGTCATCACGGAGGGCTTCTACATCATCCTAACCCCTCCGATGAAGTGTGAGTAGTTCACCTCAGACCTACGGGTCCATAGTTATTAGCTAGATGGCTTCTTCTCTCTTTTCGGTTCTCAATACAATGTTCTCCCCCTCTCTTGTGGAGATCTATTCGATGCAATCTTCTTTTTGCGGTGTGTTTGTTGAGATCGATGAATTGTTGGTTTATGATCAAGTCTATCTATGAATAATATTTGAATCTTCTCTGAATTATTTTATGTATGATTGGTCATCTTTGCAAGTCTCTTCGAATTATCAGTTTGGTTTGGCCTACTAGATTGGTTTTTCTTGCCATGGGAGAAGTGCTTAGCTTTGGGTTCAATCTTGCAGTGTCCTTACCCAGTGACAGAAAGGGCAGCAAGGCACGTATAGTATTGTTGCCATCGAGGATAACAAGATGGGTTTTTTATCATATTGCATGAAACTATCCCTCTACATCATGTCATCTTGGTTAAGGCGTTACTCTGTTTTTAACTTAATACTCTAGATGCATGCTGGATAGCGCCGACGAGTGGAGTAATAGTAGTAGATGTAGGCAGGAGTCGGTCTACTTGTCTCGTACGTGATGCCTATATACATGATCATACGTAGATATTCTCATAACTATGCTCAATTCTGTCAATTGCTCAACAATAATTTGTTCACCCACCGTAGAATACTAAAGCTATTGAGAGAAGACACTAGTGAAACTTATGGCCCCCGGGTCTATTTTCCTCATATTAATCTCCATCACTATAATCTTGCTTGCTTTTTTACTTTGCCTTTTTACTTTTCACTTTGCATCTCTATACCAAAAATACCAAAAATATGATCTATCATCTCTATTTGATCTCACCCCCGTAAGTGACCGTGAAGGGATTGACAACCCCTAATCGCGTTGGTTGCGTGGAGCTATTGTTTTTGTGTAGGTACGAGGGACTCGAGCGTAGCCTCCTACCGGATTGATACCTTGGTTCTCAAAAACTGAGGGAAATACTTACGCTACTTTGCTGCATCATCCTCTCCTCTTCGAGGAAATTCAAGGCAGTGCTCAAGAGGTAGCAATGAACGGTCCTTGTTCAGCACTAGGGTTAGCGGGGTTTGGGAGGGGTTTGGAGGAGTCAAAGCTATGTTTCACCAGATTTCAAATAAGCATAATAAATTAAACAAAAATCAGAAAAATAAAAAACTTGCGCACATAGTCTTCTTATATCATATACTAACGATTTAAGTTGATAAACAAGGTTTACATACATTTAAACGATAAGTTCATGTGTATTGTGTGATATCTCGAGTATCTCAAACTCTGTTGTATGAAGTGAAGAGAAGTGTTTTGGGGAAATGAACATGAAAATTTCAAAAAACTCACCACAGCTTCATTTTGGAGTGACTAAGAAGGATCCAGGCTTAGTTTTTCATTTTGATGTTTTACACTTTGTTTAAATCTTGGTCAAAGTTAAGTTTGACCAGAATTCAAATGAGCAAAACATATTAAAAAAATCAAAAAAAAGAAAAAACCAGCGCACATAGTCTGTATATATAGAATATATGTGTAGGAAAGTTATTTGGCTAATTTAGACAAGGTCGAAAAAAACCTTGCTTACAAATGAGGCCGTTTACCCTACCTTTGGACCCCTCTTTTTAGCACATTTTTCATGAAAATTTCAAAAACCTCACCACAGCTTCATTTTGGATTGACTAAGAAGGATCCAGGCTTAGTTTTTCATTTTGATGTTTTAGACTTGTTTAAATCTTGGTCAAAGTTAGGTTTGACCAGAATTTAAATGAGCAAAATAAAATTCAAAAAAATCAAAAAAAAGGAAAAACCATGTGCTCATTCAAACATCATCCAATAGATATTTAAACATCATGTCAAACATACTTCTAACATAGGTCCAACATCATCCAACAGAAATACAACATGTCAAGTGATAAATGTTTCATAATACAACATCATCCCGTATTCATAATGTTTCATAATTATTCATATATAGCGTTGTGGCTTCTATCTGTTCTTGAGCTTCTTGCCATCACTTTGCTCCTCGTGCATCTTGTGCTCATTGCTTCTTCTCTTCTCCTCTTGGTTGTCGGTACCTTGCGCGTCTTCTTCAAACCTATCATAGAGCTGTGCAAAACACAAACGATAATGAGATCATGTCAAGTGATAAATGTACAGTAGTATTTGACCCTTGCAAGATTGACATACCTAGCAGAACTCACAACAATAGAAGGTTGGTCACCATTTGGAGCCTCACTTGGATCATCATTTGTAGCCTAACTTGGATCACCATGATCACCATTTGGAGCCTCACTTGGATCACCATGATCACTATTTGGAGCCTTACTTGGATCACCATTTGGAGCCTCACTTGAATCATTATTTGGAGGATATTTTGGACCATCATCATTTGGAACCTCGTCAAAATCCTCATCAAATGCAACCGGCTATTGACCATCATTTTCATCATCTGTTGAGGCAACCGGCTGCTGACCAACATTTTCATCGAAGCCTTCATCGAAACTCCCTCTGAACGTTGGATCTACTGTGTTATCACAATACTTACCGAAATGACCAGACCCACCACACCTTGTGCACTTACGCTTCCTCGCTCCAAGTCCAACTCCTTCGCTGCGAGGTCTGATTCGACTCTTCCTCGGTCTACCTGCTGCTCTCTTCAGAACTGGAGCGCAAAGCTTGAATCCAGGGTCCACCATGTCCCATTGTTGTTTTCCCTCCATAGCAGGCAAGGCATAAGCATATGTGGCTTTGAACCTTGCAACAGAGTAGTAATCATGCACATACTGATGTATGTTCCCTGCTGGACCTGGGAGAGAAGTGATGAAAAACAAGGCATGAATGCATGGCAACCCAGTTATCTGCCATTGCCTACAACTGCAGGTTCTAGCTTCTAAATCCACTGGATATCTCCATTCCCTCTTCTCTTTATCCAAACATGATATCTCTGCTGTGGTACCCGAGCAAAGAGTCATGTTCATTTCCAAGCCTGTTGTCTTCTGCTTCAGTTCATTCATCACGGCATGGATGATAATGTGGCCCATGAATTTTGCCTCGGCTATTCTTGCACAATAATGAAATTTCTGCATGTATTCTATCCTTATCCTGTCAAGCAAATCCACCACATAATGACCTTTTAGTTTCCGGATCGTTGAGTTGAAAGACTCTGCTAGATTATTGTGCACATAGTCAACTTTGCTCACTTCACTGAATTGGCTTCTGGCCCATAACTTGGAGGGGTGTGTTTCCAAGTATTCTTTCACTTTGGGATTCATGTATAACTGCCTCAAGTGGTAGTTGTGCTTCTTCACACTGCAAGTCAAAGATGCTGGCCATAAATTGTCGGTATACACCTTTCCTTTGAATTTCTTCATGAAATTTGCAGCAAGGTGACGCATGCATTCCCTATGCTCTACTCCAGGGAACACATTGTCCACGGCCACTTCTAAACCTTTGCAGGCATCTGTATGAATGACCAACCCATTGGGATGTGCAATAGCCCGGCGCAGATTATGCAAAAACCAAGTCCAGCTCTCCTCAGACTCTGTCTCTAGCACACCGTAGGCAACTAGAAATACAAAACTGTGTGCATCAACTGCAGAAGCTGCTACTAACTGTCCTTTAAACCTCCTTGTGAGAAAAGTGGCATCAATAGCCAAATAAGGCCTACAGCCTGCCAAAAAACCCCGGCGACAAGCCTCAAAGCAGACAAAAACCCTCCTAAAGCATTCCTTGGTCTTTGTCACTCCCCTGAATGTGTACTCCATTGTGTGGTGATCAATATCTACAATACTACCTGGGCTTGTCCTCTCCACTTCACCTTTGAATGAATACAACAATTGAAAACTTTCCTGCCAGTTACCATGAATAGAATCCATAGCATGTTGTTTACCATTGAACAACCTCATGTATGGTAAATCTATCTTGAACTTATCTTCGATGTTCTTCTGCAATTCCTTTGGACCCACTTGCTGGTTTTCTTTCACCCACTTCTTTACTTCTTCTGCCACCCATCTTGACTTGGCTCTACTAATTATATCCTTCCTAAGGGTTGATAAAAGGGTTCACTTTGACCTGAACATTAGTGCTATTCCGCATTTTAGATGCGAGGAGCCTCCATGGACACCCTCAGTCGGACAGTGCACTCTGTAACGTACTTGATCGCTCTTGTCAACTTTGAAACACTACTAGGGAAAAGCCTAGCAGCAGCGCGGGTTTTAAGCCTATCAGTAGCGTGGGGTGATGCGCTACTGATAAGGCGCTACAGCTAACGTATAGTAGTAGCGTGCCCCCGCCCACGCTACCGCTAAATCGACTTAGTAGTAGCGACTTCCCGGAGGAGCGCTACTGGTAATTAGTAGTAGCGCTTCTCCCTACCCGCGCTGCTACTATTATTTCGTATTTTATTTCTTTTTTATTTCATGTTGTATTCGTACACCTTTACACAAGTTTTCATACAACAGGAATTTAGAAATTATTTTTACATCATAATGAGTTATTACATCACGGGGTGAAAGAACCGTGGATTAGTTTCAAGTGGATGGACATCCACTTGAAACTAATCCGCGGTTATTTCACCCAATGATATAATAAATATCATCATCATCATCATATCAATAACAACTTATCATCATAATACATCATTGTCATATAACGTCTCCTCAAGATCATCATTTTCATCAATGAGACATCACATAGCAAATTGGTCACTAGTCGTAATCACAAGTACTCCTCATCATCAACTCTAACACATTATATCACATAATAAACATATTGTACCTCATAGGACCTACTACATTCTCTTAGGACCTACTGTTGGAAATATGCCCTAGAGGCAATAATAAAAGCATTATTATTATATTATATTTCCTTGTTCATGATAATTGTCTTTATTCGTGCTATAATTGTGTTATCCGGAAATCGTAATACATGTGTGAATAACAGACACCAACATGTCCCTAGTAAGCCTCTAGTTGACTAGCTCGTTGATCAATAGATGGTCATGGTTTCCTGACTATGGGCATTGGATGTCAATGATAATGAGATCACATCATTAGGAGAATGATGTGATGGACGAGACCCAATCCTAAACATAGCATAAGATCGCATAGTTCGTTTGCTAGAGTTTTCCAATGTCAAGTATCCTTTCCTTAGACCATGAGATCGTGTAACTCCCGGATGCCGTAGAAGTGCTTTGGGTGTGCCAAACGTCACAACATAACTGGGTGACTATAAAGGTATACTACGGGTATCTCCGAAAGTGTCTGTTGGGTTGACACGGATCGAGACTGGGATTTGTCACTCCGTATGACGGAGAGGTATCACTGGGCCCACTCGATAATGCATCATCATTATGAGCTCAATGTGACCAAGTGTTTGGTCACTGGATCATGCATTACGGTACGAGTAAAGTGACTTGCCAGTAACGAGATTGAACGAGGTATTGGGATACCAACGATCGAATCTCGGGCAAGTAACATATCGATTGACAAAGGGAATTGCATACGGGGTTGCTTGAATCCTCGACATCGTGGTTCATCCGATGAGATCATCGTGGAGCATGTGGGAGCCAACATGAGTATCCAGATCCCGCTGTTGGTTATTGCCCGAGAGCCGTCTCGGTCATGTCTGCATGTCTCCCGAACCCGTAGGGTCTACACACTTAAGGTTCGGTGACGCTAGGGTTGTAGGGATATGTATATGCAGTAACCCGAATGTTGTTTGAAGTCCCGGATGAGATCCCGGACGTCACGAGGAGTTTCGGAATGGTCCGGAGGTAAAGAATTATATATAGGAAGTGTTGTTTTGGCCATCGGGACAAGTTTCGGGGTCACCGGTATTGTACGGGGACCACCAGAAGGGTCCCGGGGGTCCACCGGGTGAGGCCACCTGCCTCGGGGGGGCACATGGGCTGTAGGGGGTGCGCCTTGGCCTACATGGGCCAAGGGGAACCAGCCCCAAGAGGCCCATGCGCCTAGGGTTCCAAAGGGGAAGAGTCCCACAAGTGGAAGGCACCTCCTAGGTGCCTTGGGGGGGAGGAAATCCTCCCTGGCCGCCGCCCCCTTGGGAGATCAGATCTCCCAGGGCCAGCGCCCCCCCCCCCCAAGAGGCCTATGTAAAGGGGGGAGGGGAGGGGGGCAGCCGCACCCTCTGCCTTGGCGCCTCCCTCTCCCTCTCCAACACCTCCTCCTCCTCCATAGAGCTCGGCGAAGCCCTGCCGGAGTACTACAGCTCCACCATCACCACGCCGTCGTGCTGCTGCTGGAGCCATCCCCCTCAACCTCTCCTTTCCCCTTGCTGGATCAAGAAGAAGGAGACGTTACGCTGACCGTACGTGTGTTGAACGCGGAGGTGCCGTCCGTTCGGCGCTAGGATCTCCGGTGATTTGGATCACGTCGTGTACGACTACCTCATCCCCGTTCCTTGAACGCTTCCGCTCACGATCTACAAAGGTATGTAGATGAATCTGAATACTCGTTGCCAGATGAACTCATAGATGGATCTTGGTGAAACCGTAGGAAAAATTTTGTTTTCTGCAACGTTCCCCAACAGTGGTATCATGAGCTAGGTCTATGCGTAGTTCTCTATTGCACGAGTAGAACACAATTTGTTGTGGGCGTAGATGTTGTCAACTTTCTTGCCGCTACTAGTCTTATCTTGCTTCAGCGGTATTGTGGGATGAAGCGGCCCGGACCAACCTTACACGTACGCTTACGTGAGACCGGTTCCACCGACTGACATGCACTAGTTGCATAAGGTGGCTGGCGGGTGTCTGTCTCTCCCACTTTAGTTGGAGCAGATTCGATGAAAAGGGTCCTTATGAAGGTTAAATAGAAGTTGACAAATCACGTTGTGGCTTTTACGTAGGTAAGAAAACGTTCTTGCTAGAACCCTAATTCAGCCACGTAAAACTTGCAACAACAATTAGAGGACGTCTAACTTGTTTTTGCAGCAAGTGCTTGGTGATATGATATGGCCAAAGTTGTGATGAATGATGAATGATATATATGTGATGTATGAGATCATGTTCATGTAATAGGAATCACGACTTGCATGTCGATGAGTATGACAACCGGAAGGAGCCATAGGAGTTGTCATTATTCTTTTATGACCTGCGTGTCGCCATGTAAATTATTTTACTTTATTGCTAAACGCGTTAGCCATAGTAGTAGAAGTAATAGTTGGCGAGCAACTTCATGGAGACACGATGATGGAGATCATGATGATGGAGATCATGGTGTCAAACCGGTGACAAGATGATCATGGAGCCCCAAGATGGAGATCAAAGTAGCTATGTGATATTGGCCATATCATATCACTACTATTATTATTTGATTGCATGTGATGTTTATCATGTTTTTGCGTCTTGTTTACTTAGAACGACGGTAGTAAATAAGATGATCCCTCATAATAATTTCAAGAAGTGTTCCCCCTAACTGTGCACCGTTGCGACAGTTCGTTGTTTCAAAACACCACGTGATGATCGGGTGTGATAGATTCTAACATTCACATACAACGGGTGTAAGACAGATTTACACATGCAAACACTTAGGTTGACTTGACGAGCCTAGCATGTACAGACATGGCCTCGGAACACAGAAGACCGAAAGGTCGAGCATGAGTCGTATAGAAGATACGATCAACATGAAGATGTTCACCAATGTTGACTAGTCCGTCTCACGTGATGATCGGACACGGCCTAGTTGACTTGGATCATGTAATACTTAGATGACTAGAAGAGGGATGTCCATCTAAGTGGGAGTTCATTAAATAATTTGATTAGATGAACTTTAAAATTATCATGAACTTAGTCTAAAATATTTACAATATGTCTTGTAGATCAAATGGCCAACGTTGTCCTCAACTTCAACGCGTTCCTAGAGAAAACCAAGCTGAAAGACGATGGCAGCAACTACACGGACTGGGTCCGGAACCTGAGGATCATCCTCATAGCTGCCAAGAAAGATTATGTCCTACAAGCACCGCTGGGTGACGCACCTGTTCTCCCTGCAGAACAAGACGTTATGAACGCTTGGCAGTCACGTTCCGATGATTACTCCCTCGTTCAGTGCGGCATGCTTTACAGCTTAGAGCCGGGGCTCCAAAAGCGTTTTGAGAGACATGGAGCATATGAGATGTTCGAAGAGCTGAAAATGGTTTTCCAAGCTCATGCCCGGGTCAAGAGATATGAAGTCTCCGACAAATTCTTTAGTTGTAAGATGGAGGAAAATAGCTCTGTCAGTGAACACATACTCAAGATGTCTGGGTTGCACAACCGCTTGACTCAACTGGAAGTTAATCTCCCGGATGAAGCGGTCATTGACAGAATCCTCCAGTCGCTTCCACCTAGCTACAAGAGCTTTGTGATGAACTACAACATGCAGGGGATGGTAAAGACCATTCCTGAGGTATATGCTATGCTGAAATCAGCAGAGGTAGAAATCAAGAAGGAACATCAAGTGTTGATGGTGAATAAAACCACTAAGTTCAAGAAGGGCAAGGGTAAAAAGAACTTCAAGAAGGACGGCAAGGAAGTTGCCGCGCCCAGTAAGCAAGTTGCTGGGAAGAATCCAAAGAATGGACCCAAGCCCGAGACTGAGTGCTTTTATTGCAAGGGAAGTGGTCACTGGAAGCGGAATTTCCCCAAATACTTAGCGGACAAGAAGGCCGGCAAAACAAAAGGTATATGTGATATACATGTAATTGATGTGTACCTTACCAGTACTCGTAGTAGCTCTTGGGTATTTGATACCGGTGCAGTTGCTCACATTTGTAACTCAAAGCAGGAGCTGCGGAATAAGCAAAGACTGGCGAAGGATGAGGTGACGATGCGCGTCAGGAATGGTTCCAAGGTCGATGTGATCGCCGTCGGCATGCTACCTCTACATTTACCTACGGGATTAGTTTTAAACCTCAATAATTGTTATTTAGTGCCAAGTTTGAGCATGAACATTGTGTCTGGATCTCGTTTAATTCGAGATGGCTACTCATTTAAATCCGAGAATAATGGTTGTTCTATTTATATGAGTGATATGTTTTATGGTCATGCTCCGATGGTTAATGGTTTATTCTTAATGAATCTCGTACGTGATGATAAACATATTCATAGTGTGAATACCAAAAGAGTTAAAGTAGATAACAATAGTCCCACATACTTGTGGCACTGCCGCCTTGGTCACATAGGTGTCAAACGCATGAAGAAGCTCCGTGCGGATGGACTTTTAGAGTCTCTTGATTATGAATCATTTGACACGTGCGAACCATGCCTCATGGGTAAAATGACCAAGACTCCGTTCTCAGGAACAATGGAGCGAGCAACCAACTTATTGGAAATCATACATACAGATGTGTGCGGTCCAATGAGTGTTGAGGCTCGCGGTGGCTATCGTTATGTCCTCACCCTCACTGTTGACCTGAGTAGATATGGGTATATCTACTTAATGAAACACAAGTCTGAGACCTTTGAAAAGTTCAAGGAATTTCAGAGTGAGGTTGAAAATCAACGTGACAGAAAAATCAAGTTTCTACGATCAGATCGTGGAGGAGAATACTTGAGTCACGAATTTGGCACACACTAAAGAAAATGTGGAATAGTTTCACAACTCACGCCGCCTGGAACACCTCAGCGTAATGGTGTGTCCGAATGTCGTAATCGCACTCTATTAGATATGGTACGATCTATGATGTCTCTTACCGATCTACCGCTATCCTTTTGGGGCTATGCTTTAGAGACTGCCGCATTCAATTTAAATAGGACTCCGTCGAAATCTGTTGAGACGACACCGTATGAATTATGGTTTGGGAAGAAACCTAAGCTGTCGTTTCTAAAAGTTTGGGGATGCGATGCTTATGTCAAGAAACTTCAACCTGAAAAGCTCGAACCCAAGTCGGAAAAATGCGTCTTCATAGGATACCCTAAAGAGACTATTGGGTATACCTTCTACCTCAGATCCGAAGGCAAGATCTTTGTTGCCAAGAATGGATCTTTTCTAGAGAAAGAGTTTCTCTTGAAAGAAGTAAGTGGGAGGAAAGTAGAACTTGATGAAGTGTTACCTCTTGAACCGGAAAATGGCGAAACTCAAGAAAACGTTCCTGAGGTGCCTGCACCGACTAGAGAGGAAATTAATGATGATGATTAAGATACTTCTAATCAAGCTCCTACTGAAATTCGAAGGTCCACAAGGACACGTTCCGCACCAGAGTGGTACGGCAACCCTGTCTTGGAAATCATGTTGTTAGACAACGGTGAGCCTTCGAACTATGAGGAAGCAATGGCGGGCCCGTATTCCGACAAATGGCTAGAAGCCATGAAATCCGAGATAGGATCCATGTATGAAAACAAAGTATGGACTTTGACTGACTTGCCCGTAGAGCGGCGAGCCATAGAAAATAAATGGATCTTTAAGAAGAAGACAGACGCGGATGGTAATGTGACCATCTATAAAGCTCGGCTTGTCGCTAAGGGTTATCGACAAGTTCAAGGAATTGACTACGATGAGACTTTCTCACCGGTAGCGAAGCTAAAGTCCGTCCGAATCATGTTAGCAATTGCCGCATTCTATGATTATGAGATATGGCAAATGGACGTCAAAACGGCATTCCTTAATGGTTTCCTTAAGGAAGAATTGTATATGATGCAGCCGGAAGGTTTTGTCGATCCTAAGAATGCTGACAAAGTGTGCAAGCTCCAACGCTCAATTTATGGGCTGGTGCAAGCATCTCGGAGTTGGAACATTCGCTTTGATGAGATGATCAAAGCGTTTGGGTTTACGCAGACTTATGGAGAAGCCTGCGTTTACAAGAAAGTGAGTGGGAGCTCTGTAGCATTTCTCATACTATATGTAGATGACATACTTTTGATGGGAAATGATATAGAACTCTTGGACAGCATTAAGGTCTACTTGAATAAGAGTTTTTTAATGAAGGACCTTGGAGAAGCTGCTTATATATTAGGCATCAAGATCTATAGAGATAGATCGAGACGCCTCATAGGTCTTTCACAAAGCACATACCTTGATAAGATATTGAAGTAGTTCTATATGGATCAATCGAAGAAGGGGTTCTTACCAGTATTGCAAGGTGTGAAATTGAGCTCAGCTCAATGTCCGACCACGGCAGAAGATATAGAAGAGATGAGGATCATCCCCTATGCCTCAGCCATAGGTTCTATTATGTATGCCATGCTGTGTACCAGACCTGACGTAAACCTTGCCGTGAGTTTGGTAGGAAGGTACCAAAGTAATCCCGGCAAGGAACACTGGACAGCGGTCAAGAATATCCTAAAGTACCTGAAAAGGACTAAGGAAATGTTTCTCATTTATGGAGGTGACGAAGAGCTCGTCGTAAAGGGTTACGTCGACGCTAGCTTCGACACAGATCTGGATGACTCTAAGTCACAAACCGGATACGTGTATATTTTGAATGGTGGGGCAGTAAGCTGGTGCAGTTGCAAGCAGAGCGTCGTGGCAGGATCTACATGTGAAGCGGAGTACATGGCAGCCTCGGAGGAAGCACATGAAGCAATTTGGGTGAAGGAGTTCATCACCGACCTCGGAGTCATACCCAATGCGTCGGGGCCAATCAAACTCTTCTGTGACAACACTGGAGCTATTGCACTTGCCAAGGAGCCCAGGTTTCACAAGAAGACCAGGCACATCAAGCGTCGCTTCAACTCCATTCGTGAAAATGTTCAAGATGGAGACATAGAAATTTGTAAAGTGCACACGGATCTCAATGTCGCAGATCCGTTGACTAAACATCTCCCTAAGGCAAAACATGATCATCACCAGAACTCTATGGGTGTTCGATTCATCACAATGTAACTAGATTATTGACTCTAGTGCAAGTGGGAGACTGTTGGAAATATGCCCTAGAGGCAATAATAAAAGCATTATTATTATATTATATTTCCTTGTTCATGATAATTGTCTTTATTCGTGCTATAATTGTGTTATCCGGAAATCGTAATACATGTGTGAATAACAGACACCAACATGTCCCTAGTAAGCCTCTAGTTGACTAGCTCGTTGATCAATAGATGGTCATGGTTTCCTGACTATGGGCATTGGATGTCAATGATAACGAGATCACATCATTAGGAGAATGATGTGATGGACGAGACCCAATCCTAAACATAGCATAAGATCGCATAGTTCGTTTGCTAGAGTTTTCCAATGTCAAGTATCCTTTCCTTAGACCATGAGATCGTGTAACTCCCGGATGCCGTAGAGTGTTTTGGGTGTGCCAAACGTCACAACGTAACTGGGTGACTATAAAGGTATACTACGGGTATCTCCGAAAGTGTCTGTTGGGTTGACACGGATCGAGACTGGGATTTGTCACTCCGTATGACGAAGAGGTATCACTGGGCCCACTCGATAATGCATCATCATTATGAGCTCAATGTGACCAAGTGTTTGGTCACTGTATCATGCATTACGGTACGAGTAAAGTGACTTGCCGGTAACGAGATTGAACGAGGTATTGGGATACCAACGATCGAATCTCGGGCAAGTAACATATCGATTGACAAAGGGAATTGCATACGGGGTTGCTTGAATCCTCGACATCGTGGTTCATCCATTGAGATCATCGTGGAGCATGTGGGAGCCAAAATGGGTATCCAGATCCCGCTGTTGGTTATTGCCCGAGAGCCGTCTCGGTCATGTCTGCATGTCTCCCGAACCCGTAGGGTCTACACACTTAAGGTTCGGTGACGCTAGGGTTGTAGGGATATGTATATGCAGTAACCCGAATGTTGTTCGGAGTCCCGGATGAGATCCCGGACGTCAGGAGGAGTTTCGGAATGGTCCAGAGGTAAAGAATTATATATAGGAAGTGCTGTTTTGGCCATCGGGACAAGTCTCGGGGTCACCGGTATTGTACCGGGACCACTAGAAGGGTCCCGGGGGTCCACCGGGTGGGGCCACCTGCCTCGGGGGGGCACATGGGCTGTAGGGGGTGCGCCTTGGCCTACATGGGCCAAGGGGAACCAGCCCCAAGAGGCCCATGCGCCTAGGGTTCCAAAGGGGAAGAGTCCCACAAGTGGAAGGCACCTCCTAGGTGCCTTGGGGGGGAGGAAATCCTCCCTGGCCGCCGCCCCCTTGGGAGATCAGATCTCCCAGGGCCGGCGCCCCCCCCCCCAAGAGGCCTATGTAAAGGGGGGAGGGGAGGGGGGCAGCCGCACCCTCTGACCTCCCTCTCCCTCTCCCTCTCCAACACCTCCTCCTCCTCCATAGAGCTCGGCGAAGCCCTGACGGAGTACTACAGCTCCACCATCACCACGCCGTCGTGCTGCTGCTGGAGCCATCCCCCTCAACCTCTCATTTCCCCTTGCTGGATCAAGAAGAAGGAGACGTTACGCTGACCGTACGTGTGTTGAACGCGGAGGTGCCGTCCGTTCGACGCTAGGATCTCCGGTGATTTGGATCACGTCGTGTACGACTACCTCATCCCCGTTCCTTGAACGCTTCCGCTCGCGATCTACAAAGGTATGTAGATGAATCTGAATACTCGTTGCCAGATGAACTCATAGATGGATCTTGGTGAAACCGTAGGAAAATTTTTGTTTTCTGCAACGTTCCCCAACACCTACTATATTCTCTAAGGTAAAATAGCAAAAAACAAGATAGCCCCTGACTCTCCATTATGGAGAATGGAGATTATCCTGTCTCCAATTCTTGCCTTTCGCTTAATGTTACTTCCAAGAACCTCCTTGCAAATGTCCAAACATTGTTTCCATTCTTTGATTAGCATGTGTTCACCATTTTTAGAAATCCCATATGCACAGGTGAGCTCCTTAGATTGACCTGGCTGTATGTTCATAACTGCAAGGCGACCATTCTGATACATCATATGAGGCACACAATCCATCGGGATTTCCTGTTGAAAAACATAGTAATAACTTCGTAGTTAGCAATGATGTACTAGTTTTAGAAGTATGCAAAAGATGCACGGATGTCGTAATAGTAAAAAATCTTACCAGGGTATCTCCATAGAAGCTACCATGGTTCAACACGTGCACCAGTGGCACGTATTCACCATAATTTGGAGGAGTTCGATAATAGGTATTGTAATTCTCAAGAAACGTACAATAAGCAATCAGATGACTTTTCTCCTTATAAGTTAATTCGGAGCCATCAGTGTAGTGGGTTTTGTCTACCATCTTCTGCACATTCTTTGAAGATTCAAAATAAGCTGTCAATGGAAATAAGCTGTCAACTATTTTGAAATAAACAATATAAATTAGTTAATAACTATGTTTGAGAAACTCACATTGCGGTATAATCGGAAGCGTATCAACAAGGACCCAAATGTCCATATTGTCTTGCTCGATGTCAGGATTACCAAGATCCATGGTGACAATCATACCCTCATAAAAACCATACATTTTGCAAAGTGCTTCCCAATTTTGGCAACCAAAATGGGTTACGCTCTGAGAATTGTACAGATTTACTTCAAAATCGATATCATGATGGGTCCTTAGGTGTATTTTCTTTGTTTGAAAATTTTCATGGTCTTCAAAACCCATCCTCTCTAAGACATAGCGTCTTGCATGGCATGGGATAAGCTAGTCAAATTGTAAAAGATGAAAATTAGACGTTGAAATAGTTGAAGTCATGCTTAATTACGAAAAAAACACTTGTCGTTGTTGCGTACCGTTTCAACATCGAAGGTCTCCTCGAGCTTAATGTTGAAGCACCGATCTTCATCCAGCTCAACGTACCTGTCGCACATACCTCGATCACCGTGGCACCAACTGCACTCCCCCGGGAGACTGTCGTCGTCCGAGTACGACATTTCCTACATTCATAATTCAAAGATTAAACTTGAACAATTAAATATATGTACTAAAAAACCTAAATTAGATCATTATTTTTCGAGAAAATCCAGGCCACTCGATATTTCCTACATATTCTAGCACAAGTCATGCCAGAATTCACGGACAAATCTGGCATGACCTTTGCTAAAAAAGGACATATCGAGCGCCTGAAATTTGCCGGAAACGGAAATTAATCAACACTCCGGCAAAACATAGACCACTCGGAGGTGTAACCAAAACATGACCGGGCACTTGGGCAACCACATATCCTATTTGAGCAACACAGGATATACATGTTTTTATCTACATCATATATATCTTATAGGACTCATATTGACATGGAGATTTGCCTAGTCTCACCTCGATGTCGGAGGGGGTCGGTGACGGGGACGACGGCGGGGATGATGGAGGGGCTCCTTGATTTCTGCAAAAGCAAAAACCCTATAAGTTATCACTAATACATCCCGAATAATTGCTTAAACTAAAAAATAACAACAAATATGACATGTTCAACTAGTTCTATTAATTCAACTAGTTCTTACTAAATATAAACTTACTATAAATAGAAAAAACTAGTTCTTTCTAAAAATAAAGTAGTTCAACTAGTTATTTCAATTCTCTTACTAAAAGTACATTAGTTCTATTAATTCACCTAGTTTATTAATTTACTTACTAAACTAGTTCAACTAAAACTAAACTAGTTCTATTAATTCAACTCGTTCTTAATAAATATAGACTTACTATAAATAGAAAGAAACTAGTTCAACTACTACTACTAATTAACATCTACTACTGCTAATTATATAACTAGTTTACCATCACTACTACTAATTAATATCTACTACTACTAAAAATCATTATCTATGAACCCTAAATTAACATCTACTACAACTAAAATCATCTACTAACTAAGCAAAGAGAGAGGGGTGGGAGAGGGGTGGGGGGCTTACAGAGAGGGGAGAGACGGTGGCGGGGAGGTGCTCGGCGACGGAGGTAGGGGCGGCGAGGGCGGGCTCGGGATCGGGAGGCGGCTGTCTTGGGCGGGCTCGGGCGGCGGCGGTGAGGTCGAGGGTGGCGACAGTGTGGTCGAGAGCGGCGGCTGGCGGCGGCGGTGAGGTTGAGGGCGGGCTCGGGCGGCGGCGGTGAGGGCAGGCTCGGGCTCGGGCGGCGGCGACAGGAGTAGGGGAACAGAAGGGGAGGAGGACTTAGCGAAATTTTGATACGGGGGGTGGTTAAGACGAACTAGCAGTAGCGCTCATAAAGAAAATGCGCTATAGCTAACATATCTATAGCGCATTTTAGAGAAAAACACTACTGCTAATGGAAGCAGTTATTTCTTTTGTTTATCCCAATATCAGTAACGCTTTGTCCTGAAAAAACACTATAAGTCTAAGCAATGTAAAAACATCAAAAATATACATTGGTCATCATTGATCTTTTTGTGTAGAATCTAAATAGCCAACATGAATCCTCACTGTACCTGTATAGGTACAGGCGAGGATTCATATTGCAGCCACAAATCATACACATATAGTTCAATGAAGATTAAGTGCTCGAGATAGGTTGAGAAGTAACATATTTAAGGTGGTAAACACCTTGTTCGCTTAGCAGTATGAGACTAAACTTAATTAGTTGCGGTGATACTTAGGAGCAGCGAGTTTTGAAGAAAAATGCTGCTACTAAGTACGTTAGCAGTAGCGCGTCCCACGGAAGGGCGCTACTACTATATCTAGCCTGGAGGCAACACCGTGGCAATTATAGTAGTAGCGCTCGTTTCACCTAGAGCGCTACTGCTACTTAGATATTAGTAGCGCTGTTTGCTGAAGCTCGGTACTGCTAATTAGCAGTAGCGTATGTTTTTAAACCACGCTGCTGCTAATATTCTGTGTATAAGGTTTTCCCTAGTAGTGAAAGTACGTTCTACCTTGATGTAGTATGTCACAAGTGCATTTCTACACTTATTCATGGATGCAAAAATTGTACCTTCTTCCATATGAGGGTTCAAAGGGTCCCATTCAATAGCTGCAAGGTCTTCGTCCTCACCCACCGCGTCATCATCCACATGGACTGCATTGTGAACCTTATCTTGGTTTTCAGTCTGAGGTGCCCGTCGTAAATTCCGAATAACATCAGAATATAGCTTCTCTTCATCAACCCCAGAATTGTAGTCATCAGGCTCCACTTCAAGGGGGGCCCTACTGCTGTTGCCCACACTTGTCAAGCCACCACGTCGCCGTGCACCAACTGAACTATTCTGGCTAGAGATGCCATTACGACGACTTGGTTCTCCCCGAGATGTTGCACCCATCATCCTAGGTCCAAATGCCTGCTCAAGCACATCAACTTGCAGCCTCACATGAAAATTATCTTTCTCTTTATGCCTAACAAACATGGTAGTTAGCTCTTCATCATTACTAACTGTCACCCAATTCTTTTCCCCATCATAGTATTTGTATACCACTTCATCAAGCAAACCCCAAGGATATTGGCTACAAATTACCTCCCCAAATTGTCTGAAACTTCAATTACTAGCCATTGGCAACCGATAATCAAAACCTCCTTGGTATTTCTTTTTATCCTTTGCATCGAACATGTACCGGTCCCATCTAATGTGCACCATGAAAGCAAACCGCAACTCCATCCTAACCAGCGAAACACAGAGACGCAATCAGCACACTAATTGGGCAAACCTACTCGAATCGAGTGTTCAAATGCACAACTAAGCTCAATATAAACAAGAGGCGAGACTTACCCCTCGGGAACCCAGTCGTGGACGCGACGGATCTCCGGCCCGATGCCTGCCTCGCCAAATACTCCGGGGTCGCCGCTGCTCGCCATTTCGCCCTAGCGTTCTTCCTCCTAGTTCAAATAGCTCCAGCAGCCCCCCACCTTTGAGCGCTCCGGCCGGGCGCACGGAAGGAGGCCGCGCCACGGGTCGAGCAGGTGGCGGGCGCCCCACCTGTGGCGTCGCAGGAAGGTGGTGGGCGTCGCAGGTAGCCGTGGAGCGTAGGCGCATGATGGTAGCGGCGGAGTCGGCCGTGCAGCTGGTGGCGGGGCAGGTGTTGGCCACGGCGCAGGCGGTGGCGGCGGCGCAGGACAGCCGGCCGGCGGATGGGCAGAGTGAGCTAGAATGATGTGGGGATTTAGTTGCACGGGCCTACATGTCAGCTCCGGACCCACGTTCACGCGGTCCCACGTGTAAGCTTCGGACCCACAACCACTAATGCTGGCGGACGGAATGGACTCAAATATAGCCGTTTGGCCTCGTCATAGTTGTTGTGCATGGACTAGGAGCAAAACTGAGCACAATTTGCATCTGAGGGCAAAACTGAGCACATGGACACCATTGAGGGCAAAAGGATAATTAACCCTGAATTAATCTGCTGCTTCCACCTCCCACAACCCCGCATCCTCTTCGTCCAGGCCCGTCGCTCCCGTCTATTCCGCACTTCCGATCCAGATCGCACCTACGCCGTTCTCCATTGAGTAGTTGACAAGCCCACCTCCCTGCCGTTCTCTGCAGTACACTTCTTCCGCCCTAATCCCAGGTAAAGATCTTGCCCAGATTATGCCCATTCATTGCCACGCTGCTGCGCCCTCGCCGATCTAGCACTCTGTGTTAGCCTTCAACAACCGCACACCAGGACAAGGGGAGGCTCACCAGCGGCGGCGAAGATTGCTGCTGCCTGCTGTAGGTTCCTGGATGTCTTCTTTCATCACAACGACAACAAGACCCTCGTTACTCTGTACGAAATCTTCCTTCACCTCTCATCTCCTCTGCTAGCTTATGGTTCCTTTATGTTCAGATCTTGTAGTTTAAATTCTATGCTCCCATCTAATACGGGTCAGGTTGAGATCATACTGACGATGGTAATTCTGAATTTTAGTTCATATATGCTTCTCCTGTTTAAATAGTTGCTTCCATGAAAACTGCCTCTTCTTTTTGCTTTTTTGTTCTAAAACATTGTCTTGTAAGCATTCTAGAGCCCCCCCCCCCCCTTTTTTTATTCAACGTATTTTTCAACCTATGTTGCATGGTTATGTTCTCGGATTACAAGCAGCACATGGAAGGTAGCAAGTTATCTAACTACTGTCGAGCTTGTAATGAGGTTGGCCTCGCTGCTTTTTATCCTTATTTCTTGCATAGATATCCATGGTACTGAATTTATGCTTCATCCATTGCCACTGTGCCCTTATTTTATTGTATATACATTCTGCTGCAACCGATATTTGTTTGTGCTTCAATCAGTATTAGCGACTTCAACCACGATCGGTGTTGCTTCTTTACTAAAGTTGTTGTACATATATACATTCCAGTGAACGTATTTTTGTATATGTTTCCATGATAGTAAACTTTTGCTTCAACCATTGCCCATGTATGCTTCTTTTATTATATAGAAATTTTGGTCCAACCAATTCCATTGTGTTCTTCAACCATGGCTAGTGTGGCTTCTTTTACTGATATTGTTATTAACAAAATGGTAGGGAAGGCCCCTAATTTTTTTTACTGATATTGTTATACAAATTTTTTTGCTTCTTGCAGCAAAATATTAGTTTCGACAAATACTAGTCCGTGCTTAATTGTTTGTCACTGATGTTTCTGTTGTACAGGCATTTTGCTCCGCTCGGTTTAGTCATGCTTCTTCATTTCCAGCACAATGGCCACTGCAATGCAGCCTCTAGGCACCGTTGTTTGTTGGCGGTTGCCTTTTTGATGACGAAGAACTCACGGCACATGTGGAGTTCACACATGATCGGCTAGTTCAACGCGCAGTGATGCTGGCTATGTAGAAGTGGAATTATTGTCGTCTAGGAATAAAAGTGTATATTGTTCTTATCGATTAAATTTGTGCATGTGTGTATTCTTCTTATGCTTTTGTACAATTTATTTTGCGAAAAGTAAATGTTTCCATCCAACGCAAATATTGTTTATGATACACGAAAATATATTTGCAGATCATTGAAACGCTACCATATAGCATAGAAATAATGCTTTTGTCAATGCGAAAAATATTTCTAACAATACGGTCGATAAAATATGAATAAATGTGTTATCAGCACACCATAAAATGATGTTTCTATCGATAAAGAATGATTCTTCCATGCCACCTAAGCATGTTGGGTGGAACAAAATGCATCTTGAATAATAATTATGTTCTTATATTTGTTTGTTCGAAGCAAATCAAAACTTACCAGATTTTCCTAATAATAAAGGATGTTTGACGTGATTTATGGGAAGCAATTTTTGGCTAACGGCCATGTAATGAATCTACCATATGTTGATGCACGCATTCAAATCTAGGAAGCAGTGAATTAGGAAGCAATTCTGTTCAATCTAGGAAGCAGCGAATTAGGAAGCATCAATAGTTGGCATCTGGAGTGGACGTATTTAGCGGAAGGATGGAAGCAGTGAATTAGGAAGCATCGATAGTTGGCATCTGGAGTGGACGTATTTAGCGGAATGATTACAGAAGCAATTAATCAACAAACTATGTGTGGGCCATTAGTATATTGGACGGCTACAGTGCTTCTGATCCTACGATGCTCGACTAGTCTGATGGGAGCAAGAGATCCTACAGTGCCCTTTAACTTTTGGAGGATGGACTAGAGATGCCATAAAAGCACTCAGAGTCATACTATTTTGTTATATGCGTAGGTTAAGAGGAATATTTTTGTCAGTACATGGTCCGTGTAGGCTCCTACATGCTGGTTCTCTTGTCTCGTGCCAGTTTTTGGCGAGAGCGAGTTATGGCGCCTTCGGTGTCCACGTCGACTTGAGCCGGCCGCCTCCCTCCCTCCACGTACAGCTCTATCACCTCGTTCACGTGGCCATGGCCGCGTCCACCGGCGACCTCCTCACGGCCGCTATAAAATGCGCGCCTGCTCGCTCCCAATTGACACTGCAACACAACATCAGCCAAGTGTCATCACCATCGTTCAAGCTAGCAAGCAGCGCCTTCTCTAGTTCCTCTTCCTGCGCTAGCTTTTCTCCGCCTTCAGTAATGGCGACCATGGTGGCTTTGAGCTCCTTCGCCGTCGTTGGCCGGTCCGCCGCCCGTTCTGCAGTGGTGGCTCCGCGCCGGCGCGCCCTCGTCGTCAGGGCCCAGGCCGAGGTGAGCTTTCACGTCACGCACTCAACTGTTTCGGATGCTGGCTGGCTAGTGTTACTTCAAGACTCGATCTCAATGTAAAATTGTTTATGTATGTGCAGCCTGACATGGACTCAGCCAAGGAGACGACGAGCGCGTCGACTTCCTCCTCCCCAGGCATGAGCCCGACCCCGACCCCTATCCCGGCGGCACCCAAGCCCACGGCCAAGAAGGCTAACCCCTCGGTCTGGGACGCGCTCGCCTTCAGCGGCCCGGCGCCAGAGCGCATCAACGGCCGGCTGGCCATGGTGGGCTTCGTGGCGGCACTATCCGTCGAGGCGGCGCGCGGCGGCGGGCTCCTCGACCAGGCCGGCAGCGGCGCCGGGCTGGGCTGGTTCCTGGTGACCGCGGGGGTGTTCTCCGTGGCATCGTTGTTGCCGCTGCTGCAGGGCCAGAGTGTCGAGAGCAAGTCCAGTGGCGTCTGGAGCGCCGACGCGGAGCTCTTGAACGGCCGGTTCGCTATGCTCGGCCTCGTGGCGCTCGCCGCCACCGAGTTCATCACCGGCGCGCCCTTCGTCAACATCTAAGAGACTGTAGCGTTGTGGATTTTCATTTTGAGCTGACAAATCGTAATGGCACTAACCAGTGTAGCCACATTGCAATTTTGTACCATCGGTAATAGAATATTAGAATTCTGTAAATCTCATGTTTAGTTCGTTTTCATGGCTTCTTATCCTTTGTTAGTACAAGTTCACTAGTGTGGCGTCACTGCAAAATATTTTATGTATGTGGTGGTGATCCATACAAAAAACTCCTGCTTACTTATCTCACATCTCGACCATACTCATTCGGTAAATTCATGTACAATGTTTGTATTTCTAATTTCACAAGATTAGATGCGATTATGCATGCTAATCGATCAACTCCTTGTAGCTCTAGGGTTGGCTTCCTAGCTTGAACCACCGATGCTTGAGCGCTTGTTCCGCCGTTAGCCTCTTCTCCGGGTTGCACCGTAAAAGACCGCTCAAGACCTCGAACCCAGCCTCCGACAATGTTGGGGGGCCTTTGATCCTGGCCTTGGTGGGACATGGGAACTTGTTGCGCAGAAAGCTTCCTAGTTGGCATTCATTGGATAGCCGCCGCCCATCGTAGCCCGACCACTCCTTGATGTCTGCCATGCCAAGAAGGGCCAAGATTTCGCTGAGGTGATCCATGTCCGACCTCCCATGGAAAGGGTGCTGGCCGGCGAGGAGCTCGGCCATCATGACACCGAGAGCCCATGAGTCGACACGCTCGTCGTAATCTATGGACCCGAGGAGGATTTCTAGCGCGCGATATCCCCGTGTCCCAATAGGGAGGGCGGCCCATCGGCCATGCTGCACGACAGCCCCAAATCGCAAATCTTGAAGTTCCCGTGGCTGTCAACAAGCACGTTCTCCGGCTTGAGGTCCCGGTGCATGAGGCCGAGACGATTCATCCTCCTCTCGTCGGCGAGAAGCTGTCTCATGAGAAGGCGAACCTCCAGCTCGGTGTGCCTCCTCCCAAAGCGGACATGCTTCATGACGTGCCTGAGAGTCGGCCCCACAAACTCCATGGCGAGGAAAGCGCCGCTGTCAAGTTGGCCGGAGGCGCGAGGCTGCACGATGGATGGGTGGCCGCTGCACGCCTAGAGAGCGCTGACCTCGCTGGCGAAGTCGGAGAGGTAGCGCTCGCCGTCGCCGTCGCTCGCGTGGAGGCACTTCACCGCCACGATCTCACCCGTGCGGCGGTCCCTCGCCCGGTAGACGACGCCGAATGTTCCTGCGCCGAGCACCTGGAACCGGCCGCTGCTTGCGGGGGAGTTTGAGTCGCCGTTACTGGCTGCTGTTCTCTGATTCTTGCGCGTCGCCGGTGTGCGCGTGGCCGCGTCATCTAGGGCAGCCACGCCCACGCGTTGCGGTGTTGATGTCGACCACCCCATATTTCTCCGAGGAAAATCGCGGGGATCGCACCGTGAGGTCACGCCGAGGGTACACGACCCACCGGACAATCAGCAGCGCAAGCTTCCCTTGATCGGCTGCTCGGCAGCTAAAGTAGCTAGACGGCCGGAGAGAGGATTGCTTTTGCTTTATTTCTCACAGCCGTATGCGTATGGCTATGTACTGTATATATAGACGGCCAGCACGCTAACGCTAACGCTACACGACTCGTGAAGGGACACTAATCAGGTTCGGACACGGACTGCACAGTTTCTACGCGTCATATTGCTCTCATGGTCATGCATAGGAAGCCGTAGGAGGCTATACACATACGCGCGTGCGTGCTCGTCGTGTGACTGAGTGATCGGGCTAATTACGCAACGTTCACGTTCGTCATTGGTGCACCGTCACGACCAGTACGGCAATCACGATATATATATATATATATATATATATATATATATATATATATATATATATATATATATATCAATTTCACACGTGAGATACTTAAGCGTCGTCTTAGAGAGGCTAAGAGAGCAGCACGTGCTTGAGCTAAACACATGGTGAGGGTCATGGGATGCAGTCATGGAGACCCTCTGGCTTTCTTAATTCCTGTGATTGTTATGCCAAGTTCATATATACCGTCATGATGGTATTTCCTAAAAAAGGGTGAATATCATAAAACCATCACATCTATGTCTAGGGTTTTAACTCGCAACCACTTTACTCAACCGATACAAAAAATGTGTCTATTTCAGCGTATTTTTTGACAATTAACACCAGTGCGCCGTTTGGAGTGAATTAAATAAGGGCTCGTAGTAAGTGCTTACATGAAATAAAACGGTCGACACCGTCTGTTTGACCGTTAAGTTGGGCATGGGGCCAACCGTCAACATTAGCACTACTCTCAGACATGCCTATTCCCATTTGATTGAACAACCGTGTGTCGACTGCGGCATCGACCCTTGGCTTCTGCGGGCGACTTCCTGGATGCCTTTTCGTCACTAGATGATGTCCGTGAGCTAGCTATGATCTACGATAGATGATCCGCAAAAGTAATTTGATAGTTCCTCATCATGCGCAATGTACGCATGTGACGAAGGAGTGGATGCAGGCAAAATTTGTCCTAGTGGCACGATAATGTGGTTTGGAACGCAACGATTCATCGGAATCGGTGATGGTGGCTGGCGACCATGTTTCTCTTTGTTGGTTTCTCCTTTACGTGAACCTTATGCCCTCCTCCGCGTGCGGTTGTGCTTTGCTCGTGGACGAGGACGAGGAGGAGGGCTGGGCCGCCGTCGTCGGAGATGACGGGGAAGATGGAAAAATGAAGAAAAAATCATCAAAATCTTGCCGAAGTTGGGGAGGGGGCGTTATGGGTGGCGGAGTGGGACTGGGCTGGTAGGCGGCATGGTGCGCGGTTGCTCGAGTGGCCATGGGAGCTCTATAGGTTCCCCATTCTTTATGAGACTTGCCCATGCTAGAGCAAACATGGCTTAGTGTGGATTTTTTTTTGGGGTGGGGGGAGGGGGTGGGGAGCTAAATTTGAGGAACTAAATGAAACGAGAAATGGGCTAGTTAAGCGATAAGTCCCCAATCAAAAGGTTTTCCCTCATATTTAACTTTTGGATGATGGACTAGAGATGCCATAAAAACACGCAAGAGTCGAAAGAGGGGTTTTGGCTCCCGGGCTTAGATGAGCCCGTGCATAACATTAAATTCATTAAAAAAATAGTAAAGGCAAAATAAAAAAATGTATTTTTATGGTGAAAGATGCTTGAGTGCGTGATGTTCGTGCCAAATTCCGTCGTGTTTGGACACTTGAGAATCTCACAGAAGAAAAAAAAACAAAATTGGGGTCTATGAGAAAATTTATTGTTCGGACCGATTTTATCATTTTTGTCACGAGCTCCTTAGATGTCCAAACACGATAAAATTTGGCACAGATATCACACAGTCAAACATCTTTCATGTAATTTTTTTTTGAATATTTAGTATTTTTTTTAATGCCGGTAGCAGCCGAGCACGGGAAATGAATATTTGCTCAGAGTCATATTTTGTTGAGCGTAGGTTAAGAGGAACATTTTTGTCAGTACACGGTGCTCGTCCGCTCCTACATGCTCACGAGACTGTAGCGTTGTGGATTTTTATTTTGAGCTGACAAATCGTAATAGCACTAACCACTGTAGCCACGCTACAATTTTGTACCATTGTCATTGCAACATCTTTTTTTTTTTGACAAATTTCACCTAAGTCCTCTTGCGGTTGACTGTATTTCCACGACGGCGAAACATTGTTTGGATTAGGACACCCTCGTCTCCGTGGCTAGTATGTTCTACTCCATGTTTTCTTTAACACAGGATACTCGTACATACACTGATACATGCATACACTTATCCTATGAACACACGCACACACACCCTACCCCATGTTATCTACTAATCCATCACATACTCACATGTCTACTTTTACTATGCTAATTAATTAAAAACTTATTTATTATTTTGAAACTATATATATGGCACAATTTTTCCCATAGTTTTACATAGAAATTCATGGGGGTTATCCTTTATACCACTGATTATGCCTAGTTCAAAAGGCATAGCCAATTGTTTTCTTATGGTATACGAATGTAAAACTGATGTTTTATTTTGTTTTCTTCTTCAAGAGCATGGAGTTCTATGTCTATGATTTACCATCTTTTTGTTTGGTAGCAAACTTATGTATCCATTGATTTGGTACCCTTGATATTGCCGCGAGTTCGAGGGCATCACATAGGCATTCAGTGAACCAACGGCAGAACAAGGAATCGTGCGGTTTCACAACATATTGGCTTGCTTGATGTTGTGCATGCAAACGTTATAGGTGTTATTACATATAATGAAATAATGACTACATATCTTTCAAGATAAGATGGTAAAAGGGTCTGCTCAAATTTGTCGAACTTGGAGTGATCTTGATCATTCCGATTGCAAAACCATGAAATTTAACCTCATGAACGTACTGAGGCTCTCCTATCGGCAGAACTCAACGACCTTTTCAGCCACATAGCCTTCAACGATGCTTCCCCTCCTTGAGGTGTTGAAGTCGACCACCCCATATTTCTCCTAGAAAAATTGCAGAGATCGCACCGTGAGGTCACGCCGAAGATACACGAGCCACCGAACAATCAACAGCTCAAGCTTTGGTTGATCGACTGCTCGGCAGCTAAAATAGCTAGACGGCCAGAGAGAGGATTGCTTTAGCTTTATTTCTCACAACCGTATGGATATGGCTATGTACTGTATATATAGACGGCCAACACGCTAACGCTACACGACTCGTGAAGGGACACTAATCAGGTTCGGACACGGACTACACAGCTTTTACGCGTAACATTGCTCTCATGGATAGGAAGCCGTAGGAGGCTACACATACGCGCGTGCGTGCACGTCGTGTGACGTAGTCGATCGGCTAATTACGGAATGTCCATGTTTGTCATTGGTGTACCGTAACCACCAGTATGGCAATCATGAGTACTTACGTCTATCAATTTCACAAGTGAGATATTTAAGCATCGTCTTAGAGAGGCTAAAAGCGCGGCACATGCTTTAGCTAAACATGGTGAAGGTCAGGGGATGGAGAGTATGGAGACCCTCTAGCTTTCTTAATTCTTGTAACTGTTATGCCCAGTTAATATATACCGCCATGATGATATTTCCTAAAAAAGGGGTGAATATCATAAAACCATCACATCTATGTGTAGGGTTTTAACTTGCAACCACTTTACTCTACCGCTACAAAATTGTATCTATTCCAGCATAATTTTTGGCAGCTAACACTAGTGAGCCGTTTGGAGTGAATTAAACATGTTTGTAACAGAAAGGGCTTGTAGTAAGTGTTGACGTGGCATAAAACGGTCAAATACCGTTTGTTTGACCGTTAAGTTGGACGTGGGCTCACCCTACATTAACACTACTCTCTCACACACACATGCCTATTCCTTCAAGGCATTTGATCGAACAACTTGTGTGCGACCGCGACGTCTACCCCTGGCTTCTGCGGCTGACCAACCTCCTGGATGCCTTCTCATCACTAGATGATGTACATGAGCTAGCTACGATCTAAGATAGATGATCCGCAAAAGCAATTTGATAGTTCCTCACCGTGCGCAATGTATGCATGTGACGAAGGAGTGGATGTAGGCAAAATTTGTTCTCCATGGGCCACGGATTTGGGCACTTCTTTGTCTAAATGGTTCTTCTCATCTTCCTTCTCCTAGTGGCACGATAACGCGGTTCGGAACGCAATGATTCATTGAAATCGGTGATGGTGGCTGGCGACCATGTTTCTCTTTGTCGGGTTCTCCTTTACGTGAACCTTTTGCCCTGTAAGTGCTCCTCCGCGTGCGGTTGTGCTTTGCTCGTGGACGGGGACGAGGAGGAGGGCTGGGCCACCGTCGTCGGAGATGACGGGGAAGACGGAAAAATGAAAAAAAAAATCATTAAAATTTCGCCGAAGTTGGGGAGTGGGCGCTATGGGTGGTGGAGTGGGACTGGGTTGGTAGGCGGCTGTGCCAATGGCCATGGGAGCTCTATAGCTTCTCCATTCTTAAATGAGACTTGCCCATCCTAGAGCAAATATGGCTTAGTGTGGATTTTTTTTGGGAGGGGGGGGGGGGGGATTCTTAGTAATAGTCAATCTTCTTTACTACAAACGATCCAATAATGTCAGAAGCGTATTGCTCCTACACGACCCGGCTGTTTAAACCGGTTGACTAGCTCGTCACGTGGTCAGGTGAGACTAATACGGGTGTGAAAATCTTAACTATGAGCAATTTTCGGTGTGTTTTGATAGCCCAGCTGACCCAAGATGGACGGATGATCGTTGTGCATGGCGCTGCATGTAGTAGGTGTTCAAAAATAGGGTATATGATTGTAAATGGTTAATTCTTTGGCCCGCCTAATCACTATCCGTGGGCGCCGGATGTTTCAGGGGCCAGATTTGCAACCTTGCGGTTCTAGATGCTGTAAGAGGAATTTTTGTCAGTACATGCTGGTTCTCTAGTCTCGTGCACTTTTTGGCGAGAGCGGGTTATGGGGCCTTCGGTGTCCACGTCGACGTGAGCCGGCCGCCTCCCTCCCTCCACGTACAGCTCTTATCACCTCGTTCACGTGGCCACGGCCGCGTCCACCGGCGACCTCCTCACGGCCGCTATAAAATGCGCGCCTGCTCGCTCCCAATTGACACAGCAACACAACATCAACCAAGTGTCATTACCATCGATCTAGTCAGCAGCACCTTCTCTAGTTCTCTTCCCGTGCTAGCTTTTCTCTGCCTTGAGTAATGGCGACCATGGTGGCTTTGAGCTCCTTCGCCGTTGTTGGCCGGTCCGCCGCCCGTTCTCCAGTGGTGGCACCGCGCCGGCGCGCCCTCGTCGTCAGGGCCCAGGCCGAGGTGAGCTTTCACGTCAAGCGCTCAACTGTTTCGGATGCTGGCTGGCTAGTGTTACTTCAAGACTCGATCTCAATGTAAAATTGTTTGTGTATGCGCAGCCTGACATGGACTCAGCCAAGGAGACGACGAGCGCGTCGACCTCCTCCCCACGCACGGGCCCGGCCCCGACCCCGATCCCGGTGGCACCCAAGCCCATGACCAAGAAGGCCAAACCCTCGGTGTGGGACGCGCTCGCGTTCAGCGGACCGGCGCCGGAGCGCATCAACGGCCGGTTGGCCATGGTGGGATTCGTGGCGGCGCTCACCGTCGAGGCGGCGCGCGGTGGCGGGCTTCTCGACCAGGCCGGCAGCGGCGCGGGGCTGGGCTGGTTCCTGGTGACCGCGGGGGTGTTCTCCGTGGCATCGTTGGTGCCGCTGCTTCAGGGCCAGAGCGTGGAGAGCAAGTCCAGCGGCTTCTGGAGCGCGGACGCCGAGCTCTGGAACGGCCGCTTCGCTATGCTCGGCCTCGTCGCGCTCGCCGCTACCGAGTTCATTACCGGCGCGCCCTTCGTCAACATCTAAGACGCGCTGTGGATTCTTTTCTGCTGACAGATCGTAATAGTACTAACTGTTGTAGGCAAGTTGCAATTTTGTATTACTATCCAATGATTGAATTCTGCAAATCTCATGTTAAGGTTGTTTTCATGGCTTCTCATCCCTGTTAGTATGAGTCCACGAATGTGGTGTCATCGTAACATTTTTTTTTTCTTGAAAAATTTCACCGACGTCCTCCTGCGGTTATATATTTGATGACCACACTAACATTATTTTTAACATAGTACAAATGCAAACGCTCAAACATAAACATATACACTTATTCCCTGTATAAATGCACGTATGCACCCTATCTTTATGAGCATTTTTGTGAGACTGAGCCGACACATCATTATAAGATTGAGAAAGCCGCCACAGACGCCTTCATAGTCGACGAGAACGTCTTCTCCCACTGAAAGCACATCATCGAAAGGACTGAAATAAATCCCAAAAAATACGAGCACCCTCGTCTCTATGGCTAGTATGTGCGACATGTTTATCCGCTAGTCCATCACATACTCATATGTCTACTTTAATATGCTGCTTAATTAAAAACTAACTCACTTTAGGTATACGTAAGTCGCCTGAAAATTAAATTTGGGCTAGCCAATTTTCAGGTTGTTGATTTTTACATTAAGATTCGTCTATTTTTTTTTCTAGATTAGTCTACGTGTCGTCTAGGGCTTTTTTTCCACCGAACCCATATTTGGTTTAGTCAGTTCTTAACGGTACAAAGCCTATTCCAGTGCAACATCCTTCTTCTTTCTCCTCTAATTTTCCTGTTTTTTTTGTTTCTGTGTGTTTTGTTTTTTCTTTCCTTTATTAGTTTCTTTTGCGGGTATTTTTGGGATGTTGGATGAGTGTAATTATATACATACAAATACTATACAATTTGCACCAAAATTTCATGATTATATGATTATTTTTTGCATATACAAAAAAAATGCTATTTCAGTGACAAGTTGTGTGCAAGTTTTATATTTTCTTTCTTCTTAAAGGAATTACCAATGCACTAATTCATTCTTTTTATAGAAAAAGTATTATTTTGATATTTTTTTAGTCTTTATTTAATTTTCATTCGAGCTTAAGGGTAATACCAATGCCACTAATTCATTCATTATTAGATTATTTTTGGGCAAAAATTTCACTTTTATACCCTTATTCTTGTATATTCTTAAAAAGTGCATTTTTTGCAAATTTTGTCATTGTTGATTTTAGATTCTTTTTACCATTTTCTTTCTTCTTAAATGGTAAGAGCAATGCCATTAACTCGCTCTTCCTTAGGAAATCTAATTTGAGTTTTTTATATTTTATTTCATTTTCTTTCTTCTTAAAGGGTCATACTCCCTCCGGTCCTTTTTACTCTGCATATAGGTTTGTCCGAAGTCAATCTCATCCAACTTTAACCAAGTTTATATGAAAAATTATAGACATTCACATAACAACACCAATATCATTAGATTTGTCTTGGAATATATTTTCATATTATATTTATTAGATATTATAGATGCTAATAATTTCTAATATAAATTTGGTCAAACTTAGCAAAGTTTGACTTTCGGCAAATCCAATGTGCAGAATAAAAAGGATTGGAGGAAGTACTAATGTTAGTATGTTACTAATTCATTAATTCTTAATAAACATATTTTATGCGAAAATTCCACTGTTATATGCTTATTCTTGCATATTATTAAGAAAACACTACTTTTGTATAAATTGTGTGTAAATTTTATTATTATTTTATTCTATAGTTTTCACTTTCTTTCTTATAAAAGACTAATACAAATGCGAGTAATTCATTCATTTTTAGAAAATATTTTTTTCCTTTTGCGTGTGTAAGTATAAATGCAGTTGCTAAATAATATGCGTGTAAGTTCTAGTTGAACGTGAAAATTGCACTATTATGTGCTTATTCCTTTCATATTTCAAAAATTGCAATTTCAGTGCAATGTTGTGTGCAAGTTTTGATAGGTTTATTTTTTTCATTTTCTTTCTTCTTAAAGGGTTTCATTCTTTCTCTTCATCAGTTTGTTTTTGCATTTTTCTTCTAAAAGGGTAATAGCAATGCGATGAATTCACTCTTCCATAGAGAACTTCTTTTGTTTTCTTTTTTATGTTTATTTCTTTATTTATCTTGTTTCAATTTTCATTTCCTTTTTTGTAGGGGTAATACCAATATCACTAATCCATTACTCTTTAGAAAGTACTTCTTTTGCAGAAATCTCACTATTATATGCTTAATTTTGCATAGTAATAATACATTTATGATATGTATGTATGTATATGTGTATATTTGTATTGTACTGAAGAGCGGACGTTTGGCTCCCGGGAGCCATGGAGGCCTTTTCTTGAAAACAAATCAAAAATTAAACTTTTTGGTTTAAAAAATCTGAAAAAAGTTGTGCAAGTAAACAAGTATGTTATGTCTATGTATGTAAAATTTCAGAATGAAAAACGTTGAAATGTGACCTGTACAAAAAAGAAAAATTCATGGCATGAGAGGATGAATAGTATCATGTGTTAAAAAGCCCCAATTTATCTTTTTCGTACAACCCTCATTACAACTTTTTTTGCCCTGAAAATTTACACACATGTGTGTTATGCCTTTATGTATATGTGTGTTTTTTGTCAGAATTTTTTGAAATGTAGAAAATATGAAATTCGACAAAATTCAAAATTTTCAAAATGGAGCTCCATGGAGCTCGGCCTCCAAAGACAATATCCGTATTGTATGCATGTATCAAAATATGTAGGACTGGAGCGGCCCATGCTCCAGCTTGCGCACGCTGCGTGAGGTTGAGTGGCGGCAGGCACTGCAAATTAATTGACCAAAATTTGTGGTTAGTCGACGTGTAGGTAGCCGCTCCCAAACTTATTCGTTATTTTAAAATTATATATGGCACATATATTGCCTTAATTTTATGTGACGCTCTCGATTCAATCGTACACTAATCATGCACGCAAACGTGTACGATCAAGATCAGGAACTCACGGGAAGATATCACAACACAACTCTAAAACATAAAATAAGTCATACAAGTATCATAATACAAGCCAGGGGCCTCGAGGCTCGAACGCAAGTGCTCGATCATAGACGAGTCAGCGGAAGCAACAATATCTGAGTACAGACATAAGTAAACAAGTTTGACTTAAGATGGCTAGCACAAACTGGGATATAGATCGAAAGAGGCGCAGGCCTCCTGCCTGAGATCCTCCTAAACTACTCCTGGTCGTCGTCAGCGGGCTGCACGTAGTAGTAGGCACCTCCGGTGTAGTAGGAGTCATCGTCAACGGTGGCGTCTGGCTCCTGGGCTCCAGCATCTGGTTGCGACAACCAGGTAGAAGGGAAAGGGGGAAAAGAAGAATAAAAGCAACCGTGAGTACTCATCCAAAGTACTCGCAAGCAAGGATCTACACTACATATGCATGGGTATATGTGTAAAGGGGCCATATTGGTGGACTGAACTGCAGAATGCCAGAATAAGAAGGGGATAGCTAGTCCTGTCGAAGACTATGCTTCTAGCCACCTCCATCTTGCAGCATGTAGAAAAGAGTAGATGGTAAGTTCACCAAGTAGCATCGCATAGCATAATCCTACCCGGCGATCCCCTCCTCGTCGGCCCGTTAGAGAGCGATCACCGGGTTATATCTGGCACTTGGAAGGGTGTGTTTTATTAAGTACCTGGTTCTAGTTGTCATAAGGTCAAGGTACAACTCCAAGTCATCCTGTTACCGAAGATCACGACTATTCGAATAGATAAACTTCCCTGCAGGGGTGCACCACATTACCCGACACGCTCGATCCCTCTGGCCGAGCACACTTTCCTGGGTCATGTTCGGCCTCGAAAGATCAACACGTCATAGCCCCACCTAGGCTCAACAGAGAGGTCAGCATGCCGGTCTAAATCCTATGCGCGCAGGGGTCCGGGCCCATCGCCCATTGCACACCTACACGTTGCGTACGCGGCCGGAAGCAGACCTAGCCTAGCAGGCGTTCCAGTCCAATCCGGCGCGCCCTGCTCAGTCACTGATGTCAAAAAGAGCTTCGGCTGATACCACGACGCCGGTTGCCCATATCTTGTCCCACGTGGCGGTTAGTGCGTATAAGGCCAATGACCCAACTCAGATCAAATACCAAGATCTCGTTAAGTGTGTTATTATGAAGTAACCGCGAACGCCGACCAGGGCCAGGCCCACCTCTCGCCTAGGTGGTCTCAACCTACCCTGTCGCTCCGCCACAAAGATCCACTCGCGGGTACTCCTACGAGCCGACCCGACTTTAGTCTCCACAGGTATCATGTAAAGAATATATGTATATACTCGTGATCACCTCCCGAGTGATCATGGCCCGATAGTATAGCAAGGCAGACGGACAAGAGTGTAGGGCCACTGATGGAATACTAGCATCCTATACTAAGCATGTAGGAATGCAGATAAAGGTAACAACAGTAGTAGCAAGGACAGGCTATGTATTAGGATAGGATTAACGGAAAGCAGTAACATGCTACACTACTCTAATGCAAGCAGTAAAGAGTATAATAGGTGATATTTGGTGATCAAAGGGGGCTTTCCTGGAAGCTCAGCCGAGAAGGAGGGGTCGTCAACACCGTAGTCGTACTGGGTAGCAGCGCCGTTGGTCTCGGTGTCTAGCGAGAGAAGAGGGGGAAGAAACAATAAATATGATGCAAACATATGCATGACGATGCATGACATGACTATGAGCGTTGCTAGGTGTGCCCTAATGCGGTAGTAGGTGATACCGGCGAAGGGGGGAAACATCCGGGAAAGTACTCCCGGTATTTCGTGTATTCTAAGGATGTGTGGCAGACGAACGGGCTGCGTATCCGGATTCGTCTCGCCGTTCTAAGCAACTTTCATGTAGAAAGTATTTCCATCTGAGCTACGGTTTATTTCATATTAATTCTAAAAGATTTTAAATCATTTTTAGGATTAATTCAATTATTTTAATTCAACATTATACAGAACATAGTTTGCTGACGTCAGCAGTCAACAGAGGTGTTGACTGGTCAAACTGACGTGTGGGCCTAGTGGGACCCACCTGTCATACACTGTTAGGTTAATTCGGGTTTAGGTTAAACTAATTACTGTTTAGTTAAACTAACAGGTTAATTAGATTAATTAAATAGGATTAATTAACTTAATTAATTCATTAATTAATTAATTAATTAATTAATAATTTTATTAATTCATTTTTATTTTTATTTATTATTATTTATTAAACAAATTAACAAAAACGTTCTAGGGCGCTGGGGCCTATTTGTCATAGGCCCGGGGGTAGCGGGCGCTGGGCGTCGGGCAGCCCGAGCGGGCGCTGGCCCGCGAGGCAGTTGGCGGGCGCGGGCGCCGGCGAGGCCACGGCGGAGCGGTGCTGTGGCGAAGCGGGAGGCAACCGGAGGAGGGCGCTAGAGCCGTGGAGAGGTGCGGCCGGACCGAGCGGCGACTGGCCTTGGCCAAGGCGGCCACGGGCAGGGACAAGGGGAGCCGGGCGCTAGCCGCGGTGACCGGTGGGAGAGGTCAGGGGTGGTGCAAGTGGTCGCGACGAGGGCGCGTGCGCGAGTGCGCGCGGGCAAGCAGGGGAGCGAGGGCGGCGGCTGCGGTGAGCGCACGTGGAGCGCGGGGTGCGGGCGTTCGGGCGCGACAAGCGGGACGGCGAGGCGTGCGGCCCAGGCGCGGCGCGGGGAAGGGTGTCGCGGCCCCGGGGCGCGCGAGTGCTGTGGCGCGGGCATGCGCGTCTAGGAGCAGGGGCTAGCGGGGAGGGAGAGGCAGCTGGAGGCGGGAGCGGAGCGCGACGGCGGGCGTGCACGGGGCGCACGCATGCGGTGGCCGTGGTGACGAGTGCGGGACCGAGGGGAGGGGAGGAGCGAGGCGGAGGCTCACTGGGGCGGTAGGGGTTCGGGCAGCGTTTGTCGAGGCGGAGGGCGGAGACGAAGCGGCGAAGAGGAAGCAGGCCGGCGAGGAGGAGGAGGCAGGCCGACGAGGTGGCGCGGGCTCCGGGGGCGGCGTTCCGGGCGGCAGCGTTCTGGGCGCGGTGGTGCGGTTCGTTCCCCGATCCAGATCTAGATCGGGGGAGGAGGGGAGAGCGAGAGGGAGTGGGGGAAGTGGGGGCGACGTGGTTAGGGTTTCGGGGGCGAGTGGATAAGGGGAGTGGGGGGGAGTGGCCGGCTGGGCCTGGTGGGTTGGCCCAGTGGGGCTGATGGCCTGCTGGGCCGGAGCCCGGGGTTCCTTCCTTTTTTGTATTTATTTGTTTTCTGTTTTTTATTTCTTTTCTTTTCTTTATTTTCTTTTCTGTTTTAAATCACTTTAAAATATTTAGGCAATTTCTAAAAATGAGTTTTCTCCACAATAATTACCTAGGCTTTTAACTGCACACTCCGAACATTTTTATTTTAATGTTTAAAAACTTTTGTTGCCTGCCATATTTTGAATTTGACTTTTGAACGGGTTTTGAACTAACGAGAGATTTAGCAATAGTAATGGAGCTGACGTGGCATCGTTAGGAGAGTTTTACTGTAGCTTAATTATTCGGGCGTTACAAATCTCCTCCCGAGATTTAGGAGGTAGAAGGAAACAGTGCGGGGTATTCATCACGAAGGCGATCCTCGCGTTCCCAAGTGGCTTCATCTTCAGAATGGTGCGACCACTAGACTTTGAGGAATTTGACTGCCTTCTGACGTGTGCTGCGTTCAGCTTGGTCGAGAATGCGGACCAGATGCTCTTTATAGGAGAGGTCCTGCTGCAATTTGAGCACTTCATGATCTACTGCTCGGATTGGGTCCTTGAACCAACGGCGGAGCTATGACACGTGGAACACATCGTGAACCTGAGAGAGGTTCGGCGAAGGCTCCAGTTGATATGCCACTTTTCCACGCCTTTCCAGAATACTGAATGGGCCAATATAGCGAGGAGCTAGCTTGCCCTTGATCCCGAAGCGGTGAGCACCCTTCATTGGTGTAACTCGAAGATAAGCCTTTTCGCCAGGTTGATAGACCATGTCTTTATGTTTACGGTCGTACTGACTCTTCTGCCGCGACTGAGCAGTCTTGAGATACTCGCGAATAAGGCGGACTTGTTCTTCAGCATGTTGGATAATATCCGGACCGAAGAGTGTACGTTCCCCAGTTTCTGACTAGTTCAGAGGGGTTCAGCACTTTCGTCCATATAACACTTTGAAGGGGCCATCTTCAGACTAGCTTGATAACTATTATTATAAGAGAACTCAGCATACAGGAGAGATTCCTCCCATTTCTTGCCGAAGGAAATAACACAAGCTCGAAGCATGTCTTCAAGAACTTGGTTGACACGTTCAACTTGCCCTTGTGACTGCAGATGAAACGCAGTACTGAATGACAGACGAGTTCCCATAGCTTCTTGGAAACTTACCCAGAATCTTGAAGTGAATAAGCTGCCACGGTCTGAGCTGATAACCAATGGAATATCGTGGAGTGAAACAATCCTGGACATATAGAGCGTTGCCAGCTGACTAGCAGTGATCGTTTCTTTAACTGCCAAAAAATGTGCAACTTTAGAAAGTCGGTCAATGACGTCAAGAATAGCATCATTACCTTTTTGCGATTTTGGGAATCCAGTGACAAAGTCCATTTCAACATGGTCCCATTTCCATTCAGGAATAGAGGTAGGTTGCAGAGTTCCAGCAGGCCTTTGATGTTCTGCTTTGATACGACGGCAAACGTCACACTCAGCAACATAACGAGCAATGTCTTGCTTCATATTAAACCACCAGAATCTCTGACGGATGTCTTGGTACATCTTTGTACTACCAGCATGGATACATAGAGGCGTATCATGAGCTTCTTTCATAACTTTCTAAGTCATATCCAGGTTTTCCTTCTTACTCAGAACCACTAGGCGACCTTTGAAGAATAAAGTGCCATCATCAGCAACAGTGAAGAATGAGGGCTTTCCTTCTGCGAGATAACGTTTAATCCTCCCCACTTCATCATCACATTTCTGTATCCATTTGATGGTATACACAAGATCTGGTTTCGCAACCAGGGTATTGAGAGAACCTTTGGGAACAACATGGAGGTTCAGTTTGGGGAGATCTTCGGGAGGGGGAGCGAGTGCTCCCGGAGGAACAATATGGAGGTTCAGCTTTCTGAATTCTTCAACAGGCGAGGGCTGAACTTTGTGAACCTGGAGGTGCTTGCAGTAAGACTTGCAGCTCAAGGCATCAGCCATTACATTAGCCTTGCCTGGTGTATAGGAAATACCCAAGTCAAATTCCGCAACAATCTCCATCCATCTCTGCTGACGGAGGTTCACGTCTGGCTGAGTAAACAGATACTTTAGACTTTGGTGGTCAATGAAGATCTTGCAACGATTACCGAGAAGGTAATGTCGCCACTGCTTCAGTGCATGAATGACAGCAGCAAGCTCGAGGTCATGAACTGGTTAGTTCTCTTCGTGAGGGCACAATTGCCGAGAGACATAACCAATAACTTTGCGGTCTTGCATTAGGACACAGCCTAATCCTTGATGGGAAGTGATGTCTACTACGCAACCTTCTTCTTGTAGATGTTGTTGGGCCTCCAAGTGCAGAGGTTTGTAGGACAGTAGCAAATTTCCCTCAAGTGGATGACCTAAGGTTTATCAATCCGTGGGAGGCGTAGGATGAAGATGGTCTCTCTCAAACAACCCTGCAACCAAATAACAAAGAGTCTCTTGTGTCCCCAACACACCCAATACAATGGTAAATTGTATAGGTGCACTAGTTCGGCGAAGATATGGTGATACAAGTGCAATATGGATGGTAGATATAGGTTTTTGTAATCTGAAAATATAAAAACAGCAAGGTAACTAATGATAAAAGTGAGCGTAAACGGTATTGCAATGATAAGGAACAAGGCCTAGGGTTCATACTTTCACTAGTGCAAGTTCTCTCAACAATAATAACATAATTGGATCATATAACTATCCCTCAACATGCAGCAAAGAGTCACTCCAAAGCCACTAACAGCGAAGAACAAATGAAGAGATTATGGTAGGGTATGAAACCACCTCAAAGTTATTCTTTCCAATCAATCCATTGGGATATTCCTATAAGTTTCACAAACAGCCCTAGAGTTTGTACTAGAATAACACCTTAAGACACAAATCAACCAAAACCCTAATGTCACCTAGATACTCCAATGTCACCTCAAGTATCCGTGGGTATGATTATACGATATGCATCACACAATCTCAGATTCATCTATTCAAACCAACACAAAGTATTTTAAAGAGTGCCCCAAAGTTTCTACCGGAAAATCAAGACGAAAACGTGTGCCAACCCCTATGCATAGGTTCATGGGAGGAACCCGCAAGTTGATCACCAAGACATACATCAAGTGAATCACGTGATATCCCATTGTCACCACAGATATGCACGGTAAGACATACATCAAGTGGTCTCAAGTCATCAAAGACTGAAACCGATAAGATTCCTTCAAAGGGAAAACTCAATCCATTACAAGAGATTAGAGGGGGAGAAGCAACATAAGATCCAACTATAATAGCAAAGCTCGCGATACATCAAGATCGAATCACCTCAAGAACACGAGAGAGAGAGAGAGAGAGAGAGAGAGAGAGAGAGAGAGAGAGAGAGAGAGAGAGATCAAACACATCGCTACTGGTACATACCCTCAGCCCCGAGGGTGAACTACTCCCTCCTCGTCATGGAGAGCGTCGGGATGATGAAGATGGCTGAGGGAGTCCTGGATTAGGGGGTGTTCGGGTAGCCGGACTATACCTTCGCCGGACTCCTAGACTATGAAGATACAAGATTGAAGACTTCGTCCCGTGTCCGGATGGGAATTTCCTTGGCGTGGAAGGCAAGCTTGGCGATGCGGATATTCGAGATCTCCTACCATTGTAACCGACTCTATGTAACCCTAACTGAGGGAGTCCTGGATTAGGGGGTGTTCGGGTAGCCGGACTATACCTTCAGCCGGACTCCTGGACTATGAAGATACAAGATTGAAGACTTCGTCCCGTGTCCGGATGGGACTTTCCTTGGCGTGGAAGGCAAGCTAGGCGATGCGGATACTCAAGATCTCCTACCATCGTAACCGACTCTGTGTAACCCTAACCCTATCCGGTGTCTATATAAACCGTAGGGATGTAGTCCGTAGGACAAACCATCTTCATACACAATCATACCATAGGCTAGCTTCTAGGGTTTAGCCTCCTTGATCTCGTGGTAGATCTACTCTTGTACTACCCATATCATCAATATTAATCAAGCAGGAGTAGGGTATTACCTCCATCGAGAGGGCCCGAAGCTGGGTAAAAACATCGTGTCCCTTGTCTCCTGTTACCATCCGGCCTTGACGCACAGTTCGGGACCCCCTACCCGAGATCCGCCGGTTTTGACACCGACATTGGTGCTTTCATTGAGAGTTCCTCTGTGTCGTCGCCTTTAGGCCCGATGGATCCTCTGATCATCAACAACGATGAGGTCCAGGGTGAGACTTTTCTCCCCGAACAGATCTTCGTTTTCGGCGGCTTCGCTCTGCGGGCCAATTCGCTTGGTCATCTGGAGCAGATCGAAAGCTACGCCCCTGGCCATCTAGTCAGGTCTGAAAGCTTAAACTACACGGCCGATATCCGCGGAGACTCGATCTTTGATCGGTTCGAGCCACAGCCAAGCGCGCGGCACTATCTCGAGGGGCATGATCTAGATCTGCCTCCGAACAGTGCCCTGGAAGCCGCACACGCACCGGTTCCGACCCTTAACTCGGAGCCTATTGCGCCAAGCGAGGATGGACGGTTGGACGTCACCTCGGGGGCTGCGATCTCAAAGGAAATTGAGCCAAACGCCAGCCCCGCACTCCGCATGACCCGTGACTCCGAGGGTCCGGACTCCGAACCGCCCGCGCCCCTACCAATCGAATCCGATTGGGCACCTATAATGGAGTTCACCGCCGCGGACATCTTTCAGCACTCGCCTCTTGGCGACATCTTGAACTCTCTCAAGTCTCTCTCTTCATCAGGAGAACCCTGGCCGGATTACGGTCAGCATGGTTGGGATACGGACGATGAAGAAATTCAAAGCCCACCCACCACCCACTTTGTAGCCACCGTCGACAACCTAAACGACATGCTCAACTTTGACTCCGCAGACATCGACAGCATGGATGACGATGCAGGAGATACCGATGAACCAACGCTCATAGGGCATTGGAAAGCCACCGCATCTCACGATGTGTACATGATGGATACCCCTAAAGGAAATGACAACGAGGAAAAAGGGGATGGAACGGGAGATAGACCCCCCGGAAAGCAATCAAAGCGTCGGCATAAACGCCGACCCAAGCCCCGCCTCGATAAAAACCCAGCCATAGAGCAGGACAAGCCGGTAGACGACGAGCAGGCCTTAGAGCAGCCGTCCGAACAGGGCAACACGGATAGAGAAACCGAAACTCCCTCCCCCCGCGAAAACGGCATTTCGGACAACCTTACGCCGGATAAATCCATGGAGCAGAAGAGTCTCCACAAGAGGCTCGTTGCAACTGCACGCAGCATGAAAAAGCAGAAGCGAAAGCTAAAGACAGCGGAAGATGCACTCCGTATTAGATGGAATAAAGTAATCAACACCGCAGATAAATACGGTGACGGTCGCCGTACTAAAAGCTATCCAAAGAGAAAGCTACTGCCCGAATTCGACGAAGAGGCCCTAGAGCCCTCGCATTCAAAAAATAAGAAAGCCATACGGTCGGATAGACGACCCCATAAGGCGGGAAGTGGCACCACACTTAAATCGGTATGTGACCCACCTAAGGATTCGCATCATGGCCAAGCCAGGTCCATTTATGGGCCAAGAAAGCAAGCTCCTGTCAGCAATGCAAAAAATCCATCATCAAAATCCGGCACACCCAAATACAGGGGCGCCGCACATCCCCTATGCTTCACCGATGAGGTTCTGGACTATGAATTTCCAGAGGGATTGAAACCCGTCAACATAGAGGCGTATGATGGAACAACAGACCCCGGAGTCTGGATCGAGGACTATATCCTCCACATACATATGGCTAGAGGAGATGATCTCCACACCATTAAATATTTACCCCTTAAGCTTAAAGGGCCAGCCCGGCACTGGCTTAAAAGCCTTCCCGAAAACACAATTGGAAGTTGGGAAGAGCTCGAGGATGCTTTCTGAGCAAATTTTCAAGGGACCTATGTCCGCCCTCCGGATGCAGACGATCTTAGTCACATAACTCAACAGCCCGGAGAATCAGCTCGGTAGTTCTGGAATAGATTCCTCACTAAAAAGAATCAGATAGTCGACTGTCCGGACACCGAAGCCTTAGCAGCTTTCAGGCATAATGTCCAGGACGAATGGCTCGCCAGACACCTCGGCCAGGAAAAGCCAAGAACAATGGCCGCACTCACAAGCCTCATGACCCGCTTTTGCGCAGGAGAGGACAGCTGGTTGGCAAGATGCAGCCCCAGCGACCCAAGTACATCCGAAACTAGGGATGGAAACGGAAGACCGCGACGCAACAAGGATCATCACCGAACTAAAGAAAAAAGTCCGAAGAGCACGGCAGTCAATGCCGGATTCAAAGGCTCGCGACAAAATCAGACAAAACCACCCCTCCAGGATAATAGGGATGATCCGTCCAACTTAAATAGAATCCTGGACAGGATATGTCAGATACACAGTACTCTGGGGAAGCCTGCTAACCATACCCATAGAGATTGTTGGGTTTTCAAACAATCTGGCAGACTCAATGCCGAACACAAGGGGCTCGACACACCAAGCGAAGAGGAGGACGAACCCCAGAAGCAGAGCACCAGGAAACAAAAGAACTTCCCACAAGAAGTAAAAACAGTGAACTTACTTCACGTAACAAAACATGTGGCACCCATAAAGGTACGCACAATACGACCTATCCCCAAGGGGTCCCGCCACTAGTTATTAAAACCAATCACCTTCGATCAGCTAGACTATTCTAGAAATATCAAGAACGCATGCTGGACTGCCCTGATACTCGATCCAATAATTGGCGGATTCCAGTTTGCAAATGTCGTTATGGACAGCGGCAGTGGACTAAACCTAATATATCAGGATACAATCCATCACTTGGGGATAAACCCAGCAAGAATCCGCCACAACAAAACCTCCTTTCAAGGGGTAGCACCTGGTCCGGACACCCATTGTATGGGTTTTCTCTGGCTCGAGGTTATATTCGGCTATGCCGATAACTTCCATCGCGAAAAGCTGACCTTCCATGTCGTCCCGTTCTCAAGTCTCTATCAACCTCTACTAGGACGTGAAGCTTTCGCTCGCTTTAACGCAATACTGCATTATGCATCTCTCACGCTTAAGATGCCCAGTCCACGAGGCATCATCTCTTTGAAGGGGAAGCACTAAAGTGCACCTCCCCTAAGCGGAGGATTGTGCGGCCGCTTAGACTGCCCCACAGCAAAATGGCCTCGCCGGCGAAAAAAAACTTCGAAATAGGTCGTTAAAGACCACGAACGCGGATAGACGAGTTTGGTATAAAATCATCATTAATGCAGGCTTAATGGCCATACACCCCCGCACTAGGGGCTACATGCAGAGACAATAAAGCTCAATTTTATATTTTACTTTATACTTCATTTATTTTAAAACCTTTTGTTCGGCACGACCCGTTTTCAATTTAGTTCCTCTCTTTTACAGATGAACGTCGTGCGGCGCCCGTCCAGGATACGGCACAACGGAGACACATGCGCAGATGTGCAGTAGGGACCCGTCCTAAAGGATTCTTTTCAGATTAAGACCCTGCATAAACCTTTTTTACTGTCTCTTGTTGCAACACATCCCCTGGTTTTTTCTGATATAACCAAGGAGGAGGCTGGCGTCTTGGCATGTGGCCACGTCAGAATTTTTTGCACGTACCTGGACACTAGGGGCCTTTTTAGCAAAGAGTGTTGTTTCGCCCGCACTCGTAAAGACCGAACACCTTAGGGAGTGTTCGGCGTCGCGAGTTTTGGCATTATATGCATCAGCTCCGAATCATGTCTTTGGTCAAATGTTGGGTTGCCCGGCTCCTGAGTTCGGCTACCTTACGTTCCGCTCTATCGGCTAAGGTAGCACCAGGAGAACTACTACGATTGTGCCCCGGTTCGGCCGGGCGAGCACCTCAGTAGAGAAAGCCGAAAACTGACTGTCATGATGTAGCGTGAGACTGGTCAGCCACTCGATGACCTATTGGAATCTATCGGATTCCTTCGCTTTAACGAAGGGCCGCTTCCCGGTCAGGCACATACGCGCCCCGAACTCGGGCGAGCGCAGTCGCCACTAATGGGCTACCTAAATAGTCCCACTATCAAGCTCCTATGGCTAAGTGAAAGTGTTAAAGCATTATAGTCCGGTTGCCTGGCCCGCTGCGCTATCACCTCCTTTGTAGGACCAAGACGTTGGGTTAAGAGTGAAAATGCGTCTCCTGCGAGCACCCCCGCACTATGTGCGTGGGGGTTGAAGCCAACGACTGCAATCTTTCAGATTTTATACATATATTTTAAACGGCCGCACAGGAGGTGTTCACAATACTTGAAGGCACAAGTATAAAAAGGCCACTATAGTTTATCAAAATATTACTTCATCATTACATATGCTATAATAACATAGCATGCTTCGAGCACTGCATCTCTATTACACGAGCGCCTTCAAGGACTTCCTGAAAATAGTGCTCGGAGGACACTCGGCTTTTATCCGAATCTCGGGACGCAATAACGGTGGTCTCCATCTCTGCCCAGTATGTCTTGACACGGGCAAGAGCCATCCTTGCACCCTCTATACACGCCGACCTCTTCATTGCATTAATGCGCGGCACTGCGTCAAGGAATTGCTGCACCAAGCTAAAATAACTCTTCGGTTCCGACCTCCCCGGCCACAGATGACCCATGACGTACTTCATGGCGAGTCCGGACAACCTATTAAGTTCAACCCATTGAGCCAAACGATCGTCCACTGCCAGTGGACGCTCTGGATTGTGAAATTGCGACCAGAACAGTTTTTCCACTTCACGATCTTTCAGATCTCGAAAGTGTTCGGTCGCATCAGCAGCACTCGCTGCCAAATCCAGATAGGTGTCCTCCACACTCCACATCCGGTCCAACAGAGCAAACTTCAGATCGCAAAATTTTGTTCGCAGCATGAAGGGCTTTCGACCCGCAATCTGTTCGGCCTGACGCAGCTCCTCCTTCGCAGCTCTCATGGCAGAGCGCGTGTCCTTGGCATCAGCAACGGCCTTCTCTAGGACTGCCTGTCTCGCCTGGTCTTCTTTCTCAAGAAGTATGCAACGGTCTGCAGTGCTCTTTAACTTTTCGGCCATACTGGCCATCTCTTCCTTGCTTCGGCAATGAGCAGCTTGTTCGGCTCTCAGCTCTTCAAGGGCCTTCTTGGCAGGCGCATCACTTTTCCTGGCTTGATCTTTAGCCGGGCAAGTTCTGCCCTAAGACTCTCCACGGCAGTCGCACCATCTGCGTCAAGCACACATATCGTAAGACACTGGCATAAAACTCTTCTTACCTACTACCGCCCGAGGAATCACATACCTTGAGCCTCATCCAACCGCTTGTTGACAAGCGCGATGTCGGCATCTGCCACGTCTAGTTGCCGCTTTAGTTTGGCAAAACCAGCAGTTCGGCTTGATTCCGGACACCCTGCAGCCTACATTAAAAGGCGACATTTTAGACCTGGGATTATGATCCTCCACGTGCCGTCATTTCTTGACGGCATGCAGAGTCTCAAGGGCTACTATCTACATAGGGCGCATCTTATTTACGCGCAACTGACAAAAGTACACATTATCTAATGTACCTCAAAACCCGTCAATAAACTTTCGACGGCCACACACAATCCGCTCTCTGCGGACGAAATCCTTTCAATCACCGCGCCCATTAATGCACGGTGCTCCTCTAAAATAGAAGCTCGCCTTAGCAGAACCTTTAGCTCCTCCGGCCGAGCACCAGACGGTGCCGGACTTGTCCCATGACCTCTTTCAAAGGCCGGACGCGGAGAACCTCGGGGGGCCCCATAGCGATCTTTCGCCCCTGCCGGACTTGGAGAAACCCTCCGTGACGACACCTCAGGGTCGCCCGCCTCGTTAGGTGGTACAGCAGAAGGAGGCGTCCCGCTCTCCATCATCTCCGGAAGAATATCCCCCGAAGACAAGCTCTGCTGAGAAGGGCTGAGGTCCGAACTACAAGGTAAAAATTTGGTTAAACTTCTCAGGTATAAATCACGGATTTCTCTCATCCCTCGAAAGGAAAAATCTTTCTCTACTCACGGCTCGCTGGAGGGCTGATCTCCTTGAGTACGCAGTCCGGCCGTGGAACTCCCCGGCGTCAGACCCTCTGACGAGGATCTTTTCCCCCGCTTCGAGACCATGGTCTTCGTGTCGTCAGAGGCGGCTCTCTTCTTTCCCTTAGGAGAGGAATCGTCGGTTCCTCCCTTCGGAGCAGCCTCCTTCGAGGAGGCCATAGTTTCCTTGTCCTCCCCCTTACTTCCCTCCATAGGCACTACCTCCAGCATCCTGACTAGCACGGGATCCAGCCTAGTTTCGGGAAGGGGAGCCGGACACCTGATCAGCTTCGCCTTCGCTATCCACTCATGTTTAAAAGGACAGCTCTTTTAAGGGCAAGTTTATGATAATTATATGGATAGAAGGTCTGGGCACAAGGTTACTTACTTGAGTATCCGGGCGATTGCGACTTAGGCCTGCGTCCTCGGTCAAATCCGGACACACTTCTTGTGATCCAAAGAACAGTTTATACATCTCTGCGGGTGTCGCGCTCATAAAATCCCGGAGAGCTCGTGGTACCTCTGGATTGAACTCCCACAGGCGAAGGGGGCGACGTTTGCCGGGCAGTGTCCAGCGAATCAGCATGACCTGCGTCACCTTGACCAGGTTGAGGTCTCCTTCCAAGAGATCCTTAATGCGGCCCTGCAACAAGGGTACGTCTTTGGGCAAACCCCAATCTAACCCTCTGTTGATCCACGACGCTAGCCATGGTGGGGGACCCGAGCGAAAGGTAGGAGGCGCCACCCATGTGATGCCCCGGGGAGCGGTGATATAAAACCACTCTCGTTGCCACAAGCCTAGCTCCTCTTGAAAAGAGCCCTCGGGCCATGGAGCATCGGCATTTTTTCTTATAGCAGCGCCTCCGCACTCTGCGTGCCGTCCCTCGATCATCTTCGGCTCCACTTTGAAGGTCTTGAGCCATAATCCGAAGTGAGGGGTAACACGGAGGAACGCTTCACACACGACGATAAACGAGGAGATATGGAGGATGGACTCCAGAGCTAAATCATGAAATTCCAGCCCGTAATAAAACAACAGTCTCCTCACAAAGGGATCCATGGGGAAGCCTAACCCTCGGAGGAAGTGAGACATGAACACCACGCTCTCGCCGGGCTGGGGACTGGGAATAACCTGTCCTTGAGCAGGCAACCTATGCGAAATCTCGCCGGTCAGGAACTTAGCCTCCCTCAACCTTAATACGTCCTCCTCCATGACGGAGGAAGGCGTCCATCGACCTTGAAGGTCAGAACCGGACATTGTCGAAGGTCCGAAGCGCCTGGACTGGGGTGTTGGAACTCGAGGCGACAGGCGAACTCGTTTAAGATTAAGAAAAGGAGCGAGGCCTTGGTCTCTTTATAAAAGGTTAAATACCAAGAGCCCTCCCCGTAACCGTTTTGGACTCGCCTTTAATCGAGGGAAGATGCTAACGGGCACGATTGGGTTACCCACGTCCATACTGATGAGAATCCCATAAAAGGGGCACACGATCTCTGATTTGACAAGACGTGCCAAGGAAACCGCCTCGCTAAACGTGCTGAGGTGAAAAAGTGAAAACAATTTGTATAAAGAGCTTGGTCGTGGTGTGATGACGCACTGCGGAATACGTCAGCAGATTTGATTTGTGCTAATATTATTCTCTCTGTGGCAATATGTGGAAACTTATTTTGCAGAGCCGGACACTATTCTTGGTGTCTACGATCTTCTATGAAGGACTTGGAGGAGGAACCCGCCTTGCAATGCCGAAGACAATCTGCGCGCCGGACTCATCGTCATTGAAGCCTTGTTCAGGGGCTACTGAGGGAGTCCTGGATTAGGGGATGTTCGGGTAGCCGGACTATACCTTCAGCCGGACTCCTGGACTATGAAGATACAAGATTGAAGACTTCGTCCCGTGTCCGGATGGGACTTTCCTTGGCGTGGAAGGCAAGCTAGGCGATGCGGATACTCAAGATCTCCTACCATCGTAACCGACTCTGTGTAACCCTAACCCTATCCGGTGTCTATATAAACCGGAGGGTTGTAGTCCGTAGGACGAACCATCTTCATACACAATCATACCATAGGCTAGCTTCTAGGGTTTAGCCTCCTTGATCTCGTGGTAGATCTACTCTTGTACTACCCATATCATCAATATTAATCAAGCAGGAGTAGGGTATTACCTCCATCGAGAGGGCCCGAACCTGGGTAAAAACATCATGTCCCTTGTCTCCTGTTACCATCCGGCCTTGATGCACAGTTCGGGACCCCCTACCCGAGATCCGCCGGTTTTGACACCGACACTAACCCTATCTGATGTCTATATAAACCGGAGGGTTGTAGTCCATAGGACAATCATCTCCATACACAATCATACCATAGGCTAGCTTCTAGGGTTTAGCCTCCTTGATCTGGTGGTAGATCTACTCTTGTACTACCCATATCATCAATGTTAATCAAGCAGGAGTAGGGTATTACCTCCATCGAGAGGGCCCGAACCTGGGTAAAAACATCGTGTCCCTTGTCTCCTGTTACCATCCGGCCTTGATGCACAGTTCGGGACCCCCTACCCGAGATCCGCCGGTTTTGACACTGACATTGGTGCTTTCATTGAGAGTTCCTCTGTGTCGTCGCCTTTAGGCCCGATGGCTCCTTCAATCATCAACGACGATGAGGTCCAGGGTGAGACTTTTTGTCGCGACCGGTTTTCCGGGCATTAATTTCCAGAAAATGGCCGTTGTGCTCACCAGCCCCAGGATTACTGTTAGCTGATGAGACACCAACTTAATACAGAAATTCCAAGCAAAAGTACAGAAATATGTAGTACAAGACCATTGTGGCCTATGAGTACAACAAAAGGTTTCTAGTGGTTGAGGGCGAAAGCGGTTTGTGGATCACCACGGCTATGGGACTCCATTTCCCACGGGAATAGCTGACCAGGTTAACTCCTATCTTCACGAGGCTGCTATCACCGTTGCTCAGGTTCCGAGGCTGTCGTCGCAATGCTCCTCTCCAAGCAAGCAATCTGGCCAAGACAATAGCCAGGGACAAGCCAGTGAGTACTTTGAATGTACTCGCAAACATTAAGAACACATGTATAATATAACCATTGATGCTCATGCTTTGCAATATCCTTATACTCACTTAGTTAGTCATAAAAATAAATATCTTGATGCAGGCAAACAGGTTATTCATATACAACTGGAAATTTATGCAATGGCCACATAGAGGTAATAAATACTGGGTGCCAAGCGAGGGTCTGAATGACTCCTCGAGCGGAAAATGCGGAATAATAATACTGGTGCCAAATGAGTGTCTGAAAGATTCCTCGAGCGGAAAATGCAGAATAATAATAATACCAAAGTCGGGCGTCTGAGCGACACCACATAAAGGGCTTTAAAAGAAATGCCACAGTCGGGCGTCTGAGCGACACCACATAAAGGGCTTTAAAAGAAATGCCACAGTCGGGCGTCTGAGTGACACCACATAAAGGGCTTAAAATGAAATGCCACAGTCGGGCGTCTGAGCGACACCACATAAAGGGCTTTAAAAGAAATACCACAGTCGGGCGTCTGAGCGACACCACATAATGGGCTTTAAAAGAAATGCCACAGTCGGGCGTCTGAGCGACACCACATAAAGGGCTTTAAAAGAAATGCCACAGTCGGGCGTCTGAGCGACACCACATAAAGGGCTTAAAATGAAATGCCACAGTCGGGCGTCTGAGCGACACCACATAAAGGGCTTAAAATTAAATAATCATAGTGAAATATCCCGGAGGTAGAACCATCCCAGATATATTCGATGATAACAATAATATCACGGGTTAGTCAACAATAGTAATAATCATAATCATCACATGTCACAAGTACTAATTCCCGTTCTGGTTTAACAGTTTCACCTCCGAAGACCGACAATAAGACCGACACTTGACCCATCCCAGACTGTAGTCCTTAACCATGGACACGGCTATTCGAATAGGTTTAATCTCTGCAGAGGGTGTACTCTTTTCCCACGAGTAACGGATTCCTTTAGTCCATCGGGACTAATTCCGTCTACGGTCTTTTAGTTGAAAACACACCTGACTTGCACACACCAGCTTAACTCACCGGTGTCTGGAATCACCCACGACACCTGTCAAGCAAACTCTAAGTGGGGAGGCTACAACCTCGACGTAGCATGGGATCACAAAATTTATACCGCGCGCAAACTGGGGGAGCTACCCCCTTCGGCTACAACCGAAACACCCATGCCCCCTGACCAGGTGGCATGCCTACCGGCTACAACCGATATCTTCCACCATGGCCTCTCTGTACGGTGTGTGCCAAGACAAGGGTTAACAGCTTACTGAACCATACCCCACCTATGGTAGGGACCTGTGGCAGTACGGAACAAGTATGGGGGTTGCTGGCACAAGACTCGATCTACGGCCGACTTAGGAGGTAGTAATAATCCCTGCAAGTTTAGCATAACAATGTATTTACTTCAACCAACAGATAGGACACCATACGACATACTCCATCATGCCATACCGGACACGACCGTCTCAACGGAGGACTAGGGTCAAGACCGCGTCTACCCAAGACAGAGGCCTACCCGGCATTTCCTTCCGGTATGCATGAAAAGTGTACGGCGGTGATTTCCATCACAAAACATGTCAACTCCATATGCATGAAATCCACTAATAAGCACTATGAATAGGATCACATCCTCACATAAAATGACGCATGCAAGTGTCGGGGTGGTGTTGTCACCGGGCCAAACAACACATACAAAAAATTACACCAGGGTTCAGAATGCTTGCCTTTAGGTCACGGAAAAGACGGGTGCATCCAAAACCTCTTGAAATCTTCCAAAATCCTATTTAAAGGAATATGTATGAATTAACAGATACAATTAAAACAGCACAGAAAGTTGTTTGGAAATTTTTTCAAATAAATCTTAAAATAAACTAGACAAAATTTAAGGAATGTAGGAAAAAGAATCAATTCATTTGGACTTATATTTAAAAAGTTATAGACAGTCAAAGTTTAGTCAAATCTGTTATTTAAATTAAAACAGAAAAGAAAACGATTAAACGAGAATACGCTTTCAATCAGAGGAGGCGTACTTGCGGCTTTACGCTTCCACTTATACACGTGGGCGGTGTGGGGGTCTCACTGACAGTGGGTCCGGGGCCCCACTAGTCAGGTTTGACTAGTCGCCCGCGCTTTCCCCTTCCTCCGCCCGAGAGGAGTGGGGCTCCGGTGGTCGTCGCCGGCGAACGGCGGCACTTCGCGGGCATCCGATGGTGGAGGTGGATCCGCACGGCTGGGGCGTTTCTCCTGGTGGTTGCTTTGCTCTCTGGGGTGGACGAAGCTGGCGGCGACGAGCTCCGCGGCGGACGGCGGTCGTCGGAGAAAGTGGAATATTGCCTGTGGCGTGCCCCGATCAAGATTGAGTAGGGGAACGAGTTCACGGGAGGATGAGGGTGTTTCTGGTGAAGAGAATGGAGAGGGGAGGGCTCTGGTGGTGCAGTGCTGGTCGAGGCAATGGCGGCGGCCGAGGTTGGCGGAGAGGAAGAAGACGACCTCTTCCTCTTCAATTGACGGCCAAAGGAGCTCTAGGAAGGTGGCTTAGGGTCGTCTCCGTGCGGATATGAGCTCGGGGCTCCTTAAATGGACGGGCCGAGGCGGTTCCGCGGCGGCCGTGGATAAGCTTCCGGCGAACCGACGTTCTGTGCTTGCAGGGCGACGTGGCGGCGACATGCGCTAGGGGACGACGTTGCACTGCTCCAGGAGGTAGGTGGTGAGCGCTGGGAGCTTGGGCGGCGCTGGCTAGTGCAGGAGTGGTCGGGCGGCGGTAGCGACTGCGAGCGTGCCGCCAAATGGCCTCTGACGGCGGCGCTGTAGGGTGCCAGGGCGGATGGCGTGTTGTGGAGAGGCGGGGAGTGCGTGGCGAAGTTCTCCCGTGCGGGCCAAGGCAGGGGGGTGCGACGCGGCGGCTCGGTTGCGCGGCTGCAATACGCGCGCTCTAGGCGCGCCTAGAGCACGCTCACCAGCTGCTCGGCGAAATGCCAGGGCGATCTAGAGGTCTCGAGTGAGGCTGGGACATAGCAGGCCTAAGCTAGGGGTAGTGGGGTGTCCATTGGACAAGGTAGCTTGGCAAGGGAAGCAAGATCACAGTGTAAATAAAACTTCATGCCAAATCTGATCATGCCCACAGGGTGTTTGATAAAATGCCAGAGGCATTTAGGAAGGTCCTGGAGTGATCAAATTCTCCAGATTAGTGCCTCCTTGGATGCACAAGATGGTGGTGAGGTCATTTGGGCAAAAGGGGGAACTTGCTAGTGCAAGTTTTGCAAAACTACACTTCTGGACAGGGAGTAAATGGCCTCATTTCATGAACCAGAAGTGATCCAAATGTTGCATGCTCTTGGACTTAGGGGTTTGGTAGGGTTGGCTACAAGTAGAAAAAAGAATCATGGGTAAAGGAGCAACTAAAAATGTGGTTGCTGTACAAACCAGCAAGTTGGGCCAGAATGAAAATGAGGTTGATCCACTCAAATTCTCCAAAGAACAACTCTATGTTTTTGCATAAAGTTGAATCATATGTTGCTGCCAACATCTCATAATTTTGGTGGAGGCTAGAAAGAAATATTTAAAAGGGTTGTAGTGCAAACATGCCCACTGGACCAGAGAAGAAAATTAGGTGTAGAGCTCAAATTATTTCAAGAATAAAAGATATTTTTGCACAAAAGTGATTTAAAAACTTCACATGACATCTCCAAATTTTGGTGGGATTTATGGGATAATTTATGAAGAGGGTGTAGTTCAAAAATGGCCTTATAGCCTTGAAAGACCATTTTTCAAGAAAAATAAAGATCAAGCAATTTAATTTTGTAATTAGTTCTACTAATACAAGAAAAGTTTTTTTTCCTTGAGAGTTTAAACAAGTCCAAAAACATATTTGAAAAGTTTTCACTTTGGGGAAAAAAATCCATAACAACCAAGTTCAAAAATCAAAAGGGAGCTCAGAAAATAAAAGTTTTAAATTCCTGGCAAAATTTAATCAGTAAAACAAGGTCAAAAATTTTTGGGTGTCACAACACTACCCCCCTTAAGAAAAATCTCGTCCTCGAGATTTGCTAAGGGTTGTTTTAAAAGCTCTCCGGGATTTTTCGCGAGGGAAAACGGTTAAAAAATAAAGGAGCACAAGTCACAACAAAACCATACACATTAGTAGAAGCCAAATAACTTATTCGTCGTGCAAGCTCAGGTTATCACGCATAAGTCATAATACATAATTAAATGTTGCAACCAAGAACACAGCAGCGATGCTTAAAAAGGAAACGGTAACTGGACGGGGTCCTGCGAGAACGTTTCTGGTACTGAGACACATTCCTCTTCTATCGGGGGAAGAGGTTTAACCAGTCGATGTATGCGCCTCTCTTGGCCAGGCCTCAGGGGTCTGCCGATGGCGATCTGAGGATTTAAATCCGCGAGACTCTGGAGATAACCCATCACATACTGGGTGAAGCGTTCTTGAGCGATGACGTACTGGACCAGGTTGGCTAGGACTGGGTCTCTCTCAAGTCGTCCATCAGGAAAAGATGACCCTCGACCGGGTGCTGCATGGCTCGGAAAGTAATAATACCCTCGTTCGCTGGCATAGGGAACCGCGAATCGAAGGCGAGCAAGCGCTTCGTACGCAGTAGCCTCTATGGCCACAAGCGGGGTCGGCATAGATTTGGCCACAAGCGGGGTCGGCATAGATTTCCCCACGAAGGAGACCTCTGTTGGGTCTTGGTCTGAGTTCACGGGGGGGGGGGGGGGATGTGCACTGCTGCCCAGTATCTCGAGGTGGAAGAGGTGATCCTCGATTTGAACAGCTCGTACTGGGGTGGCTGGGTAGCGCCCATGGTACTGCAGGTAAAATCCCACAATATCTTGACAAAACTACCCGGGGTTGCATCTGGGGTTCTTAGATGAATGCTGGGGCTCGGCATGGCAAGAAATGGTTGTGAGGGTGGCGCACAAGGTGAGAGGTGCTTTGGCAAGGTCACGCGGTGGCCTTTTTATAGCACTGGAGCTGGGTCACTTTTACCATGGTGAATGGTAAGGAAACTTCCAGCTCCGCTCTACGGGTCGAAGTCAAGCCACAGATACACATATTTCACCGAGGTGACGTGTTACTGTGGGGGTCACCGGGGTCTTTGGCAACCGTGCCTGGGGGTAGAAAAGCTGGCATACCCATGCAAGGCTGCAGGGGCTCACGACAGGCGGCGTTTATTTACAAGGTCACACGGTTACAAGAGAGAATACTCCGGGACTCGATATTACTCGGGTGAATTAGCCTACCTCGTTTACCTCCAAGCGGGCGTGCCTGGTGGATGTTTAGGCGTCTCCGCGGTTCTCACCGTCGGAATTAGCTGGAGTGGGTCGAGGGGCTGCAGGCTCGGGGTAGCGATGATGACCATCTCGGGGGTTGTTGGCCACAACCCCGTTGGAGTGTGCTCCCAAAATGCGACGAAGCACTTCTGGGGTTATCGCAACACTTTGGCCGATGGCTGGGGTAGACCTCAGGGGCTCGATCGGTTGTCCAAACAGCACGACTGGGTTGTCGGTGCTGGGCTCGTCCTCTCTTCTCGCCGGGGCTCGACGAAACAGCTCCCCACGAGCTGCGATAAGATCAATAGTGACCTGATCGCATAGTTCCTCTAGTGCACTTACGTAGCGCACTAGGTGTAGTAATGCAGGATCTGTTTCATGATCTCCGCTGGCAACTTGGGGTGGTCTACCATATCCTTCCCGTCTGGGGTAGTAGTGGAACGAGCGACAGTCAACTCGGGGCGACAAGTGCCGGAGATGAACTATAGCTTCTCGAGCGGCTAGTTGGATGGCTTGGGGCTCAAAGGAAGTCGTTCTTCCTGTGAACCTGTAGGGGCGTTTGGGTGCTAGACCCCTACCATAGACATGCACAGTGGCCCAGAATTGACGGCTCTCACCGCTCATGGATCCTTGGTACACGACATATTCTGGGGGCTCCTCTAACGCATAGGCACGACGGGTGAGGTTTGCGAGTATGGTCACAAAACCTCCAAGGTTGGTTGCCGTAGTCTCAGTGTGCATGACAGGACCAAGCATTGTGGTTCGGTTTAGGATAGCGGCTGTGCTGTGATGGTTTGGGGCTAGCGTGCCCTTTTTATAGGAAAAAGGGGACGGAGTCTTCCTTCGCACGCTTGCGCGAAAGATTATTCAGGATTCGGTCACTCGCGCATGATTGACGGCTAGGTTGGTAGGTTGGGCACCGACTGCCAAAAGGTGTCGGGTCACTTTTGTTGGAAATATGCCCTAGAGGCAATAATAAAAGCATTATTATTATATTTCCTTGTTCATGATAATTGTCTTTATTCGTGCTATAATTGTGTTAACCGGAAATCGTAATACATGTGTGAATAACAGACAACAACATGTCCCTAGTGAGCCTCTAGTTGACTAGCTCGTTGATCGACAGATAGTCATGGTTTCCTGACTATGGACATTGGATGTCATCGATAACGGGATCACATCATTAGGAGAATGATGTGATGGACAAGACCCAATCCTAAACATAGCATAAGATCGCATAGTTCGTTTGCTAGAGTTTTCCAATGTCAAGTATCCTTTCCTTAGACCATGAGATCGTGTAACTCCCGGATACCGTAGGAGTGCTTTGGGTGTGCCAAACGTCACAAGTAACTGGGTGACTATAAAGGTATGCTACGGGTATCTCTGAAAGTGTCTGTTGGGTTGACATGGATCGAGACTGGGATTTGTCACTCCGCTTGACGGAGAGGTATCACCGGGCCCTCTCGGTAATGCATCATCACAATGAGCTCAATGTGATCAAAGTGTTTTGATCACGGGATCATGCATTACGGTAACGAGAAAAGTGACTTGCCGGTAACGAGATTGAACGAGGTATTGGTATACCGACGATCGAATCTCGGGCAAGTAAAATACCGATTGACAAAGGGAATCGTATACGGGATTAATTGAATCCTTGACATCGTGGTTCATCCGATGAGATCATCGTGGAGCATGTGGGAGCCAACATGGGTATCCAGATCCCGCTGTTGGTTATTGCCCGAGAGCCATCTCAGTCATGTCTGCATGTCTCCCGAACCCGTAGGGTCTACACACTTAAGGTTCGGTGACGCTAGGGTTATAGGGATATGTATGTGCAGTAACCCGAATGTTGTTCGGAGTCCCGGATGAGATCCCGGACGTCACGAGGAGTTTCGGAATGGTCCGGAGGTAAAGATTTATATATGGAAAGTCATCATACGGACACCGGGACAAGTTTCGGGGTTATCGGTATTGTACCGGGACCACCGGAAGGTCCCGGGGGGTCCACCGGGTGGGGCCACCTATCCCGGAGGGCCCCATGGGCTGTATAAGGGAGGGAACCAGCCCATAGGGGGCTGGTGCGCCTTCCCCCCCATGGGCCCATGCGCCTAGGGTTTGGGGGGAGGGAAACCCTAAAGGGGGCGCCCCCCTTGCTTGGGGGGCAAGCCCCCCTTCCCTGGCCGCCGCCCCCCCTAGGAGATCTCTTCTCCTAGGGCAGGCGCCCCCCCTTGGGGGTTATATAAAGGGGGGGGGAGAGAGGGGGCTGATCACCCATTGCCCTGGCGCCTCCCTCTCCCTCTCCAACACCTCCTCCTCCTCCATTGAGCACGGCGAAGCCCTGCCGGAGTACTGCAGTTCCACCATCACCACGCCGTCGTGCTGTTGCTGGAGCCCTCATCCCCAACCTCTCCTTCCCCTTGCTGGATCAAGAAGGAGGAGACGTCTCCCGTCCCGTACGTGTGTTGAACGCGGAGGTGCCGTCCGTTCGGCACTAGATCATCGGTGAATTGGATCGCGGCAAGTACGACTACCTCATCCACGTTCACTCGAACGCTTCCGTTGCGATCTACAAAGTGGTATGTAGATGCTATCTAATCTGAATACTCGTTGCTTGATGAACTCCTAGATGGATCTTGGTGAAACCGTAGGAAAAATTTTAATTTTCTGCAACGTTCCCCAACAGTGGCATCATGAGCTAGGTCTATGCGTAGTTCTTCTTGCGCGAGTAGAACACAATTTGTTGTGGGCGTAGATGTTGTCAACTCTTCTTGCCGCTACTAGTCTTATCTTGCTTCAACGGTATTGTGGGATGAAGCGGCCCGGACCAACCTTACACGTACGCTTACGTGAGACCGGTTCCACCAACGAACATGCACTAGTTGCATAAGGTGGCTGGCGGGTGTCTGTCTCTCCTACTTTAGTTGGAGCGGATTCGATGAAAAGGGTCCTTGTGAAGGGTAAATAGAAGTTGACAAATCACGTTGTGGTGGTTTTAACGTAGGTAAGAAAACGTTCTTGCTAGAACCCTAATTCAGCCACGTAAAACTTGCAACAACAATTAGAGGACGTCTAACTTGTTTTTGCAGCAAGTGCTTTGTGATATGATATGGCCAAAGTTGTGATGTATGATGAATGATCTATATGTGATGTATGAGATGTTCATGCTATTGCAATAGGAATCACGACTTGCATGTCGATGAGTATGACAACCGGCAGGAGCCATAGGAGTTGTCTTTAATTTTGTATGACCTGCGTGTCATTGAGAATCGCCATGTAAATTACTTTACTTTATTGCTAAACACGTTAGCAATAGTAGTAGAAGTAATAGTTGGCGAGCAACTTCATGGAGACACGATGATGAAGATCATGATGATGAAGATCATGGTGTCAAGCCGGTGACAAGATGATCATGGAGCCCCAAGATAGAGATCGAAGGAGCTATGTGATATTGGCCATATCATGTCACGTTTATTATTTGATTGCATGTGATGTTTATCATGTTTTGCATCTTGTTTACTTAGAACGACGGTAGTAAATAAGATGATCCCTCATAATAATTTCAAGAAAGTGTTCACCCTAACTGTGCACCGTTGCGACAGTTCGTTGTTTCGAAGCACCACGTGATGATCGGGTGTGATAGATTCTAACGTTCACATACAACGGGTGTAAGACAGATTTACACACGCAAAACACTTAGGTTGACTTGACGAGCCTAGCATGTACAGACATGGCCTCGGAACACGGAAGACCGAAAGGTCGAGCATGAGTCGTATAGAAGATACGATCAACATGAAGATGTTCACCGATGTTGACTAGTCCGTCTCACGTGATGATCGGACACGGCCTAGTTGACTCGGATCATGTAATGCTTAGATGACTGGAAGAGGGATGTCTACCTAAGTGGGAGTTCATTAAATAATTTGATTGAATGAACTTTATTATCATGAACTTAGTCTAAATATTTACAATATGTCTTGTAGATCAAATGGCCAACGTAGTCCTCAACTTCAACGCGTTCCTAGAGAAAACCAAGCTGAAAGACGATGGTAGCAACTATACGGACTGGGTCCGGAACCTGAGGATCATCCTCATAGCTGCCAAGAAAGATTATGTCCTACGAGCACCGCTGGGTGACTCACCTGTTCTCCCTGCACAACAAGACGTTATGAACGCTTGGCAGTCGCGATGCGATGATTACTCCCTCGTTCAGTGCGGCATGCTTTACAGCTTAGAGCCGGGGCTCCAAAAGCGTTTTGAGAGACATGGAGCATATGAGATGTTCGAAGAGCTGAAAATGGTTTTCCAAGCTCATGCCCGGGTTGAGAGATATGAGATCTCCAACAAATTCTTTGGCTGTAAGATGGAGGAAAATAGTTCTGTCAGTGAGCACATACTCAGAATGTCTGGATTGCACAATCGCTTGACTCAACTGGAAGTTAATCTTCCGGAAGAAGTGGTCATTGACAGAATCCTCCAGTCGCTTCCACCTAGCTACAAGAGCTTTGTGATGAACTACAATATGCAGGGGATGGTAAAGACCATTCCCGAGGTGTATGCTATGCTGAAATCAGCAGAGGTAGAAATCAAGAAGGAGCATCAAGTGCTGATGGTGAATAAAACCACTAAGTTCAAAAGGAGCAAGGGTAAAAAAGAACTTCAAGAAGGACGGCAAGGAAGTTGCCGCGCCCGGTAAGCAAGTTGCCGGGAAGAAGCCAAAGAATGGACCCAAGCCCGAGACTGAGTGCTTTTATTGCAAGGGAAGTGGTCACTGGAAGCGGAACTGCCCCAAATACTTAGCGGACAAGAAGGCCGGCAAAACCAAAGGTATATGTGATATACATGTAATTGATGTGTACCTTACCAGTACTCGTAGTAGCTCTTGGGTATTTGATACCGGTGCAGTTGCTCACATTTGTAACTCAAAGCAGGAGCTGCGGAATAAACGGAAACTGGCGAAGGACGAGGTGACGATGCGCGTCGGGAATGGTTCCAAGGTCGATGTGATCGCCGTCGGCACGCTGCCTCTACATTTACCTATGGGATTAGTTTTAAACCTCAATAATTGTTATTTAGTACCAAGTTTGAGCATGAACATTGTATCCGGATCTCGCTTAATTCGAGATGGCTACTCATTTAAATCCGAGAATAATGGTTGTTCTATTTATATGAGAGATATGTTTTATGGTCATGCTCCGATGGTTAATGGTTTATTCTTGATGAATCTCGTACGTGATGATACACATATTCATAATGTGAGTACCAAAAGAGTTAAAGTTGATAACAATAGTCCCACATATTTGTGGCACTGCCGCCTTGGTCACATAGGTGTCAAACGCATGAAGAAGCTCCATGCAGATGGACTTTTAGAGTCTCTTGATTATGAATCATTTGACACGTGCGAACCATGCCTTATGGGTAAAATGACCAAGACTCCATTCTCAGGAACAATGGAGCGAGCAACCAACTTATTGGAAATCATACATACCGATGTGTGTGGTCCAATGAGTGTTGAGGCTCGCGGTGGCTATCGTTATGTTCTCACCCTCACTGATGACTTGAGTAGATATGGGTATATCTACTTAATGAAACACAAGTCTGAAACCTTTGAAAAGTTCAAGGAATTTCAGAGTGAGGTTGAAAATCAACGTGATAGAAAGATCAAGTTTCTACGATCAGATCGTGGAGGAGAATACTTGAGTCACGAATTTGGCACACACTTAAGAAAATGTGGAATAGTTTCACAACTCACGCCGCCTGGAACACCTCAGCGTAATGGTGTGTCCGAACGTCGTAATCGCACTCTATTAGATATGGTGCGATCTATGATGTCTCTTACCGATTTACCGCTATCTTTTTGGGGCTATGCTTTAGAGACTGCCGCATTCACTTTAAATAGGGCTCCGTCGAAATCCGTTGAGACGACACCGTATGAATTATGGTTTGGGAAGAAACCTAAGCTGTCGTTTCTAAAAGTTTGGGGATGCGATGCTTATGTGAAGAAACTTCAACCTGAGAAGCTCGAACCCAAGTCGGAAAAATGCGTCTTCATAGGATACCCGAAAGAAACTGTTGGGTATACCTTCTACCTCAGATCCGAAGGCAAGATCTTTGTTGCCAAGAATGGATCCTTTCTAGAGAAAGAGTTTCTCTCGAAAGAAGTAAGTGGGAGGAAAGTAGAACTTGATGAAGTGTTACCTCTTGAACCGGAAAATGGCGAAACTCAAGAAATCGTTCCTGAGATGCCTGCACCGACTAGAGAGGAAATTAATGATTATGATCAAGATACTTCTGATCAAGCTCCTACTGAAATTCGAAGGTCCACAAGGACACGTTCCGCACCAGAGTGGTACGGCAACCCTGTCTTGGAAATCATGTTGTTAGACAACGGTGAACCTTCGAACTATGAGGAAACAATGGCGGGCCCGGATTCCGACAAATGGCTGGAAGCCATGAAATCCGAGATAGGATCCATGTATGAAAACGAAGTATGGACTTTGACTGACTTGCCCGTTAAACGGCGAGCCATAGAAAATAAATGGATCTTTAAGAAGAAGACAGACGCGGATGGTAATGTGACCATCTATAAAGCTCGGCTTGTCGCTAAGGGTTATCGACAAGTTCAAGGAATTGACTACGATGAGACTTTCTCACCGGTAGCGAAGCTGAAGTCCGTCCGAATCATGTTAGCAATTGCCGCATACTATGATTATGAGATATGGCAAATGGACGTCAAAACGGCATTCCTTAATGGTTTCCTTAAGGAAGAATTGTATATGATGCAGCCGGAAGGTTTTGTTGATCCTAAGAATGCTGACAAGGTGTGCAAGCTCCAACGCTCGATTTATGGGCTGGTGCAAGCATCTCGGAGTTGGAACATTCGCTTTGATGAGATGATCAAAGCGTTTGGGTTTACACAGACTTATGGAGAAGCCTGTGTTTACAAGAAAGTGAGTGGGAGCTCTGTAGCATTTCTCATATTATATGTAGACGACATACTTTTGATGGGAAATGATATAGAACTCTTGGACAGCATTAAGGCCTATTTGAATAAAAGTTTTTCAATGAAGGACCTTGGAGAAGCTGCTTATATATTAGGCATCAAGATCTATAGAGATAGATCGAGACGCCTCATAGGTCTTTCACAAAGCACATACCTTGATAAGATATTGAAGAAATTCAATATGGATCAATCTAAGAAAGGGTTCTTGCCTGTGTTACAAGGTGTGAAATTGAGCTCAGCTCAATGTCCGACCACGGCAGAAGATATAGAAGAGATGAGCGTCATCCCCTATGCCTCAGCCATAGGTTCTATTATGTATGCCATGCTGTGTACCAGACCTGATGTAAACCTTGCCGTAAGTTTGGTAGGAAGGTACCAAAGTAATCCCGGCAAGGAACACTGGACAGCGGTCAAGAATATCCTGAAGTACCTGAAAAGGACCAAGGAAATGTTTCTCGTTTATGGAGGTGACGAAGAGCTCGTCGTAAAAGGTTACGTCGACGCTAGCTTCGACACAGATCTGGATGACTCTAAGTCACAAACCGGATACGTGTATATTTTGAATGGTGGGGCAGTAAGCTGGTGCAGTTGCAAGCAAAGCATCGTGGCGGGATCTACATGTGAAGCGGAGTACATGGCAGCCTCGGAGGCAGCACATGAAGCAATTTGGGTGAAGGAGTTCATCACCGACCTCGGAGTCATACCCAATGCGTCGGGGCCAATCAAGCTCTTCTGTGACAACACTGGAGCTATTGCACTTGCAAAGGAGCCCAGGTTTCACAAGAAGACCAGGCACATCAAGCGTCGCTTCAACTCCATTCGTGAAAATGTTCAAGATGGAGACATAGAGATTTGTAAAGTGCACACGGATCTGAATGTTGCAGATCCGTTGACTAAACCTCTCCCTAAGGCAAAACATGATCAGCACCAGAACTCTATGGGTGTTCGATTCATCACAATGTAACTAGATTATTGACTCTAGTGCAAGTGGGAGACTGTTGGAAATATGCCCTAGAGGCAATAATAAAAGCATTATTATTATATTTCCTTGTTCATGATAATTGTCTTTATTCGTGCTATAATTGTGTTAACCGGAAATCGTAATACATGTGTGAATAACAGACAACAACATGTCCCTAGTGAGCCTCTAGTTGACTAGCTCGTTGATCGACAGATAGTCATGGTTTCCTGACTATGGACATTGGATGTCATCGATAACGGGATCACATCATTAGGAGAATGATGTGATGGACAAGACCCAATCCTAAACATAGCATAAGATCGCATAGTTCGTTTGCTAGAGTTTTCCAATGTCAAGTATCCTTTCCTTAGACCATGAGATCGTGTAACTCCCGGATACCGTAGGAGTGCTTTGGGTGTGCCAAACGTCACAACGTAACTGGGTGACTATAAAGGTATGCTACGGGTATCTCTGAAAGTGTCTGTTGGGTTGACATGGATCGAGACTGGGATTTGTCACTCCGCTTGACGGAGAGGTATCACCGGGCCCTCTCGGTAATGCATCATCACAATGAGCTCAATGTGATCAAAGTGTTTTGATCACGGGATCATGCATTACGGTAACGAGAAAAGTGACTTGCCGGTAACGAGATTGAACGAGGTATTGGTATACCGACGATCGAATCTCGGGCAAGTAAAATACCGATTGACAAAGGGAATCGTATACGGGATTAATTGAATCCTTGACATCGTGGTTCATCCGATGAGATCATCATGGAGCATGTGGGAGCCAACATGGGTATCCAGATCCCGCTGTTGGTTATTGCCCGAGAGCCATCTCGGTCATGTCTGCATGTCTCCCGAACCCGTAGGGTCTACACACTTAAGGTTCGGTGACGCTAGGGTTATAGGGATATGTATGTGCAGTAACCCGAATGTTGTTCGGAGTCCCGGATGAGATCCCGGACGCACTAGGAGTTTCGGAATGGTCCGGAGGTAAAGATTTATATATGGAAAGTCATCATACGGACACCGGGACAAGTTTCGGGGTTATCGGTATTGTACCGGGACCACCGGAAGGTCCCGGGGGGTCCACCGGGTGGGGCCACCTATCCCGGAGGGCCCCATGGGCTGTATAAGGGAGGGAACCAGCCCATAGGGGGCTGGTGCGCCTTCCCCCCCATGGGCCCATGCGCCTAGGGTTTGGGGGGAGGGAAACCCTAAAGGGGGCGCCCCCCTTGCTTGGGGGGCAAGCCCCCCTTCCCTGGCCGCCGCCCCCCCTAGGAGATCTCTTCTCCTAGGGCAGGCGCCCCCCCTTGGGGGTTATATAAAGGGGGGGAGAGAGGGGGCTGATCACCCATTGCCCTGGCGCCTCCCTCTCCCTCTCCAACACCTCCTCCTCCTCCATTGAGCACGGCGAAGCCCTGCCGGAGTACTGCAGTTCCACCATCACCACGCCGTCGTGCTGTTGCTAGAGCCCTCATCCCCAACCTCTCCTTCCCCTTGCTGGATCAAGAAGGAGGAGACGTCTCCCGTCCCGTACGTGTGTTGAACGCGGAGGTGCCGTCCGTTCGGCACTAGATCATCGGTGAATTGGATCGCGACAAGTACGACTACCTCATCCACGTTCACTCGAACGCTTCCGTTGCGATCTACAAAGTGGTATGTAGATGCTACTAATCTGAATACTCGTTGCTTGATGAACTCCTAGATGGATCTTGGTGAAACCGTAGGAAAAATTTTAATTTTCTGCAACGTTCCCCAACAACTTTGGGGCTATCTTGCAGGAGAAGCTTGGCTGGGGTTTTGGTTATGGCTCGGTGGGTTGGTTTGCCTAAGATTTTTGACCTGGCTAGGATAGGATTAGCCAATGGTCAGCCTGGCTCTGATACCAAGTCTGTCACGACCGGTTTTCCGGGCATTAATTTCCAGAAAATGGCCGTTGTGCTCACCAGCCCCAGGATTACTGTTAGCTGATGAGACACCAACTTAATACATAAATTCCAAGAAAAAGTACAGAAATATGTAGTACAAGACCATTGTGGCCTATGAGTACAACAAAAGGTTTCTAGTGGTTGAGGGCGGAAGCGGTTTGTGGATCACCACGGCTATGGGACTCCATTTCCCACGGGAACAGCTGACCAGGTTAACTCCTATCTTCACGAGGCTGCTATCACCGTTGCTCAGGTTCCAAGGCTGTCGTCGCAATGCTCCTCTCCAAGCAAGCAATCTGGCCAAGACAATAGCCAGGGACAAGCCAGTGAGTACTTTGAATGTACTCGCAAACATTAAGAACACATGTATAATATAACCATTGATGCTCATGCTTTGCAATATCCTTATACTCACTTAGTTAGTCATAAAAATAAATATCTTGATGCAGGCAAACAGGTTATTCATATACAACTGGAAATTTATGCAATGGCCACATAGAGGTAATAAATACTGGGTGCCAAGCGAGGGTCTGAATGACTCCTCGAGCGGAAAATGCGGAATAATAATACTGGTGCCAAACGAGTGTCTGAAAGACTCCTCGAGCGGAAAATGCAGAATAATAATAATACCACAGTCGGGCGTCTGAGCGACACCACATAAAGGGCTTTAAAAGAAATGCCACAGTCGGGCGTCTGAGCGACACCACATAAAGGGCTTTAAAAGAAATGCCACAGTCGGGCGTCTGAGCGACACCACATAAAGGGCTTAAAATGAAATGCCACAGTCGGGCGTCTGAGCGACACCACATAAAGGGCTTAAAATTAAATAATCATAGTGAAATATCCCGGAGGTAGAACCATCCCAGATATATTCGATGATAACAATAATATCACGGGTTAGTCAACAATAGTAATAATCATAATCATCACATGTCACAAGTAGTAATTCCCGTTCTGGTTTAACAGTTTCACCTCCGAAGACCGACAATAAGACCGACACTTGACCCATCCCAGACTGTAGTCCTTAACCATGGACACGGCTATTCGAATAGGTTTAATCTCTGCAGAGGGTGTACTCTTTTCCCACGAGTAACGGATTCCTTTAGTCCATCGGGACTAATTCCGTCTACGGTCTTTTTGTTGAAAACACACCTGACTTGCACACACCAGCTTAACTCACCGGTGTCTGGAATCACCCACGACACCTGTCAAGCAAACTCTAAGTGGGGAGGCTACAACCTCGACGTAGCATGGGATCACAAAATTTATACCGCGCGCAAACTGGGGGAGCTACCCCCTTCGGCTACAACCGAAACACCCATGCCCCCTGACCAGGTGGCATGCCTACCGGCTACAACCGATATCTTCCACCATGGCCTCTCTGTAAGGTGTGTGCCAAGACAAGGGTTAACAGCTTACTGAACCATACCCCACCTATGGTAGGGACCTGTGGCAGTACGGAACAAGTATGGGGGTTGCTGGCACAAGACTCGATCTACGGCCGACTTAGGAGGTAGTAATAATCCCTGCAAGTTTAGCATAACAATGTATTTACTTCAACCAACAGATAGGACACCATACGACATACTCCATCATGCCATACCGGACACGACCGTCTCAACGGAGGACTAGGGTCAAGACCGCGTCTACCCAAGACAGAGGCCTACCCGGCATTTCCTTCCGGTATGCATGAAAAGTGTACGGCGGTGATTTCCATCACAAAACATGTCAACTCCATATGCATGAAATCCACTAATAAGCACTATGAATAGGATCACATCCTCACATAAAATGACGCATGCAAGTGTCGGGGTGGTGTTGTCACCGGGCCAAACAACACATACAAAAAATTACACCAGGGTTCAGAATGCTTGCCTTTAGGTCACAGAAAAGAGGGGTGCATCCAAAACCTCTTGAAATCTTCCAAAATCCTATTTGAAGGAATATGTATGAATTAACACATACAATTAAAACAGCATAGAAAGTTGTTTGGAATTTTTTTCAAATAAATCTTAAAATAAACTAGACAAATTTTACGGAATGTAGGAAAAAGAATCAATTCATTTGGACTTATATTTAAAAAGTTATAGACAGTCAAAGTTTAGTCAAATATGTTATTTAAATTAAAACAGAAAAGAAAACGATTAAACGAGAATACGCTTTCAATCAGAGGAGGCGTACTTGCGACTTTACGCTTCCACTTATACACGTGGGCGGTGTGGGGGTCTCACTGACAGTGGGTCCGGGGCCCCACTAGTCAGGTTTGACTAGTCGCCCGCGCTTTCCCCTTCCTCCGCCCGAGAGGAGCGGGGCTCCGGTGGTCGTCGCCGGCGAACGGCGGCACTTCGCGGGCATCCGATGGTGGAGGTGGATCCGCACGGCTGGGGCGTTTCTCCTGGTGGTTGCTTTGCTCTCTGGGGTGGATGGAGCTGGTGGCGACGAGCTCCGCGGCGGACGGCGGTCGTCGGAGAAAGTGGAATATTGCCTGTGGCGTGCCCCGATCAAGATTGAGTAGGGGAACGAGTTCACGGGAGGATGAGGGTGTTTCTGGTGAAGAGAATGGAGAGGGGAGGGCTCTGGTGGTGCCGTGCTGGTCGAGGCAATGGCGGCGGCCGAGGTTGCCGGAGAGGAAGAAGACGACCTCTTCCTCTTCAATTGACGGCCAAAGGAGCTCTAGGAAGGTGGCTTGGGGTCGTCTCCGTGCGGATATGAGCTCGGGGCTCCTTAAATGGACGGGCCGAGGCGGTTCCGCGGCGGCCGTGGATAAGCTTCCGGCGAACCGACGTTCTGTGCTTGCAGGGCGACGTGGCGGCGACAGGCGCTAGGGGACGACGTTGCACTGCTCCAGGAGGCAGGTGGCGAGCGCTGGGAGCTTGGGCGGCGCTGGCTAGTGCAGGAGTGGTCGGGCGGCGGTAGCGGCTGCGAGCGTGCCGCCAAATGGCCTCTGACGGCGGCACTGTAGGGTGCCAGGGCGGATGGCGTGTTGTGGAGAGGCGAGGAGTGCGTGGCGAAGTTCTCCCGTGTGGGCCAAGGCAGGGGGGGGTGCGACGCGGCGGCTCGGTTGCGCGGCTGCAATACGCGTGCTCTGGGCGCGCCCAGAGCACGCTCACCAGCTGCTCGGCGAAATGCCAGGGCGAGCTAGAGGTCTCGAGTGAGGCTGGGACATAGCAGGCCTAAGCTAGGGGTAGTGGGGTGTCCATTGGACAAGGTAGCTTGGCAAGGGAAGCAAGATCACAGTGTAAATAAAACTTCATGCCAAATCTGATCATGCCCACAGGGTGTTTGATAAAATGCCAGAGGCATTTAGGAAGGTCCTGGAGTGATCAAATTCTCCAGATTAGTGCCTCCTTGGATGCACAAGATGGTGGTGAGGTCATTTGGGCAAAAGGGGGAACTTGCTAGTGCAAGTTTTGCAAAACTACACTTCTGGACAGGGAGTAAATGGCCTCATTTCATGAACCAGAAGTGATCCAAATGTTGCATGCTCTTGGACTTAGGGGTTTGGTAGGGTTGGCTACAAGTAGAAAAAAGAATCATGGGTAAAGGAGCAACTAAAAATGTGGTTGCTGTACAAACCAACAAGTTGGGCCAGAATGAAAATGAGGTTGATCCACTCAAATTCTCCAAAGAACAACTCTATGTTTTTGCATAAAGTTGAATCATATGTTGCTGCCAACATCTCATAATTTTGGTGGAGGCTAGAAAGAAATATTTAAAAGGGTTGTAGTGCAAACATGCCCACTGGACCAGAGAAGAAAATTAGGTGTAGAGCTCAAATTATTTCAAGAATAAAAGATATTTTTGCACAAAAGTGATTTAAAAACTTCACATGACATCTCCAAATTTTGGTGGGATTTATGGGATAATTTATGAAGAGGGTGTAGTTAAAAAATGGCCTTATAGCCTTGAAAGACCATTTTTCAAGAAAAATAAAGATCAAGCAATTTAATTTTGTAATTAGTTCTACTAATACAAGAAAAGTTTTTTTTTCCTTGAGAGTTTAAACAAGTCCAAAAACATATTTGAAAAGTTTTCACTTTGGGGAAAAAATTCCATAACAACCAAGTTCAAAAATCAAAAGGGAGCTCAGAAAATAAAAGTTTTAAATTCCTGGCAAAATTTAATAAGTAAAACAAGGTCAAAATTTTTTGGGTGTCACACTTTTCTCCCCGGGAAGATCTTCGTCTTCGGCGGCTTCGCTCTGCGGGCCAACTCGCTTGGTCACCTGGAGCAGATCGAAAGCTACGCCCCTGGCCATCAAGTCAGGTTTGGAAGCTTAAACTACACGGCTGATATCCGCGGAAACTTGATCTTCGACGGGTTCGAGCCATAGCCAAGCGCACCGCACTATCTCGAGGGGCATGATCTAGCTCTGCCTCCGAACAGTGTCCTGGAGGCCGCACACGCACCGGTTCCGACCCTTAATTCGGAGCCTATTGCGTCAATCGAGGATGAGCGGTTGGACGTCGCCTCGGGGGCTGCGATCTCAAAGGCGATCGAGCCAAACGTCAGCCCCGCACTCCGCGTGACCCGTGACTCTGAGGGTCCGGACTCTTCTCCGGACTCCGAACCTCCCGTGCCCCTACCAATCGAATCTGATTGGGCACCCATAATGGAGTTCACCGCCGCGGACATCTTTCAGCACTCACCTTTTGCGACATCCTGAATTCTCTCAAGTTTCTCTCTTTACCTGGAGAGCCCTGGCCGGATTACGGTCAGCAAGGATGGGATTCGGACGATGAAGAAATTCAAAGCCCACCCACCACCCACTTTGTAGCCACTGTCGACGATTTAACCGACATGCTTGACTTCGGCTCCGAAGACTTTGACGGTATGGATGATGAGGTAGGAGACGAACAGGAACCAGCACCTGTCGGGCGCTGGAAGGCCACCTCGTCATATGACATATATATGGTGGATACTCCCAAAGATGGAGATGGCGATGGAACTGCGGGGGATGACACCTCCAAGAAACAGCCGAAGCGCCGACGTCAGCGGCGCCGCTCTAAATCCCGCCAAAGCGAAAATGGTGATTCCGGCACGGGAGATAATACTACTCCGGATAGCACCGAAGAACACCCAACCCAGCAAGATTCGGCGCAGGAAGATGGAGAAGCCAGCCCTCATGAGAGAGCTGCAGAACGAGAGGTTGAGGATGATAACTATATGCCTCCCTCCGAAGACGAGGCAAGCCTCGACGACGACGAATTCGTCATACCATCTGACCCCGCCGAACAAGAGCGTTTCAAACGCAGGCTTCTAGCCACGGCAAACAGCCTCAAGAAAAAGCAGCAACAACTTAGAGCTGACGAGGATTTGCTAGCTCATAGATGGACTGAAGTCCTTGCGGCCGAAGAGTATGAACTCGAGCGCCCCTCCAAGAGTTACCCAAAGCGCAGGCCGCTACCCCGATCAGAGGAGGAAGCGCCTACATCACCAGCGCACGACATGGCAGACCGGCCACCTTGCGGCCGTGACAGAGAAGCCTCTCGGCCCTCCACCCAATCAATGCCCCGACGCCGCTCAACTAAGGCACGGGAAAATGCGCCAGACCTGCAAGACGTACTGGAGGACAAGGCAAGACAAACAAGGTCGATCTACAGATCGCGCAGGCGCCCGACGACACGTGACGATGACCCTCACTCCGGATACAACAAATCCGGACGGGCTGAACACAACAGACATAGCTCTTTCGAGCTGCGTCGTGACATAGCCCAGTACAGGGGCGCCACACACCCACTATGCTTCATAGACGAAGTAATGGATCATAAAATCCCAGAGGGTTTCAAACCCGTGAACATCGAATCATACGATGGCACCACAGACCCGGCGGTATGGATCGAGGATTATCTCCTCCACATCCACATGGCACGTGGCGATGATTTACACGCCATCAAATATCTCCCACTCAAACTTAAAGGACTGGCCCGGCATTGGCTTAACAGCTTGCCAGCAGACTCAATCGGTTCTTGGGGGGACCTGGAAGCCGCATTCCTTGACAACTTCCAGGGCACCTACGTGCGACCACCGGATGCCGACGACTTAAGCCACATTATTCAGCAGCCAGAAGAATCGGCCAGGCTATTCTGGACACGGTTCCTAACAAAGAAAAACCAGGTAGTCGACTGTCCGGACGCAGAGGCCCTAGCAGCCTTTAAGCATAACATCCGCGACGAGTGGCTTGCCCGGCACCTGGGACAGGAAAAGCCGAAATCTATGGCAGCCCTCACGACACTCATGACCTGCTTTTGCGCGGGAGAAGATAGCTGGCTAGCTCGCAGCAACAACTTATCAAAGAACCCTGGTAATTCGGATACCAAGGACAAAAGTGGCAGGACACGTCGAAATAAGCAAAAGCGCCGCGTTAGCAGCGACAGCAATGAAGATACGGCAGTTAATGCCGGATTCAGAGGCTATAAATCCGGTCAGCGAAAAAGCCATTCAAAAAGAATACTCAGGGCCCATCCAGTTTGGACCGCATACTCGACCGCTTGTGCCAGATCCATGGCACCCCCGAAAGGCCAGCCAATCACACCAACAGGGATTTTTGGGTGTTCAAGCAGGCAGGCAAGTTAAGAGCCGAAAACAAAGACAAGGGGTTGCATAGCGATGACGAGGAGGAGCCCGGGCCGCTGAACAACAATGGACAGAAGGGGTTTCCCCCACAAGTGCGGACGGTGAACATGATATACGCAACCCATATTCCCAAGAGGGAGCGGAAGCGTGCGCTACGGGACGTTTACGCGATGGAGCCAGTCGCCCCAAAGTTCAACCCATGGTCCTCCTGCCCGATCACTTTTGATCGGTGGGACCACCCCACTAGCATCCGTCATGGCGGCTTTGCCGCATTGGTTCTCGACCCAATCATCGACGGATTTCATCTCACAAGAGTCCTCATGGATGGCGGCAGTAGCCTGAACCTGCTTTACCAGGATACAGTGCGGAAAATGGGCATCGATCCCTCAAGGATCAAGCCCACAAAGACGACCTTTAAAGGCGTTATACCAGGTGTAGAGGCCAATTGTGCAGGCTCGGTAACACTGGACGTGGTCTTCGGATCTCCGGATAATTTCTGAAGCGAAGAGTTAATCTTCGATATAGTCCCGTTCCGCAGTGGCTATCACGCCCTGCTCGGACGAACCGGATTTGCAAAGTTCAATGCGGTGCCGCACTACGCATACCTCAAGCTCAAGATGCCAGGCCCTCGAGGAGTGATCACGGTCAACGGAAACACCGAACGCTCCCTCCGTACAGAGGAGCACACGGCGGCTCTCGCAGCGGAAGTACAAAGCAACCTTCTTAGGCAATTCCCAAGTCCGGCCGTTAAAAAGTCAGACACTGCCAAGCGCGCCCGGAGTAACCTACAACAAGACCGCCTAGCACTTTCTGAGCAGGCGTAGCAATGCGGCCCCAACCCCGGCCCTCGCGATATAGTGAAACCAGTGCCTCGCGTACATAACTACGCCCTTGAAATACCATGGGCACAGGGGAAGGGGCACAATAACGGCACACCCAAAATACGGCTTAAAACGTACTAGGGGCTGCCGGATTCCTTTTTTTTTTGTTACTTTCAGGACTCCACACTTCGGACGACCTGTTCGGCAATTCGACTGCCGCACAAACGGTGCAAGATCCAGGGAAGCAGACAAAGCCATGCCGCATTATGAAACTCACAGGTGGTCTCTGTTACGAGCAGTATACCTATTTTGAATACAATTCCACGGCCTGCCCCTGGTCAGGACATGTTAAATAGTCCAATACATTTCTTGCTTATTGCACTACTTGTATCGTTCGGCTCTGATAAATAGCCTCTCTATAAACAATGCATAGCTTTTTTGTCTATTTTTTGCATTATCCCGTTTTCATATATATATGATTTGACATGATTGCACCCGTACATCATGGTACGGCAAATACGCCAGGGGCTTCAGTACCCCTTATCATGGTGTGAGAAGTCCGTCCACTTTCACAAGTGTGGCACCCCGAACTTATAGCACTATATGCATCGGCTCCGAATCATGATTTGGGTCAATAGTTGGGTTTGCCCGGCTCCTATGTTTTGGTGCCTTACATTCCGCTATATCGGCTAAGGTAGCACTAGGAGAACCATTGTGATTGTGCCCAGGTTCAGCTGGGTTAAGCACCTGAGTGGAGAAATCTAAAACTGACTGTCATGATGAGGCGAGAGACCGGTCGCTGTTCGAGAGGTTTTTCGAGTCCCTAAAGACTTATGCCGCTTCGAGCGAGGAGCTGGCTTTGTCCGGCCAAAGGCGTGGATAGCGCCCCGAACTCGGTCTTCCGAACTAAGGGCTTCGCCGAAATTTAAAATTATAAAGTACTATGGCTAAGTGAGAGTGTTCAAGCATTATAGTCCGATTGCCTGGTTCGTTGTGCTGAGCGCCTCCCTTGAAGGACCCAACCATGGGAAAAAGAGCGCTCAGGTTTATCCCGAACACCCCAGCACTAGTGGCACGGGGGCAGAAGCCGACGACTGGCCATCTCTCAATTTTTTGATAAACGGCCCCACAAAAAATAATATTTTAAATTCAATAAGCATTGCTTAGCGCATATGAACAAGTTTTCAGCGCACAGGATAAACACGAGCGATTTCACTCAAAAATTACATCTTTGGTGCATTCATCCGCCACAAGGCGGGCACCTGCAAGAACATCCTTGTAGTAGTTCTCGGGCTTGCGATGCTCCTTCTCCGCCGACGGCCCGCCCTTCACAAGCTTCTCGCCATCCAGCTTACCCTAGTGCACCTTCGCACCGGCAAGGGCCTGACGGGCACCTTCGATGCAGACGGAGCGCTTGATGACCTCGAGCCTCGGACAGGCCTCCACCAGCCGCCGCACTAGCCCGAAATAGCTCCTAGGCAGGGCCTCTCCGGGCCAAAGCCGAACTATGAAGCCCTTCATGGCCTGTTCGGCCGCCTTGTGGAGCTCGACCAGCTGTTTCAGCTGGTCGCTCAGGGGTACAGGGTGTCCGGCCTCAGAATACTGAGACCAGAACACACTCTCCGTCGGGCTTCCCTCTTCAGCTCGGTAGAATGCGGCAGCGTCGGATACGTTGCGGGGAAGATCTGCGAGCGCCCCTGGAGAACTCCGGATTCGGGTAAGTGACAAGTAGTTTACTTTTATATTTCTACTTTGCATTTAGAAAGCCTTACCCGCTGCTATCTTTTTCATCTCCTCCAACTCTTGGAGGGCCTTTTGGGCTTCGGCCTTGGCACCCTTGGCAGTCTCAAATGCCGACGCGAGCTCGGATGCTTGCGCCTTTGACCCAAGCTCCAAGCTCTAATGTTTTTTCATGAGAGCCTGCAGCTCTTGCTGCAACTCGGCGACCTGAACCCCAAGTCTTTCTCGCTCGATACGCTCCTCGGCCCTTTTCTTTTCGGCCTCAGGTAGCGCCTGCTTGAGGGTCGCCAGCTCAGTTGTGGCCCCTAGAATAAGCAGTATGATCCTGTTATTTTTTGCAATCACGCCTCTCTATAGGCACCTTTTTCTGTAGGGTATTTCTTACCTTCCTTTTCCTCGAGCTGCCGTTTGGCAAGGCCGAGCTCTTGCTCGGTCCACCCGAGGTCCTTTTTTAGGACATCCACCTGCGCAGTCAGTGCGGCGGTGGACAGCAGCGAAGCCTGCATACGCATATTGACTCTTTATTGTTAGACTCTTGCGAAAATTAATAGATCCTCTATTCGGCTTTTCTTTCCGAACGCCAAACAGAGCATCAGGGGCTACTGTCTATGTGGTAATATTTTGACATATTTTTACTTACCTCGAAGCCTGTCAGAAGGCTAGCGCAAGCTTCAGTCAGTCCGCTATTGGCGGACTGAACCCTCTGGATCACCGTACTCATGATAGTACGGTGCCCCTTGTCGATGGAGGCGCCGTCAAGCACCTCCAGCAGATGGTCTAGCGACTCCGGTTGGATGGAAGTCACTGGCTTAGAAGGCTTGCTCCTTTTGGAAGGAGTTCGCCTACCGCGGCTCAGAACTGTTCAAGATTCCGGCACGGTGTCCGGCTGAAACCCGGACTTGGAGCCCTGGGGGGTCTTGTCCCCTTCACTCCTGGAGTCCGGGAGGTTGCCTTGCGGCTCCTCCAGGACCACCTCCTCCTGCCCCGGAGCTTGTCGCGACGCCACTTCAGCGTCATCCGCAGTGCGGGGGGAGACAGCGGGCGGAACGGAGTTGACGTCCGATGAGTCCAGGGAGCCGCCCGACGATTCCTTGTATTCGTCCTGGGGCGGGCTGCATAATTACATTCGACATTAAGGAAAGCTGTGCAACAGAGGAACATCATGAGTCACTCTGATATCCGAACTTATGATGCCCCCGGACGCTTGGCCCTGTTCGGCCACTCCTCTTCACTCTCTTCGGCGTCGTGGGAGTAGTCCGGCAGAGGGGTCTTCCTTTTCCTAGACCCCTCGGCCTCCATTGCTGGGGCGGCCTTCTTCTCCTCTTCTCCCTCCGCTGGACGGGAGAACCTTCTTCTTCCTCCTCCTCGTTTTCGTGGGAGGAGGGCGCCTCGGACTCGTTAGACGACGAGTCCGACACCACCATGTTACGGGCATTCTTTCGAGTCCCCGTGGTCTTCTTCTTCTTGACCTTCTTCTCCGGCACCACATAAGGTGCCGGAATCAGCAGCTTCACTAGGAGCGCATGGGCTGGGTCCTCGGGCAGGGGAGTCGGACAGTTAATTGGTCCGGATATCGCCTGCCAAGCCTGTCAAAGGTAAGGGAGTTTAGATCCCGCACAGAGTCAAAACTATGAAAAGAAAAAAGAGCTTAGTATCATGTAAAAGGCGAAGATAGCTTACCTCGCTAGCGTGACGCTGCGAGCTGTAACCGCGGTCCTCGGAGGCGGATGCAGGAGCCTCGGCGCCCTTGAAAAGCACCTTCCAAGCATCTTCATACGTCGTGTCGAAGAGCCTGTTAAGGGTTGGGTGTTGCGCCGGGTCGAACTCCCACAAATTGAAGCCCCGTTGTTGGCACGGGAGGATCCGGCGAACGAGCAGAACCTGGACTATATTAACAAGCCGGATTGGCTTGCTCACCAGGGACTGGATGCAAGTTTGCAATCCGGTCACCTCTTCTCCGTTGTCCCACGACAAGCCCTTCTCTTTCCAGGACACCAGCCGCGTGGGGGGTCCGGATCGGAACTCGGGGGCTGCGACCCATTTCGGATCACGTGGCTCGGTGATGTAAAACCACCCTGCTTGCCACCCCTTTAAGGTCTCCATAAAGGAGCCCTCGAACCATAGGACATTGGCCATCTTGCCCGCCATGGCGCCTCCGCACTCCGCTTGGCTGCCGCGCACCACCTTGGGCTTGACATTCAAGGTCTTGAGCCAGAGGCCAAAATGGGGGCGGACGCGGAGGAAGGCCTCACACACGACGATAAATGTCGAGATGTTGAGGATGAAGTTTGGGGCCAGATCGTGGAAATCCAGGCCGTAGTAGAACATGAGTCCCCGGACAAATGGGTGGAGTGGGAAACCCAGTCCGCGGAGAAAGTGGGGAAGGAAAACTACCCTCTCATGGGGCCTTGGGGTGGGGAGAAGCTGCCCCTTCTCGGGAAGCCGGTGCGGGATGTCCTTGGATAGATATCTGGCCTTCCTTAGCTTTTTTACTTGGGCCTCCATGACGGAGGAGACCATCCATTTGCCTCCCGCCCCGGACATTGTTGGAGAAGGTTGAGGTGAAAAGAGCGGGCTTGGGCGCTGGAGCTCGAGTGCGCAAGAGAGGGATTGGCAAAGGAGGAAGAAGGCGTAGGTAGAAAGGTGGATCCTTATCCCTTATATGGGCGGATGCAGTTATGCGTCCCCACCTGCCTAATAAAATTCGCTTGCCTACCAAGCGCCGTGGTAAATGGTGCGGTTGGGTTACCCATGTCCGTATTGATGAGAATCCCGTAAAAAGGACACACGATCTCTGCTTCGACAGGACATGCCAAGGAAACTGCCTCGCAAAACGTGCTGAGGTGGAAAAGTAAAAAGGATTCGTAAAGAACTTGGCCGTAGTGTGATGATGCACTGCGGAATACGTCAGCAGATTTGATTTGTGTTAATGTTATTCTCTCTATGGCAATATGTGGAAACTTATTTTGTAGAGCCGGACACTATTTTTGGTGTTTACAATCTTCTATGAAGGACTTGGAGGAGGAACCCGCCTTGCAATGCCGAAGACAATCTGTGCACCGGACTCATCGTCATTGAAGCCTGGTTCAGGGGCTACTGAGGGAGTCCTGGATTAGGGGGTGTTCGGGTAGCCGGACTATACCTTCGCCGGACTCCTGGACTATGAAGATATAAGATTGAAGACTTCGTCCCGTGTCCGGATGGGACTTTCCTTGGCGTGGAAGGCAAGCTTGGCGATGCAGATATTCGAGATCTCCTACCATTGTAACCGACTCTATGTAACCCTAACCCTATCCGGTGTCTATATAAACCGGAGGGTTGTAGTCAATAGGACAATCATCTCCATACACAATCATGCCATAGGCTAGCTTCTAGGGTTTAGCCTCCTTGATCTCGTGGTAGATCTACTCTTGTACTACCCATATCATCAATATTAATCAAGCAGGAGTAGGGTATTACCTCCATCGAGAGGTCCCGAAACTGGGTAAAAACATCGTGTCCCTTGTTTCCTGTTACCATCCGGCCTTGACGCACAGTTTGGGACCCCCTACCCGAGATCCTCCGGTTTTGACACCGACAATGGCCACCGGTGAGGGTTCCCCTGTAACGCCCTCGATGCGGCTATATCTCCCACGTGTCGAGGCACGACTTAGAGGCATAACCGCATTGAAAGCAATGTCGCAAGTGAGGTAATCTTCACACAATCCATGTAATAAGTAAAGGGGAAAGATACATAGTTGGCTTACAATCGCCACTTCACACAAGTACATAAATAACATCCATCAAACAGATTACAATCAAGGTCCGACTACGGTACCAAAATGAAAGAAGACTACCCCAAATGCTAAACAGATCCCCAGATCACCCAACTGGGCTCCACTACTGATCATCTGGAAAAGAAACATAGTAACGGCCACGTTCCTCATCGAACTCCCAAGTGAGCTCGGTCGCGTCATCAGCACTGACATCATTGGTACCTGCAACTGAGGTGATAATATCTGTGAGTCACGGGGACTCAGCAATCTCACACCCGCGAGATCAAGACTATTTAAGCTTAAAGGTGGGAAAGGGTTTGTGAGGTGGAACTGCAGCAAGCGACTAGCATATGGTGGCTACAGCGCAAAAGAGAGCGAGAAGAGAAGGCAAAGCACGGTCGAGAAACTAGAAGTGATCAAGAAGTGATCCTGAACAACCTACGTCAGGCATAACTCCAACAACCGTGTTCACTTCCCGGACCCCGCCGAGAAGAGACCATCACGGTTACACACGCGGTTGATGTGTTTTAGTTAAGGTCAACTTCGGGTTTTCTACAACCGAACATCAATAAATTCCCATCTGCCTCATAACCGCGGGCACGACTTTCGAAAGATAAAACCCTGCAGGGGTGTCCCAACTTAACCCATGATAAGCTCTCACGGTCAACGAAGGATATTCCTTCTACCGGGAAGACCCGATCAATCTCGGAATCCCGGACTACAAGACATTTCGACAGCAACAAAACAAGTCCAGCAAAGCCGCCCGATTGTGCCGACAAATCCTGATAGGAGCTGCACATATCTCGGTCTCAGGGCACATCCGGATAAGCGAAGCGTACAGGAGCCAACATAACCCAAGTTGCCAAGGGACGGCCCCGCACGGTGCTCTAGTTTGGACCAGCAATCGAAGGAAAACTGGCCCGGGGGTTAAAATAAAGATGACCCTTGAGTCTGCAGAACCCAAGGGAAAAAGGCTTAGGTGGCAAATGGTAAAACCAATGTTGGGCCTTGCTGGAAAAGTCTTATTCAAAGCGAACTGTCAAGGGGGTCCCATAAATCACCCAACCGTGTAAGGAACGCAAACTCCGGGAACATAACACTGGTATGACGGAAACTAGGGTGGCAAGAGTGGAACAAAACACCAGGCATAAGGCCGAGCCTTCCACCCTTTACCGAGTATATAGATGCATTAATTAAATAAGAGGTATTGTGATATACCAACAAGTAAACATGTTCCAACAAGGAACAACAAGTCCATGTTCCAACAAGGAACAAACTTCATCTTCACCTGCAACTAACAACGCTATAAGAGGGGCTGAGCAAAGCAGTAACATAGCCAAACAACGGTTTGCTAGGACATGGATGGTTAGGGGCTGACATGGCAATATAGGAGGCATGATATAGCAAGTGGTAGGTATCACAGCATAGACATAGCAAAAGAGCGAGCAATCTAGCAAGCAAAGATAGAAGTGATTTCGAGGGTATGGTCATCTTGCCTGCAAGGTTCTCAGAGTTGTCGAAAGCTTGGTCCTCGTAAGCGTTCTCAACAGGTTCCTCGTTCACGTACTCGTCTCCCGGCTCTACCCAAGACAAGAGAACAAGCAAAGGAACCAATATCAACCACGATGCAATGCGCAAGCAACATGATGCAAAACATGGCATGATATGAGAGAGGTGATATGCAATGCGTATGCATGCTCCGGAAGGACAAGGATGAACAGGGCATAATCTTGGCAAACCAAGCATGCCACTGGATAGATGAGGTGATTTCGGTTGAAATCGATATAAAGATCACCGGAATCGGATGCACGGTTTGCAAATGGCAAGCAATACAAGAATGACACCAATCTGCCATAAACAGCATGGTGCTACTTAGCAAGCAACAATTAATTAAGCTACTGCACCCAAACATGGCAACAAAGCATATGACAGTAATCTACACAAGATGCACGACAAAAGATGAACACTGAGCTACGGCTCAATCACAACAAAACAGGTCCAAACAAGCATGGCAAAAGTGCAAAAGATAACAGGTTCGCAGACTTAGTGAAATTAACAACATAGCAGAAAACTAACATCAGGATGGCATGTTCAGAGCAGCGAAACGACATGCTACAGGTTCAGAACGTAGCAAACTAAGGCATGGAATGAATCTACTCATAGCACTTGACAAAAGTCTCTTACTGACCATAAGCCAAAAAGGATCATAAAATATGTTTACACCCATGTCAAATAAGCAAGTATCGTTACAGGTTACAGACTTAGCAGAAAACTGGACATGTCAAATACAGATAACGACTAGGCATGTTCGTGAGCTTGATGCACTCACTACAGCGCATTGCATGCTAAACTAAGCATACATACATAAATAATACATGGCATAGTAACAAGACATGGCAATAGTAACATCATAGCATGCAAGGATCAACTACACCAAGCTTGGCAAAATCGAATAACACGTAAACAATCTGCCAGCAACATTTTGAAGCAAAAGTAGAGCTCGATTTACTCAAGCTATGGCACTCCATAGTTACAAACAAAGGCATGGATGGATAGAGAAAATACTCAAGTTCAAAACTCCCTTACTAATCATGCTCAAATTATGCATAGATCTCTCGGAAACAACATGAATACATGGCATGAAAATAACAGCAGTCAGGGACTTAGTGAAATACTAAGTCTCTGGAATCAGCAACATCAAGTGACCTAGTTTGCATGCTTGTGCTAGTCACCACAAGTATCACAAAACTACATGGCAAAATCCTATGGATAGGTAACATGGCATATTACAAAACTCATGTAGGACTCAACTTCATAGGAGGTACACATCAATCATGGCAAAAATTACAAAAGTGCATGTTCAGATAAGAACCAGCAACTAACATCAACTAGCCCTCTTCTAACAGCATTTCGGGCATCAAGATGACTTCAAATGAATATGACGCAATGGAACAAAATGATGTACACTTCGAGGCGAACAAATAGACATATTATACGCGCGAAACGGAGCTACGGATGCAAAGTTATGGCATGTCAAATATGTGATGATATTGCAAAATAATGAGGACTTAGAAATAAAACGAGGGGGAAAGTCAACCGACGCGCGGTTCGAGGAACGCCGGCGCGGGCGAACTCCGGCGAGCCCCTCACGGCGCGGGGAGGAGCGGGAGGCGGCCGGCGTCGGCGGGGAACGCCGGATCCGGTCCGGCCCGACCGGATCCGCGGCGGCGGCGGCGGGCGCGGCGGCGGAGCGCGGCGGAGCGGGCGACGGCGCGGCGGCGGAGGCGGGCGACGGCGGGGCGGCGAGGCGGGCGACGGCGGCGGACTGCGCGGGGTGGAGGAGCGGGAGGGGCCGCGGCGGCGGGGATGCGGCGCGGCGCGGCCTGGTTGGCGGCGCGGGAGGGCCCGGCGCGGGCCTGCGCGGGGCGGAGGAGCGGGAGGCGTTTTTATAGATAGGAGGAGCTAGGAGGCTCCAAACGGAGTGCGGTTTTCGCCCACGCGATCGTGATCGAATGGCGGAGGACATGGGAGTGACTTAGATGGGTTATTGGGCTGTTTTGAAGGGGTGTTGGGCTGCAACACACACGAGGCCTTCACGGTTACCCGGTTAACCGTTGGAGTACCAAACGAACTCCGATTGACCCGAAACTTGACAGGCGGTCTACCGGTGCTATACCAAGGCCACATGTCAAACCTCGGTCCAATCCGAGAATGTTTAATACCCGCTCACGAAGAAATGTAAAAGGGGACGCCGGGAGACATAGGAGCGCCGGATTGCAAAACGGACAACGGGAAAGATGCTCGGATTTATGAGACGAACGCGTATGCGAATGCGATGCACTTGATGACATGATATGAAATGCATGACATGACCAAAATGCAAAACGGAGAGAACCCAACCACGGAGGGAATATCATAGCACATAGCCGAAAATGGCAAGAGTTGGATTACAAATATGGCAAGTTACATCTGGGGCGTTACAACACACCACCACTACGAGAGGATCTCGTCCCGAGATCTAGGACTGAAAGAACTCCGGATACTCGGAACGTAGGTGGTCTTCACGCTCCCAGGTGGCCTCTCGGTCTGAATGATGTGAGCATTTCACTTTGAGGAATTTGATTGACTTGTTGCGAGTCTTGCGCTCAGTTGTTTCAAGAATAGCAACTGGGTGCTCATGATAGGACAAATCTTCTTGAAGATCAATCTCTTCGGAGTTGATGGTGCGCTCAGGCGTCTTGAAGCACTTGCGAAGCTGTGACACGTGGAAGACATTGTGCACATTTGCAAAGTTGGAGGGAAGCTCAAGTTGATAGGCGAGATCGCCTCGTTTCCCGATGATCTTGAAGGGACCCACGTATCGCGGAGCAAGTTTCCCCTTGATACCGAAGCGACGAGTTCCTTTCATTGGCGAGACACGGAGGTAAACATGGTCTCCGATCTCGAATGCCACATCACGATGTTTGCTATCGTAATAGCTCTTCTGGCGCGACTGCGCGGCTTTGAGGTTCTCACGAATCACCTTGCACATAGCCTCAGCCTCTGAGATCAAATCATTGCCGAGCAATTGACGTTCACCGGTTTCAGACCAGTTGAGAGGAGTACGGCACTTCCTGCCATAGAGGATCTCGAATGGGGCTTTGCCCGAACTGGCTTGAAAACTGTTGTTGTAAGAGAATTCAGCATAAGGAAGACAATCCTCCCACTTCATGCCGAAAGAGATAACACAGGCTCTGAGCATATCTTCAAGAATTTGGTTGACACGCTCAACTTGTCCACTAGTCTGAGGGTGGAACGCTGTGCTGAAGCGAATGTTGGTGCCCATGGCCGTCTGAAAAGAATCCCAAAATTTGGAGGTAAAGATGCTGCCACGGTCTGAAGAGATCAATTGTGGAATGCCGTGCAAAGAGACAATTCTGGAGGTGTAGAGCTCTGCCAGCTGCGCTGCTGTGATAGACTCTTTGATAGGAAGAAAATGAGCCACTTTGGTGAGCTTGTCGATGACGACGAAGATAGCATCATTTCCACGCTTGGACTTAGGAAAACCAGTCACGAAGTCCATTTCGATATGATCGAACTTCCATTCTGGAATAGCAAGAGGTTGGAGAAGTCCAGCTGGTCGTTGGTGTTCTGCTTTCACCCTTCTGCAGACATCACGCTCATTCACGAATTGAGCGATCTCACGCTTCATTCGAGTCCACCAATACGACTGCTTGAGGTCATGGTACATCTTCGAACTTCCAGGATGAATTGACAGAAGAGAATTGTGCGCTTCGTTCATAATGACTATACGAAGATCACCCTTTGGAACCACGATCCGGTCCTCGAAGAAAAGGGTATCCCTGTCATCAACTCGATAGCACTTGTATTTGGGAATGCTCTTTTCAATACCATGTTTCACCTTCTTCACCATGGTATCCAACAATTGAGCCTCCCGAATTTGATCTTCCAAGGTAGGAGAGACAATGAGGTTGGCAAGAACACCTTGAGGAACAACTTGAAGATTCAACTTGCGGAAAGCTTCACAAAGATCCGGTTGAAATGGCTTGAGGATTAAGATGTTGCAATAAGCCTTTCTGCTCAAAGCGTCTGCAATCACATTAGCCTTGCCTGGAGTGTATTCAATACTCGGATTATACTCTTGAATCATTTCGACCCATCGAGTTTGCCTGAGGTTGAGATGAGGCTGAGTGAAGATGTACTTGAGACTCTTGTGATCGGTGAAGATGTCCACTTTCCTTCCCAACAGGAGATGTCTCCATGTTATTAGTGCGTGGACAACTGCCGCCAACTCAAGATCGTGAGTGGGGTAGTTCCTTTCATTGGGCTTCAACTGGCGAGAGGTATAGGCAACAACCTTCTTCTCTTGCATTAACACAGCACCGAGGCCCTGGAGAGAAGCATCACAGAATACTTCATAAGGCTTGGATTCATCAGGAGGAGTCAAAACTGGAGCAGTGACAAGTTTCTCTTTGAGAGTGTTGAAAGCAACGTCACACTCAGGAGACCAGACATATTTCACATGCTTCTGGAGGAGGTTGGAAAGAGGCTTAGCAATCTTGGAGAAATTCTCAACGAATCTTCTGCAATAGCTTGCAAGTCCAAGAAAACTGCGAAGCTGCTTGACATTCTGAGGAGGATTCCAATTCAAAACTACAGACACCCTCTCTGGATTAACAGCGATGCCCTTGGCAGAGATGATATGGCCAAGATAAAGAACTTCATCAAGCCAGAATTCACATTTGGAGAACTTCGCATATAATTGATATTCTCTGAGCTTGTCGAGTACCAATCGCAAATGTTCGGCATGATCCTTCTTATTCTCGGAGAAGACCAAAATATCATCAAGATAGACCAAGACAAGTTCGTTGATGTAGGGGTTGAAGATGAAATTCATCAAGCGAGTGATATATGGAGGAGCATTGACGAGGCCGAAAGACATGACAGTATATTCATAAGAACCAAAGCTTGTTCTGAATGCTGTCTTGGGAATATCTTCTTCACGAATGCGAATCTGATGATAACCCATACGAAGGTCAAGCTTGGAGAACACCTTAGCACCTTTGAGTTGCTCAAATAGCTCATTGATGTTGGGAAGTGGGTACTTGTTCTTGATAGTCTTCTTGTTCAATGGACGATAATCGACGCAAAGTCGGTCCGTGCCATCCTTCTTCTTGACAAAAAGACCACCACAACCCCAAGGAGAAGAACTCGGTCTGATCAGACCCAGACGTTCTTGTTTATCGAGTTGAATCTTTAATTCTTTGAGCTCATCTGGTCCAAGCTTGTAAGGACGCTTGCAAACGGGTTCCGTGCCAGGCTCAAGATCAATAACGAATTCAACTGGCCGACGGGGAGGCATACCCGGAAGCTCTTCTGGAAAAACATCTTGGTACTCACAAACGACTGGAATCTGAGAGATAGCCTCCATCTCACCCATCTCATTGAGAGAAAACAACCGAATGGTATCATCACGAGAAGCATAGATGATCACATCGTTAGAAGAGTGAGTCAATTTGATTTCCCTGGCAGCACACTCGAGCTGAGCCTTGTGCTTAGAAAGCCAGTCCATCCCGAGAATAAGATCAATATCAGAGTCACCAAGCACCATTGGAGAAGACAAAAATTTATAGTCGCCCATCTTGATAGAGACATCAGGAACTAAAGAGTTTGCTCTCATTGATTTCGCCGGAGAAATAACACCCAACGGTTTATCCAGGTAAGTCCAAGGAAAATCATTCTTTGCAAAGAACGATCTTGACATGAAACAATGCGATGCACCAGTATCAAATAAGACTTTGGCAGGAATATCATTAACAGGAAGATTACCCATGATCACTTCAGAAGAATCCTCTGCTTGAGCTGCATTCAACATGTTCACCTTGACGTGCTTAGGATTATGCTTGACCACTGCATTGCTGGAAGATTTCACAGGAGGAGGAGGCGGAAGGCGCCTCTGGTTGAAGCACTTGTTCGCATAGTGACCCTTCTACTAACATTTGTTACAAGTCACTTCTGAGAGCGGACGATGGTAAGGAGCACTTGGCCTTGGAGCTTGGTTCTGAGACTTGTTCTGAAAGCCAGGGTTGAGTGGGTGGGAAGATCCACGACCACTTGAATTCTTCTGCTGATAAGGCTGACGGAACGGAGGAGGAGGAGGCAACCAGAAATTCTGTTGCTTAGCTGCCACAAGTGAGGAAGGAGAAGACTGAACTGCGTCTCTGACTCTCTTCTTAGATGCCTCACACTTGAGCTGAGCAGCTTCTTGTTTCAGTGCCATGTTGTAGAATTCATCATACTTTAATGGCTCGAAAAGCACGAGAGCAAGCTGCAGATCTTCTCTGAGACCACGTCTGAATTGGTAGATCATACTCTTCTCATCAGGAATGTCTTGCCTTGCAAAACGAGAGAGCTTCTGGAACTGAGTGTTGTATTGATAGACAGTCATGTTGCCTTGCTTGAGATTGCGGAATTCCTCACGCTTAAGCTCAACAACACTTTCTGGAATGTGGTGAGCTTTGAAGTCACGACGGAAATCATCCCAGGTTATCACACGACCTCCTCTGGAATCTTTGTATTGCTGGAACCACTCAGCAGCTTGATCTTTGAGTTGAAAAGAGGCAAACTTGACAAAGTCCTCAGGTCTCACATTGCTGCATTCGAAATGCTTGCTGATGTCCACGAGCCAATCATCTGCGTCTGTGGCCTCGACACAGTAGCTGAAGGTCTTTGGCTGATTAGCAAGGAACTGGTTTAGTGAAGCGAAATGCGGCTGATTGTTGCCTTGGCCTTGATTCTCTTGATTAGCTTGCCCTTGGTTGCGATCTTGCAAGAGCTGAATCAGAATCTGAGCATTGGCATTTGTGGCAGTCATCAGGGCCTGCCAAGCTTCCGGAGGCGGAGGTGGTGGCGGAGGGTTAGCCTGATTCCCGTCATTGCATTCCGGATTCTGACGCGTTGGTGGAGCCATCCTGAAGAGGGTGACATCCATTAGCATCTTGACAGAGATATATTGAAGCTGAATCAAAGGAACGACATTGCAACATATAGTCTTCACAATTAACATTCGAACGAGAATGAACGAATGAATTCCAATGTAAATCATCACACTTCCAAAGCTGAGAAGCCACTTAGAACATGGTAAGGAATAAAATCAACAAGGTACGGAAGTGAACAAATACTTGGTAAGGATTACCCAATCACTAACCAAATATCTGCGGAAGAAATACTAGAGCTACTAGAATTCCCACTTATAAACTCCCGAAACTTTCTGGTTATGCAATCAGGTGTTGGGGATACAGGGGAAGCATAATATCTCACCCAAACTAGCAAATCCTACAACCAGCTGTATCCATCCTTCAACACATAACCAAGAAACCTTCGGAAATCGTCTACCTCAACCTTCGAAAACACATCCGTTATACCAGTCATGGCAATACCCCTGCACTCGCCACAGTACTGGGCTATCAGGGTTATCTCACCAACAACTGTACAAAAGAGATTTTCGATGTCGGCGTACTAAACTCAGGTATTCCAAAACCGCAACGATAAGATTATGACGACAACACCTCGGAGCTCAACTCCCCGGGACACTGCCACAACCCCTAAATGTCAGGAGGCAACCAAGACAATGTTGTCATCATAAAACCATCGGAACGATTGTAATATACCCGCGTGATCCTAAAAAATTTTTAGTGAAATTTGAGAAGAGAAGAGTCAAAACTCTACGTCAGGATGCCTTACCAGAAGGTCGAAGGGACTGGGGAGTAAAAAGAATTCCTAAACTCTCCGATATATAATTCCTAAAAGACTCAAAACATTTTTTCTAGACACAACTCGGCCACTAAAGACGATCAAACAGTGGGGGCTCCTAAGGTCGGGGAAAGGCTCTGATTACCAACTTGTAACGCCCTCGATGCGGCTATATCTCCCACGTGTCGAGGCACGACTTAGAGGCATAACCGCATTGAAAGCAATGTCGCAAGTGAGGTAATCTTCACACAATCCATGTAATAAATAAAGGGGAAAGATACATAGTTGGCTTACAATCGCCACTTCACACAAGTACATAAATAACATCCATCAAACAGATTACACTCAAGGTCCGACTACGGTACCAAAATGAAAGAAGACTACCCCAAATGCTAAACAGATCCCCGGATCACCCAACTGGGCTCCACTACTGATCATCTGGAAAAGAAACATAGTAACGGCCACGTTCCTCATCGAACTCCCAAGTGAGCTCGGTCGCGTCATCAACACTGACATCATTGGTACCTGCAACTGAGGTGATAATATCTGTGAGTCACGGGGACTCAACAATCTCACACCCGCGAGATCAAGACTATTTAAGCTTAAAGGTGGGAAAGGGGTTTGTGAGGTGGAACTGCAGCAAGCGACTAGCATATGGTGGCTACAGCGTAAAAGAGAGCGAGAAGAGAAGGCAAAGCACGGTCGAGAAACTAGAAGTGATCAAGAAGTGATCCTGAACAACCTACGTCAGGCATAACTCCAACAACCGTGTTCACTTCCCGGACCCCGCCGAGAAGAGACCATCACGGTTACACACGCGGTTGATGTGTTTTAGTTAAGGTCAACTTCGGGTTTTCTACAACCGAACATCAACAAATTCCCATCTGCCTCATAACCGCGGGCACGACTTTCGAAAGATAAAACCCTGCAGGGGTGTCCCAACTTAACCCATGATAAGCTCTCACGGTCAACGAAGGATATTCCTTCTACCGGGAAGACCCGACCAATCTCGGAATCCCGGACTACAAGACATTTCGACAGCAACAAAACAAGTCCAGCAAAGCCGCCCGATTGTGCCGACAAATCCTGATAGGAGCTGCACATATCTCGGTCTCAGGGCACATCCGGATAAGCGAAGCGTACAGGAGCCAACATAACCCAAGTTGCCAAGGGACGGCCCCGCACGGTGCTCTAGTTTGGACCAGCAATCGAAGGAAAACTGGCCCGGGGGTTAAAATAAAGATGACCCTTGAGTCTGCAGAACCCAAGGGAAAAAGGCTTAGGTGGCAAATGGTAAAACCAATGTTGGGCCTTGCTGGAAAAGTCTTATTCAAAGCGAACTGTCAAGGGGGTCCCATAAATCACCCAACCGTGTAAGGAACGCAAACTCCGGGAACATAACACCGGTATGACGGAAACTAGGGTGGCAAGAGTGGAACAAAACACCAGGCATAAGGCCGAGCCTTCCACCCTTTACCGAGTATATAGATGCATTAATTAAATAAGAGGTATTGTGATATCCCAACAAGTAAACATGTTCCAACAAGGAACAACAAGTCCATGTTCCAACAAGGAACAAATTTCATCTTCACCTGCAACTAACAACGCTATAAGAGGGGCTGAGCAAAGCAGTAACATAGCCAAACAACGGTTTGCTAGGACATGGATGGTTAGGGGCTGACATGGCAATATAGGAGGCATGATATAGCAAGTGGTAGGTATCGCAGCATAGACATAGCAAAAGAGCGAGCAATCTAGCAAGCAAAGATAGAAGTGATTTCGAGGGTATGGTCATCTTGCCTGCAAGGTTCTCAGAGTTGTCGAAAGCTTGGTCCTCGTAAGCGTTCTCAACAGGTTCCTCGTTCACGTACTCGTCTCCCGGCTCTACCCAAGACAATAGAACAATCAAACGAACCAATATCAACCACAATGCAATGCGCAAGCAACATGATGCAAAACATGGCATGATATGAGAGAGGTGATATGCAATGCGTATGCATGCTCCGGAAGGACAAGGATGAACAGGGCATAATCTTGGCAAACCAAGCATGCCACTGGATAGATGAGGTGATTTCGGTTGAGATCGATATAAAGATCACCGGAATCGGATGCACGGTTCGCAAATGGCAAGCAATACAAGAATGACACCAATCTGCCAAAAACAGCATGGTGCTACTTAGCAAGCAACAATTAATTAAGCTACTGCACCCAAACATGGCAACAAAGCATATGACAGTAATCTACACAAGATGCACGACAAAAGATGAACACTGAGCTACGGCTCAATCACATCAAAACAGGTCCAAACAAGCATGGCAAAAGTACAAAAGATAACAGGTTCGCAGACTTAGTGAAATTAACAACATAGCAGAAAACTAACATCAGGATGGCATGTTCAGAGCAGCGAAACAACATGCTACAGGTTCAGAACATAGCAAAGTAAGGAATGGAATGAATCTACTCATAGCACTTGACAAAAGTCTCTTACTGACCATAAGCCAAAAAGGATCAGAAAATATGTTTACACCCATGTCAAATAAGCAAGTATCGTTACAGGTTACAGACTTAGCAGAAAACTGGACATGTCAAAAACAGATAACGACTAGGCATGTTCGTGAGCTTGATGCACTCACTACAGCGCATTTCATGATAAACTAAGCATACATACATCAAGAAGACATGGCATAGTAACAAGACATGGCAATAGTAACATCATAGCATGCAAGGATCAACTACACCAAGCTTGGCAAAATCGAATAACACGTAAACAATCTGCCAGCAACATTTTGTAGCAAAAGTAGAGCTCGATTTACTCAAGCTATGGCACTCAATAATTACAAACAAAGGCATGGATGGATAGAGAAAATACTCAAGTTCAAAACTCCCTTACTGATCATGCTCAAATTATGCATAGATCTCTCGGAAACAACATGAATACATGGCATGAAAATAACAGCAGTCAGGGACTTAGTGAAATACTAAGTCTCTGGAATCAGCAACATCAAGTGACCTAGTTTGCATGCTTGTGCTAGTCACCACAAGTATCACAAAAATACATGGCAAAATCCTATGTGATGATATTGCAAAATAATGAGGACTTAGAAATAAAACGAGGGGGAAAGTCAACCGACGCGCGGTTCGAGGAACGCCGGCGCGGGCGAACTCCGGCGAGCCCCTCACGGCGCGGGGAGGAGCGGGAGGCGGCCGGCGTCGGCGGGGAACGCCGGATCCGGTCCGGCCCGACCGGATCCACGGCGGCGGCGGCGGGCGCGGCGGCGGAGCGCGGCGGAGCGGGCGACGGCGCGGCGGCGGAGGCGGGCGACGGCGGGGCGGCGAGGCGGGCGACGGTGGCGGACTGCGCGGGGCGGAGGAGCGGGAGGGGCCGCGGCGGCGGGGATGCGGCGCGGGCGCGGCCCGGTTGGCGGCGCGGGAGGGCCCGGCGCGGGCCTGCGCGGGGCGGAGGAGCGGGAGGCGTTTTTATAGATAGGAGGAGCTAGGAGGCTCCAAACGGAGTGCGGTTTTCGCCCACGCGATCGTGATCGAACGGCGGAGGACATGGGAGTGACTTAGATGGGTTATTGGGCTGTTTTGAAGGGGTGTTGGGCTGCAACACACACGAGGCCTTCACGGTTACCCGGTTAACCGTTGGAGTACCAAACGAACTCCGATTGACCCGAAACTTGACAGGCGGTCTACCGGTGCTATACCAAGGCCACATGTCAAACCTCGGTCCAATCCGAGAATGTTTAATACCCGCTCACGAAGAAATGTAAAAGGGGACGCCGGAAGACATAGGAGCGCCGGATTGCAAAACGGACAACGGGAAAGATGCTTGGATTTATGAGACGAACGCGTATGCGAATGCGATGCACATGATGACATGATATGAAATGCATGACATGAACAAAATGCAAAACGGAGAGAACCCAACCACGGAGGGAATATCATAGCACATAGCCGAAAATGGCAAGAGTTGGATTACAAATATGGCAAGTTACATCTGGGGCGTTACATCCCCCCTCCGGCAGGGTGCCGGAACAGGGTCCCGATTGGTTTTTGGTGGCTACAGAGGCTTGCGGTGGAGGAACTCCTGATCTATTCTGTTCCCCGATCTTTTTAGGGTATATGGGTATATATAGGAGGAGGAAGTACGTCAGGGGAGCCACGAGGGTGGAGGGACCGCCCTAGGGGGGTGGGCGCGCCCCCCCTACCTCGTGGCTCCCTTGTTTCTTTCTTGACGTGGACTCCAAGTCTCCCGGGTTGCTTTCCTTCTAAAAATAACTTCGCCAGAAGGTTTCATTTCGTTTTGACTCCGTTTGATATTCCTTTTCTTCGAAACACTGAAACAAGGGAAAAAACAGGAAGTGGCACTGGGCTATGGGTCAATAGGTTAGTCCCAAAAATAATATAAAAGTGTTTAATAAAGCCCATAAACATCCAAAACAGATAATATAATAGCATGGAACAATCAAAAATTATAGATACGTTGGAGAGTATCAGCATCCCCAACCTTAATTCTTGCTCGTCCTCGAGTAGGTAAATGATAAAAACAGAATTTTTGATGTGGAATGCTACCTAGCATATTTCTCAATGTAATTTTCTTTATTGTGGCTTGAATGTTCAGATCCATAAGATTCAAGACAACAGTTTAATATTGACATAAAAATAATAATACTTCAAGCATACTAACAAAGCAATCATGTCTTCTCAAAATAATATGGCCAAAGCAAGCTATCCCTACAAAATCATATAGTCTGGCTATGCTCTATCTTCATCACACAAAATATTTAAATCATGCACAACCCCGATGACAAGCCAAGCAATTGTTTCATACCTTTGATGTTCTCAAACTTTTTCAATCTTCACGCAATACATGAGCGTGAGCCATGGATATAGCACTTTAAGTGGAATAGAATGGTGGTTGTAGAGAAGACAAAAAGGGAGAAGATAGTCTCACATCAACGAGGCGTATCAACGGGCTATGGAGATGCCCATCAATAGATATCGATGTGAGTGAGTAGGGATTGCCATGCAACAGATGCACTAGAGCTATAAGTGTATGAAAGCTCAGCAAAAGAAACTAAGTGGGTGTGCATCCAACTCGCTTGCTCACGAAGACCTAGGGCATTTTGAGGAAGCCCGTCATTGGAATATACAAGCCAAGTTCTATAAGGAAATTTCCCACTAGTATATGAAAGTGACAACATAGGAGACTCTCTATCATGAAGATCATGGTGCTACTTTGAAGCACAAGTGTGGTAAAAGGATAGTAGCATTGCCCCTTCTCTCTTTTTCTCACATTTTTTATATTTTTTATTTGGGCCTTTTTTCTCTTTTTATGGCCTCTTTTTTTAAGTCCGGAGTCTCATCCCGACTTGTGGGGGAATCATGGTCTCCATCATCCTTTCCTCACTGGGACAATGCTCTAATAATGATGATCATCACACTTTTATTTACTTACAACTCAAGAATTACAACTCGATACTTAGAACAAAATATGACTCTATATGAATGCCTCCGGCGGTGTACCGGGATATGCAATGAATCAAGAGTGACATGTATGAAAGGATTATGAACGGTGGCTTTGCCACAAATACGATGTCAACTACATGATCATGCAAAGCAATATGACAATGATGAAGCGTGTCATAATAAATGGAATGGTGGTAAGTTGCATGGCAATATATCTGGGAATGGCTATGGAAATGCCATAATAGGTATGTATGGTGGCTGTTTTCAGGAAGGTATATGGTGGGTGTATGATACCGGCGAAAAGTGTGTGGTATTAGAGAGGATAGCAATGGTGGAAGGGTGTGACTGTGTATAATCCATGGACTCAACATTAGTCATAAAGAACTCACATACTTATTGCAAAAATTTATTAGTTATCGAAATAAAGTACTACGTGCATGCTCCTAGGGGGATAGATTGGTAGGAAAAGACCATCGCTCATCCCCGACCACCACTCATAATGAAGACAATCAATAAATAAATCATTCTCCGACTTCATCACATAACGGTTCACCATACGTGCATTCTACGGGAATCACAAACTTTAACACAAGTATCTCTCAAATTCACAACTACTCAGCTAGCATGACTCTAATATCACCATCTTCATATCTCAAAACAATCATCAAGTATCAAACTTCTCATAGTATTCAATGCACTTTATATGAAAGTTCTTATTATACCTATCTTGGATGCCCATCATATTAGGACTAGTTTCATAACCAAAGCAAATTACCATGCTATTAAAGACTCTCAAAATAATCTAAGTGAAGCCTGAGAGTTCATATATTTCTTAAAAATAAATCCATCGCCGTGCTCTAAAAGGTATAAGTGAAGCACTAGAGCAAACAACAAACTACTCCGAAAGATAAAAGTGAAGATCAATGAGTAGTCGAATAATTATGCAACTATGTGAAGACTCTCTGACATTTAAGAATTTCAGACCTTGGTACTTTATTCAAAGATCAAGCAAAGCAAAATAAAATGACATAACACTCCAAGCAAAACACATATCATGTGGTGAATAAAAATATAGCTCCAAGTAAAGTTACCGATGAAGAAGACGAAGGAGGGGATGCCATCCGGGGCATCCCCAAGCTTAGGCTCTTGGTTATCCTTGAATATTACCTTGGGGTGCCATGGGCATACCCAAGCTTAGGCTCTTGCCACTCCTTATTCCATAGTCCGTCGAATCTTTACTCAAAACTTGAAAACTTCACAACACAAAACTCAACAGAAAACTCGTGAGCTTCGTTAGTGATAGAAAACAAAACACCACTTCAAGGTACTATAATGAACTCATTCTTTATTTATATTGGTGTTAAATCTACTGTTTCCAACTTATCTATGGTTTATAAACTATTTTACTAGCCATAGATTCATCAAAATAAGCAAGCAACACAACGAAAACAGAATCTGTCAAAAACAGAACAGTTCGTAGTAATCTATATCAAACGTATACTTATGGAACTCCAAAAATTCTAAACTAAATTGGTGGACCTGGGGAATTTGTCTAGTAATCATATGAAAAAATAATCAACTAAATAGCACTCTGCAGTAAAAAGTTTTAGCTAATCTCGTGAGCGCTAAAGTTTCTGTTTTTTACAGCATGATCATAAAGACTTCACCCAAGTCTTCCCAAAGGTTCTACTTGGCACATACACTAACTAAAACACAAAACCACATGTAAACAGAAGCTATATGGATTATTTATTACTAAAAAGAACCAAAAAGCAAAGAACTAAAATAAAATTGGGTTGCCTCCCAACAAGTGCTATCGTTTAACGCCCCTAGCTAGGCATGATGATTTCAATGATGCTCACATAAAAGATAAGAATTGAAACATAAAGAGAACATCATGAAGAATATTACTAGCACATTTAAGTCTAAACCACTTCATATGCATAGGTATTTTGTGAGCAAACAACTTATGGGAACAATAATCAACTAGCATAGGAAGGCAAAACAAGCATAACTTCGAAACTTTAAGCACATAGAGAGGAAACTTGATATTATTGCAATTACTACAAGCATATATTACTCCCTCATAATAATTTTCAGTAGCATCATGAATGAATTAAACAATATAACCATCACATAAAGCATTCTTTTCAGGATCTACTTGCATAGAAATTTTACTACTCTCCACATAAGCAAATTTCTTCTCATTCAGAATAGTGGGAGTATCATAAGAGACTTGAATACTATAAATTGTTTCCACATTAAAAGAGTAATGTTCAGAAAAGGGGTACTCATAATCATGACAAGTTTTATAAATATAATCATCTCTACTCTTTATAGCATACGTTTCATCACAATAATCATCATAAGTAGCAACATTGTTCTCGTCATAATCGATTGAAACCTCTTCCAAGATAGTGGAATCATTACTAAATAAAGTCATGACCTCTCCAAATACACTTTCATAAATATTATAAGATTCAACATCCTCCAAAATAGTGGTATCATTACTTCCTAAAGTTGACACTCTTCCAAACCCACTTTCATAAATATAATTATCATAAGTAGAAGGCATGCTATCATCATAACAACTTTGCATATCAAAACTTGAGAGGCCAAAAATATCATCATTATTAAACATAGCATCCCCAAGCCTGGGACAAACTTTAATTTTAGCAAATATTTTCTCAAATATGTCATCCTCATCAAACATAGCTTCCCCAAGCTTGGGCCTTTTCATATCATAAGCATAATCACTCTCATCATTAATAGTATGGATAGCACCAATAGTATAGCAATTATCATATTCTTCCAAGCAAGTGCAAAAAAGATTTTCAAGATCATCAGAAGTATCATTATCTTCCCAATCATAAGCATCACAACAAGCAATAGGCATAACGAGATCATCATCAAGTGCATCATCTTCATTTTCATGAGGCACAACAATAATAAGAGCAACATTATTTGGGGGAGATATCTTTTTACCTCTCTTCCTTTTTCTTTTCTTCTTCTTCACCACATCATGTATGGGTTCAATCCTCTTTTTGGAGCTCCTTATTAATGAAATTGGTTGAATAGAAGGCTCCTCCTCGTTACCTGATTCATCATAAGAAATAATAGGAGGATTGAGGGAGTCCTGGATTAGGGGGTGTTCGGATAGCCGGACTATATCTTCAGCCGGACTCCAGGACTATGAAGATACAAGATTGAAGACTCCGTCCCGTGTCCGGAAGGTTCTTTCCTTGGCATGGAAGGCAAGCTAGGCGTGCGGTTATTCAAGATCTCCTACCAATGTAACCGACTCTGTGTAACCCTAACCCTATCCGGTGCCTATATAAACCGGAGGGTTGTAGTCCGTAGGACGAACACATCATAACCATCATCATACCCATAGGCTAGCTTCTAGGGTTTAGCCTCCTTGATCTCGTGGTAGATCTACTCTTGTACTACCCATATCATCAATATTAATCTAGCAGGAGTAGGGTTTTACCTCCATCGAGAGGGCCCGAACCTGGGTAAAGTAAAGTGTCCCTTGTCACCTGTTACCATCCGACCTTGACGCACAGATCGGGACCCCCTACCCGAGATCCGCCGGTTTTGACACCGACATTGGTGCTTTCATTGAGAGTTCCTCTGTGTCGTCGCCTTTAGGCCCGATGGCTCCCTTGATCATCATCAACGATGAGGTCCAGGGTGAGACTTTTCTCCCCGGATAGATCTTCGTCTTCGGCGGTTTCGCTCTGCGGGCCAACTCACTTGGCCATCTGGAGCAGATCGAGAGCTACGCCCCTGGCCATCAAGTCAGGTTTGGAAGCCTAAACTACACGGCAGATATCCGCGGAGACTTGATCTTCGACGGATTCGAGCCACAGCCAAGCGCGCCGCACTATCTCGAGGGGCATGATATAGCTCTGCCTCCGAACAGTGTCCTGGAGGCCGCATACACTCCGGCCCCGATCCTCGATTCGGAGCCCGCTGCGTTCTTTGAAGATGAACGGTTGGACGTCACCTTGGGGGCTGCGATCTTAAAGGCCATTGAGCCGAAGGCGAGCCCCGTGCTCCGCATGGCCTGTGACTCCAAGGAGTCGGACTCTTCTCCGAACTTCGGGTCGTCCGTGCCCCCGCCGATCGAATCAGATTGGGCACCTGTAATGGAGTTTACCGCCACGGACATCTTTCAGTATTCACCTTTTGGTGATATTCTGAATTCTCTCAAGTCTCTCTCTTTGTCAGGAGAGCCCGGGCCAAACTATGGCCTGCGAGGTTGGGATTCGGACGACGAAGAAATTCAAAGCCCACCCACCACCCACTTAATAACCACTGTCGACGATATATCCGACATGCTCGACTTCGGCTCCTAAGACTTCGACGGTATGGACGACGAAGGAGGAGACGAGCAAGAACCAGCACCTGTAGGGCGCTGGACCGCCACCTCGTCATACGACATATACATGGTGGATGCTCCAAAAGATGGAGATGGCGATGGAACAGTGGAGGATGGCACTTCGAAAAAGCCTCCAAAACGCCGACGTCAGCGGCGCCGCTCCAAATCCCGCCACAGCAGAAACGGTGATTCCGGCACGGGAGATAATACTACCCCGGACAGCGTCGAAGAACACCAAAACCAGCAGGATTCGGCACAGAAAGATGGAGAAGACCGCCCTCATGAGAGAGCGGCAGAGCGAGAGGTCGAGGACGATAACTACATGCCTCCCTCCGAAGACGAGGCAAGCCTCAGCGACGATGAATTCATCGTACCATCAGACCCCGCCGAACAAGAGCGCTTTCAACGCAGGCTTTTAGCCACGGCGAACAGCCTAAAGAAAAAGCAGCAACAACTTAGAGCTGATCAAGATTTGCTAGCCAACAGATGGACTGAAGTCCTTGCGGCCGAAGAGCACGAGCTCGGACGCCCCTCCAAAAACTATCCTAAGCGCAGGCCACTACCCCAATCAGAGGAGGAAGCCCAAGACATGGTAGATCGGCCACCTCGCGGCCGCGACAGAGAAGCCTGTCGAACATCCAAACAAGCCATGCCCCGCAGCCACTTTACCAAGGCATGGGAACACGAACCAGACCTGCGAGACGTCCTGGAGGACAAAGCAAGGCAAACAAGATCGATCTATGGATCGCGCGGACGCCCGACGGCACGTGATAGTTTTCACTCCGGACACAATAAATCCGGCCGGGCCGAACACAACAGGCACAGCTCCTCCGAACTGCGTCGAGACATAGCCCAGTACAGGGGCGCCGCACACCCACTATGCTTCACAAACGAAGTAATGGATCATAGAATCCCAGAGGGTTTTAAACCCGTCAACATCAAGTCGTACGATGGTACGACAGATCCGGCAGTATGGATTGAGGACTATCTCCTCCACATCCACATGGCACGTGGCGATGATTTGCACGCCATCAAATATTTACCCCTTAAGCTTAAGGGACCAGCTCGGCACTGGCTTAACAGCCTCCCCGCAGATTCGATCGGCTCTTGGGAGGACCTGGAGGCCGCATTCCTCGACAACTTCCAGGGGACCTACGTATGGCCACCGGACACCGACGACCTAAGCCACATAATCCAGCAGCCAGAAGAATCGGCCAGGCAATTCTGGACACGGTTCCTAACAAAGAAAAATCAGATAGTCGATTGTCCGGATGCAGAGGCCTTAGCATCCTTCAAGCATAACATCCATGACGAGTGGCTTGCCCGGCACCTGGGACAGGAAAAGCCAAAATCCATGGCAGCCCTCACGACACTCATGACCCGCTTTTGCGCGGGCGAAGATAGCTGGCTAGCTCACAGCAACAACTTATCGAAGAAGCAAGGTAATTCAGATACCAAGGACAAAAGTGGCCGGTCGCGACGGAATAAACAAAAACGCCGCGTCAGCAGCAACAACAATGAAGATACGGCAGTAAATGCCGGATTCAGAGGCCATAAATCCGGTCAGCGGAAAAAGCCATTCAAAAAGAATACCCAGGGCCCGTCCAGTTTGGACCTAATACTCGACCGCTCGTGCAGATCCACGGCACCCCCGAAAGGCTAGCCAATCACACCAACAGGGATTGTTGGGTGTTCAAGCAGGCAGGCAAGTTAAGAGCCGAAAACAAAAACAAATGGCTAGACAACGATGACGAAGAGGAGCCCAGGCCGCCGAACAATACCGGACAGAAGGGGTTTCCCCCACAAGTGCGGATGGTGAACATGATATACGCGACTCATATTCCCAAGCGGGAGAGGAAGCGTGCGCTACGGGACGTATATGCGATGGAGCCAGTCGCCCCAAAGTTCAACCCATGGTCCTCTTGCCCGATCACCTTCGATCGAAGGGACCACCCCACTAGCATCCGTCACGGCGGTTTCGCCGCATTGGTTCTTGACCCAATCGTTGACGGATTTCACCTTACAAGAGTCCTCATGGACGGCGGCAGTAGCCTGAACCTGCTCTACCAGGATACAGTGCGGAAAATGGGCATAGATCCATCAAGGATCAAGCCCACAAGGACGACCTTTAAAGGCGTCATCCCAGGTGTAGAGGCCAATTGCATAGGCTCCATAACACTTGATGTGGTCTTCGGATCTCCGGATAATTTCCGAAGCGAAGAGTTAATCTTCGACATAGTTCCGTTCCGCAGTGGCTATCATGCTCTGCTTGGACGAACCGCATTCGCTAAATTCAATGCGGTGCCGCACTACGCATATCTCAAGCTCAAGATGCCAGGCCCTCGAGGTGTAATCACGGTCAGCGGAAACACCGAACGCTCCATCCGTACGGAGGAACACACGGCGGCCCTCGTAGCAGAGGTACAAAGCAGCCTGTTAAGGCAGCTCTCGAGTCCAACCGCTACAAAGCAGGACAAAGCAAAACACGCCCGGAGTAACCCGCAGCAAGACCGACTGGCGCGTTCAGAGCACGCGTAGCAATACGGCCCCAACCCCAGCCATGGCTACATAGCGGAGCTAGTACCTCGAGTACACAATTACGCCCTTACAATTCCATGGGCATAGGGGAAGGGGCAGATAAAACGGCATGCCAACAATACGGCGTCAAACGTACTAGGGGTTGTCGGGTTCTTCTTTTCTTTCAGGACTCCATACTCTGGATACAGTGTTCGGCCTCGCTGCCGCACAGACGATACATGACCCAGGAAAGCAGACAAAACAACGCCGCATCATGGAACTCTCAGGTGGTCTCTATTTCGAGCGATATATCTGTTTCTAAATTCCGCGGTCTGCGCCTGGTCAGGACATGTTAAATATTCTAAATTTTTTTCGCACTACTTGTATCGTTCGGCTTGAGTAAACAGGCTCCTCATAAATAATGCATAGCTTTTCGTCTATTTTTTGCATTATCTTCTTTTAATATACATATGTTTACTCAAATAACATGATCGCACCCGTACAAACCACGCCAGGGGCTTTATTACCCTTCTATCTGGTGTGAGAAGTCCGTCCACTTTCACAAGTGCGGCACCCCGAACTTATAGCATTATATGCATCGGCTCGGAGTCATGATTTTGGTCATATGTTGGGTTTGCCCGACTCCTATGTTTTGGTGCCTTACGTTACACTCTATCGGCTAAGGTAGCACTAGGAGAACCACTGCGATTGTGCCCCAGATCAGGTGGGTGAGCACCTCAGTGGAGAAAGCTAAAACAGACTGTCATGATAAGGTGCGAGACCGGTCGCTGTTCAAGAGGTTTTTCGAGTCCCTAAAGGCTTATGCCGCTTCGAGCGGAGAGCTGGTTAAGTCCGGCCAAAGGCGTGGATAGTGCCCCGAATTCGGCCTTCCGAACTAGGGGCTTCGCCGAAATTTAAAATTATAACGTTCTATGGCTAAGTGAGAGTGTTCAAGCATTATAGTCTGATTGCCTGGTTCGCTATGCTGAGCGCCTCCCTCGAAGGACCCAACTATGGGAACAAGAGCCCTCAGGTTTATCCCGAACACCCCAGCAGTAGTTGCATGGGGGCAGAAGCCGACGACTCACCATCTCTCAGTTATTGATAAACGGCCGCATAGAAAATAATATTTTAAATTCAGAAAGCATTGCTTAAGCGCATATTAACAAGTTTTCAGCGCACAGGATACAAACGAGCGAGTTCATTGAAATATTACATCTTTGGCACACTCATCTGCGACAAGGCGAGCTCCAGCGAGAACTTCCTTGTAGTAGTTCTCGGGCTTGCGATGCTCCTTCCCCTGCGGCGGCCCGTCCTTCACCAGCTTCTCTCCGTCCAGCTTGCCCCAGTGTACCCTTACACGGGCAAGGGCCCTCTGGGCACCTTCTATGCAGACGGAGCGCTTGATGACCTCAAGCCGTGGACAGGCCTCCACCAGCCACCGCACCAGCCCGAAGTAGCTCCCAGGCAGGGCCTCTCCAGGCCACAGCCGAACTAGTAAGCCCTTCATGGCCTGTTCGGCCGCCTTATGGAGCTCGGCCAGCTGCTTCAGCTGATCGCTTAAGGGCAAAGGGTGTCCGGCCTCAGAATACTGAGACCAGAACACACTCTCCGTCGAGCTGTTCTCTTCAGCTCGGTAGAACGCGGCGGCGTCGTATGCGCTGCGGGGAAGATCGAAGAACGCCCCTGGAGAACTCCGGATTCGGGTAAGTAATAGGTATTTCACCTTTATATTCCTACTTTGCATTAAGAATGCCTTACCCGCTGCTATCTTTTTCACATCCTCCAACTCTTGGAGGGCCTTTTGGGCTTCGGCCTTGGCACTCTTGGTGGTCTCAACAGCCGACGCGAGCTCGGATGCTTGCGTTTTTGCCTCAAGCTCCAAACCCTCATGTTTCTTCATGAGAGCTTGCAGCTCTTGCTGCACCTCGCCGACTTGGACCCCAAGCTTTTCTCGCTCGGCGCGCTCCTCGGTCGCTTTCTTCTCGGCCTCAACCAGCGCCTGCTTCAGGGTTGCCACCTCAGTTGTGGCCCCTACAATAAGCAGTACAATCCTGTTATTTCTTTTTGCAATCAAGCCTCTCTATAGGCACTCCTTTTTTTCTAAGGGGTATTTCTTACCTTCCTTTTCCACGAGCTGCCTTTTGGCAAGACCGAGCTCTTGCTCGGACCGCTCGAGGTCCTTTTTCAGGACTTCCACCTGCGCAGTCAGTGCGGCGGTGGACAGCAGGGAAGCCTGCATACGCATATTAGACTTTTTATTAGACTCCTGCGAAAATTGTTGGATCCTCTATTCGGCTTTTCTTTCCGAACACCGAATAGAGCATCAGGGGCTACTGTCTACGCGGTAATGCATTTAGCATATTTTTTGCTTACCTGGAAGCCTGTTAGAAGGCTAGCGCAAGCTTCATTCAGTCCGCTCTTGGCGGACTGAACCCTTTGGGCCACCGCACTCATAACAGTACGGTGCTCCTCGTCGATGGTGGCGCCTTCAAGCGCCTCCAACAGACTATCCGGCGCCTCTGGTTGGACAGAGGTCGCCGGCTCAGACGGCTTACTCCTCTTGGAAGGAGTTCGCCCACCGCGAGCCAGGATGGTTGAGTCCGGCGCGGTGTCCGGCACAAAGCCAGACTGGGAGCGCTGGGGGGTTTCATCCCCTTTACTCCTGGGGTCCAGAGGATTTCCTTGCGGCTCCTCCAGGACAACCTCCTCCTGCCCTGTTCGGCAGGACGCCGCTTCGGCGTCGTCCGCCCCGCTGGGGGAGACTGCGGGCGGGACAGAGTTCATGTCTGACGAATCCAGGGAGCCGCCCGATGAATCATCGAGTGCGGCTCGGGGCGGGCTGCGCAAATAGCATTCGACATTAGAGTAAGCTGCGCACTTGAAGATATTATGAGTCATTCTGGTATGTGAATACTTATGATGTCGCCGGACGCTTGGTTCTGTCCGGCCACTCCTTTCCGCCCTCTTCGGCGTTGGGGGATCAGTCCGGCGGAGGGGTCTTCCTTTTCCTCGACCCCTCGGCCTCCCCTATTGGGGAGGCCTTCTTCTTTTTCGCTCCCCTCGCTGGAGGGGGAGAGCTTCCTTGTTCCTACTCCTCGTTTTCACGAGAGGAGGGCGTCGCAGACTCGCCAGATGACAAGCTCGACACCACCACATTGCGGGCACTCTTTCGAGTCCCGGTGGTCTTCTTATTCTTGACCTTCTTCTCCGGCACCACATAGGGCGCCGGAGCCAGCAGCTTCTCTAAGAGAGCTGGGGCTTGGTCTTCGGGCAGAGGAGCCGGACAGTTGATTGGTCCGGCTATCTTCAGCCAGGCCTGTCAAAGGCAAAGGGAGTTTTTAGATCCCACATAGAGTTAATCTATGTAGAAAAGCTTAACGAACCTGTGAAAGGTATAAATAGCCTACCTCGCCAGCGTTGCGCTGCGAGCTGTATCCGCGGTCCTCGGAAGCGGATGTGGGGCACTCGGCGCCTTTGGTTAGCACCTTCCAAACGTCTTCATACATCGTGTCGAAGAGCCTATTGAGGGTTTGGTGCTGCGCCGGGTCGAATTCCCACAAAGTGAACTCCCATTCTTGGCACGGGAGGATCCGGCAAACGAACATGACCTGGATGATGTTGACATGCCAGATGGGCTTGTTCATCAGGAACCGGATGCAAGTTTGCAGTCCGGTCACTTCTTCTTCGTTGCCCCACGATAGGCCCGTCTCTTTCTAGGACATGAGCCGCGTGGGGGTCCGGATCGGAACTCAGGGGCCGCGACCCATATCGAGTCGCGTGGCTCGATGATGTAAAACCACCCTGCCTGCCACCCCTTTAAGGACTCCACAAAGGAGCCATCGAACCAGAGTGCGTTGGCCATTTTGCCGGCCATAGCACCTCCGCACTCCGCCTGGGTGCCGGACACCACCTTGGGCTTGACGTTGAAGGTCTGGAGCCAGAGGCGGAAGTGGGGGCGGATGCGAAGAAAGGCCTCACACACGATGATAAACGCCGAGATATTGAGGATAAAGTTCGGGGCCAGATCATGGAAGTCCAGGCCGTAGTAGAACATGAGCCCCCGGACAAAAGGGTGAAGTGGAAAACCCAGTCCGCGGAGGAAATGGGGGAGAAAAACTACCCTCTCATGGGGCCTTGGGGTGGGAACAAGCTGCCCCGCCTCGGGAAGCCGGTGCGGGATGTCCTTGGACAGATATCCGGCCTTCCTAAGCTTTTTGATTTGACCCTCCGTAATGGAGGAAGCCATCCACTTGGCACCCGCTCCGGACATCGCTGGAGCAGGTTGGGGAAGAAAGAGCGAACTTGGGCGTTGGAGCTTGAGTGCGCAGGAGATGGATGGGCAAAGGAGGAAGAAGGCGTAGGTGAAAGAGGTGGATCTTTATCCCCTTATATAGGCTGATGCCGTTATGCGTCCCCACTTACCTAATAAAACTCGCTTGCCGTTCACACGCCGTGGTAACTGGCGCGGTTGGGTTACCCACGTCCGCATTAATGAGAATCCCGTTAAAAGGGGCACACGATCTCTGCTTCGACAAGACGTGCCAAGGAAACCGCCTCGTTGAACATGCTGCGGTGGAACAACAAAAAATAATCTATACAGAAGGCTTGGTCGCAGTGTTATGACGCACTGCGGAATACGTCAGCAGATTTGATTTGTGTTTGTATTATTCTCTATATGGCAATACGTGGAAACTTGTTTTGCAGAGCCGGACACTATTTTTTGGTGTTTATTATCTTCTTGAAGAATTTGGAGGAGGAACCCGCCTTGCAATGCCGAAGACAATTTGCGCGCCGGACTCGTCGTCATTGAAGCCTGGTTCAAGGGCTACTGAGGGAGTCCTGGATTAGGGGGTGTTCGGATAGCCGAACTATATCTTCAGCCGGACTCCAGGACTATGAAGATACAGGATTGAAGACTTTGTCCCGTGTCCGGAAGGTTCTTTCCTTGGCGTGGAAGGCAAGCTAGGCGTGCGGATATTCAAGATCTCCTACCAATGTAACCGACTCTGTGTAAACCTAACCCTATCCGGTGCCTATATAAACAGGAGGGTTGTAGTCCGTAGGACGAACACATCATAACCATCATCATACCCATAGGCTAACTTCTAGGGTTTAGCCTCCTTGATCTCGTGGTAGATCTACTCTTGTACTACCCATATCGTCAATATTAATCTAGCAGGAGTAGGGTTTTACCTCCATCGAGAGGGCCCGAACCTGGGTAAAATAAAGTGTCCCTTGTCTCCTGTTACCTTCCGACCTTGACGCACAGATCGGGACCCCCTACCCGAGATCCGCCGGTTTTGACACCGACAAGGATATTGGAAAGTCTCTTCCCTTTCGTTAGTATTCTCTTCATCCTCTATTTGCTTTCTTTTCTTTATGTAGTTGGCAATATAAGGAATTTCAATGCTATTTACCGCACAGTACATATAAATTTCTTCTTGATCAATACCGAGGAATTTATCAAGGTTATATTCTGGAATATGCTTCGTTTGACGTTTCATTTCTTCATAACCCAAAATCAAACTAAGTTCATTATGATGTGCCAGGTAAATCAAGTCATCACAATTTTTGGACACGATTCAATCATGAAACAATTTGCAATTGATATTTAAATTACCATGTTCATTGCAAAGTTCACAAGTACGGTAAAGATATTTTAAATTTTCAGCACTCACATTTAGCCTTTCTTGCAGCCATTTAGTTTCTAAATACTTATGCCTCTTGTAATATCTATCTTCCCTATTTGGTGTGTACTTGCAAACCGAATGCACTCCACAAAAATTGACATGTTTGTAGGAGACATTTTCATCATAACTAGTGTAATCATCATTAGTACTATGGATATTCAAGGAGTTCATACTAACAACATTGCAATCATGCTCATCATTCAAAGATTTAGTGCCAAACATTTTAACGCATTCTTCTTCTAACACTTTGGCACAATTTTCCTTTCCATCATACTCACGAAAGATATTAAAAAGATGAAGCGTATGAGGCAAACTCAATTCCATTTTTTGTAGTTTTCTTTTACAAACTAAACTAGTGATAAAACAAGAAACAAAAAGATTCGATTGAAAGATCTAAAGATATACCTTCAAGCACTCACCTCCCCGGCAACGGCGCCAGAAAAGAGCTTAGTTGACGGGGTGTGAGTGCCGCTTACCTAGCCTCCCCAGCAACGGCGCCAGAAAATAGCTTGATGTCTACTACGCAACCTTCTTCTTGTAGACGTTGTTGGGCCTCCAAGTGCAGAGGTTTGTAGGACAGTAGCAAATTTCCCTCAAGTGGATGACCTAAGGTTTATCAATCCGTGGGAGGCGTAGGATGAACATGGTCTCTCTCAAACAACCCTGCAACCAAATAACAAAGAGTCTCTTGTGTCCCCAACACACCCAATACAATGTTAAATTGTATAGGTGCACTAGTTCGGTGAAGAGATGGTGATACAAGTGCAAAATAGATGGTAGATATATGTTTTTGTAATCTGAAAATATAAAAACAGCAAGGTAACTCATGATAAAAGTGAGCGTAAACGGTATTGCAATGATAAGGAACAAGGCCTAGGGTTCATACTTTCACTAGTGCAAGTTCTCTCAACAATAATAACATAATTGGATCATATAACTATCCCTCAACATGCAACAAAGAGTCACTCCAAAGCCACTAATAGCGGAGAACAAACGAAGAGATTATGGTAGGGTACGAAACCACCTCAAAGTTATTCTTTCCAATCAATCCATTGGGCTATTCCTATAAGTGTCACAAACAGCCCTAGAGTTCGTACTAGAGTAACACCTTAAGACACAAATCAACCAAAACCCTAATGTCACCTAGATACTCCAATGTCACCTCTAGTATCCGTGGGTATGATTATACGATATGCATCACACAATCTCAGATTCATCTATTCAAACCAACACAAAGTATTTCAAAGAGTGCCCCAAAGTTTCTACCGGAGAATCAAGACGAAAACGTGTGCCAACCCCTATGCATAGGTTCATGGGAGGAACCCACAAGTTGATCACCAAGACATACATCAAGTGAATCACGTGATATCCCATTGTCACCACAGATACGCACGGCAAGACATACATCAAGTGTTCTCAAGTCATAAAAGACTCAATCCGATAAGATTACTTCAAAGGGAAAACTCAATCCATTACAAGAGAGTCGAGGGGGAAAAGCAACATAAGATCCAACTATAATAGCAAAGCTCGCGATACATCAAGATCGAATCACCTCAAGAACACGGGAGAGAGAGATATCAAACAAATAGCTACTGGTACATACCCTCCGCCCCGAGGGTGAACTACTCCCTCCTCGTCATGGAGAGCGCCGAGATGATGAAGATGGCCACCGGTGAGGGTTCCCCCCTCCGGCAGGGTGCTGGAACAGGGTCCCGATTGGTTTTTGGTGGCTACAGAGGCTTGCGGTGGCGGAACTCCCGATCTATTCTGTTCCCCGATCATTTTAGGATATATGGGTATATATAGGAGGAGGAAGTACATCAGGGGAGCCATGAGGGGCCCACGAGGGTGGACGGCACGCCCTAGGGGGGTGGGCGCGCCCCCTACCTCGTGGCTCCCTCATTTCTTTCTTGACGTGGTCTCCAAGTCTCCCGGGTTGCTTTCCTTCTAAAAATAACTTCTCCAGAAGGTTTCATTCCGTTTTGACTCCATTTGATGTTCGTTTTCCTCGAAACACTAAAACAAGGGAAAAAACAGGAACTGGCACTGGGCTCTGGGTCAATAGGTTAGTCCCAAAAATAATATAAAAGTGTTTAATAAAGCCCATAAACATCCAAAACAGATAATATAATAGCATGGAACAATAAAAAATTATAGATACATTGGAGACGTATCAGGAAGCGTCGCAGTAAATGACAAAGTCCTTCTTAGTATTAGGTGGAGCTAGCACTGGGGCAGAAGTCAACTTGTCTTTGTGTGCCTGGAAACTTTCCTGACATTTGTCTGTCCATTGGAACTTGACGCCCTTATGCAACAGGTTAGTCAGAGGCCTGGCGATCTTGGAGAAGTTCTCGACGAATCGACAGCAATAGTTGGCGAGTCCGAGAAAACTTCTGACTTGCTTGACATTCTTCGGTGGAGTCCAATCAAGAATAGCCTGGACTCGTTCAGGGTTGACGGCAATACCATCCTTAGAGATGACATGCCCAAGATAGGTTACTTCGGGTAGCCAGAATTCACATTTGGAGAACTTGGCATATAGTTGATGCTCTCATAGCTTTTCCAGCACAAGACGAAGATGTTCAGCATATTCTTCTTCGTTCTTGGAAAATACCAGGATATCATCCAGATAAACCACGACGAACTTGTCGAGGTAATCCATGAATATATAGTTCATCAGACGAGAGAAGGTGGTTGGAGCATTGGTTAAGCCGAATGACATGACAGTGTACTCGTATGAACCATCTCGAGTCACGAAGGCAGTCTTTGGTATATCCTCTTCACGAACACGGATCTGGTGGTAACCCAACCTCAAGTCGAGTTTAGAGAACACTGATGAACTAGCCAGTTGATCATACAAATCATTGATCCGAGGAAGAGGATACTTATTCTGAATGGTAGCTTGGTTTATAGGACGGTAGTCTTGGACTAATCGGTTTGTCCCATCCTTCTTCTTGACAAAGAGAGAAGGTGCTCCCCAAGGAGAGCAACTTGGGCGAATGAAACCTTTGCGAAGAGATTTGTCGATTTCCTCCTTAAGCTCAAGGAGTTCATGCAGCGACATCTTGTAGGGCCGCTTGGCTATAGGAGTGGTGCCTGGTTGCAAGTCGATGACGAATTCGACAACTCTAGCAGGGGAATCCCTGGAAGTTCTTCGGGAAAGACGTCTTGGAATTCGTGAATGACAGGAATGTTTTCAATGCCATCGAGTGGTGTAGCGTTCAATGCATTCAAGGCATAAAGCCGTGCCTCGGCATTTTGCACCAGATGAGCTTGGTAAGTAACTATTTGATCTGAAGGGTGTAGTAGATGGACGGTCTTTGTGGCGCAAACTATAGAAGCAGTATGCGCTTTCAACCAATCCATTCCCAAAGTGAGGTCGATGTTAGACGACTACAGGATAATGGGTGAGGCATAGAATTCTAGCCCTTCGATTTCCACGAGGACGTCAATGCCAACCATGGAGGTTTGACATTGTCCCATGGGTGTTTTTACCACTACCGAAGTGTTCATCTCCTCTCATTTAACTTCGTGGTTGTATGCAAAATCTTCTAACATGAGTGAATGTGATGCACCTGTATCAAATAAAACGGATGCTGGTACTGAATTTATGAGGAGTGTACCCATCACAGTAGCAGGCTGGTCTTGAGCTTCGTTCAGATCAACATGGTTGGCATGAACACGACCATAAGACTTGGCATTGTTGCTGCGGGGCTGGTTGCTTCCATGGCCAGTTGCTGGAAGGGCCAGTTGATTCTGGTTACAGTTGCATTCCCTAGCACGGTGCCCTGGTTGACCACACCTGAAGCACAAACCATCATTGGGAGCGGGAGCAGGAGCTCGGGGTGGTGGTGCTGGAAGCCTTGGCTACCTAGATGGAGGAGGAGGCAGACGAGGTGCAACATAGGTCTGCCTTGGGGCAGATGCAGTTGGCTGGTACATGCTGTTGGGAATCCATATCTTACGCTTCTACGAGGGCGGGCCCGAACATGAGCCCGTGTCACAGTTGCGCCTGTGAGAGGTCTGGTATTCCTGCAGACCAGTTTCGACATTGATAGCCGTGTTCACCAAGGTGGCGAAATCAGTTAAGTCATGCACTAGAAGTGCAAGCTTGATGTCAGCTTGAAGGCCATCATGAAACTTCTCCTGTCTGCGTGCATCAGTTGCAATGTCCTATTCAGCATAGCGAGACAAGTCCAGAAACTCCCACTGATAAGCTTCAACAGTTTTGTTACCTTGGGTGAGGTTGCGGAACTCACGCTTCTTCCGGTCCATGACTCCCTGAGGAATGAAGCGGGCACGAAAAGCAGCTTGGAAGTCTGGACAGGTGATGATTGTTCCAGCTGGCAGAGTACGCCTGTGGCTGTCCCACCATTGAGCTGCGGGTCCCTTCAGAAAGAAGGAAGCAAAGGTGACATAGTTGGCAGGGGCTACATTAGCAGGCTCCATCTCATAGGTGATGTCACGGAGCCAGTCATCAGCATCCAGCGACTTAGTTGAGGTATGGTACACAGTTGGGTTGAGGCGCATGAAATCCTGCAGAGTCACTTGGGCTGGCTGCTGGTTCATATTGGGGCGAGGGAACTAAGCCATCATATTCTCCATGAACTGATGATTCATCTCAAGATATTGGATCATACCAGCCATGTACTCAGGCCGTGGTGGGGCGTTGCCACCACGACCACGACCACCTGGTCTAACCATCCTGCTAATATATAACAGGGGTAGTTCAGCATTGAGAAATTTGCAATGACAAGAATCATTCATGATGAAACATGCATAATGAAAGGAGCACAATAGATACTACATAGTAGTCAGCATATCTTACAAAAGGGATCATGCATAGAGTTCGGTACACAGAGTTCAGTACATAGACTAAAGACATCATAGGCGGCACGCAGGCTTGCGACGACTGCATCTAACACTACTAAGCAAGACTACATCAGTCCCAAGAGGTACTGTGGAGGTAGGTGTAGCCTGAAAGCTGGTAGTGCCGCATCAGGAACTCCACGTCAGCAACCTGGGGTCCGCGGATACTCTGGTGCAGAACCTGACGCTCAGGTGGCAGAAGAGGACCAAGTGCAGGAGATTAGCCTCCCACATCTGGCCAGCCGACACCCTGGGGCATCACGGTCCTGTCTGGGTAGATCGCCAAAGGCGGCAGCTCTCTAGATCCGACAAAGGGGTGCAACAGCGTCAGAGCACGGTAAAGGTGCTGGCGGGTGGTGTACAACTCGTGGCGAAGAGCTCAGTTAGCTCGATCCAGCCCATCAGCATGCAGAACCAGGTTCTGATGGTAGAAGGGCTCGCGGGTGACAGTGGAGTAGGCAGCAGTGTAGTATCCCTCCGCACCAACATCGGATGCGATAGCAATGTGCCTGAAAGGGGAGGTGTCCAACTCCCGATACTCTCCACGAAGGCGTGTCAGAGCAGCATAAGCAGCATCGTGAACTGCCATATCGATGGTCACTCCAACACCATGAGCGATGTGCAGCACAGTAGTGGAGTCATACTCCCGAGAGTAGAGGTGGACGATGGCACGATACTGCTCCTAGTTAAAATCCTGGTACTCCTCGAAGACAGTGTACTCAGGGTGCCAGCGATAACCCAGATAGGTCATCATCTCAGCTAGCACAACAGGTGATCCCGAGGCACCAATGGCCATCGTGTGGCGCACGACCTGCCTCGTGGGTTCCATCTGAAAGCAAAGATGTTTCAAAGGAGTTAAATGACAGTGTGGGAATTGTTCAAAATACATTCTAAGAAATAACTATGGCTTATCCAACTTTAGGGTGAATGTGGTCACGGGAACCTAGTGTTAGAGTTATTAAATTCGTTTAACCCGAGTAGAAGAGAGTTCAGAGTCCCAAAGTAAAGGTCGAGGTGTAAAAGATCCTAGTACCACCCAATGGCGATGTGGGCATGTAAGACACACAACCATGTTAGTAAAAAGTTTTGCAATGTCTAGACTCCACTTCGGCCAAGGAGTGTGGTAGGGGGATTCCTACAGGCAGTCGGCTCTGGTACCAACTTGTGACGCCCCCGATTCAATCATACACTAATCATGCACGCAAACGTGTATGATCAAGATCAGGGACTCACAGGAAGATATCACAACACAACTCTAAAACATAAAATAAGTCATACAAGCATCATAATACAAGCCAGGGGCCTCGAGGGCTCGAATACAAGTGCTCGATCATAGACGAGTCAAGGGAAGCAACAATATTTGAGTACAGACATAAGTAAACAAGTTTGCCTTAAGATGGCTAGCACAAACTGGGATACAGATCGAAAGAGGCGCAGGCCTCCTGCCTGAGATCCTCCTAAACTACTCCTGGTCGTCGTCAGCGGGCTGCACGTAGTAGTAGGCACCTCCGGTGTAGTAGGAGTCGTCGTCAACGGTGGCGTCTGGCTCCTGGGCTCCAACATCTAGTTGCGACAACCAGGTAGAAGGGAAAGGGGGAAAAGAGGAAGAAAAGTAACCGTGAGTACTCATCCAAAGTACTCACAAGCAAGGATCTACACTACATATGCATGGGTATATGTGTAAATGGGCCATATCGGTGGACTGAACTGCAGGATACCAGAATAAGAGGGGGATAGCTAGTCCTGTCAAAGACTACGCTTCTAGCCACCTCCATCTTGCAGCATGTAGAAGAGAGTAGATGGTAAGTTTACCAAATAGCATCACATAGCATAATCTTACCCGGCGATCCCCTGCTCGTCGCCCTGTTAGAGAGCGATCACCAGGTTATATCTGGCACTTGGAAGGGTGTGTTTTAATAAGTATCCGGTTCTAGTTGTCATAAGGTCAAGGTACAACTCCAAGTCGTCCTGTTACTGAAGATCACGACTATTCGAATAGATAAACTTCCCTGCAGGGGTGCACCACATTACCCGACACGCTCGATCCCTCTGGCCGGGCACACTTTCCTGGGTCATGTTCGGCCTCGAAAGATCAACACGTCGCAGCCCCACCTAGGCTCAACAGAGAGGTCAGCATGTCGGTCTAAATCCTATGTGCGCAAGGGTCTGGGCCCATCGCCCATTGCACACCTGCACGTTGCGTACGCGGCCGGAAGCAGACCTATCCTAGCAGGGGTTCCAGTCCAATCCGGCGCGCGCCGCTCAGTCGCTGACGTCAAAAAGAGCTTCGGCTGATACCACGACGTCGGTTGCCCACATCTTGTCCCACGTGGCGGTTAGTGCGTATAAGGCCAACGACCCAACTCAGATCAAATACTAAGATCTTGTTAAACGTGTTATTATGAAGTAACCGCGAACGCTGACCAGGGCCAGGCCCACTTCTCGCCTAGGTGGTCTCAACCTGCCATGTCGCTCCTCCACAAAGATCCACTCGCGGGTACTCCTACGAGCCGACCCGACTTTAGTCTCCACATGTATCATGTAAAGAATATATCTATATACCCGTGATCACCTCCCGAGTGATCACGGCCTGATAGTATAGAAAGGCAGACGGACAAGAATGTAGGGCCACTGATGGAATACTAGCATCCTATACTAAGCATGTAGGAATGTAGATAAAGGTAACAACAGTAGTAGCAAGGACAGGCTATGTATCAGGATAGGATTAACGGAAAGCAGTAGCATGCTACACTACTCTAATGCAAGCAGTAGAGAGTAGAATAGGCAATATCTGGTGATCAAGGGGGGCTTGCCTGGAAGCTCAGCCGAGAAGGAGGGGTCGTCAACACCGTAGTCGTACTGGGTAGCAGCGTCGTCGGTCTCGGTGTCTAGCGAGAGAAGAGGGGGAAGAAACAATAAATATAATGCAAACATATGCATGATGATGCATGACATGACAATGAGCGTTGCTAGGTGTGCCCTAACGCTGTAGTAGGTAATACCGGCGAAGGGGGCAAACATCCGGGAAAGTACTCCCGGTGTTTCACGTTTTCGGACAAATGAACCGGAGGGCGAAAGTTGCGAGTTCGGTATGTTAGGGATGTGTGGCAGACGAACGGGCTGCGCATCCGGATTCGTCTCGCCGTTCTGAGCAACTTTCATGTAGAAAGTATTTTCATTTGAGCTACGATTTATTTTATATTAATTTTAAAAGATTTAAATCATTTTTAGGATTAATTCAATTATTTTAATTTAACATTATCTAGAACAGTGTTTGCTGACGTCAGCATCACGTTAGCAGTCAACAGAGGTGTTGACTGGTCAAACTGACATGTGGGCCTAGTGGGACCCACCTGTCATACACTGTTAGGTTAATAAGGGTTTAGGTTAAACTAATTACTATTTAATTAAACTAACACGTTAATTAGATTAATAAAATAGGATTAATTAACTTAATTAATTCATTAGTTACTTAATTAATTAATAATTAGTTTTATTAATTTATTTTTATTTATTATTATTACTTATTAATTTTTTTAACAAAAACGTTCTGGGGCGCTGGGCGTCGGGCGCAGCCCGAGCGGGCGCTGGCCCGCGGGGTAGTTGGCGGGTGCGGGCGCCGGCGAGGCCACGGCGGGGCGGTGCCGTGGCGAAGCGGGCGACCACCAGAGGAGGGTGCCGGGGCCGTGGAGAGGTGCGGCCGGACCGAGCGGCGACTGGCCTTGGCCAAGGCGGCCACGGGTAGGGACGAGGGGAGCCGGGCGCTAGCCGCGATGACCGGTGGGCGAGGTCAGGGCGTTGCAGGTGGCCGCGGCGAGGGCGTGCGCGCGAGTTCGCGCGGGCAAGCAGGGGAGCGAGGGTGGCGGCTGCGGTGAGCGCACGTGGAGTGCGGGGTGCGGGCGTTCGGGCGCGACGAGCAGGACGGTGAGGCGTGCGGCACGGGGAAGGGTGTCGTGGCACCGGGGCGCACGAGCACTATGGCGCGGGCATGCGCGTCCAGGAGCAGGGGCCAGCGGGGAGGGAGAGGCAGCTGGTGGCGGGAGCAGAGTGCGACGGCGGGCGTGCAAGGGGCGCACGCGTGCGGTGGCCGCGGCAACGAACGCAGGGTGCGTGAGCTCGGGACCTAGGGGAGGGGAGGAGCGAGGCGGAGGCTCACTGGGGCAGTAGGGGTTCGGGCAGCGTTTATCGAGGCGGAGGGCGGAGGCGAAGCGGCGGAGAGGAAGCAGGCCGGCGAGGAGGGGGAGGCAGGCCGGCGAGGTGGCGCGGGCTCCGGGCGGCGGCGTTCCGGGCGGCGTCGGTGCGGTTCGTTCCCCGATCCATATCTGGATCAGGGGAGGAGGTGAGAGCGAGATGGAGTGGGGGAAGTGGGGGGCAACGGGGTTAGGGTTTCGGGGGCAAGTGGATAAGGGGAGTGGGGGGAGTGGCCGGCTGGGCCTGGTGGGTTGGCCTAGTGGGGCTGATGGCCTGCTAGGCCAGAGCCCGGGGGTTCCTTCCTTTTTTGTATTTATTTGTTTTCTGTTTTTTATTTCTTTTCTTTTCTTTATTTTCTTTTATGTTTTAAGTCACTTTAAAATATTTAGGAAATTTCTAAAAATGAGTTTTCTCCACAATAATTACCTAGGCATTTAACTGCACACTCCAAACATTTTTATTTTAATGTTTGAAAACTTTTGTTGCCTGCCATATTTTGAATTTGACTTTTCAACAGGTTTTGAACTAACGAGAGATTTAGCAACAATAATGGAGCTGACATGGCATCATTAGCAGAGTTTTATTGTAGCTTAATTATCCGGGCGTTACATTTTACCTACAATTTCATCGGGTTTATCCTTTATACCACTGATTTTTCCTGGTTCAAAAAGCATAGCCATTTGCTTTCTTTTGGTATACTAATTTAAAAGTGATGTTTTTAGTATTTTCTTCAAGAGCATGGAGTTCTATGTCAATGATTTACCATCCATTTGTTTTCTGTCAAACGCATGTACCTGTTGATTTAGTACCCTTAATGTTGTTGCCAGTTTGAGGGCATCTCATAGGCGCTCAATGTACCAGCTGTCGAACAAGGAAACATGCAGTTTCACAACAAATTGTCATACTTGGATGTTGTGCATGCAAAAATGTGTAGGTGTTATTGCCTATAAGGAACTAATGACTACATATATTCAAGATAAGAAGGTAAAATGGCCTGCTCAAATTTTTCTAACTTGGAGTGATCTTGATCATTCCAATCATTGCAAAACCATGAACTTTAATATCATGGGTATCGAGGCTCTCCTATCGGCAGAACTCAATGACCTTTCAGGTGTGCTTGATTCAAGTGGCGAACTCAATGAACTCATGCAGTATAGCCTTTAACAATGCTTCCCTCCTTTCGGGTGTGCTTGATTCAGGTGGCGAAGCTTGGGTCAAATATTAGGATGGGCAATGGACTAAGGAGGTCAAAACTTGAAGGAAATATGCCCTAAAGGCAATAATAAAGTTGTTATTTATATTTCCTTATATCATGATAAATGTTTATTATTCATGCTAGAATTGTATTAACCGGAAACTTGATACATGTGTGAATACATAGATAAAACAAAGTGTCCCTAGTATGCCTCTACCTGACTAGCTCGTTAATCAAAGATGGTTGAGTTTCCTGACCGTAGACATGTGTTGGCATTTGATGAACGGGAACAAAATCACTAGGAGAATGATGTGATGGACAACACCCATCCGTTAGCTTAGCATAATGATCGTTAAGTTTTATTGGTATTGCTTTCCTCATAACTTATGCATATTCCTTTGACTATGAGATTATGCAACTCCCAAATACCGAAGAAACACCTTGTGTGCTATCAAAAGTCACAATGTAACTGGGCGATTATAAAGATGCTCTACAAGTGTCTCTGAAGGTGTTTGTTGGGTTGGCATAGATCGAGATTAGGATCTGTCACTCCGAGTATCGGATAGGTATCTCTGGGCCCTCTTGATAATGCACAACATTATAAGCCTTGCAAGCAATGTGACTAATGAGTTAGTTGCGGGATGATGCATTACGGAACGAGTAAAGAGACTTGCTGGTAACGAGATTGAACTAGGTATGAGGATACCGACGATCGAATCTCGGGCAAGTAACATACCGGTGACTGATACGTCCATTTTGCATCATGCTTTTATATCGATATTTATTGCATTATGGGCTATTATTACACATTATGTCACAATACTTATTCCTATTCTCTCTTATTTTACAAGGTTTACACAAAGAGGGAGAATACCGGCAGCTGGAGTTCTGGGCTGGAAAAGGAGCAAATATTAGAGACCTATTCTACACAACTCCGAAAGTCCTGAAACTCCACAGAAGTCAGTTTTGGAATATATAAAAAATATTGGGCGAAGAAAGCACCAGAGGGGGGCCACCCACCATCCATGAGGGTGGGGGCGCCCCTACCCCCCTGGGCGCGCCCCCTGCCTCGTGGGCCCCCTGGCAGGCCTCCGGTGCCCATCTTTGGCTATATGAAGTCTTTCGCCCTGGAAAAAATCAAAAGGAAGCTTTTGGGACGAAGCGTCGCCGTCTCGAGGCGGAACCTGGCGAAACCAATCTAGGCCTCCGGCGGAGTTGTTCTGCCGGAGATACATCCCTCCGGGAGGGGGAAATCATCACCATCGTCATCACCATCGATCCTCTCATCGGGAGTGGGTCAATCTGCATCAACATCTTCACCAACACCATCTCATCTCAAACCCTAGTTCATCTCTTGTAACCAATCTTTGTCTCAAAACCTCAGGTTGGTACCTGTGGGTTACTACTAGTGTTAGTTACTCCTTGTAGTTGATGCTACTTGGTTTATTTGGTGGAAGATCATATGTTCAGATCCTTTATGCATATTAATACGCCTCTGATTATGAACATGAATATGATTTGTGAGTAGTTACGTTTGTTTCTAAGGACATGGGAGAAGTCTTGCTATAAGTATAGTCATGTGAATTTGGTATTCGTTTGATATTTTGATGAGATGTATGTTGTCTTTCCTCTAGTGGTGTTATGTGAACGTCGACTACATGACACTTCAACATTATTTGGGCCTAGAGGAATGCATTGGGAAGTAATAAGTAGATGATGGGTTGCTAGAGTGACAGAAGCTTAAACCCTAGTTTATGCGTTACTTCGTAAGGGGCTGATTTGGATCCATATGATTCATGCTATGGTTAGGTTTACCTTAATACTTCTTTTGTAGTTGCGGGTGCTTGCAATAGGGGTTAATCATAAGTGGGATGCTTGTCCAAGGAAGGGCAGTACCCAAGCACCAGTCCACCCACATATCAAATTATCAAAGTAACGATCGCGAATCATATGAGCGTGATGAAAACTAGCTTGACGATAATTCCCATCTGTCCTCGGGAGCATTTTCCTTTATATAAGAGTTTGTCCAGGTTTTTCCTTTTCTACAAAAAGGATTGGGCCATCCTGATGCATATTGTTTACTTTTGTTACTTGTTACCCGTTACAAATTACCTTATCACAAAACTATCTGTTACCGATAATTTCAGTGCTTGCAGAGAATACCTTACTGAAAACTGCTTGTCATTTCCTTCTGCTCCTCATTGGGTTCGACACTCTTACTTATCGAAAGGACTATGATAGATCCCCTATACTTGTGGGTCATCAAGACTCTTTTTTGGCGCTGTTGTCGGGGAGTGAAGCGCCTTTGGTAAGTGGAATTTGGTAAGCAAAAATTTATATAGTGTGCTGAAATTTACTGTCACTTGTTACTATGGAAAGTAATCCTTTGAGGGGCTTGTTCGGGGTATCTTCACCCCGACCAGTAGAGCAAAGAGTTGCTCCTCAATCTTGTCGGAGTAATGGGCCATGGGTAGGCTAACCCGAGACCCAGAACCTTTCAAGACATCAGGGCAGGCTTCGCCCATCAAAGATCCCAAGACGAAGGGCTGACTCTGGGAGTCGGCTGTAGCATCACCGACTACCCGCTCATGGCCGAATTTCAGAGGCGGCTATGACATAAGCCGACTCCCAGTTGATGGCTCCAGGGAAGCCGACTATGGGGGTCAGCCCGCGACTTCCCACTCTCTGCATTCGAGAAGAAGGACGAGACCGGGGATGGCCGGAGTACGGCCCCCCCCTACCCTGATTACCAAGGGCAGGTATGGCCACAATACGTCGGACCGGAGGAGATATCCGTCCGGCGCGGCACTGTTGCCATGCTGGCCCTGACGTTCGCCCTGGCGGTGAAACCCTGTTTCCATGATGGCCCGCCCGTACGGCCCAGAGACGGCGGGTCCCGCTAGTCAGCGGGGGGAACAAAAGACGGCGAGAGCACCCGAAGATGGATCTCGTGGGAGTCGGCCTCTGAGAGTCGGCCCACACCTCCCGCGGGGCCCGCGCGCCATTAACCAGATAAGATGGGGAGTAGCGACAGTGATCGCCCGCCAGGCCGCGGCACTGTTACCACGACCCCACGACCAAGCCAACGTCATCCAAGGCGCGGCTACAGTGACCAAGTCAGTCGACGGGGCCCACCAGCGGCGGGCCACAGGAGTCAGCGGAGAAGACGACGACCCGAGAAAAGACGGCTGGGACCCGCGCCCAGCCGGATTACCATTGTACCCCCGGGGGGTAGGCCTATATAAACCCCCCGGAGCACCCATGCAAAGGGTTCGATCCTTTTACCACTAGACCAGAAGCATAAAAGGGAGAGAGCTAGCCTTGCCCTCTCCTACCTCCAGAACACAGCTCGAGGAGCAACTTTGTACACACCTCACCATAGTGATCATGCGGAGACCCCGCAGAGCAACAGTAGGGGTATTATCTCCTCGGAGAGCCCTGAAGCTAGGTAAGATTCGCCGGCGTGCATGTCTAAGCCTCATCCCGCTTCCAAGCACCGGCGACGTTCTACTCGCCCCCACCATGATAAGCCATCCTTCGGCATATGTCGCATCCAACCCCCGACATTTGGCGCCCACCGTGGGGCGAGGTGCACCGTCGTCCGGAGATGTGTTCTGGACGGGAACCCTTTTCCTCCCTGGCGAGCGCAGCCAGCCCGGCACGCCAGAGGGAGTTTGCGCCGACGCGCTGCACGGCGCTGAGACCGCCTGCGCGGCCAGCTACCTCGCCGATCTTGTCGGCGAGGTTCGCCTCTCCGACGAGCCTGCATCCGACGCAGGCACCGGCGGCCCCGAGAGCCTCCTCGCCGGCCTCCTCGACGAACTCCACATTGTCGGCGAGCCCGCCGCTGACCTGGAGTCCGTAGGCTCCACCGACCCGATGCTGGTCGACTCCGACACTGCGTCGCTTGACGCCTTTCCCACCAACGTGGTGGTCTACGACGAGCCGCTCCCTCGCGCGGAGAGCGGCGGAAGCACCGTCACAGAAGTGCTCGTCATCGGCCATGGCGAGCACTCCGACGGAAGAACTCATGACCCGCTTGATGTGGCAATGCAAGACCTGGATGCGCCCATTCCAGAGGACGCCGACGCCGAGACACTGGAGGCACGCCGCCTCCAGCTCGTCGAAGGCGCAAAGAAGCTGGCAAGCATGAGACGCTTGTCGGAGGCCTACCAGCATGAAATGGATCACGCTGTGGGCGGCTCGCCGGCTCCAACAGGGCCTAGCCGCCTAGGCGTGGTCCGGCAACGCGGCGCGGACATCGCCAGCATGTTCGGGGCCAATCGCCCCGTATACGCCACGCCCGCCGAGAACATTCGAGCTGCCCAGGCGGCAGCGGATGAATTGGACAACCTCGAGGGCGAAGAGCGCCGACTGATAACGGAGCGAGTCCAGCAACTCCTCGACGCGGCTGGCGCGCAGAACGCGGCCGGTTGCCAAACCGAGGGGCCGCAGCAACAGAATGACGACCTGCCACCCCGCCGAGATGAAGGCGCGACGTCTCGGACGCTGACTGGCGGCGTCCGCGGAAGAAAAGACAAGGAGCCGGCTGCGAGCCACAGTTGGACTCACATCACCATCGAACACGACCAAGATGGCCGCCCGAGAGCAGTGGAGCGGCGGGACGACTATGTGCCTCCTCCACCCCGCAGAGAAAGACGAGTCTCCCCGCTGCCCGTTGAGCATCCGACTCTCGGAGGCCGCCTCGGCCGCCGAGAGGGAGTCGGAGAGAATGATGCCCGCCACCGGATCGACCGACTCCACCGATCCCTGGCGCTGGAAGAAGAAGACGAGTTGGGGCCGCCGTGCTTCGGCCCCCGCATACGAGATGAGCCCTTCCCCAAAGGGTTCACTCTCCCTAGAGACACTCCCAAGTACACCGGCTCCGTGAAGCCGGAAGACTGGCTGGTTGACTACTCCACTGCCGTCAGCATAGCAAACGTTCCACTCATGCTCTAGGGCACGGCCCGGACATGGTTGAATAGCCTGAAACCCCGCAGCATCAACAGCTGGGTCGACTTCACCGAGGCTTTCGTCCGCAACTTCACAAGCACGTACAAGCGACCTCCCAAGCCTCGCCATCTCTCTTTGTGCGTGCAAGGCCCCAACGAATCGACTCGCGACTACCTCACGCGTTGGGCCGAGCTCCGAAACTCCTGCGATGGTGTGCACGAGGTGCAGGCCATCGAGTACTTCACCGCCATTTGGAGAGAAGGCACCCTCCTTAAGCATAAGCTCCTCTGTGATGAGCCAGAGACCCTGGACGAGCTGCTGATCATAGCAGACAAGTACACCACAGCCGACTCTTCTATGAAGACGGAGATCCAAGTCAGCACGGCCGGCAAAGTGGCCCCTCAAGCTCCCAGAACTCCGGCTGGAGACGCCAGTCGGCGGCAACAGTAGAACGATCACAAGCGTAAGGCCCCGCAGCCGGCTTCCAGTAGCCGGCAGGTCGCAACAGTCGAAGATCAACAGCCGGAGGGACAGCCTTCACCCAAGCGGCAGAAGGGTGGCAAGTCCAACTGGTTGCCGGCTTTCTCCTACGAGCAGACTCTAGATGGTCCCTGCAAGTTCCACAGCGGCGCGAAGCCGTCGAACCACACCACCAGGAAGTGCCACTGGCTCACCAGGATTGCCAAGGGAAACGGCCTAGTGCCTCCTCCACCTGCTGGGCAGCCGCCTCCGCCTCCACCCCAGCAGCCGGCTGTCAGGCCAGTCGGCGCAGTACAAGAAGAGTACCCGGAAGAGCATGGAGCCTACGTGGTGTTCACCAGTGTGGCAGATGACAGGCGCAGCAGGCGGCTGCAGCAGCAAGAAGTTAACACAGTAGCGTCAGATACTCCAGAGTTCATGCACTGGTCCGAGAAGCCTATCAGTTGGAGCAGAGCTGATCACCCAGAGGTGATGCCGAATCCAGGTTCCTATGCCTTGGTCCTGGAAGCCACCTTTGCCAGTGATAGGCGGGCATCTCGCTTCTTGTGAGTTCTGATAGATGGAGGTAGCAGTATCAACATCCTGTATAAGGATACAATGGAGAAGCTGGGAATCAAGCAAAGACAGCTCCAGAGCAGCCGGACCATATTCCATGGGATTGTCCCTGGCCTTTCCTGCTCCCCAATCGGCAAGATTCTGATAGACGTCCTTTTCGGAGAAAAGGAACATTTCCGCCGAGAGCCAGTCTGGTTTGAAGTGGTGGACCTCGAAAGCCCGTACCATGCGCTGCTTGGCCGACCTGCTTTGGCCAAGTTCATGGCGGTCCCCCACTAGGCCTACCTCAAGATGAAGATGCCGAGTTCCAAGGGAATTCTAACTGTGGCCGGCAACTACAGGAAGTCGTCCGCTTGCGCGGCCGAGAGCAGTCGGCTAGCCGAGTCCCTGGTTATTGCAGCAGAGAAGCGGCTTCTTGATCGGGTTGTGGCGATAGCCGGCAAGCAGCCTGAGATGTCGCCCAACCCCAAGGAGTCGGAAGCTGAGGGCTCGTTCAAGCCAGCAAAGGAAACGAAGAAGATACCCTTGGACCCAGAGCACCCGGAGAGGTACGCTGTCATAGGTGCAAACCTTGACAGCAAATAGGAAGGCGAGCTCGTCGATTTCCTCCGTGAGAATCGGGACATCTTCGCATGGTCCCCCAAAGACATGCCAGGTGTACCGACGGAATTCGCCGAGCACAAGTTACATGTCTGGTCTGATGTGAAGCCCGTCAGGCAGCCCTTGCGCCGCCTGTCAGAAGAGAAAAGAAGAGTTGTTGGTGAAGAGATAGCCCGGCTCCTTGCAGCCGGCTTTATCATGGAAGTATTTTTCCCAGAGTGGCTAGCAAACCCAGTTTTAGTACTGAAGAAGAACAAGCAGTGGCGAATGTGTATTGACTACACAAGCCTCAACAAAGCCTGCCCCAAGGACCTGTTTGCTTTGCCGAGAATCGATCAGGTGATAGACTCCACAGCCGGATGCGAGCTGTTGAGCTTCTTAGATGCCTATTCAGGATATCACCAGATCAAGCTGAACCTGGCAGACAGATTAAAGACCGCCTTCATCACGCCGTTTGGAGCCTTCTGCTACCTAACCATGACGTTCGGCTTGAGGAACACCGGCGCCACCTTTCAGCGTTGCATGTAGAAGTGCCTCCTCAAGCAACTCGGCCGAAATGCCCACGTTTACGTGGATGATGTGGTGGTGAAGACAGAAAAGCGCGAAACTCTGCTGGAAGACCTGAAGGAGACCTTTGAGAACCTGCGCCGATTCCAGATCAAGCTTAACCCCGAGAAGTGCGTTTTCGGAGTACCAGCCGGCCAGCTACTCGGCTTCCTGGTCTCTGAACACGGCATAGAGTGCAACCCTGTGAAGATCAAGGCCATCGAGAGGATGGAGGTACCTAGCCGACTGTTGGATGTGCAGAAGTTCACTGGCTGTCTGGCATCCATCAGCCGTTTCATCAGTCGGCTGGGCGAGAAAGCTCTCCCTTTGTACCAGCTCGTGAAGAAGACCAATTTTTTCGAGTGGAACCACAAGGCGGATGAGGCCTTTCTGTAGCTGAAGAAGATGTTGGTTACTCCCCCTGTGTTGGCGGCTCCGACTCCCAAAGAGCCCATGCTCCTGTACATCGCCGCCACCAGCCGAGTGGTCAGCACAGTCATTGTAGTAGAGCGCAAGGAGGAAGACAAGGCACTACCAGTCCAGAGACCGGTGTATTACCTGAGTGAAGTATTGTCGACCTCCAAGCAAAACTACCCCCACTACCAGAAGATGTGTTACGGTGTGCACTTTGCCGCCAAGAAGCTGAAGCCTTACTTCCAAGAACATCCAATCACCGTGGTCTGCACGGCCCCATTAGCAGAAATCATTGGAAGCCGAGATGCGTCCGGCCGAGTGGCCAAGTGGGCCATAGATTTCGCGCCCTACACAATCTACTATCAACCCCGCACCGCCATCAAGTCACAAGCACTGGCCGACTTCCTCGCCGACTGGGCCGAGACCCAGTACCTGCCGCCAGCGCCCGACTCCACCCATTGGTGGATGCATTTCAACGGCTCCAAGATGCGCACCAACTTGGGAGCCGGCGTTGTCCTCACCTCTCCTAAAGGCGACAAGCTCCAGTATGCACTGCAGATCCATTTCGCCGCCTCCAACAACGTCACTGAATATGAGGCGCTCATTCACGGGCTCCGGCTTGCCAAAGAACTTGGCATTCACCGGATCCTGTGTTATGGCGACTCCGACTTGGTGGTCCAGCAATCATCTGGCGACTGGGACGCCAAGGACGCAAACATGGCAAGCTACCGCTTCCTCGTGCAGCAACTCAGCGGATATTTCGAGGGGTGCGACTTCCTACACGTGCCAAGAAACGACAACAACCTAGCAGATACTTTGGCACGAATCGGCTCCACTCGCCAAGCAATAACATCTGGCGTCGCTCTTCAGCGCCTCCTCAAGCCATCCATCAAGCCTTCACCAGAGTCAGACTCCATTTTCGTGTCGGCTCCTCCAGAAGAAGTTGGATCCGGCTCCAAAGCCCAAGCAGACGGCGCAAAAACGCTCGCAGATGACTCCAAGAACGCCGCAGTCAAAGCCGGCCCGGGGACTTCAGAACTCGGCCCGGGGACTGGGGCGACCAGAGAAAAGACTCCAGAACTCGGCCGGGGACTGCACCAGTCGGCCCGGGGACTTCACTGATCCAGCAAGCGGCCGCGGACTGCCCAGCGGGCAGGAGTAAGGAAGAATAGGCGCCCACACGAAAAATGGCTAAGGACTCAAAGCATAAACATAGCTCGAGCCGGCTTTCCAGCCGTTGCTCGCAAAACCGACTCCGAGTAGTCGGCTTGCTGTTTTCTATCCGACTTGCTAAAGAAACTCTAGAATGGCTGAGTACTTGCCTTCACAAAAGTAGCCAAGTATTTGATCCAGCGGCAGTCCGTGGAGCGGCTGTTTGACTGGCAAAGACGACATCTCAGGGAAGGCGGCAAAGGGAAAAAGCCAAAAGAGCAATAAGCAAGAAATGATAGAACCCAGATAAATATTTACATTACAAAGGCCATTGGTCGAATCCTCGAACGGAAGTTCAAAATACACCCTGCGGGTGGAATTGTGCGAATTAACAAAGTTCTTCGAGAAACTACTAAGCAGATAAATAAGACAAGGCGGCGGCCTATGAAGCAGCAGACGGGTTTGGGGGTTCGAAAGAGATGGCGGTGTCGGACGTTGGGGCGGCCGGCTGGGCAGACTCGGCTTGATCACCTCCAGCGGCAGTCGACGCAGTTGGGCGCGGCTCGTTGTTGGAGGCACGGTCGAGCTGAGGCTGATCGCCCGCTTCGACGTCTGGCGCCTCCATCTCATCTCCGACCTCCACCTCGCCTCCCTCCTCGACACTGGAGCTGATCACCTCCGCCGAGTCCTCGCCGTAGTTCGGGTTCATCCCAAATCACTCCGGCGGCGCCTCCTCGCCGTTGTCAGCTCGCTCAGGAACGAAGACATTGGGGTCGACGTACTCGGCGATCGTCGCGGCACGCTTGACAAAGTCGTCCTTCATGGCTGCCAGCTCCGGCTGGGCCTCAGCCCGGAGCGTGGCCAGCTGGTCCAGGCTAAGGTCTGGATACCACGCCTTGACGAACTCCAAGGCACAACGCGCTCCGGCACGTGCCGAGGAGCCTTTCCAAGCCTCCAGACGGCCCGCTGCGACCTCCAGCCAGTCGGCAGTCCGGCTGGGAGTGCGCAGAATCGGCATCTCTGGCCACAAGGCAGCAATCGCCTGGGCGCCGACACGTTGAAGCCGGCGCAGCATCCGGTGAGCCGGCCGCAGGCGAGCCTCGATGCTCAGAAGCTGTTCATCAAGAGTCCGGGGGGCGTTGGCAGCAACCTCCTCGCCGGCCGCCCTCCGTGCCTCGCGATCAGCCTCGATGGCTTGAACGGCAGTTTGCGCATGGCCCGGGAAGAAGTCTACCAAGACGGAAAAAGAAGCAAGTCAGAAAAAGCAAGAGTCGGCCCGACCCACAGTCGGCTGCTCAAAGAAAGCGAGTAAAGAAAATTTACCATCAACGATATCTTCAATCTCATGGAAGCCGGAGGTCAGCATTGCCTCCTTATCGGTCCAGGAGGAACGTTCGGCCTCGAACTCGGCTTGGAGTCCAGTCTCTCTCTCCTTCGCCTCCTCCTGCGCCTTCTTGAGCAACTCCTTCTGCTCCGCCAGCTGCGCAGCAAGCAGGTCGCGCTCCGTAACGAGCTTGCCGCATTGCACCTCCTTGGCGCGCAAGGCGGTGTTGGTTTCGCCCAGCTGCTGCTGAAGAACGGCGTTGGCCTCTAAAGAAAGAAGAAAAAGGACACAAGTCATCAGCTAAGGTCGCCAAGAAGATCCGGCCCGACTGCGCAGCAGTCGGCCCGAATCTCGGGGACTACAGCCCGCGGGTGCGCCAGCGCGCCCCCGCAAAGAAGGAAACTCACTCCGGCTCTCCGACAAGTCGGCAGTCCACTTGCCCAGCTCTTCAACATTACGATTGAAGACGGTGGCTCGGAGGTTGTGGTAGTCCTACGATAAGCATTTCAAAAAGAATAAGCATTTGGAACTCGCCAATAGAGTTCCAACCCGCCTGCTCAGCAGCCGGCTCGAAACTCGGGGACTACACCCAGTGGGTGCGCTGGCGCGCCCCCACAGAGAAGAGCAAGAAAAAACAATGTCAAAAGAAGCATACCCGGACGGCCGCTCGCGACGCCAGATGCGCCTTGGTGCAGTTCTGGAGGGCGTCGCCTTCGGCTCGCAGCTTCGCCTGGACGTCCAGGAGCGCCTGGTTCAGCGGGCCTGTGCCGCCTCCTCGCACCCACCCGACGGGCGCGGCGCTCATCACCTCGACGTCTGGGACGGCCGAGCTGGTTGCTCTAGTCTCCAGAGGGCGCGGCGCGGAAGTCGCCTTCTCCAGACGGCGGCGCGTCGGCGAGGCAACTTGGAGAAGCAAATTCGCCATGGCTTCGTCCGTAGTCGGCGGCACCGGCGGGTCCGCCGGCTGTTCATCCCGCGCGCTTCCCGATGGCGGCGGGGGCGGTGGTGGCGGCACCACCGTGTCCAGACCGGGGGTCTCGCCGCTCTCCCTCTCCACGATGGGGTGCTCCCCGCCGACTTCCCCAGACTGCTCTGTATAATCCAGAGGTTGCGCCGAGTTCAATGGGACGACGAACAGCGCCGACTGGCGGCACGCGGCTTCTTCGGCCCGCTCTTTGGCCGCGGTGGCGGCTTTGGCTCCCTCCAGCCCCTTCTGGGTGGAGGCGGCCGCCTTCTCGGCCTCCGCCTTCTCCCGACGGACGGCTTCGTCCTCGTCACGCTTCTCCTGCGCGTTCTGCTCCGTCGCTTCCCGGAGGTCGGCGGCAGGGTCAATACGCCGAGTCATGGCGGATGACCCCACCGACCCCCTGATGGAGGTGGCGGCGACCCTCCCAAGGGTGAGAGGAGCTCTGGAACAGGGAAGACGCGTAAGGACCCGGACCAAATCCACCAGAAGATAAAACAAGACAAAGAAGCAGAAACACTTACCTAGAGGATAGCGGCGGCTTCTTCACTTCCTTACGGAAGCGTTGGGCCCTCGCGACCGCCTCTTACCGTTTGGTCGCAGCGGCTGCCCCCTTAAACTTCTTCTCCCGGCCTCCGAGGGAACTCGGCCCGGCCCGGCGCTTCCTCGCGCCGTCTTGCCCCGGTTGATGGCGCGGGGCGACTTCTCCATCTTCGCCGGCGGGCTAGTCGGCGAAGGTGGCCGAGGGCCTCAGGCCGCCTTCCTCTCCTTCGCTGCCTCCTTCGGCGTCAGCCTCCATTGCCGCCGCCCCCAGGTCGGGGTCGTCGACGTCGCTCTCCGCTCGATCAGGGGCGAACTGGCGGGGCAGCCCCGCGGCGCCGGCCGAGGGCTGGAGGAGAGGGTTCTGGTTCAAGAGATAAGAATAATAAGATCAAGAGTCGGATTCGGCTGTAAAGAAGAAGAAGAAGAAGAAGAAGAACTTACCACTGGCGGAGGGTTGGCACGCGAGTACGGCTCCATGCCGAACTGCCAATCCTCAGAGAGGCCGCAGTTCGCGATGTAGTTCACCGTGTTCGCCACCTCCGCGTGGGGCATGTCCTTGGTGCACATCCGACTGGGGTCCCAGTGGCCGGTCATCTGACAGATCAGATGAGGTCGGCTTTGGAGCGGGAGGACTCGGCGCGCCACGAAGGCGGCAGCAAGTCGGCCCCAGTCAGACCGGCCGACTGCGTCAGCACTCGAAGTCGCGCCACGGCGGTGGCTCCAGCCGGAGTCAGCGTCCTGGCGCGATAGGACCAGCCGGGCTGCCTCCCAGCCGGCGCGCCGGCTTCGTATGGCGGCAGATTAACCGAGTCGCCGTCTGGGGCGACGCTCTTCACATAGAAGTAAGAGCGCTGCCACATCTTCACCGACTTGATTAGTTGGATGGCGGGGAACGGGTTGTCGGCCGTCGTCCTCCGTATCGCAATGAAGGCACCGCACTGGGCTGGCACGCCGGCGACATGCGTGCCGAGCTTGGACTGAAAGAACTCTCCCCACAGCTCGATGGTGGGGAGAATGCCAAGGAAGCCCTCGCACAAAGCAGTGAAGGCCGCCAGCAGCACCACCGTGTTTGGGGTGAGGTGGTGCGGCTGGAGTCCATGGAACTCCAAGAACGAGTGGAAGAACCCGCTCGCCGGCAGCCCCAGGCCACGCATGAGGTGGGAGCAGAACACGAGCTGCTCGCCCTCCCCCGGCGCCGCGTCACCTCCTTCGGCGGCGGAGCGCGGGCCTGCACGAGGTGCGTGCCGGGGAGGCGACGCGTCTTGCGGAGGAAGTCGATCATGTCGTCGTTGATCTCGGAACCGTCCCACACGCCGGAGCGCACGGCGGCGGGCGCGGCGGCGGAGGAAGAGCTCATCGCCGCAAGCGGGGCGCAATTCAGCGCAGCAGCGGTGGGAGAAAGAAGAAAGAGCGAGGAAAGCAGAGGAGAGCGGGCGCGCGTGCTTCGCCGCCCCGCTCCCTCCACCTACTTATAGGCCAGCGGGCTAAGAAGCCGAGGGGGCGTCGTGGGATTAACTGCGCCCACGACCCCCACGACCCCCACGATTTACCACGCAAGTTACTGCGCGCATTTACTGCGCTGAAAACTCAACCGCCCGCGCGGCCACAACGGATTCGTTCGAAGGCTGAGGCGCGGTAATGGCGGGCCCCACCCGCGGGCCTGTCCCGTCGCGTGCGTGGGCTGGCAGACTGGCCCGTCCACGTGGCCCGTCCCGGCAGGTCCGTGGGGGCGGCTGCCGTGTAGCTTATCAAGCACGCCGCCTGAATCCCGCCAAGACTTTCAAACTCGTTGAAGAGCAAGACGACATTCGACGAGTCCGGCTTCCCATAGTCGTCTTGTCGGAGACGGGCTGAATAAGATCACCTCCCCATGGTCCACTCGGAGGAAGACGGCCGGCAAGCCTCAGATCCATCCACTCGGAGGAAGAAACTGTTGAGGCTCCTCGACATGTCTCCCTCGGCACCTCCCCAGCTTCCGGGACTACTGTCGGAGTAATGGGCCACGGGTAGGCTAACCCGAGACCCAGAACCTTTCAAGACATCGGGGCAGGCTTCGCCCCTCAAAGATCCCAAGACGAAGGGCTGACTCTGGGAGTCGGCTGCAGCATCACCGACTACCCGCTCACGGCCGAATCCCAGAGGCGCCTACGACATAAGCCGACTCCCAGTCGATGGCTCCAGGGAAGCCGATTATGGGGGTCGGCCCGCGACTTACCACTCTCTGCCTTCGAGAAGAAGGACGAGACCGGGGATGGCTGGAGTACGGCCCTCCCCTACCCTAATTACCAAGGGCAGGTATGGCCACAGTACATCGTACCGGAGGAGATCTCCGTCCGGCGCCGCACTGTTGCCATGCTGGCCCTGACGTTCGCCCCGGCGGCGAAACCCTGTTCTCACGATGGCCCGCCCGTACGGCCCAGAGACGGCGGGTCCCGCTAGTCAGCGGAGGGAACGAAAGACGGCGAGAGCACCCGAAGACGGACCTCGTGGGAGTCGGCCTCTGAGAGTCGGCCCACACCTCCCGCGGGGCCCGCGCGCCATTAACCAGATAAAATGGGGAGTAGCGACAGTGATCGCCCGCCAGGCGGCGGCACTGTTGCCACGACCCCACGACCAAGCCAACGTCATCCAAGGCTCGGCTAAAGTGACCAAGTCAGTCGACGGGGCCCACCAGCGGCGGGCCCCAGGAGTCGGCGGAGAAGACGGCGACCCAAGAGACAGACGGCTGGGACCCACGCCCAGCCGGATTACCATTGTACCCCCGGGGGGTAGGCCTATATAAACCCCCCGGAGCACCCATGCAAAGGGTTCGATCCTTTTACCACTAGACCAGAAGCATAAAAGGGAGAGAACTAGACTTGCCCTCTCCTACCTCCAGAACACAGCTCGAGGAGCAACTTTGTACACATCTCACCATAGTGATCATGCGGAGACCCCGCAGAGCAGTAGTAGGGGTATTATCTCCTCGGAGAGCCCTGAAGCTGGGTAAGATTCGCCGGCGTGCATGTCTACGCCTCATCCCGCTTCCAGGCACCGCGACGTTCTACTCGCCCCCACCATGATAAGCCATCCTTTGGCATATGTCGCATCCAACCCCCGACAAATCTACTGAACCTACTAAAAATGTTTACTTTGAAATTCCTTTGGGTATGATAGAGAAACTGCTAGCTAATCCTTTTATAGGAGACGGAACATTGCATCCCGATTTGCACCTAATCTATGTGGATGAAGTTTATGGATTATTTAAGCTTGCAGGTATGCCCGAAGATGTTATCAAGAAGAAGGTCTTCCCTTTATCTTTGAAGGGAAAGGCATTGACATGGTTTAGGCTATGTGATGATATTAGATCATGGAACTACAACTGATTGAAATTGGAATTTCATCATAAGTTTTATCCTATGCATGGTTCATCGTGATCATAATTATATATATAATTTTTGGACTCACGGAGGAGAAAGCATCACTCAAGCTTGGGGGAGGCTTAAGTCAATGTTATATTCATGCCCCTATCATGAGCTCTCAAGAGAAAGTATTATTCAAAAAAATTATGCTCGGCTTTCTCTCAATAATCGCTCCATGCTCGATACTTCTTGTGCTGGTTCTTTTATGATGAATACTATTGAATTCAGATGGGATTTATTGGAGATAAGTAAACGAAACTCTGAAGATTGGGAACTCGACAAAGGTAAGGAGTCAGGTATGACACCTAAGTTTGATTGTGTTAAATCTTTTATGGATAGCGATGTTTTCCGTGAATTTAGCACTAAATATGGACTTGACTCTGAGATAGTAGCTTCTTTCTGTGAATCATTTGCTACTCATGTTGATCTCCCTAAGGAGAAGTGGTTTAAATATCATCCTCCCATTGAAGTAAAAGTAGTTGAACCTATTAAAGTTGAAGAAAAGACTATCACTTATAATGTTGATCCTATTGTTCCTACCGCTTATATTGAGAAACCACCTTTCCCTGCTAGAATAAAGGATCATGCTAAAGCTTCAACTGTGGTTCATAAGAGTAATACTAGAACACCTACACCCCCTGAGCAAATTAAAGTTGAACCTAGTATTGCTATGGTTAAAGATCTCTTGGTCGATAATATTGATGGGCATGTTATTTACTTGTGTGATGAAGCTGCTAGAATTGCTAGACCTGATACTAAAAATAAACATAGACCTATTGTAGGCATGCCTGTTATTTCTGTTGAAATAGGAGATCATTGGGGCTTATGTGATATGGGTGCTAGTGCAAGTGCACCTCATTCTTTATAAGAAGAAATTATGCATGATATTGCACCTGCTGAGTTAGAAGATATTGATGTTACAATTGAGCTTGCAAATAGAGATACTATTTCACCAGTTGGGATTGTTAGAGATGTTGAAGTCTTGTGTGGGAAAGTTAAATATCCTACTGTTTTTCTTGTTCTTCGTTCCCCACAAGATGACTTTTGTCCCATTATATTTGGTAGACCCTTCTTGAATACTTTTAATGCTAAGATAGATTGCAAAAAGGATGTTGTTACTATTGGATTAGGGGATATGTCTCATGATTTTAATTTTGCTAAATTTTTTAGACAACCCCATGATAAATAATTGCCTAGTAAAGATGAAATTATTGGCTTTGCTTCTATTGTCGTGCCTCCTAATGATCCTTTAGAATAATATTTGCTAGACCATGAAAATGATATGTATATGAATGAAAGAAGGCAAATAGATGAAGTATTCTTTAAACAGGAACCTATTTTGAAACACAACTTGCCTGTTGAAATTCTAGGGGATCCTCCTCCACTCAAGAGTGATCCCGTGTTTGAGCTTAAACCATTACCTGATACTATTAAATATGCTTATCTTGATGAAAAGAAGATATATCCTGTTATTATTAGTGCTAACCTTTCAGAGCAGGAAGAAGAGAAATTATTGAAAACTCTGAAGAAGCATCATGCTGCTATTGGATATACTCTTGATGATCTTAAGGGCATTAGTCCTACTCTATGCCAGCACAAAATTAAATTGGAGAAAGACGCTAAACCGGTTGTTGATCACCAATGACGGTTAAATCCTAAGATGAAAGAAGTGGTAAGAAAAGAAATACTAAAGCTTCTGGAGGCAGGTATAATTTATCCTGTTGCTGATAGTTAGTGGGTAAGTCATGTCCATTGTGTCCCTAAGAAGGGAGATATCACTGTTGTTCCTAATGATAAAGATGAATTGATCCCACAAAGAATTGTTACAGATTATATAATGGTAATTGATTTCCGCAAATTAAATAAAGCTACTAAAAAGGATCATTACCCTTTACATTTTATTGATCAAATGCTAGAAAGAAACACATTTTTGCTTTCTAGACGGTTATTCTGGTTTCTCTCAAATACCTGTGTCAAAAGAGGATCAAGAAAAGACCACTTTTACTTGCCCTTTAGGTACCTTTGCTTATAGACATATGCCTTTTGGTTTATGCAATGCACCTGCTACCTTTCAAAGATGTATGACTACTATATTCTTTGACTTCTGTGAAAAGATTGTTGAGGTTTTCATGGATGATTTTTCTGTATGTGGAACTTCTTTTGATGATTGCTTGAGCAACCTTGATCGAGTTCTGCAGAGATGTGAAGAAACTAATCTTGTCTTGAACTGGGAGAAGTGCCACTTTATGGTTAATGAAGGTATTGTCTTGGGGCGTAAAATTTCTGAAAGAGGTATTGAATTGATAAAGCTAAATTTGATGTTATTGAAAAGATGTCGTGTCCTAAGGACACTAAAGGTATAAGAAGTTTCCTTGGTCATGCCGGTTTTTATAGGAGGTTCATTAAAGACTTCTCAAAAATTTCTAGGCCACTGACTAATCTCTTACAAAAAGATGTTCCTTTTGTCTTTGATGATGATTGTGTAGAAGCATTTGAAATACTTAAGAAAGCCTTGATTTCTGCACCTATTGTTCAGCCACCTGATTGGAATTTACCCTTTGAAATTATGTGTGATGCTAGTGATTATGCTGTAGGCACTGTTCTAGGACAAAGAGTTGATAAGAAATTAAATGTTCTCCAATATGCTAGTAAAACTCTGGACAGTGCCCAGAGAAATTATGCTACTACTCAAAAAGAATTTTTAGCAGTTGTATTTGCTTGTGATAAGTTCAGACCTTATATTGTTGATTCTAAAGCAATTGTTCACACTGATCATTCTGCTATTAAATATCTTATGTAAAAGAAAGATGCTAAACCTAGACTTATTAGATGGGTTCTCTTGCTACAAGAATTTGATTTGCATATTATTGATAGAAAGGGAGGTGAGAACCCCATCGCAGACAACTTATCTAGGTTAGAGAATGTTCTTGATGACCCACTACCTACTGATGATAGCTTTCCTGATGAACAATTAGCTATCATAAATGCTTCACATACTGCTCCATGTTATGTTGATTATGCTAATTACATTGTTGCTAAATTTATACCACCTAGTTTCACATACCAGCAAAAGAAAAAGTTTTCTATGATTTAAGACATTACTTCTAGGATGACCCACACCTTTATAAAGAAGGATTAGATGATGGCATTAGATGTTGTGTACCTGAGCATGAACAAGAACATATCCTATGCAAGTGTCACTCCGAGGCTTATGGAGGACACCGCGCTGGAGATAGAACTGCACATAAGGTATTGCAATCCGGTTTTTATTGGCCTACTCTCTTGAAAGATGCCCGTAAGTTTGTCTTGTCTTGTGATGAATGTCAAAGAATTGGTAATATTAGTAGACGTCAAGAAATGCCTATGAACCATTCACTTGTTATTGAACCATTTGATGTTTGGATCTTTGATTATATGGGACCGTTTCCTTCCTCTAATGGGTATACACATATTTTAGTTGCTGTTGATTACGTTACTAAGTGGGTAGAAGCTATTCCAACTAGTAGTGCTGATCATAACACCTCTATTAAGATGCTTAAAGAAGTTATTTTTCCGAGGTTTGGAGTCCCTAGATACTTAATGACTAATGGTGGTTCACATTTTATTCATGGTGCTTTTCGTAAAATGCTTGCTAAGTATGACGTTAATCATAGAATTGCATCTCCATACCATCCACAGTCTAGTGGTCAAGTAGAATTGAGTAATAGAGAGATTAAATTAATTTTGCAAAAGACTGTTAATAGATCTAGAAAGAATTGGTCCAAGAAACTTGATGATGCATTATGGGCCTATAGAACTGCATATAAAAATCCTATGGGTATGTCTCCGTATAAAATGGTTTATGGAAAACCATGTCATTTACCTCTCGAACTAGAACATAAGGCATATTGGGCCATTAAAGAGCTCAATTATGATTTTAAACTTGCCGGTGAGAAGAGACTATTTGACTTTAGCTCACTTGATGAATGGAGAACCCAGGCCTATGAGAATGCCAAAATATTTAAAGAAAAAGTTAAAAGATGGCATGACAAAAGGATACAAAAGTGTGAGTTTAATGTAGGTGACTATGTTTTGCTATACAACTCTTGTTTAAGATTTTTTGCGGGAAAAATCCTCTCTAAATGGGAAGGTCCTTACGTTATCAAGGAGGTCTACCACTCCGGTGCCACAAAAATCAACAACTTCGAAGGCACAAATCCGAAAGTGGTGAACGGTCCAAGAATCAAACATTATATCTCACGTAATCAAATAAATCTTGAAATTAAAGTTATTGAAATTGTAACCCTGGAGGAATACATAAGGGACACTTTCCAGAACATTTCAGACTCCGAAAAGGAATAGGTATGTGGTACGCTAAGTAAACCGACTCCAAAATAGTTCTAATAGCACTTATTTCTCCGTTTTGGAATATTTAAGAAAATAGAAAAATAAGAAGTAGTCCGAAGAGGACACGAGGCATCCACGAGGGTGGAGGGCGCGCCCTACCCCCTGGGCACGCCCCCTGCCTCGTGGGCACCTCGTGTGCCCTCCAGACTCCGTTTTCTTGCACGATACTTCTTTTGGCCGGTAAAAATTCATTATATAATCTCCCGAAGGTTTTGACCATCATACCATGAAATATCCTCTGTTTTTGTTTTGAGATGTTTCTACCACAGATTAGAGCAAGATGTCTTCTCAAGAGTCAGTCGTGGAGAGTCGGGTGTCTCATCTGACACCGGGACCAGGAGCAAACAGTGATGCTGACCACTTTGGGCCATCAACAGAGGAAGAGATGGAGGCCAACTTGAAAAGGATAGATGCCATGGAAGAGGATCAAGAAGTTACTTCTCATTTTCGAGCCGGATTCATGATGGGGGAACTACAGAGCTCAGCTATTCCAAACTCAGTCGTCCCTTCCAATGTTAGATTTCTTTCTTATGAAAATATGAAAAAGAGTGTTACTTGTTCTCCCGCAGCTATGCAACATCCATGGGTGAAAGGAGCTTTAGTCTTCATGGGCAAGCTCCGTAAGGAAATAATGGACCTCAAGCAGCAAGTCAATAAGCTCGAGGAAGAGAATCGTATCCTGAGGGGCGTCATCGCCAAGAATATTACATCACCACCTCCGAAGAAGGAGACATAAACACATGGGTATGGGCGCTCCCCTTGGCAACTGCCAAGCTTGGGGGAGGTGCCCCAGTATCGTATCACCATCACACTCTATCTTTACCGTTTTTCTTAGTTTGATCCTTTTGGTAATATCTTGATCTATTAGAATAAAGTTTTAGTATGATCTAGTTTTGAGTTTTGCTTTATGGTTCTTCTATGTAATCGAGTCTGTGAGCTGTATATATTAAAGATTAGTTTTGAGTCAAGGGCTTGATTATCTTGCTATGATCTTGATGGAATAAAAATAAAAGAGGAGAAATAATAAAAAGGAATTAAAGAGATCATATTGATCTTATGGAGAGTAAGGACTTCACGTATAAAAGAGTGTGATGAATAAAAGTTGTTGAGAGTTACAAACATAGTTTTGGTCATCGTTGCAATTAATAGGAAGTAATAAAGAAAGAGACATTTTCGCATATAAATATACTATATTGGACATCTTTTATGATTGTGAGCACCCATTAAAACATGACATGCTAAAAGTTGATGTTGGACAAGGAAGACAACGTAATGGGTTATGTTTTCTTATATTCGAAATAAAGTATATTGTCATGGATCATCCAACATGTTGGGCTTGCCTTTCCCCCTCATGCTAGCCAAATTTCTTGCACCAAGTAGAGATACTACTTGTGCTTCCGAATATCCTTAAACCCAGTTTTGTCATGAGTGTCCACCATACCTACCTATGGACTGAGTAAGATCCTTCAAGTAAGTTGTCGTTGTTGCATGCAATAGAGATTGCTCTCTAAATATGTATGATCTATTAGTGTGGAGAAAATAAGCTTTATACAATCTTGTGATATGGAAGAAATAAAAGCGACAGACTACATAATAAAGGTCCATATTACAAGTGGCAATATAAAGTGACGTCCTTTCGCATTAAGATTCCGTGCATCCAACCATAAAAGCACATGACAACCTCTGCTTCCCTCTGCGAAGGGCCTATCTTTTATTCTTGTCGTATACATTATACAAGAGTCATGGTGATATTCACCTTTCCTTTTTACATTTTATCCTTTCGCAAGTACATTGTGTTGGAAAGATCTTGATATATATATCCAATTAGATGTAAGTTATCATAAACTATTATTGTTGACATTACCCTTGAGGTAAAAGGTTGGGAGGCAACACTATAAGCCCCTATCTTTCTTTGTGTCCGATTAAAACTCCAGACCCATAAGTGTTGCGTGAGTGTTAGCAATTGTGAAAGACTAAATGATAGTTGAGTATGTGGACTTGCTGAAAAACTCTTATATTGACTCTTTCTGATGTTATGATAAATTGCAATTGCTTCACTGACTGAGATCATAGTTTGTTAGTTTTCAATGAAGTTCTGATTCATACAAGACATTGTGAATAGATTGTTACTTTAGCATACGAAATCATATGTGTGTGTGTGTGTGTATATATATATATATACATATATATATATATTGATGTTATAAGAATGATCATGATGCCCTCATGTCTGTATTTTATTTTATCGACACCTCTATCTCTAAACATGTGGACATATTTTTCGATATCGGCTTCTGCTTGAGGACAAGCGAGGTCTAAGCTTGGGAAGTTGATACGTCCATTTTCCATCATGCTTTTATATCGATATTTATTGCATCATGGGATAATTACACATTATGTCACAATACTTATGCCTATTCTCTCTTATTTTACAAGGTTTACACAAAGAGGGAGAATGTCGGGAGCTGGAGTTCTGGGCTGGAAAAGGAGCAAATATTAGAGACCTATTCTGCACAACCCAAAAGTCCTGAAACTCCATGGAAGTCAGTTTTGGAATATATAAAAAATATTGGGCGAAGAAAGCACCAGAGGGGCGCCACCCACCATGCATGAGGGTGGGTGTCAGTGTCAAAACCGGCAGATCTCGGGTAGGGGGTCCCGAACTATGCGTCAAGGCCGGATGGTAACAGGAGACAAGGGACACGATGGTTTTACCCAGGTTCAGGCCCTCTCGATGGAGGTAATACCCTACTCCTGCTTGATTAATATTGATGATATGGGTAGTACAAGAGTAGATCTACCACGAGATCAAGGAGGCTAAACCCTAGAAGCTAGCCTATGGTATGATTGTGTATGAAGGTGATTGTCCTACGGACTACAACCCTCCGGTTTATATAGACACCGGATAGGGTTAGGGTTACACAGAGTCGGTTACAATCGTAGGAGATCTCGAATATCCGCATCGCCAAGCTTGCCTTCCACGCCAAGGAAAGTCCCATCCGGACACGGGACGAAGTCTTCAATCTTGTATCTTCATAGTCCAGGAGTCCGGCGAAGGTATAGTCCGGCTACCCGAACACCCCCTAATCTAGGACTCCCGCAGTAGCCCCTGAACCAGGCTTCAATGACGATGAGTCCGGCGCGCAGATTGTCTTCGGCATTGCAAGGAGGGTTCCTCCTCCAAGTCCTTCATAGAAGATTGTAAACACCAAAAATAGTGTCCGGCTCTGCAAAATAAGTTTCCACATATTGCCATAGAGAGAATAACATTAACACAAATCAAATCTGCTGACATATTCCGCAGTGCGTCATCACACTACGGCCAAGTTCTTTACGAATCATTTTTACTTTTCCACCTCAGCACGTTTTGCGAGGCGGTTTCCTTGGCACATCCTGTCGAAGCAGAGATCGTGTGCCCTTTTTACGGGATTCTCATCAATACGGACGTGGGTAACCCAACCGCCCCATTTACCACGGCGCTTGGGAGGCAAGCGAGTTTTATTAGGCAGGTGGGGACGCATAACCGCATCCTCCCATATAAGGGGATAAGGATCCACCTTTATACCTACGCCTTCTTCCTACTTTGCCAATCCCTCTCTTGCGCACTCGAGCTCCAGCGCCCAAGCCCGCTCTTTTCACCTCAACCTTCTCCAACAATGTTTGGAGCGGGAGGCAAATGGATGGTCTCCTCCGTCACGGAGGCCCAAGTAAAAAAGCTAAGGAAGGCCGGATATCTGTCCAAGGACATCCCGCACCGGCTTCCCGAGAAGGGGCAGCTTCTCCCCACCCCAAGGCCCCATGAGAGGGTAGTTTTCCTTCCCCACTTTCTCCGCAGACTGGGTTTCCCACTCCACCCATTTGTCCGGGGACTCATGTTCTACTACGGCCTAGATTTCCACGATCTGGCCCCAAACTTCATCCTCAACATCTCGACGTTTATCGTCATGTGTGAGGCCTTCCTCCGCGTCCGCCCCCATTTCGGCCTCTGGCTCAAGACCTTCAACGTCAAGCCCAAGGTGGTGCGCGGCAGCCAAGCGGAGTGCGGAGGCGCCATGGTGAGCAAGATGGCCAACCTCCTATGGTTCGAGGGCTCCTTTGTGGAGACCCTAAAGGGGTGGCAAGCAGGGTGGTTTTACATCACCGAGCCACGTGATCCGAAATGGGTCGCAGCCCCCGAGTTCCGATCCGGAACCCCCAGGCGGCTGGTGTCCTGGAAACAGACGGGCCTGTCGTGGGGTAACGAAGAAGAGGTGACCGGATTGCAAACTTGCATCCAGTCCCTGGTGAGCAAGCCAATCCGGCTTGTTAATATAGTCCAGGTTATGCTCGTTCGCCGGATCCTCCCGTGCCAACAACGGGGCTTCAATTTGTGGGAGTTCGACCCGGCGCATCACCCAACCCTTAACAGGCTCTTCGACACAACGTACGAAGATGCTTGGAAGGTGCTTTTCAAGGGCGCCGAGGCTCCCGCATCCGCCTTCGAGGACCGCTGATACAGCTCGCAGCGTCACGCTAGCGAGGTAAGCTATCTTCGACTTTTACCGGATACTAAGCTCTTTTTTCCTTTCATAGTTTTGACTCTGTGCGGGATCTAAACTCCCTTACCTTTGATAGGCTTGGCAGGCGATATCCGGACCAATTAACTGTCCGGCTCCCCTGCCCGAGGACCCAGCCCCTGCGCTCCTAGTGAAGCTGCTGATTCCGGCACCTTATGTGGTGCCGGAGAAGAAGGTCAAGAAGAAGAAGACCACGGGGACTCGAAAGAGTGCCCGTAACGTGGTGGTGTCGGACTCGTCGTCTGACGAGTCCGAGGCGCCCTCCTCCCGCGAAAACAAGGAGGAGGAAGAAGAAGGTTCTCCCCCCCACCAGCGGAGGGAGAAGAGGAGAAGAAGGCCGCCCCAACAGGGGAGGCCGAGGGGTCTAGGAAAAGGAAGACCCCTCCGCCGGACTACTCCCACGACGCCGAAGAGAGCGAAGAGGAGTGGCCGAACAGGGCCAAGCGTCCGGCGACATCGTAAGTTCGGATATCAGAGTGACTCATGATGTTCCTCTGTTGCACAGATTTCCTTAATGTCGAATGTAATTATGCAGCCCGCCCCAGGCCGAATACAACGAATCGTCGGGCGGCTTCCTGGACTCATCGGACGTGAACTCCGTTCCGCCCGCTGTCTCCCACCGCACTGCGGATGACGCCGAAGTGGCGTCGCGACAAGCTCCGGGGCAGGAGGAGGTGGTCCTGGAGGAGCCGCAAGGCAACCTCCCGGACTCCAGGAGTGAAGGAGATAAGACCCCCCAGGGCTCCAAGTCCGGCTTTAAGCCGGACACCATGCCGGAATCTTCAACAGTTCCGAGCCACGGTAGGCGAACTCCTTCCAAAAGGAGCAAGCCTTCTAAGCCAGCGACTTCCGTCCAACCGGAGTCGCTGGACCATCTCCTCGAGGTGCTTGACGGCGCCTCCATCGACAAGGGGCACCGTACTATCATGAGTACGGTGATCCAGAGGGTTCAGTCCGCCAATAGCGGACTGACTGAAGCTTGCGCTAGCCTTCTGACAGGCTTCGAGGTAAGTATAAATATGTCAAAATATTACCACATAGACAGTAGCCCCTGATGCTCTGTTTGGCATTCGGAAAGAAAAGCCGAATAGAGGATCTATTAATTTTCGCAGGAGTCTAACAATAAAGAGTCAATATGCATATGCAGGCTTCGCTGCTGTCCCCCGCCGCACTGACTGCGCAGGTGGATGTCCTAAAAAAGGACCTCGGGCGGACCGAGCAAGAGCTCGGCCTTTCCAAATGGCAGCTCGAGGAAAAGGAAGGTAAGAAATACCCTACAGAAAAAGGTGCCTATAGAGAGGCGTGATTGCAAAAAATAACAGGATCATACTGCTTATTCTAGGGGCCACAACTGAGCTGGCGACCCTCAAGCAGGCGCTATCTGAGGCCGAAAAGAAAACGGCCGAGGAGCGTACCGAGCGAGAAAGACTTGGGGTTCAGGTCGACGAGGTGCAGCAAGAGCTGCAGGCTCTCATGAAAAAACATGAGAGCTTGGAGCTTGAGTCAAAGGCCCTTGAGACCGCCAAGGGTGCCAAGGCCGAAGCCCAAAAGGCCCTCCAAGAGTTGGAGGAGATGAAAAAGATAGCAGCGGGTAAGGCATTCTTAATGCAAAGTAGAAATATAAAAGTAAACTACTTGTCACTTACCCGAATTCGGAGTTCTCCAAGGGCGTTCGCAGATCTTCCCCGCAGCGTATCCGCCGCCGCCGCATTCTACCGAGCTGAAGAGGGCAGCCCGACGGAGAGTGTGTTCTGGTCTCAGTATTCTGAGGCCGGACACCCTGTACCCCTGAGTGACCAACTGAAACAGCTGGTCGAGCTCCACAAGGCGGCCGAACAGGCCATGAAGGGCTTCATAGTTCGGCTGTGGGGTGAGGCCCTGCCTGGGAGCTATTTCGGGCTAGTGCGGCGGCTGGTGGAGGCCTGTCCCAGGCTCGAGGTCATCAAGCACTCCGTCTGCATCGAAGGTGCCCGTCGGGCCCTTGCCCGTGCGAAGGTGCACTGGGGTAAGCTGGATGGCGAGAAGCTAGTGAAGGACGGGTTGCCGGCGGGGAAGGAGCATCGCAAGCCCGAGAACTACTACAAGGATGTTCTTGCAGGTGCCCGCCTTGTGGCGGATGAATGCACCAAAGATGTAATTTTTGAGTGAAATCGCTCGTGTTTATCCTGTGCGCTGAAAACTTGTTCATATGCGCTAAGCAATGCTTATTGAATTTAAAATATTATTTTCTGTGCGGCCGTTTATCAAAAAATTGAGAGATGGCTAGTCGTCCGCTTCTGCCCCCATGCCACTAGTGCTGGGGTGTTCGGGATAAACCTGAGCGCTCTTTTTCCCATGGTTGGGTCCTCCGAGGGAGGCGCTCAGCACAACGAACCAAGCAATCGGACTATAATGCTTGAACACTCTCACTTAGCCATAGAACTTTATAATTTTAAATTTCGGCAAAGCCCCTAGTTCGGAAGACCGAGTTCGGGGCGGTATCCACGCCTTTGGCCGGACAAAGCCAGCTCCTCGCTCGAAGCAGCATAAGTCTTTAGGGACTCGAAAAACCTCTCGAACAGCGACTGGTCTCTCACCTCATCATGACAATCAGTTTTAGCTTTCTCCACTGAGGTGCTTAACCCAGCTAAACTGGGGCACAATCGCAGTGGTTCTCCTAGTGCTACCTTAGCCGATATAGCGGAACGTAAGGCACCAAAACATAGGAGCCAGGCAAACCCAACTATTCACGCAAATCATGATTCGGAGCCGATGCATATAGTGCTATAAGTTTGGGGTGCCGCACTTGTGAAAGTGGACGGACTTCTCACACCATGATAAGGGGTACTGAAGCCCCTGGCGAATTTGTCGTACCATGATGTACGGGTGCAATCATGTCAAATCATATATATATGAAAATGGGATAATGCAAAAAATAGACAAAAAAGCTAAGCATTGTTTATAGAGAGGCTATTTATCAGAGCCGAACAATACAAGTAGTGCAATAAGCAAGAAATGTATTGGACCATTTAACATGTCCTGACCAGGGGCAGGCCGTGGAATTGTATTCAAAATAGGTATACTGCTCGTAACAGAGACCACCTGTGAGTCTCATAATGCGGCATGGCTTTGTCTGCTTCCCTGGATCTTGCATCGTTTGTGCGGCAGTCGAATTGCCGAACAGGTCGTCCGAAGTGTGGAGTCCTGAAAGTAAGAAAAAAAGGAATCCGGCAGCCCCTAGTACGTTTTAAGCCGTATTTTGGGTGTGCCGTTATTGTGCCCCTTCCCCTATGCCCATGGTATTTCAAGGGCATAGTTATGTACGCGAGGCACTGCTTTCGCTATATCGTGAGGGCCGGGGTTGGGGCCGCATTCCTACGCCTGCTCAGAACGTGCTAGGCGGTCTTGTTGTAGGTTACTCCGGGCGCGCTTGGCAGTGTGTGACTTTTTAACGGCCGGGCTGGGGAATTGCCTAAGAAGGCTGCTTTGTACTTCCGCTGCGAGAGCCGCCGTGTGCTCCTCCGTACAGAGGGAGCGTTCGGTGTTTCCGTTGACCGTGATCACTCCTCGAGGGCCTGGCATCTTGAGCTTGAGGTATGCATAGTGCGGCACCGCATTGAACTTTGCAAATGCGGTTCGTCTGAGCAGGGCGTGATAGCCACTGCGGAACGGTACTATATCGAAGATTAACTCTTCGCTTCGGAAATTATCCGGAGATCCGAAGACCACGTCCAGTGTTACCGAGCCTGTACAATTGGCCTCTACACCTGGTATAACGCCTTTAAAGTTCGTCTTTGTGGGCTTAATCCTTGAGGGATCGATGCCCATTTTCCGCATTGTATCCTGGTAAAGCAGGTTCAGGCTACTGCCGCCGTCCATGAGGACTCTTGTGAGATGAAATCCGTCGATGATTGGGTCGAGAACCAATGCGGCAAAGCCGCCATGACGGATGCTAGTGGGGTGGTCCCATCGATCAAAAGTGATCGGGCAGGAGGACCATGGGTTGAACTTTGGGGCGACTGGCTCCATCGCGTATACGTCCCGTAGCGCATGCTTACGCTCCCTCTTGGGAATGTGGGTTGCGTATATCATGTTCACCGCCCGCACTTGTGGGGGAAACCCCTTCTGTCCATTGTTGTTCGGCGACCCGGGCTCCTCCTCATCATCGCTATGCAGCCCCTTGTCTTTGTTTTCGGCTCTTAACTTGCATGCCTGCTCTAACACCCAACAATCCCTGTTGGTGTGATTGGCTGGACTTTCTGGGGTGCCATGGATCTGGCACAAGCGGTCGAGTATGCGGTCCAAACTGGACGGGCCCTGAGTATTCTTTTTGAATGGCCTTTTCCGCTGACCGGATTTATAGCCTCTGAATCCGGCATTAAATGTCGTATCTTCATTGCTGTCGCTGCTAACGCGGCGCTTTTGCTTATTTCGACGTGTCCTGTCACTTTTGTCCTTGTTATCCGAATTACCAGGGTTCTTTGATAAGTTGTTGCTGCGAGCTAGCCAGCTATCTTCTCCCGCGCAAAAGCGGGTCATGAGTGTCGTGAGGGCTGCCATAGATTTCGCCTTTTCCTGTCCCAGGTGCCGGGCAAGCCACTCGTCGCGGATGTTATGCTTAAAGGCTGCTAGGGCCTCTGTGTCCGGACAGTCAACTATCTGGTTTTTCTTTGTTAGGAACCGTGTCCAGAATCGCCTGGCGATTCTTCTGGCTGCTGAATAATGTGGCTTAAGTCGTCGGCATCCGGTGGTCGCACGTAGGTGCCCTGGAAGTTGTCGAGGAATGCGGCTTCCAGGTCCTCCCAAGAACCGATTGAGTCTGCTGGCAAGCTGTTAAGCCAATGCCGGGCCGGTCCTTTAAGTTTGAGCGGGAGGTATTTGATGGCGTCTAAATCATCGCCACGTGTCATGTGGATGTGAAGGAGATAATCCTCGATCCATACCGCCGGGTCTGTGGTGCCATCGTATGATTTGATGTTCACGGGTTTGAAACCCTCTGGGATTTTATGATCCATTACTTCGTCTATGAAGCATAGTGGGTGTGCGGCGCCCCTGTACTAGGCTATGTCACGACGCAGCTCGGAAGAGCTATGTCTGTTGTGTTCGGCCCGGCCGGATTTGTTGTATCCGGAGTGAGGGTCATCGTCACGTGTCGTCGGGCGCCTGCGCGATCCGTAGATCGACCTTGTTTGTCTTGCCTTGTCCTCCAGTACGTCTCGCAGGTCTGGCGCATTTTCCCGTGCCTTAGTTGAGCGGCGTCGGGGCATGGCTTGGGTAGAGGGCCGAGAGGCTTCTCTGTCACAGCCGCGAGGTGGCCGGTCTTCCATGTCGTGCGCTGGTGATGTAGGCGCTTCCTCCTCTGATCGGGGTAGCGGCCTGCGCTTTGGGTAACTCTTGGAGGGGCGCTCGAGTTCATACTCTTCGGCCGCAAGGACTTCAGTCCATCTATCAGCTAGCAAATCTTGGTCAGCTCTAAGCTATTGCTGCTTTTTCTTGAGGCTGTTTGCCATGGCTAGAAGCCTGCGTTTGAAACGCTCTTGTTCGGCGGGGTCTGATGGTACGGCGAATTCGTCGTCGTCGAGGCTTGCCTCGTCTTCGGAGGGAGGCATATAGTTATCATCCTCAACCTCTCGTTCTGCCGCTCTCTCATGAGGGCTGGCTTCTCCATCTTCCTGCGCCGAATCTTGCTGGGTTGGGTGTTCTTCGGCGCTATCCGGGGTAGTATTATCTCCCGTGCCAGAATCATCGTTTTTGCTTTGGTGGGATTTAGAGCGGCGCCGCTGACGCCGGCGCTTCGGCTGTTTCTTGGAGGTGTCATCCCCCGTTGTTCCATCGCCATCTCCATCTTTTGGAGTATCCACCATATATATGTCATATGACAAGGTGGCCTTCCAGCACCCTACAGGTGCTGGTTCCTGTTCATCTCCTACCTCGTCGTCCATACAGTCGAAGTCTTCGAAGCCGAAGTCAAGCATGTCGGTTAAATCGTCGACAGTGGCTACAAACTGGGTGGTGGGTGGGCTTTGAATTTCTTCATCGTCCGAATCCCATCCTTGCTAACCGTAATCCGGCCAGGGCTCTCCTGATAAAGAGAGAGACTTGAGAGAATTCAGGATGTCGCCAAAAAGTGAGTGCTGAAAGATGTCCGCGGCGGTTTACTCCATTATGGGTGCCCAATCAGATTCGATTGGTAGGGGCACGAGAGGTTCGGAGTCCGGAGAAGAGTACGGACCCCCAGAGTCACGGGTCACGCGGAGTGCGGGGCTGGCGTTCGGCTCGATCGCCTTTGAGATCGCAGCCCCCGAGGCGACGTCCAACCGCTCATCCTCGATTGGCGCAATAGGCTCCGAATTAAGGGTCGGAACCGGTGCGTGTGCGGCCTCCAGGACACTGTTCGAAGGCAGATCTAGATCATGCCCCTCGAGATAGTGCGGCGCGCTTGGCTGTGGCTCGAACCCGTCGAAGATCAAGTCTCCGTGGATATCAGCCGTGTACTTTAAGCTTCCAAACCTGACTTGATGTCCAGGGGCGTAGCTTTCGATCTGCTCCAGGTGACCAAGCGAGTTGGCCCGCAGAGCGAAGCCGCCGAAGATGAAGATCTGCCCAGGGAGAAAAGTCTCACCCTGGACCTCATCGTTGTTGATGATCGAAGGAGCCATCGGGCCTAAAGGCGACGACACAGAGGAACTCTCAATGAAAGCACCAATGTCGGTGTCAAAACCGGCGGATCTCGGGTAGGGGGTCCCGAACTATGCGTCAAGGCCGGATGGTAACAGGAGACAAGGGACACGATGTTTTTACCCAGGTTCGGGCCCTCTCGATGGAGGTAATACCCTACTCTTGCTTGATTAATATTGATGATATGGGTAGTACAAGAGTAGATCTACCACAAGATCAAGGAGGCTAAACCCTAGAAGCTAGCCTATGGTATGATTGTGTATGAAGATGATTGTCCTACGGACTACAACCCTCCGGTTTATATAGACACCGGATAGGGTTAGGGTTACATAGAGTCGGTTACAATGGTAGGAGATCTCGAATATCCGCATCGCCAAGCTTGCCTTCCACGCCAAGGAAAGTCCCATCCGGACACGGGACAAAGTCTTCAATCTTGTATCTTCATAGTCCAGGAGTCCGGCGAAGGTATAGTCCGGCTACCCGAACACCCCCTAATCCAGGACTCCCTCAGTGGGGGGCGCCCCCTAGCCCCCTGGGCGCGCCCCCTGCCTCATGGGGCCCCTAGCAGGCCTCCGGTGCCCATCTTTGGCTACATGAAGTCTTTCGCCCTGGAAAAAATCAGAAGGAAGCTTTCGGGATGATGCGCCGCCGTCTCGAGGCGGAACCTGGCAAAACCAATCTATGGCTCCGGCGGAGCAGTTCTACCGGGGAAACATCCCTCCGGGAGAGGGAAATCATCACCATCGTCATCACCATCGATCCTCTCATCGGGAGGGGGTCAATCTCCATCAACATCTTCACCAGCACCGTCTCATATCAAACCCTAGTTCATCTCTTGTATCCAATCTTTGTCTCAAAACCTCAAATTGGTACCTGTGGGTTGCTACTAGTGTTGATTACTCCTTGTAGTTGATGCTAGTTGGGTTATTTGGTGGAAGATCATATGTTCAAATAATTTATGCATATTAATACCCCTCTGATTATGAACATGAATATGATTTGTGAGTAGTTACGTTTGTTCCTGGGGACATGGGAGAAGTCTTGCTATAAGTAGTCATGTGAATTTGGTATTCGTTCGATATTTTAATGAGATGTATGTTGTCTTTCCTCTAGTGGTGCTATGTGAACGTCGACTACATGACACTTCACCATTATTTGGGGCTAGGGGAAGGCATTGGGAAGTAATAAGTAGATGATGGGTTGCTAGAGTGACAGAAGCTTAAACCCTAGTTTATGTGTTGCTTCGTAAGGGGCTGATTTGGATCCATATGCTTCATGCTATGGTTAGGTTTACCTTAATACTCCTTTTGTAGTTGTGGATTCTTGCAATAGGGGTTAATCATAAGTGGGATGCTTGTCCAAGGAAGGGCAGTACCCAAGCACCGGTCCACCCACATATCAAATAATCAAAGTAACGAACGCGAATCATATGAGCGTGATGAAAACTAGCTTGACGATAATTCCCATGTGTCCTCGGGAGCGTTTTCCTTTATATAAGAGTTTGTCCAGGCTTGTCCTTTGCTACAAAAAGGATTGGGACATCTTGCTGCACCTTGTTTACTTTTGTTACTTGTTACCTGTTACAAATTACATTATCACAAAACTATCTGTTACCGATAATTTTGGTGCTTGCAGAGAATACCTTACTGAAAACTGCTTGTCATTTCCTTATGCTCCTCGTTGGGTTCGACACTCTTACTTATCGAAAGGACTACGATATATCCCCTATACTTGTGGGTCATCAATGACAAAGGGAATGACGTATGTTGTCATTGCGGTTTGACCGATAAAGATCTTCGTAGAATATGTAGGAACCAATATGAGCATCCAGGTTCTGCTATTGGTTGTTGATTGGAGATGTGTCTCGGTCATGTCTACATAGTTCTCAAACCCATAGGGTACGCACGCTTAACGTTCGATGATGATTTGTATTACGAGTTATGTGTTTTTGGTGACCGAAGATTGTTTGGAGTCCCGGATGAGATCATGGACATGACGAGGAGTCTCGAAATGATCGAGAGGTAAAGACTGATATGTTGGACGATAGTATTGGGACACCGGAATGGTTTCAGAGGGTTTCGGGTATTTATCGGAGTGCCGAGGGGTTACCAGAACCCCCCGTGGAAAGTAATGGGCCTACATGGGCCATAGGGGAGAGAGAGGGCAGCCCACAAGAGGTGCCCCCCCTCCTAGGTAGTCCGAATTGGACAAGGGGAGGGGGTGCGGCCCCCCTTCCCTTCTCCCTCTCCTCTCCTTCCCCCTTTCCTCCTCTGTAAGAAGGAAGGGGTCGACTAGGACTAGGAGTCCAAGTTGGTCCCCCCCATGGTGCGCCCCCTATGGCTGGCCTCCTCCCTCTCCTTCTTTATATACGGGGGCAGGGGTGCACCCCAAAGCACACCAATTGTTCTCATAGCCGTGTGCAGTGCCCCCCTCCACAGTTTACTCCTCCGGTCATATTGTCATAGTGCTTAGGCGAAGCCCTGCGTGGATCACATCACCATCACCGTCACCACGCCGTCGTGCTGAAGAAACTCTCCCTCGACACTTTGCTGGATCAAGAGTTCGTGGGACGTCATCAAGCTGAACGTGTGTAGAACTCGAAGGTTAAAGATCGTGGATGTCGCCTAGAGGGGGGTGAATAGGCGCTTTAAAATAATTACGGTTTAGGCTTGAACAAATGCGGAATAAACCTAGTGGTTAATTTGTCAAGCACAAAACTTACAACAACTAGGCTCACCTATGTGCACCAACAACTTATGCTAAGCAAGATAAATAACTAAGTGATAGCAAGATATATGATAAGAAACAATATGGCTATCACAAAGTAAAGTGCATAAGTAAAGGGCTCGGGTAAGAGATAACCGAGGCACGTGGAGACGATGATGTATCCCAAAGTTCACACCCTTGCGGATGCTAATCTCCGTTTGGAGCGGTGTGGAGGTATAATGCTCCCCAAGAAGCCACTAGGGCCATCGTAATCTCCTCACGCCCTCGCACAATGCAAGATGTCGTGATTCCAATAAGGGACCCTTGAGGGTAGTCACCGAACCCATACAAATGGCAACCCTTGGGGGCGGTCACCGAACCAGTACACTTTGGCAACCCTTGGGGGCGGTCACTGAAACCCGTCAAATTGCTCGGGGCAATCTCCACAACCTAATTGGAGACCCCAACGCTTGCCCGGAGCTTTACACCACAATGATTGAGCTCCGAACACCACCAACCGTCTAGGGCGCCCAAGCACCCAAAAGGAACAAGCTCAAGGGACCAAGCACCCAAGAGTAATAAGCTTCTCAACTTGTAACTTCCACGTATCACTATGGAGAACTCAAACCTATGCACCAAATGCAATGGCAAGGGCACACGGAGTGCCCAAGTCCTTCTCTCCCAAATCCCACCAAAGCAACTAATGCTAGGGAGGAAAATCATAGGAAGAACAAGAAGGAGAACACCAAGAACTCCAAGATCTAGATCCAAGGGGTTCCCCTCACATAGAGGAGAAAGTGATTGGTGGAAATGTGGATCTAGATCTCCTCTCTCTTTTCCCCTCAAAACTAGCAAGAATCCATGGAGGGATTGAGAGATAGCAAGCTCGAAGAAGGTCAACAATGGGGGAAGAACACGAGCTCAAAGGATAAGGTTCAATGGGGAAGAAGACCCCACTACTAGGAAAAGGGCTATAGATGGAATTGACACTAATGGCGCACCAGACATGCGGTGCGCCATTACTATATACTAATGGCGCACCATGTGTTGGTACGCCATTAGTGTTCAAATACTAATGGCGCACCACATCCACGGTGCGCCATTAGTAAAAATATTTTTTTTAATTTTTTTTCAAAATTACTAATGGCGCACCGTGGCATGGTGCGCCATTACTACTTGAACTAGTAATGGCGCACCACATCCACGGTGCGCCATTAGTAAAAAAAAAATTGTAAAACTTTTTTTTGATTTTTTTCAAAACTACTAATGGCGCACCGTGGGGTGGTGCGCCATTACTAGTTCAAACTAGTAATGGCGCACCATGCCACGGTGCGCCATTAGTAACTTGGCCACCACTTCCACCGAATACACCCCCCCCCCCCCCCCCCCGTGGATCGCCTTTTCAGTTTTAAAAAAAATAAAAGAAAATGATGAAAATGTCAAAAAAATAAAAGACAATAAGTTTCCCATGTGATATGTGGTCTAGTTGTTGGGAAAATTTGCAAATATGAATTTCGACTTCATTTGCAAAATCTCGCGAGAATTTGTAAAAATGGGTATAACTTTTGCATACTAACTCGGATGAAAAAGTTTTTTATATGAAAAATCATCTACTCGAAAAGTTACATCCAAATTTAAGCGGGGGAACCCCGTTAAACATTTTCAAAATCCTCGAAAACCTAACAGAAAAAAAGATATGGGGCTTTTAAGATCTGGAGAGGCAAAAAAATCAAAAAAATTCAAACTTACTAATGGCGCACCTACCCATGGTGCGCCATTACTATCTTCCCGCCTTCAAAATTCAAAATAAGTCAAAAAAATAAAAAAAAAAGTTACTAATGGCGCACCTGCCAATGGTGCGCCATTAGTATCTTCCCGCCTTCAAAATTCAAAATAAATCAAAAAAATAAAAAAATAATACTAATGGCGCACCTGCCCATGGTGCGCCATTAGTATCTTCCCGCCTTCAAAATTCAAAATAAATCAAAAAAATAAAAAAAATTACTAATGGCGCACCTGCCCGCGGTGCGCCATTAGTATGCCGTATATATGGCTGGCTGTGGTCCTCTCCTCCTTATCTCTTCATTTCACCTCTCCTACACTCCATCTTCTCCTCTCCTCCACTCCATCTTCCCTTCTCTCCTCCACCATACTACCCTCCTCCTCTCCGGCGACCTCCTCCTCTCTGGCGACCTCCTCCTCCCTCCTCTCCTCCCCTCCCCTCCCCTCCCCTCACGGTTTCTTCTCCCTCCTCTCCGGTGAGCTCCTCCTCCCTCCTCTCCGGTGAGCTCCTCCTCCCTTCTCTCCAAAGAGCTCCTCCTCCCTCCTCTCCGGTGAGCTCCTCCTCCCTCCTCTCCTCCCATCCTCTCATGGTTTCTCCTTCCTCCTCTCCGATGCTCCGGTGAACTCCTCTCCGGCGACCTCCTCCTCCTCTCCGGCGATGTAGGCGAGTGCCTCTCTGGTGACCTCCTCCTCCTCTCCGGCGAACTCCTCTCCGGCAAAAGAACACGACAATAGGACGTACAAGATCCAAAAGCAGGAACAAAATTTGAAATAATGTCGTGCCAAAAAACGAGCAAAAAAACGAGCAAAAAATGGGCAAAAAATCACGATCCAGATCTAGATTCAAAATGGCGCATCACTAATGGCGCATCACTAAACAGTGCGCCATTAGTATGCCGAAGTTACTAATGGCGCATCCCGTTGTCGTGCGCCATTAGTATGTCAAAGCACCTGGGTATACATGGCCCCTGGGAGGCATACTAATGGCGCACCATGGCCTATACTAATGGCGCACCAGTGGTGCGCCATTAGTAAAAATTACTAATGGCGTGCTAGTAATGGCGCACCAGTGATGCGCCATTAATGGCCAAATTAGGTGCGCCATTAGTAGCGGTTTTTCTAGTAGTGCCCCCTTTTATAGATCCCCACGAATCTGCCCGTTATGTGCGGAAAACTGTAAGACCGGTACAACCGGTGCACGAACCAGTACAACTGGTCAAAGTAGAGGAAAAACCAACCTGTAGGAAAAAGGCCTAAGCGGTACAACAGCCCAGGGAACCGGTAGTACCGGTTAAACTAAACTAACCGGTACAACCGGTCAACAACCGCCAAGAACCGCTCCAAAACAGAAACTAGTCCGGTGGTAGAGCGGTACATGGCCGGTACAACCTTCGGATAAAATCTGGAGCGGTACAACCACTCCAAACACCGGTTGTACCGGTCAACCTGTACAACCGCTCTAAGGGGCGGTACAACCTCTCTATGTAAAACAGGTAAGATCAAAACAGCCACAACTTTCGCATACGAGCTCTGAATTCGACAAAATCAAGTTTGTTAGAAAGCTAGAGACAAGAGAAAACACAATCTTGATATAAATATCAAGAAATAGCAATTGAGAAAATACCCAAAATAAAATGGTGAGAAACCTTTCTCAATTAAGACCGGTAAAAACTCCAACACCGAAAACACAAAAGAAGATGCATAAGAAATCGGTTTCCGAAGAACTCGAGCTTGTCATCAAGATGGCCATAAGCTCTAAGACTCATAAAGATAACTAACCAAGAACCAAGAAAGATCATGCAAGGATGCAATGGTTTGAGCTCTCTACGAATGATACGATCAAGCTACTCATCGAGAGCCCCCTTGATAGTGCGGCAATCGATCCTATAACCCGGTCTCCCAACTACCACCATGAGACCGGTAAAATAGAAAACCTATCAAGGGCAAACCTTTGCCTTGCACATGGTCCACTTGAGCTAGATGATGAAGATCTGGACTCCCTCAAGTTGGACCACCTTTCTTGATTGCATTGGCTCAATGAAGACTAGATGATTGCTCCCCCATAATCCACTATGAGTGAGACACTCTTCGTCACATCTTCACAAGTCCATTGATACCACAATGGATGGTAAGCTTCAAGCACTTGATCTCTTCGTGATGCTCCACTTGAACTTGCACACGACAATCTTGATGACGATCACCACTTGATGTCATCCTCTCTATGGGTTGAGTGATATCTTCCTCTTGACGCAAGCCCACGAACACGTACCTAACCCCACATAGAACTCTCACATAGACCATGGGTTAGTACACAAAGCGCAATGGACAATGCTTACCATACCATGGGATCACTTGATCCCTCTCGGTACATCTTCTACGCTTTGTGAGTTGATCAACTTTATTCACTCTTGAGTTAGTCTTGATCAACCTTGAATCTTTCCAAATCTCTTCATTTGGATGATGTCTTGAAGGTAAACATGAATGATCACACAATCTTCTTCTTCAAGACATGCTTGCAATAAGCTCAACACTCACATGACCAATCTTAGAATAATTCCTCAATAGCACCTTGGTCAACTCATAAACTCCTTGAAACCAACACATGGACTTCAAGAAATGCATATGGACAAATCCTTCAAATATAACTCAAGGAAACCATTAGTCCACAGAGATTGTCATCAATTACCAAATCCAAACATGGGGGCACCGCATGTTCTTTCAGGAGGTGTCATACATTCGGTACTTGATCGGTTGGATCGAGAAGACGTTCGACTACATCAACCGTGTTAAACTAACGCTTCCGCTTTCGGTCTACGAGGGTACGTGGACACACTCTTCCCTTCTCGTTGCTATGCATCTCCTAGATAGATCTTCCGTGATCGTAGGAATTCTTTTGAAATTGCATGCCACGTTCCCCAATAATGGCATCAGAGCCAGGTTTATGCGTAGATGATATGCACGAGTAGAACACAAAGAGTTGTGGGCGATCATAGTCATACTGCTTACCACCAACGTCTTATTTTGATTTGGTGGTATTGTTGGATGAAGCATTCGTGAGACCGGTTCCACCGACAGACATGCAACTTGTTTTGCATAAAGGTGGCAGGCGGGTGTCTATTTCTCCAACTTTAGTTCAATCGAATTTGACTACGGCCGGTCCTTGTTGAAGGTTAAAAAAGCAAACTTGACAAAACATCGTTCTGGTTTTGATGCGTAGGTAAGAACGATTTTTACTAGAAACCCGTAGTAGCCACATAAAACTTGCAACAACAAAGTACAGGACGTCTAACTTGTTTTTGCAGGGTATGTTGTGATGTGATATGGTCAAGACATGATGAGATATACGTTATTGTATGATATGTTCATGTTTTGTAAAAGTTATCAGCAACTGGCGGGAGCCTTTTGGTTGTCGCTTTATTGTATGAAATGCAATCGCCATGTAATTTCTTTACTTTATCACAATGCGTTAGCGATAGTTGTAGTAGCAACAGTTGGCGGGACGACAACGACGCTACGATGGAGATCAAGGTGTCAAGCCGGTGACGATGGAGATCATGACGGTGCTTTGGAGATGGAGATCAAAGGCACACGATGATGATGGCCATATCATGTCACATATAATGATTGCATGTGATTTTTATCTTTTATGCATCTTATTTTGCTTAGTACGGCGGTAGCATTATAAGATGATCCATCACTAAAATTTCAAGGTATAAGTGTTCTCCTTGAGTATGCACCATTGTGATAGTTTGTCGTGCCGAGACACCACGTGATGATCGGGTGTGATAAGCTCTACGTTCACATACAATTGGTGCAAGATAGTTTTGCACGTGCGGAATACTCAGGTTAAACTTGACAAGCCTAGCATGTACATACATGGCCTCGCAACACTGAGACCGAAAGGTCGAACGTGAATCAATATATATGATCAACATAGAGATGTTCACCATTGAAAACTACTCCATCTCATGTGATGATCGGACATGGTTTAGTTGATATGGATCACGTGGTCATTTAGATGACTCGAGGGGTGTCTATCTAAGTAGGAGTTCTTAGGTAATATGATTAACTGAACTTAATTTATCATGAACTTAGTCCTGATAGTTTTTGCATATCTATGTTGTAGATCAATGGCCCGTGCTACCGTTCCCTTAAATTTTAATGTGTTCCTAGAGAAAGCTAAGTTGAAAGATGATGGTAGCAACTACACGGACTGGGTCCATAACCTGAGGATTATCCTCATTGCTGCACAGAAGAATTATGTACTTGATGCACCATTGGGTGAAAGTCCTGCTGCAGGAGCAGATGTTGATGTTATGAACGTCTGGCAAGCTCGATATGATGACTACTCAATAGTTCAGTGTGCCATGCTTTATGGCTTAGAATCGAGACTTCAAAGACGTTTTGAACGTCATGGACTGTAACATCCCAAATTTTCAATTTGGAATGTTATACATTAGATCATCATTGCATATCATATTTTATTTGCTTCTGGTTTTGATCCTAGAAATTCTACTCAACTCAAGGACCCACGGAGAGAGTTGGGGATTTCGTTATTTTCATATTTGAGTTTTCTCAAATTTTGAGAATAGGATCTTTTGATTTTAATTATTTTACCATCAATTATTTCTATTACAAAAATATGAGAGAGGGAATAAAATGACTTTCCCAAAATATAGAAATATTGAGGATTTAATAATAAAATCAAATAAGATTTTATTTCGGAGTTTTTCGCTGTTTTATTTGAATTTAGGAAAAATATGCATTTTTCAAAATTGCATTTAGGCCCCAAATAAATGTTCACTTTGTCCGGCTTGATTTTAGAAGTCAGGTAAAATTTATTCCGCGATTTTTGGAGTCCGTTTAGTATTCCTTTTATTTGCTTTTTTGTGCGTTATTATTTAAAAAAAATACGAACCGACTCCGGGCCATACCCGAGCGGGACTCTGCCCGGGGGCCTTTATAAGGCGCCGCCCCGAGCCCGTTTAGCCCAGCCGCCGCGCCCCACCAAACCCTAACCCTAGCCCGCGCCCCGCGCCCGATCCACCGCCGCCCCGCGCCGCCCCCGCCGCCTCGCCGCCGCCTCGCCGCTGCTGCCGCACCGTCGCTGGAGCCGCCCCGTCGCCCGCCCGACCTGCCGCCCGAGGTAGCCGCCGTCGCCGGTGGTTTTCCTCAAAAAACCGCCCGTTTTTTTAAAACCGCGGTTTTTTTATATCCGTTTTTTTATAGATCGGTTTTTTGTCCCGTTTAGTCTAATTAGCGAGCGTTCGCTCGTTCGTTCGTTTTAACGAACGTGTTCGTCGTTTAGATCCAGATAATGAATGTTCGTTCATTAATCTGTTCGTCATTTCTCTTTTTCTCGGATTTTCTGCAATTATTTTCTGATCGCGTTTTCTGATCCGATTTTCATTTTAGTATAACTTTTCGCTCGTTTATCGGAATCAGGCGATTCAAGCGCCTGGAGTTTCGTCTCGAAACCCACTTTCCTTTTAACCAACTTAAACAAGTTTTTGCTTCTGTAAAATTTGACTTAGGTTCAGATTAGTAAAACGAAGTTTGTTTCTTTCGCCGTTTGACTTTCGTTGCTTTGTTCGATTTGATTCTTTTTACAAACCAGAGTTCTTAAGTTGAACTTTCTGGTTAGATCTCTTATTTGAGTTTTACCTGTGCATTAGATGAGTACTTATTGTATACTTGTTTGTTTGTCTGTGATAGAGTACCCGGAGTGCGCCGCATGTTACTTCGAATCTCTAGGTTTCGCGGATCATCAGCAAGGCAAGTAACACTTTGGCCATACCTCTTTACTACCCAGTTTTATTGCATTAGATCAATCCTCAAACACTGCATGATTAGGATCTAATTAAATTGTGGGATGAGAAGTAGTTGAGGTAGTACCTATTACCTATTTTATTATCTAAACCTTGGGAGTTACTTCTACGTTGCTATTTATGCCATGCTATGCTGGTAGACGTGGATTGGGTGAGTGATATCCATGACAGATGTGAGTTTGTTAATTAATGGTTTATTTAAGGTGGCAACTTAAACACACATCTGGGTGGAATGAGGTACCTGGGTATTCCAGGATTGCCTGTTGTTTTTATTTTTGGACCGCCACCCAGGCTCAAAGGGATCATGAGATTATTCATACTAGAAACTTCCGTGTGCAGCCACAATATACTATGGGCTCTAGCATAGTTGACTAAGTTGTGCGAACTCTTATAGTGGTAGACTAGCAGATGTAGGGGATGTAGGTGGTACGGTCTACCCGATCGTAAGGTGCTAGCGCTTCTGAAAGACTATGTCTCGGTCATCCGTTTCTCAAACACCATGTAGTGTGAGAAATCCAAACGGAGGAGATCGAGTCTTGTGGGGAAAAGTGCACAAACCTCTGTAGAGTGTACAAACTAATCATGGTTAGCCGTGTCCCCGGTTATGGACGTTTTGAGTATCTAGTACCGGGATTATCATGTGAATCTCATCATGTGACTTTAATTAATTTTGTTGGGTTTTAATGATGATGCTTAATTGGGATTGAGGATGCTGTCAACCATTCTCAATGTTTAATAACCACCATGATAGTTAAATAAAATTTATTCCTTTGCAGTAGGGAAAAATTGGCTTTATGCAAAACTGTAACCATAGAGCTTTCCACCAGCCATATATGCATGTAGTATAGCTTATCCTTTCATCACTCTCTATGTGTTACATTGCCAGCATATTCCAATTGCTGACCCGTTTTTGAGCTGCAACGTTTCATGTTGCAGACTTTTCAGACGACGAGTAAGGTGCCTTTAGGTCGTGGTTCTATACTCAGTGATGCCGTTGGAGTTGATGGACTCGCTTATCTTCCAAGACTTCCGTTGTTATCGTTATTAGATGGCCTTAAGCCATATTTATTGTAATAAGTTCTCTTTTGAGTCATTCGATGTAATAAGTGTGTGATTGCTACTCTGTTATAAATCCTTCAAGTACTATGTGGTGTCCGCATTACTGATCCAGGGATGACACCTGAGCACAGAGATCAGACTGGTTGAGGTCTGGTCGCTACAAGATGGTATCAGAGCACACGCTGGCTGTAGGACACGACCACTAAGCTAAAGCCCTAGATCACTACTCTCTTCTCATTTCTGACTCCTCATCTTTTCTACTCTTTTAGGATGGCGGATGCAAGGAACAAGTTCACGCAACCGGATGAAGATACACCCTTTGGACGCCACCTGAAGGAAGTTACTAAGTACCTAAACATCGGAGTACCAAGCTTCACCGGAACCTACAACGCCACTTTACCCGAAGAGGAGCGCTGGATGATTCAAGTTCAAGTTCCACGAAGGACGTTCGCACCAATCACTGAGCCCATAGAGTTTTCCTTTGATGCACCCACCTGGAGCCTGGGAAAGAGTATGGCAGCCCACATCACCATGGGACGCATTGGAGAAGTTTACCGCAATGATCTCAAGGATACAATTTACTAGATTTGTGGGCGCCGAGATGAGCATTGGGAGATGATCAGCACCAAGAAGGACCGATCAATTGCAGCTTTCATCCAGGAGTTAAACCTGCACATTCGATGCCAGGAGAACCAGATGTGCGCAGACATGATGGACTTGAAGAAGGCGAAAACTAGGATCATGTAGCTAGAAGAAGAACTCAATTTTACACGCGATGGATATGAGGAGGAAATCAAGACACTACTCGAGAAGAATGACAGTCTAGTTAAGAAGATCGGAGTATTTATGGGAGGACCAACACCTGGAGGAGAAGATGACGATTCCACTTGCCCGGAGAACTACATCATCATCAACGACACCGATTCCGATCTGAAAGTGCAACTATCCCTAGGTGGTTTTGGTAATTCATAACAACATATAGCTCATTGAGCTAATGCTATTCCAAGATGATTATTTCAGGAAAGCTCAATGATTGGCATGGCATGGATGATGAAAGTGGATCCCTCAAAATTCTAAGGACAAAGGATTGGCTCAAGCTCAAAAGCTCAAGACTCTTCATTTTATATTTTAGTGATCCAAGATCACATTGAGTCTTTAGGAAAAGCCAATACTATCAAGGAGGGATGAGGTGTTGCTTAATGAGCCTCTTGCTTCATGTGCTTAGTGATATGCTCCAAAACCCTCAGCTACTTTCCTATATCCACACTTGACCTAAACCCAAAGCCAAACTCGGACCTACCGATTCTTTCAATCCGGCGCCACCGAGTTTCACATGTCATAGCCACTGCCAAACCCTAAGCAAATTGGTTCTACCGATAGGGATCTTGGTCTCACAGAGATGGGATTGTAATCTCTCTGTTTCCTTTTCGTAACTTTTCGGTCTCACCGAAAGAGCGGATCGGTCCCACCGAGATTGCAATGTAAACTCTCTGTTTCCTTTTTGTAACATTTCGGTCTCACCGAAAGAGCAAATCGGTCCCACCGAGTTTACCTGACCAACTCTCAGGTTAGCTTATTACCAAATCGGTCTCACCGAGTTTGTGTAATCGGTCTCACCGAGATTAAGTTATGCCCTAACCCTAACCATATCGGTCCTACCGAGTTGCATGTCAGTCCCACCAAAAATCACTAATGGTCACTAGGTTTACTAAATCGGTCCGACCGAGTTTGTTGATTCGGTCCCACCGAGATTGGTAAATTGCGTGTAACGGTTCGATTTTGTGTGGAGGCTATATATACCCCTCCACCTCCTCTTCATTCGGGGAGAGAGCCATCAGAACACATCTACACTTCCAACTTACATGTTATGAGACAGAACCACCTACCCTTGTGTTGAGCTCAAGATATTCCATTCCTACCATATGAATCTTGATCTCTAGCCTTCCCCAAGTTGCTTTCCACTCAAATCTTCTTTCCACCAGATCCAAATCCTATGAGAGAGAGTTGAGTGTTGGGGAGACTATCATTTGAACCACAAGAGCAAGGAGTTCATCATCAACACACCATTTGTTAATTCTTGGAGAGTGGTGTCTCCTAGATTGGCTAGGTGTCACTTGGGAGCCTCCGACAAGATTGTGGAGTTGAACCAAGGAGTTTGTAAGGGCAAGGAGATCGCCTACTTCGTGAAGATCTACCGCTAGTGAGGCAAGTCCTTCGTGGGCGACGGCCATGGTGGGATAGACAAGGTTGCTTCTTCGTGGACCCTTCGTGGGTGGAGCCCTCCGTGGACTCGCGCAACCGTTACCCTTCATGGGTTGAAGTCTCCATCAACGTGGATGTAGGATAGCACCACCTATCCGAACCACGCCAAAAACATCCGTGTCTCCAATTGTGTTTGATTTCTCCAAACCCTTCCCTTTACATTCTTGCAAGTTGCATGCTTTACTTTCCATTGCCTATATACTCTTTGCATGCTTGCTTGAATTGTGTGATGATTGCTTGACTTGTCCTAAAGTAGCTAAAATCTGCCAAACTCTAAAATTGGGAAAAGGTTAAGTTTTTATTGGTCAAGTAGTCTAATCACCCCCCTCTAGACATACTTCAAGGTCCTATAAGTGGTATCAGAGCTTTGGTCTCCATTTGCTTTGATTTCCATAGCTTTTGGTGGTCATAGCCTTGGTTTCACAACCTAGGAGAGTATGGCGTCTAGCGAGGGAAATTATCACCGTAGAGGTCCTTACTTTGATGGTACTAATTTTGCTAGTTGGAAGCATAAGATGAAAATGCATATTCTCGGACATAACCTCGCCGTTTGGGCTATTGTGTGTGTTGGTTTGAAAGGTGACTTCTTTGATGGGAAAGAACCAAATCATGAAGCTACCGCGGAAGAGTTGAAGATGCTGCAATACAATGCATATTCTCTTCAACGGATTGTGCCCCGAAGAATTCAACAAAATCAGCCGTCTTGAGAATGCAAAGGAAATTTGGGATACTTTGATTGATATGCACGAAGGTACCGGCTCCGTCAAGGAATCCAAATTGGATGTGCTTCAAAGTCAACTTGACAAGTTCAAAATGAAGGATGGTGAAGGTGTCGCTGAAATGTACTCTAGGCTTGCTCTCATCACAAATGAGATTGCCGACTTAGGGAGTGAAGAGATGACCGATAGATTCATCATCAAGAAGATCCTAAGAGCCTTGGATGGAAAATATGATACCGTGTGCACATTGATCCAAATGATGCCCAGTTACAAAGATCTCAAGCCAACGGAGGTCATTGGAAGAATTGTTGCTCATGAGATGTCACTCAAGGATAAAAAGGAACTTCACAACAAATCAAGTGGAGCTTACAAAGCCTCATGTGAATCCCCCACATCATCAAGTGAGAAACAAACCTTCAATGAAGAATCGAGCTTAATGGTGAAGAACTTCAACAAGTTCTACAAGAGTAGAAGCAAAGATAGAAGCTCCAAGTCAAGGTCCTACAATGACAAAAGATCTTCTAGTCGAGAGCGAAACTGCTACAATTGTGGAAGACCTGGACACTATTCCAATGAGTGTACGGCTCCCTACAAGAGAAGAGAAGACTCTCCCAAAAGAAGAAGCAAAAGAGAAGAATCACCACCAAGAGAGAGAAGGAGTAGAGATGATCGTTATGAACGAAGATACTCACGGAGAAGCAAGGATTCCGAAAGAAAGGAAAAGTCATCAAGGAGCTACACAAAACGAAGACATCAAGCTCATGTTGGTGAATGAGTATCCGGCTCCGACTCCGACAACCACTCCGAGAGAAGTTATCACTCCGATTCCGAATATACTCAAGATGAAGGTGTTGCCGGTCTAGCACTTGTGTCAACCAACTCCTACGACATATTTGAGTCACCAAATGAAGAAATTGGAAGATGCTTCATGGCCAAAGGTCCTAAGGTAACACACCCCGAGTATGTTGATTTCAATAGTGATGAAGATGACTTGTTAGGTGATGATGATTTACTTGTTGACAACTCTAGTGATGAATACTATGATGAAACGTCAATTAATCATGCTAATCAAGATAAAACAAATAACAATAATAAGGAGAAGATTGAGGCTCTAACTAAAGAACTAAACACTCTTAAGTTAGCTCATGAAACTATCTTTGAAGATCATCGAGAACTTTTAAGAGCTCATGAGAAATTACGCTTTGAAAAGCTCAATCTTGAGCAAGAGCATGAGTTTTTAAAGGCAATCAATGATGATCTCCGCAAGAAAAGTTCTTCTTACATTTCCAAGCGTTTACTCTTATCCACTTACATGCCTCAAGTCAAATCTAGTAACAATAACAAGAAAGATTCTTCCTCTAGTAGTAACAATGATCATGCTAAATCCAATATTGTTGCTTCTAGTAGTTCTCTTGATTCCACTAATGATTCTCTTAGCCAAGTTACACTTGAGCAAGAAAATAGCTTATTTAAGGGAATTATAGAGAAAGGAGTCTACAAGAGCCTTGCCGGAAGTAAGCAATTCGAGGAAATTGTACGCAAGCAAGGAAGGCACCGGAAGAATCAAGGTGTTGGTTTTGAACGAAAGTTCAACGCCAATGGAGTTGAGTGGGAAGAAGATCAATACCCCACCTTAACAAGAGAAGTATGATCCTACTTCCTTCAAGGGGACACAAGCTCAAGATGATCATCCACCACAAGACTACAAGCAAAAAGGCAAGGACAAGCTTCAAGAGGAAATTGATGCATTTGAAGAAGCTCCTAAGACCTTAGTCAAGTGGATTCCCAAGACTACTTCAAGTTCCACTTCATCAAGTACGACTACAACTCCAAGGATTCCCATCAAGATGGTGTGGATCCAAAAGAAGAAGAACTAGAGAGTTCGTGAGGGTGACTCCGCCAACATACTTCACTCTTATCATTTTGGCAAGAACAAGTGCAAACAACTTCCACATCTTGCACTAGTTCAAGGAGTCACAAACCCTCTTGTTGGTAAGTCAAGGGACAAGGTAACCTAAAAGCTTTCATGGACATCATCTTGTGTGTGAATCACTCTATGTCTATGGATATTCTTGTTTGTTCCTTGTGGGACTAACCCATGTAGGTATTGAAAGTGCAATTCACTCCAATGGATAGCTCCAATTGTTCTACATCAACATTGAGCATCCACATCTTCAACATCTACATGAAGTCATCATCGACAAAACCCAAGGTTAGTTCGTCCCTCTTAGGGGGGATATCACATCTAGGGGGAGCTTTACTCTAAGACTTGAGCTAAAGCAACTCTAATGATGTGAACACAACAATGCTTTATGTAAAAGTGGTAACCCCACTTGTGCTTAAACGATGAGTATGACCTATGATCAAATGTTCTCATTTGACTCCTATATCAATATACTCATATATAGATGACCTAGTCATCGCAAATTGCTTGATAGATGCTAGAATTGGTTGTGCATGCTTTGCCACATATTTCAATTGCCATTTTATTGTATGAGCATGTTGGATGCATATTTTACTCATTCGAGGACATCCACTTTTTGTTTTGATTGATTGGTTTTCTTTTCTCTTGCCAAGTGGATGGACAAGAATGCCTAAGAACCTTCTCTAGCTATCTATGGTTTTCTCGTCTCAAACTCTATTCATGCTACATCACAAAATTTGATCAAGTCAGATTCGAACCACTCTGTGTGAGGAGCACTCGGAGTCCCCGATTCGTCATAGACTTAAACTTCCAAAACTTCTTTGTGATTCTCGGTCTGACCGATATCTTCTTTTCGGTCTTACCGAGATCATCAAGTCGATCTATGTTTTCGATCTCGGTGCAACCGATTTGAACCATTCGGTCACACCGAGTGGCAATAACTGTATACAGTTTTGCATCTCGGTGCCACCGAGTTGTTCCACTCGGTCACACCGACAGGGTCGGGCTATATATAGACACGGGCAAAAAATTTGGAAATTTCTTTGAACTCCTTCGCCCGCGCGATAGCTCGTTGTGCCTACGTGGTCTCCGGATCGTCTTCTCGCCGCCAGCCGCCTCCAGTCGCTGGTCTCCATCGCCGTCAACAGAATTCAACCCCGCCGTTGCCGCCGTAGCGAGTCTCCGCCGAACTAGGGTATGGACTCGATCTTTGTGCTATTCCCCATATGATTCCTAGCACATTGTGATCTTATTGATTCTAGCCACGATTGAAACACTCCTATCCAGTCAATGCAATTCATAGAACAGGTTTGATTCGAAAATTGTAGGGTTAGCTTTCCGCCGAAACCATCTCGGACCCACCGAGTTGAAAAACTCGGTCCCACCGATTTGGCTCATGCCATTGCACAAGTGAGACTCGGTCTGACCGAGAATTACTAATTGGTGTGACCGATTTTGGAACTTTGTGAAACCCTAACAGTCTCGGTGCCACCGAACTGTGACTCGGTCTGACCGAGTTCACTAGTTTAGGTTCCAAAACTGCTTTGGTATCACCGAGTTTAAAAATTGGTAGATCCGAAATGATTTCTGTGGGAAACTAAAACTAAGATTTTGAATCATTCTTTTGCAAAAAATCTCTGCATTTTGTGATGCTCATCTACTCTACCTCATCTATAAACTCTTCATAGGGTCAGCAGATAGCTTTTACATCATGTCTGATCAGAGTGACAGCCAGAACATGTCAGAAGAGCAAGTACACATGAGTGAGGGCACTAGTCCCTCCAGTTCTTCAGATGAAGGCAGCATGAGCACCCCAAGCAATCTGCCTAAAGCTGCCACTAGAGCAAGCAAGAAGAGAACCTCTGAATCAGAGGATGAGGACTATGTGGCAGAAGAGGAAGCCACATCCAAGAGAAAGGTGCTCAAGAAAGAGTATGGCTCAGCTGCAGCCATCAAACCTGGAATGCAGAAAAAGGCACCTGCAAGAAGAGTTCCTACCTCTAAACCTAGGAAGGCTGTACCTGAAGAAACCGTGAAGCTCACCATGGAATCAGAAGAGGAAGCAAGTGGCCAAGATAAGAAGAAGAAGAGAGTCAGGACTACCACTGCCAGAGTTGTTGGTAAACCCTCTATGAGGAGAGACTCAGATGAGGAAGAGGAAGAAGAGGTTGCTGCACCAGCACCTAAGGCACAGAAACTTATGGGTGATGCTATAAAATCAGGGGCTACTGCATCCAAGCCCAAAGAAGCACCCAAAGATGCCTCCAAGGCCAAGTCAGCTGCAAAGAGAAATACAAGGAGCATACCAGCTGCTGAGAAAAACAAGGCCCCAGTGCCTGAAGCTGTTGGAGAAGATGAAGAAGGACAAGTTTTGAGAAAGCTCAAGCCCAAGATTCCAGACCACAATGATGCTCATCCTGTGGCTGAGAACATGAAAATCAGAAGAGACTCAGGGTTAAGAAAGTGGAGAGAAGCAGATCCATATGCTTCAAGGAGAAGAACTGCTGTTGACTACAGGTTCCACACAAAGGAACAGCAGGACTTCTATGAGACAGTTTTGTTGGATAAGAAGCCTATCGTTTGTGACATGAGGTGGGTCGACTGGACCTACATCAAGGAGAATGAGTAGCACTATCCTGGAGTGCAAGACAGCTTCAGTGCTTGTGGAGTTGCTGACTTTGTTGGGCAGAAGCTCACAAAGTGGAACGAGGAGCTCATTATGCAATTCTACTCCACAGCACACTTCTACCCAGATGGAAGGATAACATGGATGTCTGAAGGTACAAGGTACCAATCAACTGTTGAGGAATGGGCAAAGTTTATCAATGCCCCAGAGGAAAATGAAGATGACTTGGATGTCTATGCCAAGAAAAAGATGGATCATAACTCAATGGCAAATATGTACAAGGAGATTCCAGTAGATGATCTTGACACTCACCAGCTTAGGTTCGTAAAACACTTGTTGTCAGGACTGCCTACGATCAACTGGATCCTTAGGCACACACTCTTGCCCAAGTCTGGAGATCACAGAATGATCAGAGGTCACGCCATTAACTTGCTACATATATGTGATGTGCCTCAGAAATTCAAGGTCATGAGCCTCATAGTAGAGACTATCAAGAGGACTACAGCAGATCAGAAGAGGAGCTGTGGTTATGCCCCTCAGATCCAAAGAGTTGATTAACTCAAAAATGGGCACAGGCACATACTTGTTGGACAAGGAACACTTGCCTATTCATCCAGATTTCGAGGACAATCAAGTTGTGATGAATCAGAATGAACCATCATCAGCTCAAGCTCAAGCAAAGAAGGAGAAGGCAAGGAAG